>OY754978.1:29106978-29834478 GCA_963576475.1 Molanna angustata | reverse complement strand
CTACTCGATGTGGGTAGAACCCAAAATGAAAGTAACGTTGCAACAATAATTTCTTAACTAATTTTTTTTTGTTGTGTTTATATTGTGTTTATTTTTATTTATTTCACTTTTAAAACTGTATTTTTTAATTTAAAATTATGTAAGTATTCCTAATGTTTATTTTTATAGCTTTCTTATTCTTTTGTTTTTTACTGTAATGTAATAATTTCACAAATGTACAGGTGGCTGCTTCAGAACAGATTTATTCTAGAGAGGCGGCTATCTTATATTAAAATAATGTATATGTTTATATGATCATAAATAAATAAATAAAAAAAAAAATAACTGTGAGTTAAAATTGGTCATTATAGAAAAATAAATTGAGTTAAAATGAGTTAAAATTGGTTAAAATGAGTTAAAAAGTAAAATAATGTCATTATTTAATTACTTAACTCACCACAATTCCTCGTTGTCCCTGAAATTTCGGTTCCACATTTACCTGTAAAAAAACATATATGATTAATATATCATCAATAATCCAATGTATTCCTTATACCAAGGTCGTGAAAGACCTTGGGGTCTACATTGATAATTACTTATCCTGGTATGAACAGATCTCACATATCAGCAAATCCACTTACACTCACTTAATAACCTCAAGAATTTCCTTCCACTATTTTGTAAAATAACCTTAACTCAATCACTTCTCCTATACCGTTGCTCGACTATGCTGATGTTAGCTACTTGGATGCAAACGAGGAACATCTCAACAAACTTGAACGCCTTCGAAATTTTTACATAAAAATTTTACTAAAAAAGTTCGATCATATTTCTATTTAACGTAATCTTCTTCATTGGCCCAAGATACGATGTCCTTTTTAATTCAAATTTACCTCAGTATCTCAAAGATAAATTCACTTATCTTTCAAGCCATGGGCTTCCAACGAACATGGGCTTTCATCTGCTGAACGCACTTCACTATCTTTTCTTATTCATAGTTCTGATTGTTTTAGCTCTTCATTTTAAGTACATTCAGCTAGACTATGGAATAGTATAAGTCCTGATATTACGTCGTCTATCTCACTTCAAGAAAAGGTTAAAGCAACATCTTCAAGAAAAGGTGAAAGCAAAAATATTTATCTGACAACACCTGATTACATCTTCCTCTCCTCTTCCTTTCCTTATACTTTAGTTTTCCTATCATTGCTATGAATTGTTCTTAAATGCTATCTTCTTTATTTTATTTATTTTTTTCTGCTATCTATGTTTATTTTTGTAATGTGATTAACTTATTTTTATACTACACACTGTCTACATTTAACATTAACTCAAAAAGAACTTAAAAATAAATTACCATTAGGCAATAAGCCTGTCAGTGTACTAATTATATGTACAGAAAGATACAAATAAATAATTCATTGTAAATAATTCATTTATTATAAAGGGCAACAAATAAGAAATATATCTGTGAGATATATTATGCTGAAATCAGTGAGAATAATAATGTTGTTGAACATAGAAAAATCAAAGACTGTTTACAATTTCCAATATATCATAGGATTATTTATCCCTAGCATATTGGAGCGAAAAACACTAACTTACAACAAAACTTGTGTCGATGGAATGGATGTATGCTATGTATTTATTATTGTCTGTTTTAAATGTTTTGTTATCACTTTTATTATTGTTGTCAAACCTCTCTTTTTGTATAAAAATCATATTTATTAGAATTAAATAAATCATACGTATTTACGTCTTGATATTGTTCCTGTTCTACCACTTATGTTTTTTGTATGTCGTATTACAAAATCGAAATATTTTTGGACTATCATTTAATAATTTAATTCATATTTTAAAAACAATTATTTACAATTATCTTACCACACGTTTTTTTGTCATTGTTATTTTCTTCTGGTGTAATGGGTACTGAAATAAGAAAACATATAATAATGCAAAATATTAATCTACAACAAATTAAGTTGAACCTAATATTATAGTATGAAGAAAAATATAGGTACTGTTCCCATGGAATGATCCAGAATCATTAAATAACGCTATAGAACTAAGTACAAGTCCTCCGCCATATTTTCTATTGGAAGCTGAATCTAATATTATTATATGTTTAGCAATATTATACTTTACACATCAAATTACTAGTCCTCCGTAGAATAATATACTGTCTCCATGGAAAGATTCCGGATCCCGAATGTAAAAGCAAAACATTTATTTTTTTGAGTCAACAACTTGATCATAATAAGGTCTATTCCGTTTAAGTAATTGCAGAAAAAACGGTGTTTAACTATGCACAATTTTGTATCGGAAAAATTGTGCCTATACTTTAAAAATAATAAATATTTTGTATCACTAGAAAGATATTTCAATCAAACAATAACTGGATTATTTTAAAAATTCTTCGTGGAACAGTGTCTAACAACTATGCGTTAACAAGTGGAACAGTGTCTAACTATGCGTTGAGATCTTTTACATTGAACGAAATAGTATAAAAGGAAAAATAAAAACATTTTTGATATATTATGTAGGTACCACTAGTTATGTAGAGTTATATTTTGTATAGGATTATATTTAAATATTTTTATAATACTTACTAACAACACGCATTCCGCATTGACCTATAAAAAAAATCATATTTTAAACCTATTATGGTAAAAAAATTGACAAACAAATACATTGTTACGCATACATAATTGTATAGACTGCGAAGGTAATATTTTATACTAGTTGCATGTAACACATGAGATCCAACTGTCGATAGCGATAGTATGTATAGTTGAAGAATAAGTACCAAACTATAAACCCATAAATACAAATTATTTAATATTTTAAGATATTTGGTTTTCTACACAACACATGTACCTAGGTATGTATGTCAATATAGGATAGTATGGAGGTCAGTCCTTTGATCCTACCCAGAATATGAAAACAGCATGATGGTATATGTATATTGTATGTTTAGAGATGAAGTATCAAACTATTAAGTCTTCTTTGATATTGTGTATAGGTGACTACCATACAAATTGTATGAAGCGATGTCGTCACTAAATTCATACATACATACCATCACGCCATGTCCCTTGCGGGGTAGGCAGAGAGAACCGAACGCCACATCTTTCTATCCTGGCAAGCATCTCTCGCCTCGTCCACATTCATGCATCGTCTCATACATGTTCGTCTATTGCTCACACTTCTAACATTTCCGTCTTTCAAAATTTCGTTCACATGGTCGTGCCACCCCTTTCTTGGGCGTCCCCGACCTCTCATTCCATTCCTTTCCGCTCTGTATATTTTCTTCGTCAGGCGCTCCTCATTCATTCTCCCCATGTGACCAAACCATCTCAATGTGTTCACTTTCATTCTAGTAATGACATCTTTCTTCATCTTACATTCATTCCTTATGTCCTCATTTCTTACCCGGTCATACATCGTTCTATTACAAATCCTTCTTAACGATCTCATTTCAACTGCATTTATTCTACTTTCATGCGTCTTCTGCCAAGTCCAGGTTTCACTTGCATACGTCAAGGTTGGCACTACGATGGCGTTATGAATGACAACTTTGGCATCCTTTGATATGTTGCGATCATTCATAATTGGTCTTAGTGCTCCATTCACTCTGTTTCCTGCCATAACTCTTCTTTCGATCTCTTTATCGAGTCGTCCGTTCCGTTGAAATATGCTTCCCAAGTATACATATTCATCGACTTGCTCGAGCCATTCGTTCTCTACTCTTATTTTACACGCTGTTCTGCTTTCACTCTTTTCAAAGACCATTGTCTTTGATTTGCTGGCATTCATCCTAAGTCCGTTCTCTATACATCCTTCATAAACCATACTTACAAGATACTGTAACTCTTCCATACTTTCTGCTAATAGAACTTTATCGTCTGCATACATCAAATCTCGCACCATTACGGTACTCAATTTCAGACCCTTGCTTTCATCCTTAAGGGCTCTTATGCAGAAATCAATGTACAAGTTAAAGAGCCATGGAGATAGCACGCACCCTTGTCTAACGCCATTATTTATAGAGAACCACGTTGTCACTGTGTCGTTGACACGAACACATGCTTCGCTGTTCTCATATAATGACGCGATTGCGCGTATTAGTTTGCTCTTCACTCCATACACTGCTAGTACATCCCATAATTTTTCTCTAACAACTTTATCATACGCCTTTTCTAGGTCTATGAAGGCACAGAAAATTTTCTGATTTTTATCCAGAACCTTTTCTGTGACCGTGCGCAGAGAAAAAATTTGGTCTATACATCCTCTGCCGCCCACAAACGCACCTTGGACATCCCATATCTTGCTTTCTGTAATCTTTCGCACTCTTTGATCCAGGATCCTTGCATACATCTTACCAACTGCGCTTAATAAACTTATGGCTCTATAGTTTTTGCAGTCGAGCTTCGATCCTTTACCTTTCACTGTCACTAAATTCAATTTTTATAAAAATTGTTAAAAAAAATTTGAGATGTACTGCTACAATGTTAATATTTTTTATATAAAATTAAATTATCTAGTTGGGGTGTTTCGGCTTTTTTCGATATTTAAAAAAAAAATGGAAATATAGGCAGTTAAACTCATAAATTTATCATAAAAAAATACTTTTCTTAATAAAAAATGTTTGAGAAACCCTAGAATTTTTTTGAAAAAACTAATTTGAGATTTTGTATTTGTCTATGTTTATACCAATTTTCAGCGTTCTAGCTTTTATGGTTTCTGAGATATAGGGAAAAATAAAATAAAAATTCAAAAGTTGATAACCCCTGACTGAAACAAAAATTCAAAATTCCGAGTATAAAAGTTTTGTAGGCCTGTAACTGTTTATATATTCTGAAATTTAAGGCTCTGTAAATTGAGCGGATCAAAAGTTATAAGGGGGACACACACACACACACACACAGACATACACACACACACACACACACAGACACACACACACACACACACACACACACACACACACAGACACACGAAATGTTCTACTCCGAATTCTGAGTAAATCCGTGTATGGAACATATATGCTGCGAAGCCTCTAAGTTGGTGTTTTTTGACTTCAAAGTTGGAAAAGCCGTGAAAAAAGTAGACCTCTCCATACAATTCTCGCGTATTATGGCTTGATACATTGTCGATATGTTAAGAGAACAAAGTTCTCCTGAACAAATCGACAGTTGGATAAACTAGTTGCATGTAACACATGAGATCCAACTGTCGATAGCGATAGTATGTATAGTTGAAGAATATGTACCAAACTATAAACCCATAGATACAAATTATTGAATATTTTCAGATATTTTGTTTTCTATACAACATATGTAGGTATGTATGTCAAGATAGGATAGTATGGAGGAAGATCCTTTTTCCTACCCAGAATATGCAAATAGCATGATGGTATGTATGTATGTTTGGAGATGAAGTATCAAACTATTAAGTCTTCTTACATATTGTGTATAGGCGACTGCCATACAAAATGTATGAAGCGATGTCGTCACTAAATTCAATTTTTAAAAAAATTGTTAAAAAAAAATTGAGATCTTCTACTACAATGTTAATATTTTTTATAGAAAATTAAATTATCTAGTTGGGGTGTTTCGGCTTTTTTCGATAATTGTAAAAGTTTTGGAAATATAGGCAGTTAAACTCATAAATTTATCATAAAAAAAATATTTTTCTTAATAAAAAATGTTTGAGAAACCCTGGAATTTTTTTGAAAAAACTAATTTGAGATTTTGTATTTGTCTATGTTTGTACCAATTTTCAGCGTTTTACCGTTTATGGTTTCTGAGATATATGGAAAAATAAAATAAAAATTCAAAAGTTGATAACCCCTGACTGAAACAAAAATTCAAAATTCCGAGTATAAAAGTTTTGTAGGCCTGTAACTGTTTATATATTCTGAAATTTTAGGCTCTGTAAATTGAGCGGATCAAAAGTTATAAGGGGGGGGGACACACAGACACACAGACACACACACACACACACAGACACACGAAATGTTCTACTCCGAATTCTGAGTAAATCCGTGTATGGAACATATATGCTGCGAAGCCTCTAAGTTGGTGTTTTTTGACTTCAAAGTTGGAAAAGCCGTGAAAAAAGTAGACCTCTCCATACAATTCTCGCGTATTCTGGCTTGATACATTGTCGATATGTTAAGAGAACAAAGTTCTCCTGAACAAATCGACAGTTGGAACATGTTCAATATCCATGTATTGACGAATGTACATGCGATTTTATTTATTACTAGCTTTTATGTCCCGCCGTTGGCCAAGAATGTAAATTAGTGAAGGAATAAGCAATCGTTTATATACCTACATAATATTGTCACACATAATTTTTTTTAACCGTAGTATGAAAAGTAGTTTGAAATTTAATTGAGTTTAAGCGGTGTAAAATCTTAAAGTGATGGCCACAATCCATTTGCTTTTATATATAAGCACATACAATTTCTGCACGCATGGACTATGGGAAATTATTTTAAATATGACTTATTATAAAAAGACAACGTCGTAAAGAGTTTGGATTTGGCCACAACCCCTATTTTTATATATTGTCATCGAACGCAAATAATGTGTTTTAAATATTTAGTAATTTTGGATGATGGGAAATGGTTTAAAAATTGATTAAACAAAAGTAGGTACTGAAAATATTCTAGTGTTGGTCCCATCCCATTCGTTTTTATATTATTCGTCAAGTGTGCATATAGTTTATTATAGTTTTGCACAATAAAACTGATAGACTTAAAACTGACACATAAGTCTACATTACAGAAGAAGAAGACTTAAGCTATGTTAAATAGTTTTTAATATGAATATAAACGTTGTGAAGATCCAGCAATGGCCACAATCCCGATTTTTTATATATTGTCATCAAAATGAAATGTGTAGTTATTGAAAATTAAGCAATATATGATGATATAATAAATGGTGTAAATTTGATTGAACAAAAGTAATGAGAAGATTCTAGTGTTGGTCACATCCCATTCGTTTTTATGTATTTTCATCAAGTATGCATGTTGTTTATAATATTTCGTTACAATAGACTATTAGACATAAAACTAATCCAAAAGACTAAATAAAAAAAGAAGTAGAAGTATAAAACTATAACAAATAGTTTGTGATAAAAACTGACCCAATGGTCTACATAGAAGATAAAATAGAAGAATTACACATTAGGAAATGTATTATATAAAAAACTGACCAAAATGTCTTCATAAAAGAAGAAGAAGATGAATTGAACTATAGGAAATATTTTATATAAAATTCACCCAACATCTACATAAAATAAGAAAACGAAGAATTAGACTAAAGGATAGTTTGTTTAAAAATAGTTTGTTTAAAAACTAACCAAAAGGTCTACATAAAGGAAGAAGAAGACGAATTAGACTATAGGAAATAGTTTGTATAAAAACTCACCCAAGGTCTACATAAATTAAGAAAAAGAAAAATTAGACTATAGGAAATAGTTTATTTATGAACTGTCCCAAATGACTTCACAAAAGAAGATTTAAACCCCAAGAAATAGTTTGTAGAAAAAATCACCCAAAGGTCTACATAGAAAAAAGAAGAATTTCACTATAGGAAATAGTTTGTAGGTATATTGAATGTGTATTGTAGTTAACCTAAAATAGTTTAATAATTTTCCTATACAAAATCAGTATATTCTTGGTTTTTAAGTAGTAAGTATAAGGTATGTAGGTACCTACCTACAATGATGTTCTAAATTAATTTGAATTCGATTTATAACAAATTTTATTTGAATATCAGAATGTGTCCGTTACCATAGTAACCATGTTCCAACATGTGAAAAATATCAAATGTTATGGAGACATTTTTTGAATATGTAGGTACCTACATTGGTTTGTTCGATGCCATAAAAATGAAAATTGTCAGAAAAATCAAATATTTTAAACAAATTATGCAATTTTATTACGCCTATATCTTTACTAATAATAAACAGACTTTTACAATATATGTCTTAAAACTTGCTGTAATGTCTTATGTTTCATTTTATTATTTCATAATCACATTTATTTCAAAGGTATATTATTTTAAAGAACATATTCATTCGGTAGGAAAATTAAATATCGTATGAAAAGATATTAAAATGGCGGGGTTATATGTACATTTGTACAAAACGCTTACTTTAAAAATAAGTTAAACATTATAATTAGACAAAATATTCACCATGTTTTTCACTTAAAAGCTAAGTTATACTTGAAAATATATTTTTTTCGTGTAAATACGTACTTCTAACTTTTAAACTAACAGATATTTGCGTGCAAAATGTACACTTTTTTGACAGATATGACTTGGAAAATTTTGTATGAAAAAAATAATTATTGAAATATCTTTGAAATTCAGCATTTTAATCGCATTATTTTTAGCGTGACACTGCATCAGGTATACTGGTACACGTTCGCACATAAATTAGATTTTTAGATGCTCTTGGTTTTTCAAAAGGCGTGAGACAAACACACACATACACACACACACTTACATATTGATTGCTTTATTACTTTAGATTTTATATTAAGATCAATAGTAAAATAAATATTAATAAAGATGCTTACCGCAGTGTCTTGCATTGAGTGCATTTGAAAAATTACATTTGTCTGAAAAATAAATATTTACAATTAAGAATCAAAGTAGTAAAAACAATCTAGTAAAATTAATTCAAATCAAAAAGTAAATCCCTAAATCATACTAAGATTTTTTTGCAAAAACAGATTAATTTAATAAAATAAAAACTTTATTCCAGTAACAAGTCGTCACATTATGAAAAATTTCAATGTCGGCTGTTTCACATATTGGATTGAAATAACACTGATTAATGTGACTTGTCACAAGTATCAGACCCGGGATCCACAACTCAAAAAGTAGACTTATCTAATGCGCACCAACAGATGACAGTCAAACTGATTGACACTCCATTTTATTGTTGTTTTAATAATTCAATTTAACTTACCACATACTTTACCAAGTATTGTTGAAATTATCGCTTGTTCAATAAGACCTGCAAGAAAACAATAAATCAATAATAATAATATATTTATTTAACATAAGAAAAGAAAACTTACAGAAACAATACACCACAGAGACCACTCAGTATTTATATAAAAACAAACAAACAAATATAATAATAGTAATAATAAACCATGGGTGCTCCCTGATTGTCATCATTCCATCACTTTACCTATGTCTATCTAACTAAGAATAATTCCTGTTTTAAGTAAGGACAATTTCAATGTATTTTAACTACGCTTTTACATCATGCGATAGAAATTTCAATCGATTAAATTAAAAAAGAACATAAATATCAATATAAGAAACAAGAAGAAAAACATTTTTGCATTAACAAAATGTAAAATAAAGCATAAAAGCCTTAACAAAATACAAATACAAGAGCATTAACAAAATATAAAATAAAGCATTATGGAAAAGAATGACAGCAGGCAAGACAGCAGAACTAAAACATTACCTAAATAAGTATGTTTGTTAACTTATATTCCGATTGCGATTGACCTATACTCAGCAACCACCTACATATTTACAAACTTTTTCAGAAAATTCACACTCATTGTGTGGCAAACGCTAGGTACGGTATTGTAAATTTTCGGACCAAGAAAAGAGTAGTATTTTTGGGCGTAAAGTCTGATTTTTTTAAGAGTGCCAAAGCTCATAGAGTGACCATGGTGTAAAAGAAAAAAATATTATGGGATTTTTTTTATCATTTCATGATATAAAACGGTTGTAACTTTCACATGCATATATCTTCAAAACCTTCAAATCTTTTCATACCTATTCTTACTCCCGGTACCATGCGGCTTCAATGGGTCTATATTATTAGATATTTTCTGCAAATGTTAATGGGCATCTCCTGGGAAAGTAATATTTACGTCTTACGGACTTTCCCTATATTTAACAGTCCCCTGCTTCCACATCTTGTTCCATGTATGTTAATTAAAAGTATATGAACAAGAGTAAATATTTAAAATTAGAAAAATACTATTTTTCTTACCTGAAAATTTATGGCCGCATTCCCCTAAAAATACAAGAAAGTATTAATATCTATTTTAAAATATGGATTAACGGGAGTATTTAACAGGGTTTTACTACGAGACAAAATAGAAAAAAATATACATTCAGACTTCCCATCTGTGGCACAAATTATGCACAGCATTCTTTTATATACAGAGCATGCAGATATTATGATTCTTTCTTCCATGATATTGATCTCTTCAACTCATCACGTCATAGAAGATTTAAACTATCCATTTTGGCCACGTTCCTTCATCGCTCTGAGTGATCTTACGCACGCTTCCCATAACGCCACATTTCCTTTCAATTTCCTTTTCCTATAGCAAAAAATATTATGTTACTGGTGTTTTTTCTCAATTCATGTTTTTTAACCAGTAATATTCATCAAACATTTTTGGCTTATTTGTTGTATTACTGTCTGCTTGTCCTACGCACTAAATTGGCTGTATGTTTCTTTTCAATAAATAAAATTAAAAAAATAACAAAATGTGCACTAAGAGGAAAATGAAAAAAAATAAAAAAAACAACAAATTAAGGAATAAAACACAAATATTCAGAGTAAAATTCTTACCACAATACCGTTTTGAGCCTGTTGTCTTTCCGCATTGGTCTGAAAAAAAAAATATTATTAATTTTTTTTGACTAAATTTAGATACTATAAACATGTTTATATCAAACCGTTATGGTTCCAATATTTCGGTTGGTGCAAAATTCGATACAAAATAGTCTGTAAATATATCTTTATTATAAATTAATTAACAACTGTCATTTTGTTCAAATCGCGTGATTTAGCATATAAATATTTATATGCTAAATCACGCGAAAAATATTTAAATTGTCATGCCTAGCAAGCAATTTCCAACAGCAAAAATTATAGGCTATGTCCATTATGAGGATCAAAAGTTGTAAAGGGGGGCAGGTAAACTCACACGCGCGCAAGCGCGCGCGTAATGTTTCCCTACGAATCTCTTAGCCCATTCAAACTTATCACATATGTATGTTTATGCTGCTACGTAGTCTCTATGTTGGTGTTTTTTTTACTTTAAAGTAAAAAAGCAATTTCCAAATATGCATGACTATGCGTAATACTGACGACATATTAAGAAAAATAAATTCTCCCGAGCAAATTGATAGTTTGACAACTCCGTCTGAAACGCAGAGTAAAATATTTGACTTGTATTGACATATCATAGGAATGAAAAGATGTATAATGTACTTAATTTAAAAATGAAATATTCATTTCTTTTGTTGGAGAATATTTTTTTTCTCTTATCAACTGAATGTAAGACTAGGTTATAGTCAAAAGACTGAATGTAAAACTAGGTTATAAGTTATAATTATAATCAGTAAAATTTTATAAAATGCTATTTTTTTTTGCTTACCACAATATCCAACCTTTGCAACATCATTTGAAGATTCTGAAATAAGAAATGTTTTGTTACATTCATTGAACAATATAGACATATGCAAAACAAATTCATTTATCTTAAGGCCCTTGTATACCCTGGGTATACAGACGTACACTAAATAACACACTAAATTACCTTCTAATGTATGAAACACGAACAATATTGTATATTACATAATATGTGACAATCAACATTTTTTCGCGAAGAAAAGGCAAAATTTAGAGTTTTTTTTAAATAGCAAGAATATAAATTAAATTGTTATAATATTAGACAATTCAGCCGGTAGATTTTCATATTCTCTTTCGATTGAAGTAAAAATCTACTTCATATGCTTTGTAGTTTTTTAGTTTCTTAAAATAAAAAAAATAAAAAAGGATTTTACTAAATTAATTTTATAGTAAAAGTATTAAACAAATTCGAAATTCAAAAAAATTCATGCAATAGAACAAAGATGCACATACAAACTGTTATCTATTTCAAAGACGTATCTTTTGAGGGTACTGGGGAAATTATTTTCAAAATAAACTATATAGCCTACTATAGCCTCTTAAATGTTATGGTTAAATTTTGATGACTTGCCACAAAATGTAATTCCATATAAGTAACATTATTATTATGACAAGTTATAAGATTTCACCACAAACCATCCTTGCTCTATGGATTTCACACTTTTTTTATGTGACAATTCATATCACAATTCGCTCGTGCTAGACCCCTTGAAAGAAACACATTTGAAATTGATAAACACAAGCTATATTTAAAAAAATAACTTACTTATTAAAACTCGGAATCCACAAAAACCTAAAAACAAACAAAATAAGAATGATATCGTTTTATTGAAGTAATTAAAAATTAAATATTTTTTTATGATCACATATGCGCAATAATTTTTGATATTTAATATTTTTTGTCAAATTTAATATCTCTATAGATATGAAGCAGGAATATACATTAATTATTGGTACTGCCTACCTGACCAGCCAGCTGGTTAAAAATTATTTGACCAACACCAATTTAGTTATTTTATTTTAATACTAGCTTTTATGTCCCGCCGTTGGCCAAGAATGTAAAATTGTGAAAGAAAAAGCAATCGTTTTTATAATATTGTCACCCAATTATTTTGCAATATCAGACTATGAAAAGTGGTTTGAAATTTGATTGAGTTTAAGTATTGTAAAATGTTCAAGTGATGGCCACAACCCATTCTTTTTTATATATTGCTATAAAGTGTGAATGAAGTATAATATTTATACAATTTCTGCTCGCATGTACTATGCGTAATGGTTTTAAATATGACTGTTTATCAACGTTGTAAAGAGATTGGTTTGGCCACAACCCCCATTTTTAAATATTATCATCGAAAACAAATTGTAATGTGTACCTATTGAAAATTTAGTAATTTTGGATATTGGGATGTGGTTAAAATTTGATTAAACAAACGTAGGTACTGAAAAGATCTAGTATTGGTCACATCCCATTCGTTTTTATATTTTTTCATCAAGTGTGCATTATATTTTTGCTCAATTTGACTGAAAGTCTTCATTAACAAAGAAGAAGAAGACTTGAACTATAGTAAATAGTTTTTAATATGAATATAAATGTTGTGAAGAGTTCAGTAATGGCCACAACCCCCATTCTTTAAATATTAGGTGTTGAAAATTATTCAAAATAGGATGATATAAATGGTTTAAATTTAATTAAACAAAAGTATTGAAAAGATTCTAGTGCAGGTTATATCGTCACATCCCATATCCCATTCATTTCATATGTATTTTCATCAAGTGTGCATATCGTTAATAATATTTCTGCACAATAGACTATTAGACTTAAAACTAACCCAAAAGACTAAATAAAAAAGAGAAAAATAAGTATAAGACTATAAGAAATAGTTTGTATAAAAAACTATTCCAATGGTCTACATAAAATAAGTAAAAATACATATACCTAATAGAAGAATTAGACTATTGGAAATAGATTGTATAAAAGCTCACCCAAAGGTCTACAAAAAAGAAGAAGAAGAATATTTAGACTATTGGAAATAGTTTGTATAAATACTGACCAAAAGGTCTACATAAAAGAAAATGAATAAGACTATTGGAAATAGTTTGTATTAAAACTCTCCCAAAAGTCTACGTACTTAAATGAAGAAGAATAATAATTAGACTAAAGGAAATAATTTTTATAAAAAAATGACCCAAAGAATTAGACTCCAAAACCCGCCGCTTCAGGCCCTTCAGTACCTCCCGTCCCTTTAATCCTTCATTACGTCCCTTCCCATCAGGCCCTTCAGTACCTTCCGTCCCTTCAGGCAGTTTTATACCTCCCGTCCCTTCAGGCCCTTTAGTGCCTCCCTTCCCTTCATTACATCCCGTCCCATCAGTCGGTTAAGAAAAGTTTAAATCCAGAAACCATCCTGGAAGAACCGCGGAGAGATGAAAGAACCTTCTTATCCCAGGATGCTCTACTTAATAGGTAAAATGACTAAATACACGAAGAAGAAGAAAAAAGTTTAAACCCAGATACCTGCGAAGAGATGGAAGGACAGTTGGACCTTCTTCTCCCAGGATTCTCCAACTTCATAGGTAAAATGACCAAAAATACACGATGAAGAAGAAGAAGAAGAAATAAGTTTAAATCCAGATACCTGCGAAGAGATGGAAGGAAAATTGGACATTCTTCTCCCAGGTTAGTCCACCTTCAAAGGTAAAATGACCAAATAGACGATTAAGAAGAAGAAGAAAAAAGTTTAAATCCAGAAACCTGCGAAGAGATGGAAGGAAAATTGGACCTTCATCTCCCAGGATAGTTCATCTTCATAGGTAAGATGACCAAGTACACGTTGAAGAAAAAGAAGAAAAAAGTTTATATGCAGAACCCGTCCTGGAAGACCTGTGAAGAGATGGAGGGACAGTCGGACCTTCTTTTCCCAGGATACTCCCCCTTCATAGGTAAAACGACCAAATACACGAAGAAGAAGAAGAATAAGAAAAAAGTTTAAATCCAAAAACCATCCTGGGCATACGCTCGACAATTCACCAAAGTTTCATTATAATCGGACAAACGGTTGATAAATAAATAAATAAAATAATTTTCCTATAGGAAATCAGTATAGGTATATTATTGTTGATTTGTAAGTAAATAGTATTAGGTAGGTACCTACCTACAACAACCTTCTAAATAAATTCGATTCCTAACAAATTTTATTTGAATATCACATTCTTTCTGTAGCCATGGAAACGATTCGAACACGTAAGTAATATCGAATGGTTCGGATACATTTTTTGAATATGTAGGTACCTACATTGGTTTGTTCGATGCTATAAAAATGAAAATTGTCAGAAAAATCAAATATTATTTACAAATTATGCAATTTTATTATGCCTATATCTTTACTAATAAATAACACATTTTTACAATATATGTCTTAAAACTTGCCGTAATGTCTTGTGTTTCATTTTATTATTTCATAATTACATTTATTTCAAAGGTTTATTATTTTCAAGAACATATTCATTCGGTGGGAAAATGAAATATTGTATGAAAAGATATTAAAATGGCGGCGTTTATGTACAAAAGGCTTACTTTAAAAATAAGTTAAACATTATAATTATACCAAATATTCACCATGTTTTTCACTTAAACGCTAAATTATACTTCAAAATATATTTTTTTGTGTAAATACCTACTTCTAACTTTTAAACTAACAGATATTTGCGTGCAAAATGTACACTTTTTTGACAGATATGACTTGGAAAATTTTGTATGAAAAAAATAATTATTTAAATATTTTTAAAATTCAGCATTTTTATCGCATTCTTTTTAGCGTGACACTGCATCAGGTATACTGGTACATGTTCGCACTTAAATTAGATTTTTAGATGCTCTTGGTTTTTCAGAAGGCGTGAGACAAACACACACACACACACATACACACACACACACACACACACACACACACACAGACACTAACATTTTGATTGCTTTATTACTTTAGATTAATTATAGTTACTTTTTTAATATATAATGCAACTGGCTCACGCCAGTCGCGATTATAGCTACAAACAAACCTAACCAACCTATTTTTACCAAACTTTTGTAGGTTAAGATTTAAAAAAGGCTACGACTATTTACACGACTCAACCATAGACGAAAACCAAAAATAACCACAGAAAACGCAGATAAATCAAGTTATTAAAATATTTACCTTTGTTTATACTTTGTTATAATAGTAGATCTCGATGAAAAAAATGATTTATAAAATTAAGTAAATGTAATAAGATGCCAATATTATTTATTTTTTCTTCAAGTTGGTTTCCATGATGCATTTATGACCATTGAAAAAATGACAAAGGTAAATATTTTTGTATTTTGATTTATCTGCGCTTTCTATGGTTATAAATGACCTAAAAACATAGACGACGTCAGAAAATTTGTCGTGTAAATAGACACTTTTTGGCGGGAAAACGCTTTTCCCGCCAATTCCGGTCGTAAAAATAGTGGCACCGTTTAAAAAATCGGTGTACATCCTAGGCTATGCTGGCTGGTCAGGGAGGCAGTACTTTAATTATTTGCCGGTTCACGTAAATTTCCGCTTCGTCTCTATTGAGATAAAAAATTGTCAAAAAAATTAAAATAGTTATTTTCCATTTTAATGACTGTAATTATTGGTTTTTATACTCGGATTAATGAGAGGAGAATACTTACCACAATGTCTTGAATTTGTCGGAAATGGATTTCCACAAGAATCTAAAATAAAAAAAATACACACCTACATTTTTTTATAATAATACATTTATTTATGTATTATGTCAATAATTATTAATATTAGTCATTTTAGAAACCAAGCCAGATAAGTTTCTCAAACTTTTAATGTGTTGCTAATAGGTACTATTTAAATTTTAATTTATCGAAACTCATTCATAGTGAATTGAATTGTGAATTGGTAAAGAAAATAAATGTTAATTTGCTACACTTACCACAATTTTTCTCACTTTCTAAGCTGTTTTCTTCGAGAGCTGAAATAATATATAATTTAAAATATTATTAAAAAAAATCATTTCATAGAGATGCTGCAATAAAAAAATATGGTTGTCTTTTCACTATGAATCCTATCAATATTGTCTAGTTTAGTACATTTTTTCTTCTTGAAAGGTTGACAATCCCTAAATGCATTTTTATGAATTATATTTCTAATAGATTCCTAAACAAATATTAGTTTCCCTGAGTTCAAAAGTTTTCAATGTACACCTTACACCCAAAAGATTATAGTATGTACTCTCTAAATGATACCTGTTGAGAAATTGATGTAAAAAAATTGCTTTAAGAATAGACGATCATGCATGAGACGATACATAGATGTTAATAAAATGATGGGTATGTGTCAAAATAGAAGAATGCGGTGTTTGGTTCTCTCTACCTACCCCATGAGGAAGATGGCATGACTGTAGGTATATAGATGAATACTATTGCATTAGTGGAGTTAAAAAGTATAGATTCTTATAGAAACTTATACAATATCAATATGAAGTCGATAACTCAATTTTCCCAAACAGATACTATTTTATTTATTTATTTATATAGGTATACACAAAATGATTCCTGGAAAATTGACATTAGCCGATTGACCGTGGACAATTGACCGTACGCCCTTTTTACCGTATGGACAAATGACCGTGAGGACAATTTACAGCACGGACAATTGACCATGGTAAAAAGGGCGTCAACTGTCCATACGGTAAAAAGGGGCCAAGGGCATACGCAAGGGCGGATCCAGGGGGGGGGGGGGTCATGACCCCATACATTTACTGGGCTTACATTTATTCATAAAATACCTACTTTTTACTTGAATCTATTATCAAAATTAAATTATAACTTCTTGTGACTTGGCGCCAAAGCTGGATCCGCCCTTGGGCGTACAGTCAATTGTCCGGACACGACACAAAATATATGGGTGTATTAGATGATATTTTATTACCGTAATATACATTTTTCGTATAAATCTGTAATGTCACACTTTTTTTCTTTAAATGTCGACAATCCCTGGATACATTTTTAAAGAGTGTATTCCTGTTGTGTTAAAAGTTCAAATAAAATCAAAAAATCTCGATTTTCCAAACCGTGAGAGCATTTTTAGGGTTTTATTTTCAGATGAAATCATAGAGAAAAATGTACCGTTGTCTATAGAAAACTAATCAGCTCTATAGAAAACTAATCAGCTCTAAGTTAATGTACTTCTCACGTATGGTATCAATATGAAGTGAAGTCGATGACCTTTTAGTTGTGATGTACAGAAGGCACACATTTTCATATTTGTGTACGGCATACATATTACGGCATACACATAAAAGCATCATTACGCCTCATTACTCCTATATTCCGTAGTAGTTGAGAGTTATAATACTTGAATAACAAAATATAATCATAAATCATTAAAAGCACTTCTTAAACAGTCCAATCCCTAACATTGTTCCTATACAAAAACTCCATCCCACATAGACCTCTTTATTAGTCTACTCATCTCTGTTCCAAGCTGCCCCATTTTCCATATTTGTTTTATCATCTAGAGTTCTAGAGTAACACGTAGAGAAGGGGTGGCCGACTTGATTAGATCCAAGATCTACTGTTTACTGAGGAAGCCCTGTGCGATCTACCAATTACATACTTCTTGATATTTTAATAGAAACAGCATAGTTCAGTACACAATTAAGTAGTATTTTTAATTTTATTAAGAAGGAAAACATAAAACTGAAAAATATTCTTAGTAACTATCTATGTATATTAGTGTGAGCACTGGCGTCTGAGCATCTCCCGCTAGATTAGCAAAATCAGGTTTGTAGTTGGAAATTGCCAACCTTAAAGAATCCAGTGTATGAACGTCTGTCAAGCGAGAACGGTGTTTATTTTTTGTTTGTTTTAAGTAGAAAAATGCTGACTCACATAAATATGTTGAACCAAAACATGAATGCAATTGTTCAACACATTTCTTCAAACATGGATATTTCTCGTTGGAAACCAATGCCCAGAAATCTAGATCCATAAAGTAACGTGATAACGTGAACGTAACGTGATGCGTGCAGCAGTTGGTTATTACGTTGCGCAGTCTGTTTTACGTATTTATGTATGTTTATATTTTTGCCTTGCCACGATCGACTGGACTAATAGTCGCGATCGACCGGTTGGCCACCCCTGATGTAGAGGTATAAAATACACAATTGGTGTTAAACAAAGAATTGTTTCATTTCTTCATTCTTCGTCTGCCTTGGACAGCTCTCTAACTTGTGCAGAGCGCATCCGAACGTCTTCAGCCACCAGTCTTCTCTGAGGTCGTCCGAGGCTTCTTTTTCCCGTTCTAGGTCGCCATTCCAGCACTGTTAGTACATCTAGAGTCTGCGATATGCCCTGCCCAACCCCACTTCTGGTTGAGAGTTTTACCCTACTCCATAGGGAAAAGTTTTAAAACTGTAAAGTTCTGTTCCTGCCCGAAGCGGCTGCTCGTCGGACAAAACAAGGAAATACGATCATGCATACCTATTTCATACCACTACCACAAACGGGAAGGCCCGACAATCATGATGTCGAGGGTTTCCCACCCAACAGTGCCACTTCTGGCTGCCGACAAATTGTTTCATATTATTTGTAATTAGGTACCTAATTATTTAGTCAGTTGTTACCTTTTACGCGTTTTCCACAGTCACCTGCAAAAAATGAGACAAAAAATGGATATAAATCACAGGTAATATTTTATTCCTAACATTATATAGGTATTATAAATATAATAACTGACATAAATATTATTTCAGTGAAGGCTGGGCCGTATCCACATATGAAAGGGATCTTGAAAGTTGCTTATTTGGATACTAATAATCTAAAAAAATGATCCCAAGTTCGATTCCCGGAGAGACACAGTTTATAATTGTGTTTTCAGTCTGGATCTGTGAGACGATAAACGACATTAGTCTACAGAATGTGGCAACTTCTTATTAGGTGCGTGTTAAAATAATATTAGATGGGTCGGTGGCAGAGCGGTTAGCGCGCTGGGTTAGTAGGTAATCCAGTGGTCGCGAGTTCGAATCCTGCCTCGACCGATTTCGTTCACCTAAGCACAAGCATTTATTTGCTTATTTTAGGGAACGTAGGAAGATGTATATGTACTTGTTTAACAAGGACATATTCATTTAAAAAAAAAAAAAATGAAAAAAAATATTTGACATAGGATTTTGGATCAAAGAGTGCGAAAGATTAAGATATGGGAAGTCCATTTCAATCAAAAATGATTTAATCAAACTCATTTCATGAAAAAGCTGTAAATTTTCATACAAAATTTGACTTGGTAGCGAGGAGTACGGCGTTGGCCACAACCCATTCGTTTTATATATGTAGCCATGCATTAGTAATATTAACTATACTATTACCTACACATAATGGTTTTTCTGCCTACCCAATATGAAATATTATTTGACGGTATTTTAATTCAAAAAAATACTTGCCGCAAAATCGATGCGAAGATTTTAAAGGAAATCCACAATCTGAAATAAAAAATAAATTTACAATTTTAAATATCTGAACCTGGACGTCAGTTTTGAGGTAGCTTGACAATGTCATATAAATAAATAAATATATAAATAAACATTTATTGAGACGAAAAGAAGTTTACATACAAATACAAAGACATAATATCAACAAATGAAAAGAAAAACAACTTATCCAACTCAAAAGGACCATGCTCAGCTATTTTGCAAGAAAACATGTCCCCCAGCAGCTGATTTTCAGCATTATCCTATTGCTTATGTATTATAATATAAATATGAATACAAAAAATGCTCCAATACATACATATATATAAATATACACACATACATAAGTATACACACATTTATTTATACACACCCACACACATAAATACACAAATTCTTAAAGTCTGATTTTTTTTAAAGTGCCAATTCTATAAATAAACAAAAATAATGCATAGTATTTACGCATGTAAATGTATTAGTAGAATCGTGGTTGCTGATTGGTTTATACCATTTGGTGTCCTTAACAACAAACATCAACAAACCCGACAGTACGTATCTATCTCTCGAAGTGCGCGCACGTTTGATTTTTTATGGTGACCATGTGTTCTAACAGTGATTGTACATCGGATTGTGATGAATGATCGTAAATTGTAAATAATAATTTTAATGTCTATTGTACCTATTTAAAATTGTTTTAATTGAAGATTTTTTATTTCCATCTTATGTATTTTATTTTTAGTTTAATATCGATATACAATTATTATTATAAACATGTGTTATCACCGTGTCTTAGTATAGAATAAGTGTCCATTATTTATTTGTATTAGTTACATAGTTATATTATTTATGTATGTGTGTTTGCCTCAATGAACTACATATTATGTAAATATTTTGTATAATATAATTTATTATTTTGTAAAATAACATGTAACTGTTTATTATTATAAGGATTAATTACTTCATATTGTATTATTTTTATATTCCTAATAAAAAGTATCAAATAAATATTTTGTTTAAATATTTCGGTAATTATTTACAAGTGGTATAAGTCTTCAATTTTGCTGAATTTTTTTCTATAGATAGATAAAAATATACAGATTACGGGAAAAATAGTAATTTTCCCGGGAAACGCCTAGAAAAATTAAAAAAAATAAAATTGCAATGTATGAAACCTTATACGATTTAACGACACCTATCGCCGAGATTGCACGTGACTATTTTCTCATTTGAAGTCAAATAACCAACAATACTTTTATTAAATCACAATGTACACATTTTTAACACGCAAATTATCTATAAACATTCGATTTTCACGATAAAAAACCAGAAAAATCATTACTAATTTCTTATTTTTAACGTTTATTAAATACGCGAGCTAATACGACAACTGCGACATAAAACTGAAAACTAAACCACAGATAAATGCATACTACAAAATATATGACAGACAATATTTGCGAAAAAATATCACATAAAAAATATTAAAACTGGTAGGTACCATACAACTACCTAAATTTGTTATTAAATATAATTTATTTGTAAATTATAAACAAATGCGAATACATCATCAAAATTATAATAATAGGTTGGTTAATACAAACCTAACCAACCTATTTTAAGCAAACTTTTGGTAAAAATTGGTTAGGTTAGGTTTGTATGTATTTATTATTGCGACTCGCGTGAGCGAGTTGCATTACATACTGTCACTCAATGTATAATGCAACTCGCTCACGCGAGTCGCAATAAAAACTAAATACAAACCTAACCAACCTATTCTAAGCAAACTTTTGGTAAAAATTGGTTAGGTTAGGTTCAGTGTTAAAAAAATTCAAGACCTGAAATGTAAGTAGTATTTATATATTTTATAACCTTGTTTTTTTGTAAACTTTATTAATTTTCGATATTTCATAGAATTTTCATTTAGTTCAGATTTTCGCGGCGTGTTTCTATACTAACAATTAGTTTGAATATTCGCCCATAGATGTCAGAAAAGCAACTATTTGCTTGGGAAACTCCATATATTTTTCGTAATGTAATTTTTTTTTTTTTTTTATTTTTCTAGGCGTTTCCCGGGAAAATTACTATTTTTCCCGTAATCTGTATATTTTTATCTATCTATAGAAAAAAATTCAGCAAAATTGAAGACTTATACCACTTGTAAATAATTACCAATATTTCTTTCCCAGGAGATGCCCATTAATATTTGCAGAAAATACCTAATAATGTAGACCCATTAAAGCCGCATGGTACCGGGGGTAAGTATAGGTATGAGTAGATTTGAAGGTTTTAAAGATATATGCATGTGCAAGTTACAACCGTTTTATAACATGAAATGATAAAAAAAAAATCCCATAATATTTTTTTTTTCTTTTACACCATGGTCACCCTATAAGCTTTGGCACTTTTAAAAAAATCAGACTTTACATACTTCACACTATGATTGCGAGGCCAGAAGCATCGCTTGACAATTCTCCTTAAAATACATATGCCTACCATACAATTATATTTAAAATTAAATTTCCTAGAGGAAAATTGTGACTCTGTGCTATCTATATTTAAATATAAATCTTATTGTTGACGCGATTAAGAATTATAAATTATTAACTAATTAATAATAATGGATTTTGTTTCGCAGGGTTTTTATTTAATCAAACATGGTATTATGTTGCAACCGCTGTAAGGCAGAAGGAAAGGATATTGACGGAACACACGCACTTAGTTGATTTGATGGTTACGATGTCTTCTTCTATGTCTCAATAGTCTATTGTAAGTTGTGGCACTACTTGTCACACGCGCGATGAGAAAACAAGATGTAAATGCATGTGGTGGAACGGTAAAGGACGGAAGCGATTCGAATTCGATATAATATGTCCAATTCAGTAACTTTTTGAACTAAAATAGGAACTAAAACTAATAATAATAATGAACACTTCCTTACACCCTGCGGAAGAGGCGAGTTTAGGTGTGAACTAAAGCAATTGTGAGCAATTAGGTGTGAAGTAAAATTTGGTATGTTTTGTCAGTTTATTAGACTTTTTTGGACACAGCATAATAGTTACAACCAAATAAGAAAATTCGACAGTTGATATAGGCACATCAGCCTTGGCTGCCTGCCTATAAATAAATAATAATAATGACTAATTAAATACTATTTCATGGTACATCATTCTGAGATAATGTCTAAAATGTGGTTATAGAATAGGGAATTGAACTTATTTGTGACTTACTTGTAGTAAGAATGTTCCTATTTCAGAGTTATAGAATATCAACTTGGACTAAGTGGAATAGCAACGCAACTATTTTAGCCGGAACGTTCTTAAAAAGTTATAGAATCGGACGTTATGTGTGGGTGCGGAACGGGCAGTGATTGCAACAATTAATTGTCAAGTAGAAAATACTACAATTCTTTTACTACTTTTTGAATATTGTTGTTTTTATTTTCTAGTATAAACAAATTATACAAATAAATAAACAAAATTAATAAGTTATTTATAATATACACCACTTAACTATGAGTACTAACTTCTACCGGTTTCAAAAACTTTAAATGTTTTCTTCGTCAGGAAGACTTACGTACTAAAAATTAAAAATAAAATATAGACTGTTGTTAGGTTTAAAGTTGTGGGAGGAGTCAATTTTAGAAAGTAGTGGGGCGGAACGGTAAACATAAGTGACACTGGGTGGTTCAAAAAAGGTTTTATTTTTAATTTTTAGTACGTAAGTCTTCCTGACGAAGAAAACATTAAGTTTTTGAAACCGGTAGAAGTTAGTACTCATAGTTAAGTGGTGTAAACTACGTTAAGTGTATATTATAAATAATTTATAATGTCGCCACAAAGTTATTTTCCTAACATTAACGATAAAATTAATAAGCACTACTAAACAAACTAACCGCATCTATCTCTGCTATCTGAAGAAGATGAAGGAGCAGCATTTGAATCTGAAAATTAAAAATATTAACCTCATATGAAATATTGTAATATGTGGATATACGCATGCATAGTTATTTATTCATCCTTTTATACACTGACAGGATTATCTTCATATATAAATTAAGCAATTTCTTACAATCAACAATATTATCTTAAGTGTTTATAGTAGTCATCTACCTATTTCCAAAATTAATATATTTCAATCTTGTACCCGCCCGAAAGGGGGACCAAGACTCGTCTACAAAGGGGCGTCGTCAACCACGAGAGAGGCCGTCTAAAACCGTCAAAACATAGATCATAGATCAGAAGCGGGGAAAACCACCAGTTAACATGTCAGATTCTCACTTTTGAAAAATAGGGAGAAGATAAAAGCACAAAAACTTGTGGGCAGAATAGGAAGGGAAAAGGAAAGAGGAGACTGAACCCAGTCCGTCTTCCTCTCCTCTCAACAATGCTCTTGATGAGGCAAAGATCAGGGGAGGGGCCCCAACCTATGGCCAAGAAGCCCAGGCAGGAGCATCCCCGAGTAAAAGACAAAACAGTCATCATTTCATTTGAGAGAAGCAAATCAGATGGCTCCATCTCTCCGGAGAATTTGAAGAAGGTAGCAACAGCAATCTTTGGAGTTTACAAGGAGGTTGTCACAGAAAAACCCGGTTCAGCGCATTTTGCAGAGATACAGGTTGGTACAAAGGGGGATCGGTTGGAACCGGTAGAGATTCACGTTCACCGGATCTCTATAAACTTTTGCAGGGCCGTATACGAAAAAAAAATGTTTCTCAATTTCTTTTACATTGCAAATAATATTAAAGTTTTTATTTATCAAAACTAATTTATGGTAGGTATTAATATAGTGAATTGTAAGAAATAAAATTGTTGTTAATTTGCCACACTTACCACGATTTTTTTCACTTTCTAAGCTGTTTTCTCCAAGAGCTGAAAAAATATTTGAAATAATATATGTATAAATCGAATATATTTTTAATTTCATATACGCAAACAATGGATTTTTCCCTGTCGGGAGTCAAATGATATTTTTACTGACAATAACATCTCAACAGAGACGAAGTTGGGATATTATAGAAGAACCAGGAACTCAGGCACCTACAGGGCTTATGACCTGTCGTCGGCAGGTTTACGTGATCACTTTATGCGCTTGCGCAACGTTCACCAATTATGCCTTTATTAAGTTCCCTTATCAATGTAATTTTTGAAAGTTCTATATAATTGAATAATGTGTAAACAATTCACCTGAATAATACGAAACTATACTATTGCCATCTATGAAGTAACGAAGAAACCTTTTTTCTTTGTATCGCCATCTATTGAGAATTTTTTTTTTGTAAGCTATGAAAAAAACAGTCCTTATAAATGAGGTGACGATGTCTCGCACAGATGTCACCCCTGAACTGCGCCAGAAATATTATTTCATTTTTGGCTTGTTTACCTACATGTACCAATGTGTTAAATCAAATATATTTTTAATTGCATATACGTAAACATTGGATTTTTTTCAACGTAAACCAGCAGATGACAGGTCGTAACCCCTGTAGGTGCCTGAGTTCCTGGTTCTTCTATAATATCCCAACTTCGTCTCTATTGAAATGTTATTGTCAATAAAAATAATATATAATTTTAAATTTTAAAACACATTATTAAAAATTATGGTTGTCTTTTCAATATGAATCTAATCAATATTTTTTTAGTTTTTTTTTTTCGAGTTAAGATTTGAGTTACTTAATTTTTTTTTTTGACTAAGAATGGATAATTTAAAAGAACACCAAATCAAGCATTTATAAATTAATAGTTGTAGTGCCTACTTTGGTGAAACCTGGAAATTGTAGGCGTCTGCTTATATCAGACATTCTGCTTATATTTTTGACATTCATTTGCCACTCAGGCTGGTTCAATTCAATAATTTATTATTGTACTGAAAAATGTATAATTTATGTAAAATGGATTATTTTGAAAATTAAAATATTTAATTCACCTTCTTGGTTGTCAGACACAGAGGACCGCGTTTTTCTCTTATTCTGATCTGAAATAAAAAATATTACCATATTAATAAAACAATATGTCTTAATGACTAGAAAATTAAATTCGTGCACCCGACAAAGTTTTTATAGATCATTAAAAAAGAGCATGGGGAAATGCCTCCTATACAAAATAGTGATAGCTGCTTGACATATTTTTGATAAGACTGTACCCGGGCAACGTCGTGCGGGTCTACTAGTAATAAAAAAATAATTACATAATTCAGTATTTATAGTAAAAAAAAATTACTTATGCTAATTCCTTTCCTTAAGTTGTGCTAACTTATGGAACTTAATGCTAAATTTTCTTTTAAAAATCAACCTCTTTTCAAATCGGGATTTGGCCAGGTTAAGTTGTTTGGCACCAAATTATCTAGCCAGGATGAATTAATAAATTATTTTATCAAACCAAGATTGAATTTAACAAAATAACTCTTTCGTTGTACAACTTCTATTTTCACATATTATTCCTTCTTGTGAAGAAAAATCTAAAAATAATAATCCAATGTCAATAAAATTTAAATACTCCAACCTCTATTTTCACATATAATTCCTCCTTATGGGGAGAATCAAAAAATAAAAAAAAAGTATTTATCAAAAAAATTACAAGTAAGTACTTATAATTATGTACATGTATATCTATATATATTTTTTTAAAGAATGAATATGTTCATTTAGTATCAAGTACATATACATCCTCATACATTCCCTAAATTAAGCGTAAATGCTTGTACTATAGGTGAAAGAAATCGGTCGTGGCAGGATTCGAACTCGCGACCACCGTATTACTAATCCAACACGCTAACCGCTCTGCCATCACCCATCTAGTCATTTGATCCTATTATAATTATTTATATGTTCAATCCTATTATAATTATTTATATGTTCAAAGCATACCCCGATAGAAACGGGACAAAAGCGCTAAGGGGAAAGAAAAGAATAAACCATTTAAATATTATTATGATAAGTAAAATATTATTAGTCTGGTGTCGTAAATTTACGTTTTGACATTTCTTTGTTAAAAACAATCCATGATTACTTTCACTAAATGAATATTTTCTAATCAAAGTAAATAAGAATTATATCATGGGCTACATATATTTTATAGAGATAATAATATATACTTAATCCTGTTAGTATCCTAAAGAGTTACGGTCTTACTTATTAGATTTCATCAATAGCTTAATAAACGCGCAACTAGATAATCACGACTTATATAGTTAAGATCGGTATTAAAACATCTTACTTATAAACGTATAGGTACTATGATTTGACTAACTAGTTCGTCGAATTGTTTACGAACACCCTCATTTATTCTTTACATATGGCCGCATTGGCTTCACAGATGTCAAAAAATAGGTAAATGCATGTAATCTTTGGATAACTGACATGGAAAAATGAAAACAAACACCGCGCTGTGCCGTGTTGAGTCAATTTTAATACGATTGCGATGAAGAATACCAAGAAATAAAGTTATAAGTATTAAATTTTTCTGTCAATCTCAAATATGCGTCGGATCATATGTGAAAGATCCGCCATTTTTAAATACTTGGTATGACGCGTTAATCAAGCGTTAAACAACCTCTAAACCTGTCCTAACTTAACGTCTATGAAATAAAGGTGTAATAAAGACAGTCACAGTTTATTTGTAAACTTTAACGTTAATTACGCTCTATCAGCAGGTACTATAGCTAGTTGATGTTTATAAGTAAGACAGTTAAAATAAAGGATCTTACTTAATAAATATTAGAAAAAACCATACCTGCATAAACTCGAGGAAGAATTTTGTTTCCTAATTTATTACCTAAAATGTACCAAAAAGTTCATACGTATTTGTTACAGACATATTCATTCTTAAAAATAGCAATAAATTAAAGAAAAAACAAAAAATAAAATTGAAAAGAAATTTCGACTATATTTGGGGAATTGACTATTACCATCACCACCAGGATAGAAGGCCTGTAAGCTTGAAAAAGTGACGTCACATGCTTTACCTGAGTAGGCTTATTATTATTAAAAATTCTCCATTAAAATACAGTGGCCCCGTTTTAAAAATTTAAATGCATGGATTATTCCATTAATTTGATGTAAGTTTGTTTAATAAGCATCAAAACTGTGACCAAGGGAAGTGTAGGAAGATATGCATAGCTTTGCTGCCAACCAATTGGAGTGGAGGATGAGATGCAAAGCTTTGCTGCCAACCAATTGGAGTGGAGGGAGAGATGCATAGCTTTGCTGCCAACCAATTGGAGTGGAGGAAGATATGCATAGCTTTGCTGTCAACCAATTGGAGTGGAGGATGAGATGCAAAGCTTTGCTGCCAACCAATTGGAGTGGAGGGAGAAATGCATACCTTTGCTGCCAACCAATTGGAGTGGAGGAAGATATGCAAGGGGTTCGAATGGTTGGTAGGGTCTCGGAGGTGCATGTTTTGCTGGAGGACATGTGCCACTAAATCCCGAGTAACGCCACGTTGCATAACACCAGCAACACTACCAGCAAGTCCGACTCACTAGCGTCCTCGTCGCGAACCCTGGTAATATGACCTACTATAATAATGGTGGGCCATAGCAGATAGCTGAGAGGGCGATGGCAAGTCTTCGGCGCCAGAAATCCGGAACCACCCAGCTAAGGGAAGGAAAACCCCTACAGAAAAACCCTGGCCCTCCAGGTTGGAGGTTGGGCGTAGGGCTGACAACCCGACCTCGTAAAACAAACCCTTGTTACGAAACCTCAGGAAGATAGCCTCGGACACCCTACTTCCCGAAGACGACCCCGGAAACGAAATAAGGATAATGATTGGAAACAAATTAGAATAGGCACATGGAATGTATTATCATTGTATCGAGCCGGTGCCTTGAAAGTGCTGTCAGACCAGCTGGATGTGTACCGGTCCTGCATGACGGCTATTCAGGAGGTAAGGTGGCTGGGAAATGGAATAATGGAAAAGCGCAACCACACAATTTTCTATAGCTGCCATGAAAGGCTTCATCAACAAGGAACGGCCTTTGTAGTCAGCAAACGAATCAAACACCTCGTCATGGATTTTAAACCGATTAGCCCAAGGATCTGCTATATACGAATAAAAGGACGTTTCTTTTACATGTCTTTATTCAATGTGTATGCACCAACAGAAGAGGCAACCGATATAGAAAAGGAAGTGTTCTATGACAAGCTGGTAAACACAGTAAGTAAAGTCCCTTCTCACGATATGGAGATTGTATTAGGGGACATGAATGCCAAGATAGGAAAGGAAGAAATTTATAGACCTGTAATTGGACCGCACAGTTTACACGATGTCTCTAATGATAATGGGACTAGACTCATAGACTTTGCTACCTCCCAAGGTATGGTCATAGGCACAACCTTCTTCCAACACAAGAATATACACAAGGGTACCTGGACATCTCCAGATGGAAGGACGGTAAATCAGATCGACCACATCTTGATAGAGGGGAGACATAGATCGAGCCTTATAGACGCTAGAGTTTATAGAGGAGCAAATGTGGACTCCGACCACCATCTAGTGTAAGCCACCTTGAGAGCACGCATATGTAACGCAAAGAAAGAAATGGGTAAACGCACAAAGAAATACAACACAGATGACCTCAAAAACCCAGAGAAGGTACAATCCTTTAAGGAGTCCATCAAAGATAACCTGAATGTGCCCTTGCCTGAATCCCTTGAACGAAAATGGGAGGTATGTAAGAACGCCATACTGTCATCAGCGGATAATGTAATTGGACAAGCACCAACTAGTAGAAGAGCCTTGTGGTTTGATGACGAATGTCAGACCGCCACACACCTGAAAAACGAAGCGTATAAAAGGATGCTGCAACGCAGCCGCACTAGACAATCACAGCTTGAATATAAAACCTGTAGACAAAATGAAAAACGGATACACCGAAGGAAGAAAAGAGAACACCTAAAGAAGGAAATGGAGGATGCGGAAAAGTTTAACAGAGAGAACAATAGAGAGAACGATATTTATTACTTGTTATTGACAAAATATAGAAACTTATTGCATCAATATTTCTTGATGCAAAATGTCAATTTTATTTCCCTATAAGATGTTATTATTATTTTATCAATTACTCTTTTATTTTGAATTTATATTTAGTTTCATGGCTTATTTTTCAACTGTTTTTATGTTTCATTCTTTTTTAATGACACTTTTGAATTAACTTTATACCTAGGTATATAATTTATATATGCTATTTTTGTTTCTTTTTGTTTTTGATATTTGTTTCTTAAAAAATGTTTAGATATAATATGCAAAAAATGTTCTGGTAGATATTTCGTACATTTATACATCTCTTTTTGTTTTATTTTACAATATTATTGTATGTATGTATTAAACGTGTTTATACTAGTTTATTTTGTATGTACTTGTAAAAGGCTATTTAGCCGTTGATGAAAATAATAAATAAATAAATAAATAAATAGCAGGATGTTCTATAAGAAGATAAATGATCAAAGGAAGGAATTTAAACCACGATCATGCCTCTGTAAGGACACTGAAGGCAACATACTCAGTGATAAACAAGCCATCCTGAACAGATGGGTACAACATTTTGACCAACTCCTAAATACAGGAGCGGAAACCACTGATCCCATCGATACACCACAAAGTGCGAACATTCAGGATGATGAACAACACCCTGATGCTAGACAACCCTCTCTCAGCGAAGTTCGAAGTGCCATTCGTAACCTCAAAAACTACAAGGCACCTGGATTAGACGGTATACCGGCGGAGCTATATAAGAACGGTGGAGAAGATCTGATAAATATGATCCACAAGATTATGACACAGATATGGATGGATGAGACTCTACCAACTGAATGGAATAAAGGAATTATATGCCCCATTCATAAGAAAGGCGATCAACTGACATGCTCAAATTACAGGGGAATTACATTGCTAAACGTTGCATATAAAATATTCTCGATAATACTATGCCAGCGTCTCTCGCCGCACGCGGAAAGAATTGTTGGCCAGTATCAAACTGGATTCAGATCGGGCAGATCATGTACGGACCAGATATTTACCATACGTCAGGTGTTAGAGAAGACCCGAGAATATAATATCGAAACCCACCATCTATTTATCGACTTTAAAGCAGTGTATGATAGCATAAATAGAAGGAAACTGTACCTGGCAATGAGAGAGTTCAGTATACCAGAAAAACTCATTCGAATGACTGAGCTCTCGATGTCGAGAGTGGAATGTCAAATAAGAATACAGTCAGACCTTTCGGAATCGCTCAAAACATTGAATGACTTACGTCAGGGCGATGCACTCGCCTGCATTCTCTTCAATATTGCTCTCAAAAAGGCAGTGCGTGATTCAAAAATTGATATTAATGGAATAATTTTTCACAAATCCGTACAAATCTTGGCCTATGCTGACGACATAGATATTATGGCGAGAAACGAGAGAGCACTGCGAGAGGGTTTCATTGGCCTTGAAAGAGCTGCAAGGGAGGTTGGACTGATTATTAACGAACAAAAGACAAAATATTTACTGTCCAACCCATTGATTACGAGCCCACCTCTGGTGCCCTTTGATGTTGGAAACTATAGTTTCGAAGCGGTGGACAGGTTTACCTATCTTGGCTCACTCATAACCAACAACAATGAAGTTGGGGATGAAATAAAAAGATGAGTAACAGCAGCAAACAAATGTTATTTTGAATTGCAAAACCAATTAAAGTCTGGTATAGTATCAAAGAGAACAAAAGTCCAACTGTACAAGACTCTCATACGACCAGTCTTAACATATGCTGCTGAAACGTGGACCCTAACAAAGGCCGATGAAACAAGGTTAAACACCTTTGAAAGAAAAATATTGAGACGCATTTATGGCCCCGTATGCGAAAATGGAGCCTGGCGTATCAGGTACAACCACGAACTGTACCAGTTGTACTCTGATGTACACGTCACCCGGTACATCAAAATATGCCGGCTCCGATGGCTGGGTCACGTAGCGAGAATGGACGAAACCTGTCCACTAAAAAGGATATTCGCTACAAGACCAATGGGCAGAAGAAGCGTTGGTAGGCCAAAACTGAGATGGTTAGATGGAGCAGAGAGGGACTTGCAGACGATGGGCATTGTAAATTGGCGGCAGGAAGCGATCGTCAGGGAGGGGTGGAGGGAGCTTCTGGAGGAGGCCAGGACCCACGATGGGTTGTAGTGCCGCTGATTATTAAGATATGCATAGCTTTGCTGTTAACCAATTGGAGTGGAGGAAGAGATGCATAGCTTTCCTGCCAACCAATTGGAGTGGAGGAAGAGATGCATAGCTTTGCTGCCAACCAATTGGAGTGGAGGGAGAGATGCATACCTTTGCTGCCAACCAATTGGAGTGGAGGGAGAGATGCATAGCTTTGCTGCCAACCAATCCCCAAGATTAAAACCAAATAAGAAGATGAAGTACATAAATATAAAAAAAATCACTCATTATATATAATGTTTCCGTTTTATTATAAACAATAAGTACAAATAAATACGATTCTTAAATTTTTAAACAGTGATATTTTGATAACAAAGATAAAAAAACATACCCATCGTAGCAAAACACAACACCGTAATATACTTATTTGTATCAATTTTCCAATGTTACTGAATATCAAAATATAATGGCTGGTATTCACTTCAGACCTATTAGGAATTATTTTATTTTAGGGATTGGCCAAATATAATTCTTCGGCTCTCCAAGGCAACCAGTTTATAAAAATGCATAGATTAAAATTATTTTGAGAACTGTGCTCCCAGTCGATAGTTCAGATGTTTAAGAAACTTTTTTGCATACATTCTAGTCTTATTATGTATGTTTAATAAGTAGGACTCCAAATAGGAGTACAAAATTCTAGATGCGGTCGTACGTAAGTAGTGTAAAATTATTGAACGGTGTTAATGTTTGTGAAAGGTTTACTTAATCGAATAATATATCCCAAAATTTTGAATGCTTTAGTCGTGATTGTATCAATGTGTTTGTCAAAAATCAGTTTGGAGTCCAAAATTACACCCAGATCCTTAATATGGTCCACTTCTTGCAATGTGTTATTATCACTCGCGAACACTGGATTATAAGCCCAGCGCGCTAACCGCTCTGCCATCGACCCATCTAAATATGTTGCATATGTTGAATAACAATGGTCCAAGATGTTACCCTTGGGGTACACTGGAAGAGATGAGGAAAGTTGCAGACCTATAATCTTCAGTTTTTTCCATACTGATTTCTGTTTTCTACATAATATGAGATAAGCCATATATGCAGATCGCCATGTATACCAACCAGGCTTAACTTTCGAGCTAAGATGATATGGTCGACTCTGTCGAAAGCCTTTGAATAATCTATGTATATCGCATCTACATGATGTCCGTCTTCAAAGCTGCTGGTTAAATATTCTATCAATAGGATTAAGTTTAAGAAAACTGACCGTCAGGAACCCGTGCCGCCGGTCTTGTATGTTCTTTAGAACTGATCCATATATTTGGTCATAGGTTAAGAGTTCGAATAGTTTACTAAATGTTGACAGAATTGAGATCAGACGGTAATTATACACCTTGTTCCTAGAGCCTTTTTTGTCGCTTCTTTAAACTTATTAGGAAACTTCCCTTCTTTTATTAAAAATAATCGTCAATGAAAGAGCCAAGTTGTGCACGCACGCACGCTCTCTCACACACACAGACACAGACACACACGCCAATAAAAAAAAAACCTTGAAAATTGTGAAATCATAATGAAAAGTTCTCTACTAATTATTTTATACATGCTGAAAATTTCCAGCCTCAATAAAGTATCAAATGTGGAGGAACTTAGGAGAACAATGTCGAATCAAGCTGTTTGAAACAATTAAGAGATGAAAAATATCATATTTGGGTCACATTCTGCTAGGCAAAATGTACAGACAAATGATTATGAAGGGCTGCAATAGACGTCTCAGAATAGGAAGAGATCAGATCATGGGCTCCGCAATATTGAGTGGATCAGAGACGTCGGTGAACTGTTTTGGACGACGCGACGGCGGATAGAGATACTTTCTCAGCAGTGATAGCTAATGTCGGGGGGACCTGATATTTCACGAAGTAGAAGAAGTACATAGTGAAAAAAATAAATATATTTTACACTATAGAGCTTATTGCTATTAGGCAATATTTTTTTCCAACCAATCAGGTTACAAAGTCAGCCAATATCATGCCAATATAGTATATTATGTTCTACAGCAAATATTGATAGCGAAAAAAAAACAGATTTAACTTGGTAAAGCATAACAATAAAAACGGGGCCAAGAGTTTACGGATTAATACAAATTCCTTCTTTAGTTTTTTCTTGAATTTAGAAACGACACAATATCCTGGACTATTCCATAGTCTTAGGGTCGTATTATGGGAGTTATTTAATAAGAATATAAGAAAATTTGACGATTTGTAAACAGTATTCTCGCAGTACGGGACGTTAGCTTTTTCTTAAATAACTCCCGTAATACGAAACTTAGTGAATGCTTTAATAATAATTGCGTCCTCCTTAAGTGGCGACTTTATTTCCAGATGGCAATTTGTTCTAACTTACCAGACCAGAGAAGCAAGAACTGCGTGACAAATAATTTTCAATAAACTTCTTCCCTACTGCGCATGGGCCTAGGTTGCGGCTCTAAGGGCCTAGGCAGTAAAGGCGGGGGTGGGCGGCCGACGCTGTTGTGCCCTCGTCAATTCTGTACTTAGAGAAGAGCAGGACGAACGCCTTTAGTCTCGCTCGGCAGTGACTCGTCAACTGTGGCGAATGTTGTTGTGTGGTTCGGGCACACCGCCGGCGCAGACGTCGGGTCAGACATCCTGTGTTGACAATGTGACGTCAAATCTGACAGGTGATGATTGCGTCGGATGCCCCCGGTGTTAGCCCGCGGAACCTTCGGACGCCAACACGAGGACCGAGGGGTCGGGGACAAGCCCCTCCGACTTGAATCGGAGTGTACATAGCGGCCGATTTCGAGACCGATCGGAGGCCCCGACGTGTGAGGTTGGATTCTCGGGGGCAGTGGTTGAACCCGATGGATGGTAGATAGTTTGTGTTGTCCGACGATGCGGCCGCGTCCGGGGGTGAACAGGACTAATGGGTCCTATAGCGTCTCCGGCGTGGAAGTGGAATCGCGATCTCCTTCCCTACTGCGCATGACTTAATCGAGATCCTCACTGCGAGTCTTCAAATACATTGTTCGGCCTATTGTTCATCGTGTTTAATCAATATGTCAGTACACACATTTAGAAAATATTAATATATCTCCTTATCGTTGTACATTCTTGATTGTTATTATAGAAATTACGAATTGTTTTAATTTTTATTATTATTAACTTGATAAGAATTATGTTCCAATGATAAAAATTAAACTTAGCTCATATATCATCTGTGACTGTATTCCATCGAAGTTGAATATGGACAGCTCGTGCAAACCAGTCTTCGCCTTTTGTCCCTTGTCAGCCCTATTATGTAAGTTGTATATTATCAGCAAATATCTTGACATGTTTCGGGGGAGAGGAGGACGGTTTAAATATATACCAATCAAGAGAAAAAACACAATTTGCTTTCTGCCCAACCCATGTGACCTTTAAAATTATTTGCCGATAACTATACTAACAAATATACCATTAACAACATAACGTATAAGAAAGACATCAAACTATTTAAATTAATAACTGCGCTAAATATTTTATCATAATAAGGCGCGTAGTACATTTTTTTTATTTATTTAATTTCACAATAATTATATAATAATATCTAAATATCAACCCCAATTGGACCAACCTGTATTTTGGTGACAATTTAACATAGGTCCAATTATTGAATATGGCAGTCACCTCTGGAGTGGCGCCCCCCAATACCTACTGAATACCCTCGACGCTGTCCAAAGGCGTGCTATACGTCTGATTGATGATCCATCACTGACTGATGGATTTCAATCACTAGAACACAGACGCAGAGTCGGTATTTTAAGTTTATTCTATAGATACTACCACGGGAATTGCTCAGAAAAACTTGCATCTTGGGTCCCTCCTCCACCCACTCGCAACAGAGTCACTCGCTTCACTCAATCGCAGCACCCATTCACAGTGGACCTTCAACATATACGAACAAGTCGCTTCTCGAACTCCTTTATTAATACAGCAGCCCGACTGTGGAACGATCTTCCGAATTCTGTGTTTCCATCTTCGTACAACCCGGGTCTTTTTAAAATCCGAATTAATAAACTCTTTTCTAGATTGCAAACCCCTCCCAACGCTACGTAGCGCGCTTCTTCGGAAGAGTAAAATGGACCCAAATCCTAATAGCTGGCGTCCCCTACGTAGACATGTTAAAAAAAAAGGTTAAGTAAAGACAGCGTATAACAGATCAAAATATAGTAAGATACAGTAAGATACAGTTGGGTACCAAATACAAAACAAAAATCAAATCAGTATTAAATCACCTTAATAATCAGTATTAAATCACCTTAATAAAGTATCCGATTTAATTATAGGTTTCCCTAATGATGTCTTTCTTCTCACAGGCGATTACAATATGTCTAATATAGAATGGAATATTTCTTCTGAGTCATTGAATCCTGCAGCATCATCTCATGTAGATCGTCTTAGAACTATGTTAATTGAATTTTTAGCTCTTAATAATATGTATCAATATAATCCTTGCTTCAATATAAATAATAGAATTTTGGACTTAATCATAAGTAATAATCCATGTATAGTAACGCGATGTGATATGCCACTGATAACCGAAGATTTGCACCATGTTTCGTTGAAAATTGATATTGTTTTACCATGTAAATTTAAAACTATTTCTGCTCCAATTGAAGTCAAATTATTTTCTCGTGCGAACTACACTGAAATATGCTCAGCATTGGATAACATAAACTGGGTCAGTATTTTTTCCCACCTCGACATGGAAAATGCCACACAAAAGTTTTACGATGTTGTCAATAACATTATAAATGACAAGGTTCCTAAACGTGTTTTTAAAAATAACCCAAATTATCCACCATGGTATACTGCTTCACTGATCAAAATAATATCAGAAAAACGTAAATTCCATAGTAACTGGAAAAAATATAGTAATCCCCATGACTATGCTGCTTTTGCCTCACTACGGACTAGACAAAAACTCATTGAGAGAAAATGCTATACTGACTATATTGTTAATGCCGAAAACAACATTAAAATTAATCCTAAGAAAATATTCTCGTTTATTAATTCTAAACGTTCCATAAACTCAATTCCACATGAAATGCATTATAATAATACTAAAATTACTGGTGGGGAACAAATATGTAACTCTTTCAACAATTATTTTCACTCTATTTTTGTATCGAATACGCAGTCAAATCCACAACAAAATTATGTATCCTCGAACATCTCCAAAGAACTTTTTCACATATCATCGATCGATGTAACGGAAAGCATAGTTCTCAAATATTTATCATCTCTAGATATAAATAAGTCACATGGCTCAGACGGTGTCCACCCCTTGTTTATTCGTAACTGTGCTAAACAACTCTCGATACCACTGACTAAACTTTTCAATCTCTCTATAACTGAAGGTACGTTCCCTCTCATATGGAAAAATGCAATTATCTCTCCAATTTATAAAAGTGGTGACAAAACGGCCATTGAAAATTATCGTCCTATTTCCAAATTACCAGTTTTAAGTAAAGTCTTGGAAAAAATTGTTTGTGACCAGATAACTGCCGTAGCACGTCCATACATAACCCATAACCAACATGGTTTTGTAAGTATGAGATCCACCGAAACTAATTTATGTGAATTTAATGATTTTGTATCATCCACAATGCATGAAGGATATCAAACTGATGCCATTTACACAGACTTCTCTAAAGCGTTTGACAAGATAAGTCACAGTATACTTTTAAGAAAGCTTGGAGAAATGGGTATATATGGTGACCTTTTGCGTTGGATTAAATCTTACGTTGAAAATAGATCACAGGCTGTTGCACTGAGGGGCTACACATCTATATTCAAGATTATACCTTCGGGGGTTCCTCAGGGATCCCATTTAGGACCTCTATTGTTCATACTTTATATAAATGACTTAGATCAAATGGTAGAGAGATCCTCAATTCTTATTTTTGCTGATGATGCCAAATTTTTTAAAAAGATTTGCTCAACGAGTGACTGTGAACAATTACAAGACGATATTACACGACTAAGTAATTACTGTTTAGATAATCAATTATATTTGAATGCCAGCAAATGTTCAATAATAACCTATACTAGGAAGGCGAAGCCTATTATATTTGATTATAAAATCCAAGGTAGCAATATTCGTCGAACGAGCTTAGTTAAAGACCTGGGTATATTGATGGACTCCAAATTGATTTTTCAAGATCATATTGAATACATTGTTGGTAAAGCTCTGAAACTATTGGGTTTTTTAATTAGGGTTTGCAAGCCATTTCACTCAATTGATACACTCAAAGTACTATATTTGTCATATGTTAGAAGTCGGGTTGAATACGCGAGCACGGTGTGGAATCCCCATTATAATATACATATTGATCAAATCGAGCGTGTACAAAAGAAGTTTGTAAAACACCTTGACTATAGATCACATACGTATTCCCCTGACTACCCTGCTCGCTGTGTGAAATATTCATTACCCACTTTACAGAAGAGGCGTACAATCAGAGACATGATGTTTCTTTATAACATATTGAATAATCGGGTTGATACTCCTTATTTATTAGGGAAAATTAACCTTCGAGTCCCTGCGCGTTTAACAAGGAGTCACGACTTATTCAATGTGCCTGTTCTTAGAACTAATTATGCCGGAAATGCTTTTGTACATAGAGCATGTAAACAGTTTGATGCAAAGTTCGATGGTCTTGACATGTTTGGCACACCGAGCGTATTTAAGAGTATGTTGAGGCTTTCTCAGTGATTGATTTTATATTCCTAATTTTCCCCTTCTATTCCTATCCATTGTCCTGTCCCAAACCTCCTGGCTTGTATGCATCTATTTTATGTCTACTTAATATTGATTTGTTTTGTATTTTTTGTTTCTTATCCTTGTAAGGTTTTTATATTTTGTCATTTTGTATGTATATACCCACGGAAATTTTCCTTTTTTTGTACAAATATATTTTTTCTATGGGTATATACATAATTATATAGAGTTATATATTATATATAGTTATATATTTTGATTGTATGACCCTAACATAGTAATTGGCGTTACAATCTTGGTTTTTGTATAAATTAATTCATTTTGAAAATATATGTTATATTATAAAACTGTATGTAACCTTAAGAAATAAATAAATAAATAAATCACAAAATATACTTATAATTAAATAATAATACTAAATATTCTTTAAATACAATACCATAAAAATAAAACGTAATATTCGGGAATCAGTAGGGTTGATAGGTAGTATAGAGACCTCCTCAGAGCCTAATCCTTTCATATGTTAAGTATCTGGATGGGTGAACTAATGAAAGCTTGATGATGCGTTTGTTGCATTTTATCTGCTCTTTTAAATCATTTACAATTTACGCATTGATCTGCTAATTCTTTTGAGGAAGTGTATAATGGTAATATACACTTCCGCATCGCCATGGCAAAGGGAGCACTGGGAAAGCTCACAAGAGTATGGAAGGATAGGACCATCACGAAGGCTAGACTCATCAGGGCTCTGATATTCCCGATGTTCCTGTATGGTGTGGAAACATGGACACTTAGGGAGTCAGAGCGAAAGAGGATCGATGCTTTCGAAATGTGGTGCTGGAGGCGTATGTTGCGCATCCCATGGACAGCCGGAAGAACCAATGTGTCAATTCTAGACGAGCTAAGGATCGAGGATCGTCTATCGACGATATGTTACAGTCGTATCCTTCAATTCTTTGAACACATTGCCAGAAGGGAACCAGAATGCCTCGAGAAGCTTGTTGTGATGGGCAGCGTGGAGGGACGGAGATCTCGTGGTCGCTCACCGACCAGATGGAGCGATTTGGTTGTGACTGGTGCTCTGCGTTCAGCCCAAAACAGATTGGCATGGAGGCGGGCCATACGTGTGGCGACAGACTACAGCCGCTATCCTCAGTCATGAGGAAAAGGACGAATGAATGAATAATGGTAATAATAATAATTGAACAGTGTTATTATTTGTAGTGCTTAATTGTTATTAATATCATTAGTAAATCGGCCAGCGCCGTGAAAAAAAAGAAATAAAAGACGCACGAAAATATTAGAAGGCGCACAAAAATATTAGAAGACGCACAAAAATATTAGAAAATATTAGAAGACGCACAAAAATATTAGAAGACGCACAAAAATATTAGAAAATATTAGAAGACGCACAAAAATATTAGAAGACGCACAAAAATATTAGAAAATATTAGAAGACGCACAAAAATATTAGAAGACGCACAAAAATATTAGAAGACGCACAAAAATATTAGAAAATATTAGAAGACGCACAAAAATATTAGAAAATATTAGAAGATGCACGAAAATAGAATTAACGCAGTTGAAATGAGGTGATTAAGACGAATTTGTGGTAAAACGATGTACAGATGTACAATAGAATAAGAAATGAAATGTATGATTGAAAGAGATATCGTAAGTAATATGAAAATAAATGCCCTAATGTGTTTTGGCCACATTTAACGAATAAGTGATCACTGTCTGATAAAAAAAGTATATAACGCTGATAAAAGAGGGACGAAAAGTAGAAGTCTGCCAAGTTGACACGACCACATACACAAATGGAATTTTGATAGATGGAGACGTTAGAAGTAAAAATAACAGAAGAGCGTGTATGAGACGATGCATATGGACGTGAATGCAGCGAGGAATGTATGTCAAGATAGAGCAGCCTGGCGTTCGTTTATTTCTGCCTACCTCAAATGGCGTAATGGTATGGTATGATATTGTAACTATGGTTTGTCCAAATATAATATGTATAATGTATTTTGCATTTGTTTTTTTTTAACCATGGAACATAATAGTTCATGCCACATAATACCTCTAATAAAACATGCCACATAATACCTCTTCTAAACGAGCTACATTAATTGAGGTGTCCAGAGTGAAATGTGCTTAGTGATCTTCCAGCTCTTCGAGTCTCAAAAACCATGTCAATAGAATGTACCATCAGAGATTCGTCTTATATTAAGTTCGTACATGGAGTACTGAATACAAATTCTGTGAAGAAATTAGATAGATCCAATAAAGATGATTGATATACATACTTCACTCAATGTCCCTCACGGGGTAGGCATATATAACAGAACTATATATCTCGACACGCATACAACGCTTCATCAACATTTATGCATCATCTCATACATGATCGCCCATCAACATTCATGCATCTCATACATGATCGATCAACATCCATGCATCATATCATACATGATCGCTCATCAACATTCATCCATCATCTCATACATGATCGCCCATCAACATTCATGCATCATCTCATACATGATCGCCCATCAACATTCATGTATCTCATACATGATCGATCAACATCCATGCATCATATCATACATGATCGCTCATCAACATTCATGCATCTCATACATGATCGATCACCATCCATACATCATATCATACATGATCGCTCAACATCCATGCATCATATCATGCATGATCGCTCATCAACATTCATCCATCATCTCATACATGATCGCCCATCAACATTCATGCATCATCTCATACATGATCACCCATCAACATTCATGCATCTCATACATGATCGATCAACATCCATGCATCATATCATACATGATCGCTCATCAACATTCATCCATCATCTCATACATGATCGCCCATCAACATTCATGCATCATCTCATACATGATCGCCCATCAACATTCATGCATCTCATACATGATCGATCAACATCCATGCATCATATCATACATGATCGCTTATCAACATTCATGCATCTTATACATGATCGATCAACATCCATGCATCATATCATACATGATCGCTCAACATCCATGCATCATATCATGCATGATCGCTCATCAACATTCATCCATCATCTCATACATGATCGCCCATCAACATTCATGCATCATCTCATACATGATCGCCCATCAACATTCATGCATCTCATACATTATCGATCAACATCCATGCATCATATCATACATGATCGCCCATCAACATTCATGCATCTCATACATGATCGATCAAAATCCATGCATCATATCATACATGATCGCTCATCAACATTCATCCATCATCTCATACATGATCGCCCATCAACATTCATGCATCATCTCATACGGGACCGCCCATCAACATTCATGCATCTCATACATGATCGATCAACATCCATGCATCATATCATACATGATCGCCCATCAACATTCATGCATCTCATACATGATCGATCAACATCCATGCATCATATCATACATGATCGCTCATCAACATTCATCCATCATCTCATACATGATCGCCCATCAACATTCATCCATCATCTCATACATGATCACCCATCAACATTCATGCATCATCTCATACATGATCGCCCATCAACATTCATGCATCTCATACATGATCGATCAACATCCATGCATCATATCATACATGATCGCCCATCAACATTCATGCATCTCATACATGATCGATCAACATCCATGCATCATATCATACATGATCGCTCATCAACATTCATCCATCATCTCATACATGATCGCCCATCAACATTCATGCATCATCTCATACGGTACCGCCCATCAACATTCATGCATCTCATACATGATCGATCAACATCCACGCATCATATCATACATGATCGCCCATCAACATTCATGCATCTCATACATGATCGATCAACATCCATGCATCATATCATACATGATCGCTCATCAACATTCATCCATCATCTCATACATGATCGCCCATCAACATTCATCCATCATCTCATACATGATCGCCCATCAACATTCATGCATCATCTCATACATGATCGCCCATCAACATTCATGCATCTCATACATGATCGATCAACATCCATGCATCATATCATACATGATCGCCCATCAACATTCATGCATCTCATACATGATCGATCAACATCCATGCATCATATCATACATGATCGCTCATCAACATTCATCCATCATCTCATACATGATCGCCCATCAACATTCATGCATCATCTCATACATGATCGCCCATCAACATTCATGCATCTCATACATGATCGATCAACATCCATGCATCATATCATACATGATCGCCCATCAACATTCATGCATCTCATACATGATCGATCAACATCCATGCATCATATCATACATGATCGCCCATCAACATTCATGCATCTCATACATGATCGCCCATCAACATTCATCCATCATCTCATACATGATCGCTCATCAACATTCATCCATCATCTCATACATGATCGCCCATCAACATTCATGTATCTCATACATGATCGCCCATTAATCATTCACCCATCCATTATGTAAGAAAAAGTTGAGATCCCGTAAGCAGTATTCTCGCATTATGGATAACTCTTGTAATACGACCCTTTTTTTAGTCTAACTCCGCATATTATTATACATATAGCGTCATCGTCAGGAAACTGACATATTTACACACAGACATTCACACAAAACGCATAAAATGTTTTACACTGAATTCCGAATTCGTCTATATTATGTAGATATATAAAGATATATTTCGCAGCATATATGTACATACATACATGCTGCGAAGCCATCTATAAATATATTAGTGTATTTTGGCATACAAAAATTCCATTGCGCCATGCAATTCTCTCACACGGGACTAAGGTTGATACTATGTAAACTTTATTAATAAAAGTCCAAAGCAAAAATATATATCTGATTTCTTCTTTCACACCTTATCTTTTTATTTTCCTATCATTGCTATGAACTGTTATGTTGATTTAATGTAATCGTTGTTAATTTTTGTCATTTGATAACCTTATTGCCATAGTAGGTAATCCCTTTATTACTTAAAATTACTCTGGTTAATTGGAAGAAACAGTCGTTTGGCAATAAGCTAATCAGTGTACTAATTATCTATATCAACAGAAAGTTACAAAATACATTAAATAAATTAATAATCATATAGGTACTACAATTACTTGTATAGCGACGTTTTTGTAATAACTCGAGGGCGGTTTCAATAAACTGTTGAATATACTATTAGATTGTTATGAAGCTCTTGAAACTAATTGATACCATTTAAATACAAAAGTAGTTTTAACAAGTTTTTATTACTTTAGTGTATTATTTTGATATTAGTTGGCTAATTCTTTAATAAATTGATGCCATTCTTATCTATTGATTAAACTTATCAAGTAAGTAACAGAAATATAGTCTATAAATAGTATTTTTATCTAATTTTTTGAATATGAAAACAATTTAATCATATTTGCTGTAACATTGCGGTACCTACTTGAGAAATTAAAATTCAATATATAATCCAATCAATAATATTTATTCCTACACCAATCCTTTATTTGTTGGTTTTGGTGATTATAGATTAGGTATTAATAAGATAATTGGCTTTTTTAAGATATGATAATAACGAATATCGTCGATAGTATATTTATTTATTTATTTAATTGCTGGTTTTTTGATATTTTCTTTCTTGTAGAATATATGTATGAAAAAGGAAGGTCTGGTACATGGACGTGGTTGTGTTGGCCAGTTCGCATCCCCTTTCTATAGGTGAAAATGGAGATTTTAACATTATTTCAATATAATTTGTACTTGTATTCATTGAAAAAAGAGTTATGGCAGGTACCTTATAGAATAAACGGAGCTCTCAGACAAGTAATGTCCGATCCAAGAATCTCAAATGAAGCAAAAATTGCCGTAGGTACATAATGCAATCGTAGTGCCAACTTTGATGTATGCAAGTGAGACATGGACATGGCAGAAGACGCATGAAAGTAAAATTAACGCTGTGGAAATGAGGACCCTAAGACGAATGTTTGGTAGAACGATCTATGATAGGATAAGGAATGTGGACATCAGACGAGAATGCAAGATTGAAAGAGATATTGTGAGTAGAATGAAAGTAAATAAACTACGATGGTTCGGACATGTGGAGAGAATGAACGATGAGCGCCTGACAAAGAAAGTATACAAGGCTGAAAAGAGTGGAATGAGAGGTCGTGGCCGCCCGAGAAAGAGTTGGCATGATCATATAAATGAGATTTTGAAAGATGGTAATATACGAAGTCAGAATAATAGGAGAGCATGTATGACGCGATGCATGGATGTAAATGAGGCAAAACATGTATGTCAAGATAGAGGTGTCTGGCGTTTGGTCCTCTCTGCCTACCCCAAGTAGGGATACGGCGTGATGGTATGTATGTATGTATATAAAATAAGGAGAAGATTATCAATTCGACATGATTTTTTGTACTTATATGATCAGCGATAATTTATTACCTCGTTGTCCGATTCCAATATTTTTTTTTCATTAGAAAGGGGGTACCTCTTGAGTGGTCTCATTGAAATTTGGTCAAGATCTAATGATGGGATACATGTGAAAATTATCAAACTCTTCAATTTACAAAATCCATCTGCAATTTGTTTATTACAATACAAGAAGGCCTAGTGAGAAGTACTCGGACTCGTTAAGTAAGTAAGTATTACAATACACATTGCATAATATTGAAGAATAATGGGTAATATTTATATAACGCAATTATTTATCTTGTTAATCGGATATCAGAGAATTAAATATAAAAAAGATCTTATCAATGTTATGATAAATACGAAAAGCCAAGTACAAGTGCGGCCATATTTTTACCATACAGTTTGGACCCAAAATTGTTCAGCGAAGTACCTACAGAAACAAAACACATTTCACGTAAGTTATGTAATATTACAAGTTTATATGATAGATTAATTTTATATATTTTTTTATTGAATTACTAATGGCGGATTTTTTAAACATAAAATATTTGATCCGTTGTCGAATGGCAATCACTCTCCAAGAAATTGTGTTTTAATATTTATTTAAACACAAAACACTCAGTGAAGTGAGTTTTAACAACATTTACTTAATAATATATTTTTTGTTTTTTATAGGATCACGACAAAATGGCGATAGAGGGAGAAAATTATCTTAAATGTTGTAAGTAAAATTTTTTTATTTCACAGTAGTAATTCAAATACCTACAGAATTGAATTATGGTGTACCACAATTTAGCTGATATTTTATTTAGAATTTACGCTCAACATCATAATAAATGCAATGGCAACATCTCAATATTACAATAAATTTAATGGCATCATCTCAACATTTGAAAAAAAAAAATCAAAGGCAACATTTTAATAAATTTAATGGCAAATCCTCGACTTTGTAATAAATTTAATGGCAATCCCTCGACTTTTTAATAAATTTAATGGCAAACCCTCGACTTTGTAATAAATTTAATGGCAAACCCTCGACTTTGTAATAAATTTAATGGCAAACCCTCGACTTTGTAATAAATTTAATGGCAAACCCTCGACTTTGTAATAAATTTAATGGCAAACCCTCGACTTTGTAATAAATTTTATGGCAAACCCTCGACTTTGTAATAAATTTAATGGCAAACCCACGACTTTTTAATAAATGTTATGGCGACATTTAACCATCATCTATATTGAAGCTTAGTTGATTAGATATGTCTCCTGAGCCAAAGGTTCCGGGTTCGATTCCCGATAGATAATAGTTTTTAATTATGTTTTCAGTCTGGACCTGTGAGACTATATATTTAATATCGTATGTGGCAACTTGTCAGTGGGTACCTACGTGTTGATTAATATTAACCATAGTACCTACCTATAGTACCTACATCTATAACTATAACTTTTATAAATATAATGTCTCATAATGTCTCCGAAATTGAAATAAAATTGGTTTCATTTTTTCAGCGAAATGCAATTTTGAAAATAGCAGTACGGCGTTGTATTGTGGTAAGAAACTTTTTATTATTTTGCTGGTAGTTATTGCAAGAGATGTCTCAGGAAATGTTGAGGAATTCTCTTTTCTAAGGAATCACTTATCTCTAATAATACAATGCATTTATATACCAATACTCAAATACAACTCTCAAACTTTAAAAAAAACCTTCAATCTCATATAACATTAAACTTTAATTCGGCTTGTTTATCGAACGAAATATGGCTATATTTTGAAACTGTCACTCGTTGATTGGACTCCAAAATTAATTTATTATTAAAATATAAATACATACGTAATATATTTTGTTATGTTACATTTATTTCCCAGTTATCGTCAGAATGGATTTGACAGAAGCATTATATCAATGATAAATTAATATAAATTTTCTATGTTTTAAATTTTTGTTTTGAAACTTTAATACTTTAATCCAACTCTTCATTTCTATCATATCTTGGACAAGAATTGTTTTCTGTTTATTTTTAATCATCTTTATTTCTTTCTTTCAGGACGCTGTGGACTTCGATTGTAATTTAAAAATAGTCACATACTAATAATATTTATAACAATGTCATGTTTTTTTAATATGTTCATAAAATAAACTTATTATCATATTTGAATACCTACTAATATTTAAGTATTACTTTTAATTTCTAATAAATAAAAATGTAAAACCTATTTTTTTATTTATTTTCTCTACCTCTGTTTCATTGAAACCTTTATTTGATTTTTATTTTTTTACGGCAATGGCCAATTTATTAATGATAATTATAACAATTAGAACAAACACATGAGCACCAAGGACAAAATGAGGTTCTACAAAACATGCGTCTGACCTATCCTAACATACTCTGCGCACCAGCGAAATGAAAATACTGCGATGCATAGCTGACAAAAGTCTTCGTGATAGAGTCAGAAATACAGAGATCCGAAGAATCTGCGAAGCTGAGGACATCGTTAGATTGGGGCGCCAAAGAAGAAGGTACTGGAATGAACTTATGAACACATCAGCCGCATGTCCGAAGATAGAATCCCAAAGATAGCCCGAGACAACGTACCGGAGGGGTCTAGACCACGAGGACGCCCACCAAAAAGATGGCGAGATAGTTGGCAGTCCACATCACAGGAGTCTGAAAATGCAGCATTAAACAGGCCCTTGGCCTAATGAAAGAACAAGAAGAACAATAACAATTAAGTGCTACAAATAATAATACTCAATTATTATTATCACCATTATACACTTCCTCAAAAGAATTAGCAGATCAATGCGTAAATTGTAAATTATTCAATAAATTTTAATAAAATGCAACAAACGCACCGATCAAGCCAGATATTCACATATCACATCAGAGGATTATTATCTACTAGCTGAGAAGCTTCGCTTCACTCAGCTTCTAAGCTAGGGCTTGCAGCCGGCTTTTACCGCTACGCGGTAAATGACCGCCTCCGGCGGTCGATGGTACTGAGGGGTCTGAAGGTACTGAACGGTCTGAAGGTACTGAACGATCTGAAGGTACTGAGGGGTCTGAAGTTACTAAAATGTCTGAAGGGATGAAAGATTCGGGAGGAAATGAAGAGGGGTATGAGGCATTGATGGAATGGGAGGTACAAAAGGACCTGAAGAGACGGGAGACACTGAAGAGACGGGTGGCACTTAGGGACAGGAGGCATTGAAAGACGGGAGGCTCCGAAGGGACGGGAGACACTGAGGGACCATTTTTAATTATACAGGCAATACGAAGATTGCTGAGTTTCATCTAAATCAAACGCCTATAATCCGCAAAGTGGTTAAAAAGGTTGCAAACCCTATTGTAGAAGTCAAACGAAGCTTCTCTTTTAGTTTCTTAATTTGCGTTTCACAAACCATGACACGGAGCAAGCTTTATTTTTCGCTGCTGTGTTTGTCGCCTCCGCACAAAAACGTTATTCTTATAAAATATTAATTTACAAAATAATAAATTGTTTAATTTAAGAAAGATTGATATTTTAAACTCCTTGTAAATAAGCATGTAATAAATATTAATATTTTTTCGTGCAACTCTCCAATAATAATTAGTACTTTAAATCCTGGCAACACCGTGGTTGACATTTGACAAATGACCGATAAATTATGTTTGCAAACTCAACATGTAGTCTAAATCTAAACGATATTACTTAAATGTTTACTCGATCATCTATTGTGTGTTATGTGTATTTAGATTGTATAATTTTTTATGCTTAAATAAGGATATTCGCCTTTTCAGTTAATTTAGCAAGCATTCGCAGACTCTTATTTTAACTGCAGACATTAAAGCGGTACTATAGTTTGGTTATGGACATTTTATATTTAATTCACCAGAATTTGATGTATTTCAGATTAGCATTACAGTAGCGAGATGTATTCTAAGTGCAATTTTTTTAATACTATAATTTATTTTGCCAACTGTAACCACTAAAATATAAAATCATGTATGTTCTCTTCGGTGATAATTTATTTTTCTTGTTTATGTTTACCTCCGTTTCACGATGAAACTTTATCTGTTACAGAAACATATTATATTATTAAGTTAAATTTTTCAACTTGCAACTGACAGTATAGCCAATCAGCGGAGACTTCTAATTGGCTGTTAAATTATTATATTAGATGTAATATATATGCTGTTAGTCTTCCAAAAATTTATATACAAATAAATATAATAATTTTAGTCTAAATTTAATACTTAAACTTTGTCGTATGTTTGTTGAATAACAAATGAGAACGTATGAGGCCGACTTAAAAATTATTTACCAGTTAAGACTAAAATCATTCTAACGCGACGTCCTACGTAGGCGATTCAAGGCGAACGCGAAGCGGCGCGAAAATAACAAACAGTCGGTAACTATTGAAGTGTCCTGCGTTACCGACCAAGAGTAGGGTACGGTGTGACATGGCACGATGCAAAGCGAAACGATCAATTGGTTTGATATTTTCGCGCGAATTGGAAGCGGTGCCATAGTTTTTTTTTGTAAAGTATAATGTCAGAAGCACGATTCGCGTGCCCGTAGGACAGAGTCGCACCGCATCGCTTTGAATTCGCATGTATCCGTTCGGATCGCTTCGCATTCGCGTTCGCTTTGAATCGCCTACGTAGGATGTCGCGTAACTCAACAACACATGCTACCATTACTTGACTACGCTGACGTTGCCTACGCTGAGATTCAACTGAAGATCAACTTAACAAACTCGAACGGTTACAAAATGTCTGCATTCGATACGTGTTTGGACTCAGGAAGTTCGACCACATGTCCGAGAGCAGGCAATGACTGAACTGGTTAAAGATCCGTCACCGAAGAGATTCCCATGTTCTTTCCCTTTATATATTTTATATTTTTAATACTATAAAAGTCTTTAATTATTATTATTATTAGGTGATGTATGTATGTCGAGCATCGAGACGACAATGCGTATATGTCAGAATAGGAAAATGAGTTCAATTCAATATGGTTATATAGTTTTTATAGTTTGATTCAAGTTTTTTCAATTAAGTTTTTGACAAAGATATACATTGTTAGAGATATGGAGAAAACTTACCACGTTAATAAGTTTTGTTGAATTTGATAGTAATATATTTTTATCGCATACCTACCTGGATATTAACAAAACGCGATGAAAACAGAGTGGATGCCTTTGAAAGAAAAATCTTATGCAGAATATACCTATGTACCTATTAACGACTGTCAAACATGGCGTAAAAGATATATATCACCGAGCTTTATGATCTTTACCAGGACATCAGCATAGTCATGAGCCATGGGGCAGCAGAACTCGAAGGTGGCAGCCAACGATAGAACAGTATGGAGTAGATTCTTGGACACAGATAGGACCCATCAAGAGTTGTGACGCTAAGATTAATGATGATGATATTTTTATGTGAATAAAGTAATTGATTGTTGGCAATTATTTAATTTTATTTTCTGAAATTTGTCTTCATAAATTTGAAAGTAAAATAATTTGTTAATTAAATGAAACATACAGAAATGTTTTGAAAATATAGATTTCTTCTTCCTTGCCTCATCCCAGTTCATCTGGAGCGGCCCTTCTGGTATGACCTTTCCTTTCTTGCCCTTCGGAGACCTTTCCATCTTGCGTCATTTCTCTGGTTAGTTGCTCCTCCCTCAACTCCTTAATATTTGTCCACCAGGTGGCCTATGTACGGCCTCTATTTCTGGACTGAGTGCGATATCCTGTGTGAGTTTAACTATATGATCCTCATTTCGTCTGGTAATGTGTCCGTACCATCAGTGTCTGGCCTTTAGTTTCTCCGGAATAGAGGCGACTCCAAAACTACCTCGGACGTATTCATTTCTAATTCGATCCTCCTTTGTAACACATCTAACTCTATCACTCATAATAATAACTCATAATTCTTTAGTGGTTCCTAAAAATTTCATTTGAAAGCAAGCATTACATACATACCATCACGCCATGTCCCTCGCGGGGTAGGCAGAGAGAACCAAACGCTACTTATTTCTATATTGACACACATCGCCTCGTCGACATTCATACATTGTCCTATACATATTCATTTGTTGTTCATGCTTCTGACATCTCCGCCTTTCAAAATAGCGTTCCCATGGATATGCCATCCCTTACTTGGGCGACCCCGACCTCTCATTCGATTCCTGTCCGCAATGTATATTTTCTTTGTCAGGCGTTCCTCATTCATTCTGCCCATGTGGCTAAACCATCTCAATGTGTTCACTTTAATTCTATTAATGACATCTTTCTTTATCTTACATTCTTTCCTTATGTCCTCATTTCTGACCCTCTCATACATCGTAATTCTATAATGACATGCATTTATAGAATTACTTGTCAATAATGTATAAAGAGGCTCTGGAGGATATCTATAGCAGGTATGTGTACTATTCCATTGTTACAACACATTTCTGGGTTTTCTCCCTTCCATTTCAAATCACCACAATATGTACAAATTATAGACATTCTACCAAAAGTTGATACTGGCTCAGAAATAAATTGCAACTATAGGTTAATATCTATATTGCAACTATAGGAAAAAGCAGAATTTTCCTTTTGTCTCCATGATTCATGTTTCAATGCCACTTCTGTTATTTTACATACAAAAAAAATAGTGTTTGGCGATATTGTTAAGCGTTTTCAATTTGACTCAGGGGCCTTATGACTTGAAGACTTAGAGGCTGTTTTATACTTTTAATGCTGCTAAGATGGCGCATTCAAGTGCAGTAATTTCTATTTCTTCAACGTCTTGCATATTCATCTGATCTATTGTCATTAAATTATCACGACTCCCTACCTCTATCCAATTACTTGAAGACTGAAAATCTGTACTTCCTCTTTCTTGCTGCAGAAATTGTAATACCCTATACGCCGTCATTCGTAATCTACTGGCTTCACATCTCCTTTCTTGCTGTTCTTTAGATTCGTTTGCCCTAAGTGCAACCATTCGCAACATGTTATTTTCATGTGCCATTCCTTCTGCACCCTTTCACCTACTCCTAGAAGAATGACATAACCTGTACACCGAAATACAATAATCACCAACTCATTTATCTTTAAACAAATACCTACGTTCTTTCCATATGTGAATGTTGATTTAAAATTTACCTAAATTCATCGAGAATTGAAATTTCAACTTACATTTTTTTTTAACTATATAGGTTAAAATTTGATTCTGAAAGAAAATAAAATATAAAGAGTTATTAAATATTGGAAAATAAACTAAATCAATACATATTAATTACGATAAAAATATAAAGTAGGTAACTTTCGAATATTTGACAGCTGAAAGAATGGTGGAACAACGCGAGGAAAGCAAATCTGACCCACAATGCAAAAGGGACCATTTGTTCAACGTGAATTGCTCACTCTCCCTGTGTCGGATTTTATTACTTCGTGCCATTTGAGGTCTAATTACGATAGGGACGCATATATCAGAATGTTGGTATTTTTGTCATCTTCAGGGTAAATTCACATATATCAATTTTGGCGATTCGGCGAGTAAAGCATAAAAGCATTATTTAATTCTTATTATATAACATTTAAACTAACTTTCTTTTGAAAATAATAATAAAAACATATCAGCTTGTGAGGCTTTGTGTTTTTATACTGTTTCAAATGTAATATTATAAAAATGTAATATTGTAAGTTTTTTACTCTACTGTAAAATTGCCGATATCCACATAGAAAGATTTCAAACGAATGTAAGAACAGGCAGCCTTGGGCAGACTGACATGAATATAGTCGTGCACAAACATTCGCAAATCCAGAACGACAATCTTACCAGGTCTACTTTATTTATATGCAGATTAACCCTATTGATTCCCGATTATTAACGTTTAAAAAATCTTTAACGATTCGATTCATTATTACCGTTTTTGCATTATTATTATTATTTTTTTCGATAAATCTAAAATTCCTAAATTACGGCTACACGATTTGGAATAATGCCAATGGCTGACATAATGATTATCTTACGTGAATGCCAAAGTCTTTTAATCTCGTTACCTAAAGCGGTGTATTTTCTCATTTTTTCATCATAGAATATTACTAGAATTTGGAATAGCCAGAAAAATAGAATAGAATATATTAGATATAATTATTTTTGGGCATAAGGAAAAAATTGAAGCATCAAATAATATACGAAGATGAAGTGAATAGTAGGGGCTGCTCCAGAAAGGGATGGCATGTGAATGATATTTTGAAAGAAGGAAAACAGGTTGAACAATAGACGAGCATGTTTTCTCTGCCTATACATTTTATTTTTTGTAGCTTCTCGGGCAACTAACAGGTGCTATGTCAAATAATTATTAAACACGCATCCAATAACAAGTTGCCACATTCTGGAGACTTAAGATATTTATCGTCTCACAGATCCAGACTGAAAACACAATTTTTTAAAAACTGTGTCTCCACCGGGAATCGAACCCAGGACCCTTCTCAGGATCAGGAGTCAGATACCTAACCAACTGAGCCACGAAGGCCGACATGTGAAGGCAATGAATGGTACAAAGCAGTATATATTTTTTCTTGAAGTATTTTTATATTTACTTAACAGTTAAACGTTGGACTTCACAGTCCACTTACTTTTCTTCATAAATGTAATTGTTTAATTCGGTTTAATAAGATCTGATAAATTGTTGGTATGTCAATTCAAAATGCAGATAGGTATGACAATAATGAATTGATAACACGATAAAGATAATGTATTTCAAAGGTATATTTTCAATTATCTAAATAATTGATTAAAGAACTATTTTGTCGTGAATAATTGGATTGATTTTGATGTTGATTTAACAGATGTTTTCAAATATCTTTATATATATATATATATAATTCTTCTGTACGTGTGTATGTCACTGAACTCCTCCTAAACGGCTGAACCGATTTTGATGAAACTTTGTATGTGTGTTTGTGTGTGTGTCCCTGAATGGTAGGTACAATAATATAATTTAAAGAATAATGAAAATATCAATCGTTATAAATATTTTCGGAATATGCATTTTGAATACCGGTAACATTGTTTCTGTCAGCATAGTTTTCAATTCCTCCTCATCCTTGGCAAATAAATTCAGCCTGTGTGAACATCGGATCGATGATGAACATCTCTAAGACCAAAATGATGAGTAACGCAGAAGAGTCCTTCCCCATCATAATAGATGGAGTGCAAATTGAAAGAGTAGACAGATACATATATCTAGGCCATACCGTGATGCTTGCCAAAGAAAATCAAGAGGCAGAAATAGAGAGAAATCATCGTTCATTCAGAAATCTTGTAAATACTCCCATTATTTGAAAAAGAAGCTTATTTGATGCATGTATTCAGAAGTATTCTCCCAGTGCTTACTTATGGAATGGAAACATCGGTCCTAACAAAAAGAATAATGCACAAGCTGTTAGTGACACAGAGAACTATGGAGAGAAAGTTGCTGGGTATATCAATAAGGAACAGAATTCAGAATGTCATGATAAGATAAAGAACCAAAGTAGCCAATGTAGCGGAAAGGGTCGCTGGCCTTAAGTGGAGCTGGGCTGGGCATATTGCCAGGTGCTAGGATTCACGATGGACCAAAAAGATCGTAGAATGGCGACCGAGAACGGCACATTTCTTGATGTCTGATGACATCAAGAAATGTGCCGGAGGTAGATGGATGCAGTGTGCCCAACACAGGGAGTTGTGGAGGATCAAGGGGGAGGCCTATGTCCAAGAATGGATAAAAACAGGCTGAAGAAGAAGAACATCGCTTTCGATGTCATAATATTATGCAATGTTGGTTATGCCATTATAAAACTTTTTTTCTCACGCTCGCTCTGTCTGAATGTTGTCTTTTTTAGGTGAGTCAAGACTGATATGTGGTTATACACGCATGTGTCGTGCTTCATTTTATAAGGTAATCCACACCCGCACACCTATCGCTGTGGGATATGCTATGATAATGTGTGGTATTTTTATGTTTGTTAAATCAGTTAAAACAGGCATACCAAAGTTCGTGCAGGACGGGTCCGCTAGTATTTAATATATTTTTTTACTGTTTACCGGGACTCGATACATATGGGTACAAGATGTATTAGATTATCAAAAAAATATATAAGATGTCAACGAATGGATTAATGGTAATTAATAATTTGTATTAAACAATGTACATTTATTTTTCAAAGTAAATGTACATTGTGATCAAAAAATTTCAATAGGGATAAAAGTGAATGCACTTAACATGTTATAGGTATGAATTTGACATTACAAAAATATACTAATGCCCGTTTGCTGGTTGTATTTTCGATTAAGCGATTCTTATATAACTTTTATGTAACACTCTTACGGAGGAACTCGTAGAAGGAAAATCGCATATTTTTTTGAATAAAGTTATAAAATGTTGTCATACTTTGTAATCTGGTTGGTTGGAAGAAATTGCCTAATGGCAATAAGCCCGCCAGTGTACAATTATATTTGTTTATATTATGTACAAGAAGATGTATAAATAAATAAAATAAATAAATAAATATAAAATTAGCTAGCTCCACATTTTTTAGGTGATTTGTAAAAAGATATCACAATTCCTAAATGCTTAAGAGTGTTATATATGAACCGCATTTCCACGATTCGTGACGTCACAGCCTTTTTTACATGTATGAGTGAGAAAAATTGCTTTTGTATGCGTCAGGCTTCATAATATACCATAAACGATTCATCGTCTTGGTTGTGTCCAGAAAATCTTAGAGCGAGAATGTACATACGGATATGTACGAGAAAGAGCGTAACAGCAAATCTATTGCTTTCCTATTCGCATTCATTGTTGCATATATTTATCGCTAGTCATTCTGGATTCAATACTATGTCACCATTTTACGCGATTTCATAATATTATTTAATTTTTGAACATTAATTTCCTTGAAACATTTTAAAGATGTTTAACTGTTTCATGTACAAATAATTATATTTGAATACAAAATAAGTATCAATTATTAAAGTAGATTTCGAACACAAATAAAGTATAAATTTATATACTTAAATTTTATTTGTTTAAATGCTTAGTATATTTTTTAATATTTTATTCCGTTTTATGAATTTATTAAAGAGATAGAATATAATATATCAAATAATTTTAGTTCATAAAAAAATATTTTGTCAACAGTAGGTACTTACTTACTATATCAACTTATCGATTTATATTTAACAATTTACTGTCTTGCAAGGATGAGTAGGTAATTGAGTCCAGAAATGGAAGGAAATAAACTAAAAAAAACTTAACTGTATATTTATTTATTATACACCCAGTAAAGGACATTTTCAAAAAAAAGTTAAAACACGTATCTACATATTTAGGTACAGATACAACAATAAGAACACAGGCATGAAATACAAAAACAATTAAAAATAAATATTAGAGGATCATATACCAATTATATGAAGTTTTTGAAAACAATAAATTCGCGTACGTTTCAGGAAGATAATATTTATCTATGTGCACTTTAATGAACTAAAATTATTGTTACAATAATGAGATTTTCAGTAAAAGTACTAAAACCAATGGACCAGATCAAGAGAAAATATATAAATGTGATGTTTTCAAAATAGCAACAAAACAACGAAATATATTGTTAGAGGATCGTATATCCGTTTGCATGAAGTTGACATTATAACGTTGGTTATCAGAATACAATAAAATTACAGGAAGTTAATGACTGTATATATTTAAATCCACCACACTTATTGTTACAAGTAAAAATTTAAGTAAGAATACAAGAACTATAGGTATAAATCTATATATATGAATGTGATTTTTATCTTCAACGTGTTTTAAAACATGATTATTAAATGTAATAGAAAACTTTTGCATGATTTACAATAGGTTGCAAAGAGACACTGACAAAAGCAGTATTTATCATGCTGCGAAATTGTATTTCCCCTTTTCTCCGTAAGTTTCATTCTGCATACAAACTTTTATTCCTCAATAATTATATCTCGCTTTTTAATTTTCACATTTCTTGCATTCTTTGGATCAATCAATTCTGCAAGTAGCCAATTCATATAAAATAATACCAACTTACTCTCCATTCTTTCCTTCCAGAACTCTCGCATAATCTGTTCGACTTACATTTCATGATTTTTTCCAGTCCAAACGGCAAATATGCAACAAGACTTATTAGTTATATAATATAACTGTCCTTGAACTTGATAATACCAATCATGATTTTTGTCTACAAAATATTCGTTATTTTTATTGTATTTCCAAAACTTTACTTTTTTTGCTTTTGACCGCTTCTTCTACGAAGGACAGTTAATTTCCACAATTCCATCTAAATATTTTATACCGTCTACTCACACCAAGAAAACAATGTGATCAATGACAAGCCACATTTCGTTATATGTAGGTATATTTTCTTGTAAAGATAATTGTCGAAGGGCGACATACTTATTCTCGATCCCGTACTTGATTGAGCTCACATGACTTACAGTGATTCCATATAATATTACTTTCACAAGAAGTTCACAGTCTGATTTTCGTCTCTTACATATCTTGCTAAACCATGATGCTGTCAATAACTTCCGCCTTAAGTCTAACCACATACTGCTTTCCGCTTGTAGCACGGTAGATCTTTCAATCTGATCTCTGTGCAAACTCTTCTCTTTCAAATCATTAAAATGCCTTTCCTTAAACAAGTTAAAACTAACCAAGTCCATGCCGGGCTGATTACAAGAAGATCCGTAATTACTACAATTCATCATGCATTTTCTTATACAATAGAAATGACATTGGTGAAATGTTTATACATGCAGTGAATTCTCTAAAGTTAGATAATCCACAACCTATGGACATAATACCAGCTACTGCAGCATGATTAATACTTAGCTCAGCCATATTAAGTTCGAGTTATTAACACAGAATGTCATGTTGCACATATTACATTTCATTAAAATTTTTGAATGGTAGGTATCCAGTACGTTTTTCATCAGTTATTTCTATATTAGCCAATATACAGGAAAAATCCTTGCTGTGCTTTGATATAGAAATATAATGTTCATGATCATATTGTTCATACAATTCTGTGCCCTTCAAAATCAGTCCGCTTCATTATTTCTTGTGGTTCACAGTCAATGTTGGCGTTTTTCTCGAATCAACATCGTGGTTCTGAAAGAGGAACAAAATTTTTAATTACACTGAAACAAAACTATTATTTGTTTCGTAAATCTATTGAAAGCTCGACAAATAAAACTTTACTATCGGTTATTAGATAACTAAGTAGGTAACCATATTTCAGTTCCTGATTGGATAAAATAGTTTAAAAATTCTTTAATAATGGGTATTTTAAATCAAACAAATGATTTGGTCTACATATATATTTTTTCTTGAATCCAGGACGACCGTTTCAGCTTATTAGGCCCTTATCAACTGGTAAATATAGAAACTCTGCTTTTTCTTGTATACTAAAATTTGTCAGTATTGACAAAATTAAAAAAATAAAAATTCTTCTTTTGGAGAAAATAATAATAATAGAAGGATACATAAATACAAAGGTTCTTCGTACACGTGTTGATTTACCATTTGAGTATCATAGGAGTCTCTCTAATAAAATAATAATAATAGAAGGATACATAAATACATAGGTTCTGTACACGTGTTGATTTACCATTTAAGTATCATAGGAGTCTCTCTAGTAAAATAATAATAATAGAAGGATACATAAATACAAAGGTTCTTCGTACACGTGTTGATTTACCATTTGAGTATCATAGGAGTCTCTCTAATAAAATAATAATAATAATAGAAGGATACATAAATACAAAGGTTCTTCGTACACGTGTTGATTTACCATTTGAGTATCATAGGAGTCTCTCTAATAAAATAATAATAATAGAAGGATACATAAATACAAAGGTTCTTCGTACACGTGTTGATTTACCATTTGAGTATCATAGGAGTCTCTCTAATAAAATAATAATAATAATAGAAGGATACATAAATACAAAGGTTCTTCGTACACGTGTTGATTTACCATTTGAGTATCATAGGAGTCTCTCTAATAAAATAATAATAATAATAGAAGGATACATAAATACAAAGGTTCTTCGTACACGTGTTGATTTACCATTTGAGTATCATAGGAGTCTCTCTAATAAAATAATAATAATAATAGAAGGATACATAAATACAAAGGTTCTTCGTACACGTGTTGATTTACCATTTGAGTATCATAGGAGTCTCTCTAATAAAATAATAATAATAATAGAAGGATACATAAATACAAAGGTTCTTCGTACACGTGTTGATTTACCATTTGAGTATCATAGGAGTCTCTCTAATAAAATAATAATAATAATAGAAGGATACATAAATACAAAGGTTCTTCGTACACGTGTTGATTTACCATTTGAGTATCATAGGAGTCTCTCTAATAAAATAATAATAATAATAGAAGGATACATAAATACAAAGGTTCTTCGTACACGTGTTGATTTACCATTTGAGTATCATAGGAGTCTCTCTAATAAAATAATAATAATAATAGAAGGATACATAAATACAAAGGTTCTTCGTACACGTGTTGATTTACCATTTGAGTATCATAGGAGTCTCTCTAATAAAATAATAATAATAGAAGGATATGTGGGAATTGAGTGATACGCGTAACTACTGATAATAAATGTATTTATGAGATTCAATAGATAAGAAATACAAATGTCTATGTAAGTAAAATTAGTGACGTGAGGAGATAATGCTGGATGGCGACACGGGGCCCGCGCGGGAATGACTGGCTGGCTCGCTCATCCGCGTGTCCTATGATCCCGGCTGCTTGATCAAAAGATGACATCATCTATCTCTTCATTGGCTGGCGAGTGTCATCTGACACTCGCTGATAAATATTATCTTGTTGTTTGTAGTCGAAAGCAGCGACGCTACATCACCCTCGCCCTGGTAACGGAGTTACATGTGATAAAAATTCCGATGCGTTCTGAGTCCGTTTCTTATCTCACATGTTTCGTGGATATGGGTCAGCAGGTTATTACCTTGGCCCACTGCGTTCTTGTTTAATAAAACAATGAAGTCCATTGCACTATTGTACAGATACATAAATACAAAGGTTCTTCGTACACGTGTTGATTTACCATTTGAGTATCATAGGAGTCTCTCTAATAAAATAATAATAATAATAGAAGGATACATAAATACAAAGGTTCTTCGTACACGTGTTGATTTACCATTTGAGTATCATAGGAGTCTCTCTAATAAAATAATAATAATAGAAGGATACATAAATACAAAGGTTCTTCGTACACGTGTTGATTTACCATTTGAGTATCATAGGAGTCTCTCTAATAAAATAATAATAATAGAAGGATATGTGGGAATTGAGTGATACGCGTAACTACTGATAATAAATGTATTTATGAGATTCAATAGATAAGAAATACAAATGTCTATGTAAGTAAAATTAGTGACGTGAGGAGATAATGCTGGATGGCGACACGGGGCCCGCGCGGGAATGACTGGCTGGCTCGCTCATCCGCGTGTCCTATGATCCCGGCTGCTTGATCAAAAGATGACATCATCTATCTCTTCATTGGCTGGCGAGTGTCATCTGACACTCGCTGATAAATATTATCTTGTTGTTTGTAGTCGAAAGCAGCGACGCTACATCACCCTCGCCCTGGTAACGGAGTTACATGTGATAAAAATTCCGATGCGTTCTGAGTCCGTTTCTTATCTCACATGTTTCGTGGATATGGGTCAGCAGGTTATTACCTTGGCCCACTGCGTTCTTGTTTAATAAAACAATGAAGTCCATTGCACTATTGTACAGATACATAAATACAAAGGTTCTTCGTACACGTGTTGATTTACCATTTGAGTATCATAGGAGTCTCTCTAATAAAATAATAATAATAGAAGGATACATAAATACAAAGGTTCTTCGTACACGTGTTGATTTACCATTTGAGTATCATAGGAGTCTCTCTAATAAAATAATAAAAATATAGGCTAATATTTTCGCTCTAATAAAATAATAAAAATATAGGCTAATATTTTCGCCATTGACTTTCCGGTAAGTTTGTAAATGTGTCGACTTGACGTAACGCATTTGAAACCAATTAATTGCACCCAACTTGCTAGTCGCACGTAATTTCAACATCATATAAATTGCGTGGATAGTTATAGATAGAGAAAAACACCTGAAATAAAAACTCTCCAGTGTGGGAACAAACATCAGTCAGAGATAAATTATGAAACTGAAATTTGGAGGATCTACAATGTCGAAGATATCGTGCGATGGAGAAGAAAATTAAAACATTACTGGTGACACCACGTGGACAGAGCGGATATATGAATTGAATAAAAGTGGTGAGAATAACAGCGGACTAAATACCTACATCCTACGTACGTTCAGGAATATCATAAAAGGTAAAGAGACAACTGGTTATTAATATCTCGGCAAAAGGAGACGCAGAAAACAGGAAGATTAGTCCTAGCACAAATAGAAGAAAAATAAGAATATTTTTACATACCCGATATCTTTCCTGATTATTGGGGGCAAAAAAGCCTTCACCCAAGCTACCAATGACCTCTGAGGGACATGATAGAACACCAGAAGAAGAAGATGCCCCAACCTCATCATTTCGAGTCATGTTTTTAGTTATTTTTTTCCTAAAATATAAATGAAAATGGTATAAATATTTTGTATATTATGTATAAATGAATATTCGTAGTAAATAAGTAATAAGTATTATTTATCTGAATAAAATCGACGTTAAGAGTATTTTTTACTTACTTTTTGGTACACGATACTCTTCTAACAACTTTATTGTTGTACGTATGTACCTACATTTGATTATATTGTCCAAAATTAGCATTCTTTTAATATGACAATATAGTTATTGAGTTAAATGTTAGGTATATATGTAGTATTCCAATACGAGGCAAATCTTTTGTCAATAATAATTATGAACAAAAAATAATTATACTAAACTTAATTGCGTAAGTAATAATATTAAAGAAATTTCCCTCTGCTGGGGATCGAACCTAAGATGCCCGCACAGAAGCATGACAGCTTTACGACTGCGCCATGATAGTTAACATTTACATGAATTAAAAAACATAAAAGTACCTTTAATTTAAATGAATTTAATTTATTTAAATTAATTTCTCACGCAAATATTGCTTCTCTGGGCTAGAAACACTGGTTAGTTGGAAGAAATTGCCATACGGCAATAAACTCGCCAATGCGCAGGGTGCAAGGAAGTGTTAATTTATTCTTTTTGAGAGCAGTTTATTTATTCTTTTTCAGTTTATGTTCATTTTACTAAAAAAAATTATTAAGTTAAACAAAAATAGAATGAACATTTATAATATTGCTTCGCAGTGTTTATACTATCTTTGTATGGTGAAGACGTGTTGTGAGCAGTGTTTTTTTTATTTTGCAACAATAACATTTGAGTGTAAACAAATTTGGTATTGGGGTGACCATAACTTCAATATATTTTTTTTTTTTGTGAACATTATCTGAAAATGCCTCAAAATCCTGTACAAACAAGAGCTAAAACTATGGAATCTGATGATCAGTATGATCGAATTATGAAATACTTGGATAAAAAATTGAATGAAATGAAACTAGAAGTCTTTGAGAAGATTGAGTTTGAAATCTCTACTATTAAAAAGAATCTTGAAACTGAGCTGAGTGAAGTCATAAAAAACATTGAATTCATTAGCAAACAATATGATGAAATGACTAACAATATGACTAAGATCTTGGATTTAAAAAAAAATGTAGATCATCTGGAAAACGAAAACTTGATAAAAGATCTGAAAATAAATAAACTAGAAATCCAACTTGCTGATCTTGAACAATGTATAATTAGTGAAAAGTGTGTTGAGATATCTGGACTTGATGCACTGCCTGAAGAGCCCCCATTGAAGACTGTTATTAGGTCTTTCGATGCGCTTGGCATTGAAATCGACCCTGATACTGTCGATAATGTTTTTGTTTACCCAGACAGATCAAAGGAAAAAAAGAAATTAAAAAAAATCATGCTACGGTTTAAGACGGATGAAGCCCAACAAGAGTTGTTAAGTGCTCGTAAGAAGGCAAGAGAGAGCAATACTTCAGTTTTTATTGGGGAGGTGATTACACCTTACTATAAGGAGCTTCTGTGGAAAACTAAACAATGGGCTAAAGATATGAATTACAAATATGTCTGGTTCAAGCGCAACAAGATTTTCATTCGCAAAAATTCGGAAAATGAATCGAGGATCAGTGTGATAAAATGTCTAAATGATCTAAAGAAATTCATATAACTCAAGAGTTATATGATAACAGGGAATAGAAATTAAAAAAATGAATGACTTTATTAATACAGATCTGGATAATGATGTATTGTCATTAACTATAAGTAATCCTCATACCTGTTTTGAAATGATGAAAAATGCAAATGTTTCAATAATTTGTTTGAATATTCGTTCTATTCAGAAAAACTTTGACCAATTTTGTGTTCTTTTGAGTGGTGTTGATTATTTATTCGATGTTATAATTCTGACTGAGTGTTGGCTTCGACATGAAAATAATTTACCATCTCTCCCGAACTATCAAGTCTATCAGACTGTAAATAATAAATTACAAAATGATGGAGTAGTTGTCTTTATTAAACAGTGCATTACAGCAGATGTTTCAGAGGTGACTATTTATGGGGCAAACTGCTTGCAGATAGATTTGCCAGAAGACCTAAGATTTTTGGCAATTTACAGATCTCCATCACAGCATTCAGTTTCTGAATTTTTATGCTCATTAAATGGTCTCTTACTGACTAGTTCCAAAGAAAAAAATTTAGGAATTATTGGTGATGTAAATATCAATGTTCTGGATCATGACAATGTCAACACTCAAGAATATTTATCTCTAATCGCCTTGCATAAGCTGAAAGTTATAATTAATGATGCAACTAGGATTACTAATTCCTCAGAATCATGTATTGACCACATTATGTTAAGATCTAAATTTATTCATTCTGGCTTTATTTACCGGACTAGCATCACTGACCATTATGCTGTTATACTGAAATTGGAATCTTCTAAAATTTATAAACATACACCAATTAAAAATAAAAAGACTTTTCAAATCGATGAAACGAAGCTGACTTATAGTTTGAGTCTTGAGACGTGGCTACCAATCCTAGAAACTGATGAAGTGAATGAGGCTACAAACAATTTCATCCACTTGCTTCAACAACGCCTAAAGGAATGTACCATTACTAATATTTCTAAACCTAAAATAAAAAAACTTACTCCCTGGATAACTGCAGGTGTTATCAACTGCCTACGAAAACGTGACAGCCTTCATTTGAAAAGTAAGAAATCTCCAAATGATATTCAACTGTTCAACTATTACAAGCGCTACAGGAACTGGTGCGTTAGGATTGTCAGGACCACTCGACATTCATATTACAAGAATAAATTTGATAATGTTGGAGATAATATCAAGCAAAAATGGTCTATTATCAAAGAAGCTGTCAATTTGAAGACAAAATCGCAATCTCTTACCTCGTTAAAAATAAATAATGACTTAGTGGAAGTGTCTAAAAACTATGAGTTAGCCACAAACTATGTTAATAACTTTTTTAGTAATGTGGGGTTTAAATTTGCTGATAGCCTTATAAAATCCATTGGTAAATGTGAAAGTGATTTAACTCATGAGTTCAGGCCGTCAAAGGTTGTTAATTCTATATTTTCATTTAAAAAAGTTAGTGTGCTAGATGTTACTAAAACAATCAATCAATTAAGTTCTGGATACTCCAGTGGAGTTGACCATTTAACTTCATCTCTTTTCAAACAAAATAATTCAGCTTTGGCTGTGCCCCTTACCCATATAATTAACCTCAGTTTTGAGTCTGGCAATTTCCCTACACATTGTAAAAAAGCTAAAGTTATACCATTATATAAGGGAGGTGATAAATATGACGTGAACAACTATAGACCAATAGCCTTACTCAATATAGTGTCTAAAATCATTGAAAAACTTGTCAAAACTCAGATTATGACATACTTGGAAAAGAATGATATTTTATCTGCTAATCAATATGGTTTTCGTGAGGGTAAAAGTACTTGTGATGCATTGCTCAGTGTTCTAAAATCTATAACTAAAAATCTTGATATTGGTAATAAATGTCTGGCTGTGTTCTTAGATCTGGCCAAAGCTTTTGACACTGTGTCGCACGGTTTGCTTCTTAAGAAACTTGAAGCTTTGGGGATCAAAAGAGAACCACTGTTGTGGTTTGAAAGTTATTTAAAAAACAGAACACAATTAGTTGAGGTCCAGGGATACAGAAGCACTTTTCAAAATATATTTTATGGAGTTCCCCAGGGAAGTGTGCTTGGTCCTATATTATTCCTGGTATATATAAATGATTTTTGTGATCTGAATGTCAGTGGTGAAATAATCACTTTTGCTGATGACACTGTACTGATTTTTCATGCCCCTACTTGGGATCAGACTTACAGCACATGTAATAAGGACTTGCTTAGGGTAAAGAAATGGCTTGATTCTAACTTACTTACACTGAACATAAAAAAGACTAAGTTTGTAACATTCAGTATTTCTAATAGAGGGGTGCCATCAGCAGAGTATTCACTTAAAATTCATAATTGTAAAGATTATTCTAACTGCAAATGTGATATAATTGAAAATGTGGATTCTATACGTTATTTGGGTGTTACGTTAGATAGATTTCTAAGGTGGGATGTACATATCAATAATTTATCAAAAAAGTTACGGAAACTAACATATATTTTCAGAGAATTAAGAAATGTAATTGGTATTAATGAACTTCAATCTGTGTATTATGCATTAATTCAGTCAATAATTTCTTATAACATATGCTGTTGGGGAGCGTGTTCTAAAACTGCTCTTGCTCCGCTTTGCATAGTGCAAAAAACTTTTTTGAAAATTATTTATAAAAAAGATTTTCGCTATCCCACTGACAAACTTTATGAAGAGACAGGTGTACTTAGCCCTAGACAATTATTTATCATACAAGCTTTGTGCAAGTTTTTTTTTAATTTGGATACAGCTACTAGATCACAACAAAATAGATTGACTAGAGGCAGTGTCTCTCTCAATTTCCGGCCAGATAGAATGAATACTTTATTTGGTCAGAGAAACTACTTTTATGTAGCACCTATTATATTTAACGATCTTCCAACTTTAATTAAATCAGCAAAAACAATTGTAATTTTCAAAAAACTGGTAAAATCCTATGTTATTTCAAATTGTATAAATATGCTAAATATATTCAACAGTGTTCACATTGTCATATAATTTTTATTCTTATAATTTATATTCATATTGTCAGTTAATTTATATTTAATTCCAAACGTGTGGTCACACTAGTTTTTGTGTAGAATTTTATTAGTATGTATGTAGGTATATAGTGAGTCCAGAGTTGTGATGTATATAATTATTGTTGCAGTTATGGACGCAGGTACCCAACTGTATTTAGCTGCAACATAGTATATTTTATAGCTCTGGGTTCATTTTTGTGTTTATTTGTATTCTGTTATTTTATGTATCTTTTCTTATAGTTTTAAATTTTTTTGTTATACTTTTATGTTTTTTTTGTATTACATACTATTTTTATATCATTTTATACTATTGTCTTTACCATTTGATTTTGTAAAATTTTCGACCTCGATACAGGCTAGTCCTAGTGAGGTTGATTATTATATAACATTATGTCATAAAAGTGTAAAGATATATTAAATAAATAAATAAATAAATATACACGAGAAACGGAATATTTTCAAAAGATTTACTACATAGTAAAAAATTGTATTGAATCGCTTCAAATTGAAGTTTGGTTGTACTCAATCGCCTCAAAATAATACTTTTGTCTGTGTATTAGTGTGTACTGAAAAAAGTGTTGCGAGGACACGTCTGAAGCACCCGACTGCCGGGTGAAGAATGAATTGAAAATTGAATATTTTGTAAATATATAAAAACTGAAAAACACGTAGTTAACAAATTAATTAAATAATTAACTTTTTTTATTCCAACAGATAAATATATATAGAAATCGATTCTTGAAACTTATATATTTGTGAACTTAATAGAAAAAAATCAATATTACCTATTTAAGTAGCAGTATTTCACGGTTAAATATTGGCAAGTTTTAGGCTATTTAGTACCATTGTAATTGCAATTTTATTAATTTAAACTTAATTTTGAAAAACAAAAGCTATAGTTTTGAATAAAAAGGACACATCATTTTGTAAATGAAATACAAAACACGAAATATTTTACAAATTCTTTGCAAACGTTTTTGCAAAATCAATAAACAAAATGAGATTATTATCTTTTTATATTATTTTTTTAAGTATAAATAATAAAAAATAAATAAAATTCTCATACTTAAAATAATAATAAAATAGATCAATTCATCTGATTAATTTAAAAAAATATAAATATATAGTGAATAACATGGAATATTTAGCATTCAAACTCTGTTATAAAAATGGATTTTTTAACTCTGTAGAAAAATGTATTTTATTTTTAAAAAATCAAATAAATTGAAAATCCCTTGCTATAGTTTTGAATAAAAGAAGTTTTTCTATAGTTATAAAAAATAAAAAAAATGAAAAAACATATTTCATTTAACAAAAACGTTTTTGCAAAATCATCATATTTTGTAAATGTTTATTTATGGTACTCACAATTATAAATGTTTATTTATGAAACACATAATTATTGAAGATTTTTATTTTAAAATCGCAAAGACGAATAATCAGTTTAATAGAAAATTGAAAAATAATTTATAAATTATTTATAGTTTTGATACAATTTATGTTTAAAAACCCTACAATTTTACACGATTCCCGTCCGAAGTACCAGTATGCATATAATACAGTCTTAATTCGTGACATTAATCACTCATCATTATAAGATTAGTTTTACGTAATATCACGTAAGCGGGTATCGTTAAGACATTTACGTGTGTGGCTATCTTCAATATTGATATCTGATAAGGTAGAATTTTCGTCAGAAAATTGCAAGATCAATTAATTTTAAGATATTGTACTCATCAGTCGTGTTGCAAAAATCAAAATGGGTATGGAACTTTATATTTTTTGATACTAACTTTTTAAATTACAATTAATTAAATTACGCATCTGAATAATGTAAAATATCAATTGTAGGTAATTGTTAACCCAAACTGTCAAAATCGTCTTTTTTTGTCATGTCATAGTCAAAAGTCCCGGGTTTGCTTCTCGATGGAGAACCAGTTTTTAATTGTGTTTTATTCTTGATATGTAACAAGTTTCAAAATAATATTTAACATCTAGTCTAAGAGATAGCAAAGTCAAAAAACAATTCATTTGTTTAATGGCTGGTATATTTTTGAAACATCTCTATAGAGATTGAGGAAGAGATTGTTTTGAAAGCAAGGAAAAATCACAATGACATTCATACAGGGCTTATGACCTGTCATTGGCTGGCTTAAGTGACCACATTACGCAATTGCAACATTCGCCAATTTATAATATATATATTTTTTAACTTGCCACTTATACATGGTGCAATAATGTTTGGATTATGATTGTTGTTAAAATATTTTTTGTATTTTCAGGACACATGAGTGATGATCCTGACAGCGAACCAGAAATAATGATCAGATGCAGTACGTAGAAAATTTCATTTACTTTTTGATTTTTATTAATTTTTAAATATAAATTATATATCTTCAATAGGTACACACAATATCACATATAAGCATTACGTGCCTTTTGAATTAGCATTGAGAAATTGTTAATATAAACTAGTTGCATGTAACACATGAGATCCAACTGTCGATAGCGATAGTATGTATAGTACCAGAATAAGTACCAGACTATAAACCCATACCTCGCCCAGCGAAAGATTGCGGCTGACATAACCTGTGCATAAACCAATTTTAGTGCAGAAAAATACTCTATTTTGTATTAACCAATAAAATTAGTTGGCTTTCGACATTGTGCAGCGAATTACGTGTCACTGCTTCCCTGACCTTTGCATCCATAGATTTTTAACAACGCTTTATAAAACTGTCACCCGCAAAATCTTGTGTGTTCTTGGAGTTTAATTCTTCTTCCTCTTCTTTTGTGATGTCATTTGGGACAGTTCATAAATAAACTATTTCCTATAGTCTAATTTTTCTTTTTCTTAATTTATGTAGACCTTGGGTGAGTTTTTATTCAAACTATTTCCTATAGTCTAATTCTTTTTCTTCTTATTTTATGTAGACCTCTGGGCCAGTTTTGATACCAACTATTTCTTTTAACGTATTTCTTCTTTTTCTAATTTTATGTAGACCTTTGTTGAATTTTGTATAAATTAACTTCCTATAGTCTAATTTTTCCTCTTTTATGTAGACCAAGGGAGAGTTTTCATGCAAACTTTTCCTTTAGTCTAATTCTTTTCGTCTTCTTTTATGTTGACCTTTGCGTTAGTTTTTATACAATCTATTTCCTGACGTATAATTATTCTTCTAATATGTAGACCTTTGGGTCAGTTTTTATATTAACTACTTTCTATAGTCTAATTCTTCTTTTTCTTATTTTTTGTAGATCTTTTGGTTAGTTTTTATACAAACTATTTCCTTTAGTCTAATTCTTCGTTTTCTTATTTAATGTAGACGTTGGGTGAATTTTATATAAAATATTTCCTATATTTCAATTCATCTTCTTCTTCTTTTATGATGACCATTTGGTCAGTTTTTTATATAATACATTTACTATTGTGTAATTCTTCTATTGCATCTTTTATGTAGACCATTGGGTCAGTTTTTATTACAAACTATTTGTTATAGTCTTATACTTATTCTTTTTTTTCATTTAGTCTTTTGGGTTAGTTTTAAGTCTTATAGTCTATTGTATAGAAATATTATAAACAACATGCACACTTGACGAAAATACATAAAACGAATGGGATGTGACCATCACTAGAATCTTCTCAATACTTTTTTCAATCGAAATTTACATCATCATAATATATATTGATTAATTTTCAATAACTACATATTTGATTTTGATGACAATATAATAAAAAATCGGGGTTGTGGCCATTACTGGACTCTTCACAACGTTTATATTCAAATTAAAAACTATTTAAGTCTTCTTCTGTAATGTAGATCAGTTTTATTGTGCAAAAATATAATAATCTATAGGTATGCACACTTGACGAAAAATATAAAAACGAATGGGATGTGACCAACACTAGAATCTTTTCAGTACTTTTGTTTATTTAATTTTTAAGCCATTTCCCATCATCCAAAATTACTAAATATTTAAAACACATTTGCGTTCGATGACAATATATAAAAATAGGGGTTGTGGCCAAATCCAAACTCTTTACAACGTTGTCTCTTTATAATCAGTCATATTTAAAACCATTTACCATAGTCCATGCGTGCAGAAATTGTAATGGGTTGTGGCCATCACTTGAACATTTTACATCGCTTAAACTCAATTAAATTTCAAACTACTTTTCATACTACGAATTAGCAAATATTTTTTGTGACAATATTATATAAACGATTGCTTATTCCTTCACTAATTTACATTCTTGGCCAACGGCGGGACATAAAAGCAAGTAATGCAATAAAAAATCTAACGAATAAAAATTTTAATAAAAAAGATACATCAACTAAGGTAAAGCCACTCGCCATTGCATTTTTACCTTACATAAAAGGCACTTCTGACAAAATCAGTCACCTACTTTACAAACATATTATTCGCACCATTTTTAGAACAGACAACAAAATTTCATCCTTTTTAAAAAGTCCGAAAGATAAAATACCATTAGAGTCACACGGTATTTACGAAATCCCTTGCGGTGATTGCACAAAAACTTACATAGGCAGGACAAATCGCAGAATCTCGGCACGCGTTTCTGAACATCGCGTAGATATTAAAAACCGGAAATTAACTTCATCTCTAGTAAACCACTCATTGACCGAAAATCACTCCATAAACTTTGAAAATTCAAAAGTAGTCGCGAATATTAACAATGAAACATTAGAATTTACAGGGAAGCAATAGAAATGTATAGAAAAAGCAACAGTATAATGAATAACAGGGACGATAGCATTCGAATCCCGACCGCATGGACAAGTGTACTTGAAAACAATATTTTGAAAAACCATAATAATCAAATTAACCCAACTACCGATATTTCAAACAATAGTCACATTAAAAACATTAGTAAAATTCTTAGTAAGCCGAAAACTGATAATCCACCTGTAAACAATATACCGTTAAGTACTCGAGTCACTAAAAGCCAAACAAAACGCAATAATGACGTCATTGGGGAAACCCACCCCTCCACTAACACTTGACTCGGCTTCCTTTCAAACTTTCACTTGGTGGTAAGCTTCCGACGCGAACGGACGTGCGCGCACTATCCCTCGCGACGGAAATTTATTAACAAGGCGCCTATTGAAAATGTCTGATGTGATTCAGACGAAACGTCGGCAGACGACTGATTCTCTCGGGAATCAGAATTTGACGCGGGTTATCCCCAATACTTAATAATATATATATATATATATATATATATATATATATATATATATATATATATATATATATATATATATATATATATATATATATATATATATATATATATATATATATATATATATATATATATATATATATATATATATATATATATATATATATATATATATATATATATATATATATATATATATATATATATATATATATATATATATATATATGTTAAACAACAGTCTTTCTCAAGACTATACGCGGGTTACCCTAGAAAACAATCCATCATATATATATATATATATATATATATATATATATATATATATATATATATATATATATATATATATATATATATATATATATATATATATATATATATATATATATATATATATATATATATATATATATATATATATATATATATATATATATATATATATAGTGTTATGAAATTAAGTACTATTTCTATTTAAATTGAAAATTTAAATAGAAATATTTTGAAAATAAGAACCCAAGAAAAATGAAAACAAAAGATTGGAGTAGTGAGTTGGAAAAACTAGACAAACCTTGTAAAAATATAAATTGTAGAAATATAAATTGTAAAAATAAATAAGACTTTGAACCATAATAAAATAAATAAATATAAATTTCGGTACATTTGGTGTCAGGTGTGGGGTATAAAAATACCCAAGTATTTTTTTGTGTAAGAAAAAAATAAAATAGTTATTTATAAAGACATTTATTATGGCATCAAAAAAAATAACTCTTTTAGAGTTGAAAGTGGTTGATTTAAAACATGAGTTGGAGGAGAGAGACGCTGATACATCAGGAAATAAAAATGCACTTCAACTACGATTGAGAAAAGTGATGCAAGAAGTAGGTGAGGATCCAGACACATACCTTTTTGAAATGCCTTGCTCTAACAACGATCTTTGTCAAGTCTTAAAAGAACATTCCAGAGACATAGAAGAGAAGTTTCAAGAACATTCCAGAGATATAAAAGGAGAAATTAAAGAAATCAAAGGAGAAGTAGCGATGCTTCAAAAGCATTCAAATACTATAGAAAAGAAATTCCAGAATTATTCTATGACCTTTGATGAGAAGATAAATGAATTAACTAAACAGATGAAAGTTTTGGAGAATCAAGTGCTTCCTTCAATCACGCCAATGAATTCCGAGCAAAATTCAGCTGTAGATACAAATTTTAAGTGTGTAGAAGATACAAGAGTACCAACAGTGGAGTGCGTGCGAAATGATATGCCAACCTTTGATGGAAAATGCCCCTGGGAAGAATATTTAACATTGTTCGAGACAGTGGCCATGATAAATGGCTGGTCCATGACAAGAAAGGCCTCAGTGTTGAGTGTATCATTACGAGGTGATGCTTTAAAAGTTTTGGAGACAATTCCTCTAGCTGAGCGACGAGATTTAAAATTGTTGATTGAGAGACTTGAGATGCGATTTGGACATAAGCACATGGAACAGTTTTACAGGTCACAACTTAAGAATCGTAATCAGAAATCTAATGAAACTCTCCAGGAATTTGAGGCGGATATAGCGCGTCTAATTAGATATGCATACCCTACGGTTCCTGATGATGTGTGTGAAAGCCTTGCAGTAGAAAAGTTCTTGGATGGATTGTGGGCAAATGAGACACAACAAGCTGTAAAACTAGCTAGACCACAAACTTTGAGTGACGCTCTAACCCAGGCACTCGAATTTGAATCTATAAAAAAATCTTTACGAGGTCATGCTCAAGCCTGCGTTGTTGAGGCCGTTGAAGAGAATCAAAAACTCATCGAATGCATTGTCGAAAAGGTGATGAAGGCATTGCAAGGAAGAAAAAGACAGTTTCGCTGCTGGGGTTGTGGACGAGCTGGACATCTACGTAATCGGTGTCCAAATGAAGCAACAACGCAACAGCAACAGCCACAGGAAAACTAAAAAGGGTTGATGGGAAGGGGCAACTGTTGACCTACATTACCAATGCCTCAAAGAGATCTGCAGTTGTTGCATCATTCAGTGGTCGAGATACCAGTATGTTTATAAATGGCAAAGTAAATGGAAAGAATTTGAAACTTTTGCTGGATACTGGAGCAACGATGACAATCATGAGACCAGATTTGCTTTATAATAAAAAGTGTATTACACCAACTAAATGGACATTACGAACAGCTACTGGGGAGTCGGCATCTATATGTGGTGAGACATATGCCAACTTTCAAATTGGTAGTTCTATCTTCGATCATCAGGTGCTAGTGGCGAATATAGAGGAGGAAGTTATTCTCGGAATGGACATAATGGCGAAATATGGATTCCAGTTGGATCTAAAGAGGCGATCTTTGAAAATTGGAGATGAAGATGTTCTCGTGCAAGAGCGTGAGGAATTTTCTACACGTGTTCTTGCAGCGGATGTTGTAACTATTCCAAAACAAAGTGAGATGTTAGTACGAGTCAATTTAGACTGTGTTATCCCGAATGGACATGTTTTGGTTGTGGAGTCCAACGCCAACAATGAAGCAGGAAAAGGAGTATTAATTGCAAGAGCACTGATTCAAAACCAAAAGGAAATTTTAGTCAGATTAATGAACATAAATGAATATCCAGTAACTGTCAAAAAAGGAGCTTATTTAAGTGTGTGTTCATCAGTTTCATCAGTAACACAAAATGCCTGCATCGCACAAGTTTCTTCAGAGGATGTACCAAAACATCTTGAAGACTTTGTAAAAGATGCTTGTAAGGAACTTACCAAAGAACAAAGCAAACAAATTAGATACCTCATTGCTCATTATCAAGATGTTTTTGAGAATGCGAGTCTTTCTAAAGGAAGAACCAATGTTGTTCAACATCAAATAGATACGGGTGACGCAAGGCCTATCCGCCAATTACCAAGAAGGCTACCATTAGCAAAGCGGGCGGAAGCAGATCAAATTATTCAAGACATGGAAAGGGATAGCGTTATTGAACCATCAAGCAGCCCATGGTGTTCACCAGTAGTGTTAGTTAAAAAAAAAGATGGCTCAACTCGGTTCTGTGTGGACTTTCGCTTATTGAATAATGTAACTAAGAAGGATAGTTATCCACTGCCTCGAATCGATGACACCCTAGATACATTGGCTGGTTGTAAGATCTTCTCAACTTTGGATCTAAAGAGTGGTTATTGGCAGGTTGGATTGGAACCCAAGGATAGAGAAAAAACGGCGTTTTCTGTTGGAAGTGGATTGTGGCAATTCAAAGTGATGCCATTTGGACTTTGCAATGCACCGGCTACGTTTGAACGACTAATGGAAAGTGTGCTAAGAGGATTATCGTGGGAGACCTGTTTGGTATACTTAGATGACATCATCGTACTTGGGAAGCGTTTTGAAGAACATTTAGGAAATTTGGAACAGGTATTTTCACGATTGAGGTCGGCCAACCTTAAACTCAATTGCAAGAAATGTATATTGTTCCGAAAGCAAGTCAACTATCTAGGTCATGTTGTCTCTGAGGAGGGAGTAGCAGTAGATCCTGAGAAGATTAAAGCTGTTCGAGATTGGCCAGTACTTAAAGACAAACATGAAGTAAGAAGCTTTTTGGGTCTGAGTACCTACTATCGACGATTTGTTCCAGGCTTTGCTGACATCGCAAAGCCACTGACAAAACTCACGGAGGAAAGCAGTGAATTCATATGGGATTTCAAGTGCCAACATGCATATGAAGAATTAAAACAGGTTCTAATTAATTCTCCGGTTTTGAGTTATCCTCGAGCTGAAGGAATGTTTATTCTGGATACAGATGCAAGTAACGTTGGTATCGGAAGTGTGCTCTCCCAAGTACAAGATGGGGCAGAACGCGTGATTGCTTACTTCAGTAAAGTATTGTCGAAACCAGAACGCAATTACTGTGTAACACGAAGAGAATTGCTTGCTGTTATCAAGTCAGTTGAGCACTTTCGCAAGTATTTATATGGACGGAAATTTCTTTTAAGGACAGATCACTCGGCACTTGTGTGGCTTTTGCGATTCAAGAATCCTGAAGGTCAAGTGGCAAGATGGATAGAGAGATTGCAAGAATATGACTATGATTCTGAACATCGAGCCGGACTTCATCATAGAAATGCCGATGCACTGTCAAGGCGACCATGTCCAGAGGATTGCCAGCACTGTAATAAGGCTGAGGAAAAGTTTTTTATAGCTTGTAGAACCACGGTCGTTGACAAGTTTTGGCAAGATGATGAAATACGAGCAGACCAATTGGAAGACCCAGATCTCAAGTTTGTAATGCAGTGGAAGGAAAATGATCAAAGACCTTTATGGGAAGAAATAGCTTCACTATCTCCAAATATTAAGTCATACTGGGCTCAGTGGCAATCCATTGTCGTGGAAAATGGGTTGTTAAAGCGTGTATTGGAGAATGAAGATGGAACACAGCAGAGACAACAACTATTGATTCCAAGGAAGAGAATTCCTGAAGTTCTTAAACTGCTTCACAATGATGTGTCTGGGGGACACTTGGGAGTTAAAAAAACCACAGAAAAAATTCGTCAACGTTTTTATTGGGTCAATTACAATGGAGATGTAAAAGATTGGTGTAGAAGATGTGTAACTTGTGCCACTTCAAACGGACCTCAGAAACGAAGGCGTGCGCCAATGAGGCAGTATAATGTTGGTAGCCCATTTGAAAGGATAGCCATTGACATAGCGGGGCCGTTTCCCACAACGGAAAGAGGGAATAAATATATTCTGGTAGCAATGGACTATTTTAGTAAATGGACAGAAGCCTATGCACTACCGAATCAAGAAGCTACCACTGTTGCTGAAGTCTTGGTAAGGGAACTGATAAGTCGTTTTGGAGTACCATTGGAGTTACACTCGGACCAGGGAAGAAACTTTGAATCAGCCGTATTCCAGGGAATTTGTGAAGCATTAGGAATTCGAAAGACGAGAACAACTGCTTTGCATCCACAGTCGGATGGAATGGTGGAGCGAATGAATCGAACAATTGGAAGATTTTTGTCAAAAGCAGTGTCCGATCACCAGAAGGATTGGGACGAATACATCCACTTGTTCTTATCAGCTTATCGAGCAGCAATTCATGAGACAACAGGGCAAACACCGGCAAGTGTGATTTTTGGCCGTGAGTTACGGTTACCTTGCGACCTGCAGTATGGATCTAAGCCTGGAGAAGATCTAGTTGGAGAAGATTATGTGTCAGATCTTCGGAAGAAAATGAATGCTATACATGACCGTGTACGGTCCAATATTCAAGTAGCTAGTGAGAAGATGAAGGAGCGATACGACATTAAAGCTGTGGAAGGTGGTTATCAGGCTGGAGACTTGGTTTGGTTATTTAATCCACAACGACGACGAGGCTACTCACCAAAGCTTCAGAAATCCTGGGAAGGACCGTATGAAGTGATCAAAAGGATTAATGATGTGGTTTATCGTATACGAAGAAAACCAAATGGGAAGCCAAGAGTGGTACATTTCAATCGCCTGGCTCCCTTTTTAGGTGATAACAAGGATGAGGAAAAAAATCCAGTTGCTCAAGTTTGCAATGTCCAAAGTGAAGAAAAGACCTTCGAGGAATTCATGATGACTCCTTATCGACGCACTCGCTATGGTGTGACTGTGGAAATTGAGCAAGACCTCTTCGATATCCCAGAAGATAATGTTTTAGCTTACTGTGTGGCTCAAGACATGAAGATGACTAGTGGTATAGCCAAAGTTATCATGAGAAAGTATGGGATGTTATATGAGCTAAAAGCCAAGAATCTGAAGATTGGAGAAGCGGTCCATTCACAGCATGGAAAACAGCATTTATTCTACATGACGAATAAGGAAACGTCTGAAGAACGAGCAGAGTATGCTCAGATGTGGAACTGTCTACGAAGTATGCGGGATCAAATGTTACAGTTGAATCTTATGAAGCTCGGCATTCCAAAGATCAGTGATGGTATGGATTGGAAAGTGGTTCGGAATATGATAGAAGAGATTTTTCATAATACTGGAATTAATGTTCTAGTTTGCTGCTATAATCCAAGATACAGTAAAAATATAAAAAAAAGTGTACCATGTTACTTTTTCAAAGCATCTCACTGTAGAGAAGGTTCAAAATGCCGATTTATTCATCTAGAGAATTCTGTTCGGGACGAACTGAACTAAGAGGGAGGCAGTGTTATGAAATTAAGTACTATTTCTATTTAAATTGAAAATTTAAATAGAAATATTTTGAAAATAAGAACCCAAGAAAAATGAAAACAAAAGATTGGAGTAGTGAGTTGGAAAAACTAGACAAACCTTGTAAAAATATAAATTGTAGAAATATAAATTGTAAAAATAAATAAGACTTTGAACCATAATAAAATAAATAAATATAAATTTCGGTACAATATATATATATATATATATATATATATATATATATATATATATATATATATATATATATATATATATATATATATATATATATATATATATATATATATATATATATATATATATATATATATATATATATATATATATATATATATATATATATATATATATATATATATATATATATATATATATATATATATATATATATATATATATATATATATATATATATATATATATATATATATATATATATATATATATATATATATATATATATATATATATATATATATATATATAACAAAGTTTGAAAAGCCGTGAAAAATGTAGACCGTGCATACAAATCTCGCGTATCACATTATTTTTTTTAAGTTTCAGAGTTTCTCAACTTTTTTTATAAAGAAATATATTTTATTTTTGTTTCAGCTCGATGTAGATCACTAAATTACGAGGACGAAAATTTTTGCAGTAAGGTTTTTTTTTATACATTGATATTTTTTTTTATTTTAAGGCAATTCACCCTGTAAAGAGTGCTATGTATAAACATTGATATTTTAATGTATTGCATACTTTTTTTGATACCTTCGCATGAAAAACCTCCATACTTTGATCTTGATTGTAAAAGATAAGAGTGGCCTGCATAGCTCATCAAAAAACCCGTCCCGTCCTATTTCCAGTGAAGACAGTTTTTCACATATGAAATTCTGGATTTATGAGACGGTTAACAATTAATGACTGCAATATGTGGCTACTCGGATGCGTATTTAATTATACCAAATTCATTTATCTCTGTCAAAAAAAAATCAAACATAAAATCAAGTCATCTTTATAATTATACTTCGTTCATCTCAGTTAAAAACATTCAAAGATAGAATTAAGTTATCTGTATAATTATACTTCATTCATCTCAATTAAAAACATTCAAAGATAGAATTATTAAGTATGTTTAATCAAACCAAATATCTCTTGTATGTATAATCTTTGTTGTCTCATCTTTTTCATTCACAAAGAAAACCATATTTACTATTTTATTCATCTCTTTTACAAACTGACAGCTGGCTGCATTGATTTCTTATCCCGAAGTGTGTAAGATTTCTAGAGCCAAATGTTCAAATATAATAACAGACAAGTGGCGTGAACATTGGCAATGATGATGTACCCATGAAACGAAGAAGAATAATAATAATAGTTTAATATTTTTTTAAGATACCTATATGTATTATTATAATGTATATCTCGTCCAGTGAATGAATGCGGCTGACATAACCTGTGCATAAACCAATTTTAGTGCAGAAAAATACTCTAATTTGTATTAACCAATAAAATTAGTTGGCTTTCGACATTGTGCAGCGAATTACGTGTCACTGCTTCCCTGACCTTTGCATCCATAGATTTTTAACAATGCTTTATAAAACTGTCACCAGAGAATGCGCTCTTGTTTGTCGAGTCCTGTACATTTTAGCGTTCTGCATTCCTCCATATAAACTTTAACTATGTCCCAACTCACACTCCTCTGTGTGCGCAATTTGCTTAAAAAGGGCCGGGTCGAAAGTTTTCGCATCATTGTTTACAAATCAATATAATTTCTCAATAGATGGCGTTACAAATAGGTTTCTTCGTTACTTCATAGATGGCAATAGTAAAAATGTCCTATTTTCAAACGATATATTACTCATTATTAAAATATATAGAACTTTTGAAATTCCATCGATAAGGGATTTCAATAAGAAGGTATAATTTGTGGACATTGCGCAAGCGCATAAAGTGATCACGTAAACCAGCCGATGACAGGTCGTAAGGCCTGTAGGTGTCTTGAGTTCCTGGTTCTCCTATAATATTCGAACATCGTTTCTATTGAGATGTTAAAAACGTCAAAAGAAATATTTTGCGCAAATGCGTAAAGTGATCATGCAGAACAGCCGGTGACAGGTTGTTAGCCTTGTAGGTTGCTTGGCGATTCTAAAATATTTGGAATATTATTGGAGATTACTTGTCTCTATTGAGATATCAATTTGTCAAAAACTTTCATTACCTATAATTCAAAACACGAGTCTTTTTGAAGGAAGTCATATTATAAAGTGTTTAAATATCCGTTTTGTTTTGTATTTTTTTAATGAAAATATGATTTTTGTAATAAATAAATAAAATATAGCTGTGAGGCACCGGCTTAGAATAGTGCTTCCATTCTTTTAAATCATTGTTTTCGAGTGTCCCGTAGAGCCGGGTAATCGAAAATACAACAGGCAACAATAACATCTCACATAGTTCAGCAATGAGGTTCACCACCCATTCTGAATATAGGGTCTTTTTAGGTGAGAGGAGACTGGTGTGTGGGTATACACAGATAAGTTGTGCTCCCTTTTATAAGGCAATGCACACCCGCACACCTTTCGCTGGTTATCCCACATTGTGGGATATGCCGTGATGGTATGAATGAATGAATGAATTATTAAGAGAAACCTCAAAAAGACGATGCAATTGTGATTCTGTAAGAATATAAATGTGTGACGCTAGGCTTCTTCTCTATTATATTAGTTATGGCATTATGTATGTAGCATTGCTACAGAATTATAATTTATATATTTTTTTTATTTTCTAGGTAACTGTGGCGAAAGATTATAGTAAGTACATCATTTTTATACCCAAGTGATATCTTTGAGATATTTGAAGAAAAAAATTGTGTCTTCATAGGATAATGAACACAGGACATTGGCTCAGAAGCCTGATGTCTACCTAAAACCGACACTTAATTTACCTATGCTATATAGTTTTATTTTCATATGAAACGATGTATGAATTTGAGTGTGACAATGCAAAGAAAAATGAATATGACGCTCTGTTCTCCGCCTATCCCAATAACAAAAAAAACTTTGCTCAATTTTAATTACTCATGTCACTAAATTTTTTTTTCAGGTTTAATATAAAAAATAGGAAATTCAAGTACAATGCATAAAGACAACTTCAATATAAATTTGGCTCAATATATAAATACAATGCATAAAGACAACTTCAATATAAATTTGAACTAATACAATGCATAAAGACTACTTCAATATAAATTTGGCCGAATATAATATAAATTCGGCCAAAATTTTTTGAATAGTAAAAATTTTTTGAATAGAAAAGAATTGAATAGTAAAAATTTTTTTTTACTATTCAATTCTTTTCTTTTTTCCTGTTAAGTTGTTTTCGTATATAATTTTATTTTATTTTCTTTTTGTATTATTATCTATATATTTTGTGATCGTCCAAGGCCTTGCTGAAAACCAGCTGCACTGTGGGACTCCACGGGTGTACAGCTGAGCAACAGCCTATTTGTTGTAAAATAATCCAAAACATGTATATTTTTTTTCTCATTTAAATGCAACAAATAAATTATTATTTATTTATATTTATTTATTTAAATACAATGCATAAAGACAACTTCAATATAAATTTGGCCGAATATAATATAAATAAAATGCATAAAGACAACTTCAATATAAATTTGAACTAATATAGTGCATAAAGACTACTTCAATATAAATTTGGCCGAATATAATATAAATACAATGCATAAAGACAACTTCAATATAAATTTGGCCGAATATAATATAAATAAAATGCATAAAGACACATTCAATATAAATTTGAACTAATACAATGCATAAAGACAACTTTAATATATTTTTGAACATATAAATGTAAAGCATACTTATAAGAATTTTATCATGTATCTATTTTAAATAAAATTATTTTTTAATTTAACTATTTAAAAGTCATTTTATTTTTCTCATATTAAAAAGAGTACACAGATAACATTTCATGGTACAGTTGGCTAAACTGATGATAAACTCAAGTGAAATCCGATTCCATGAAACAGATTAAATAATTTTCAATATTTAGATAATAAAGACATGTTGTAATCTTAAGTCAAGTATCTTAAGCTAATTAAGAACATTTTAAAATCACAGCGTTCTGGGCCCAACTAGGGTTGACAGATGGTATCCTAAAGGAGGACATGTACTCCTTTTCTATAGATTGTCCTGTCCTCCCTTACCTATTGTATGTCCTCCTTTTGCGCTGATTCTTACCCAATATTATTTATTTACCTTTTATCACACCATATTAATTTATAATGACAACAATAAGTAGATTACTGCTGCCCAACTAGGAAATCCTGTTCTAGGGCTAACATATCTTGTAAAGGAAATGTTAACATATCTTGTAAATAAAAAAAATGGATTCGGTGAAATCTGATGTTTAAAATAAAGTCAAATTATGGATCTTTTTTTTATTATTTATTCTTTAAATATCGATTTAATAATATGCAAACCGTGACTATGACCGTGTTTAAATTCCCGTCGAGTGAACTTATGATTGCCAAATGGAAGCGTGCGATACATCGAGATATTATAATTACTACAAATACCAGGGTATGTTATGTAAACGTATTTTAATAATTATTAATATATTTATATACATTTTTCATGTTTGTATCTTTTTCTTCTTCTTCCTTTTCATAGATCCGAAGATCTGTTTGTACCGCTATTCTGTCTCCTGCGATGTGGACTGCCAACTGTCTCGCCATCTCTTTGGAGGTCTTCCTGGTGGTCTTCTTCCAGCTGGGTTCTCCTGGAGAGCGATACGTGGGAGTCTATTTTCAGCCATTCTGTTTACATGTGAGCTCCAATATCGCCTCCGCTGTCTTCCCCATCTGACGATGTCCTCCGTACTACACTTTTTTCTTATTTCGGTATTTCGAATTCGGTCTCTTAGAGTGTTTCCGGTTATACATCGCAATGTCCTCATCTCTGATGTTCTCAGAAGAGATTTTGTTCTCGTTGTGTCTGCTCTGGTCTCTACTCCGTAGGTTTAGGTCTACAACTTCTTCGATCAGTTTGTCCATTATTAAGTTGAATAGGAATGGACTTAGACTATCGCCTTGTCTTATTCCGATTGGAGTTGGGACTGGATTGGTGAGGTCGCCCTGTGTTTTTATTCTAGTAAAGCTGTCGGTATTCAATCCTTGGATTATTTTTACTATGTTGGAGGGAGTATTCTTTGCATTGAGTATTTCTATTATGTCCTCCAGTCTGACTCTGTCAAACGCCTTGGTGAGGTCGACGAAGCACATATATGCAGCCTTATTATATTCTATTGATTTTTTAGCGATCTGTCGAACGACAAAAATAGCATCTGATGTTGATCGATTCTTCCTAAAGCCCTGCTGTTCGTCTCTATTTGTGAGGTGTCTCTCTAGTTTGGTTCTGATTATGCTCGTCGTGAGTTTTAATACTGAGCTTAAGAGACAGATACCTCGGTAATTAGACGGGTTTGCCATGTCCCCTTTTTTGAAGATTGGTATGGTGATGCTTGTATGCCATTCTGTTGGGATATCTGCATAGTCAAATATTTTTGAGATTAGCTGATAAAGTTCGTGATGCAGTCTGTCACCTGAGTACTTTAATAGTTCATTTGATATATCATCAAGACCAGGTGCCTTTCGGTTTTTCAGATTTTTGAATGCTTTCTTCACATCTAGCTCTTCAATATTTTCCTTGGTGGTGAGTGCTGTGTATGTTTATATCTATTTTTATTAATTTATTAACTAATATATTTAATGCGTATTCAAATGTCAAAACATTGTGACGCTTACAAGAACAAATACCTACCTGTTTTGACGTATTATATATCAACTTTTATAATAAAATTGTTTTACTTTAAATACTATGAAAATACATGTTATTTTCAATTATGAAAAGTCATTTTGACATAGGTACGTACGCAAATATCTACTTTTTAAATTATAAAAGCATTATTTTTCAATGTTTCAGATATAACATGTATATGTTATAATTTGTTGGACATAAATTTATTTTCATGTTTGTACATTTCGTGTACTTACATACTTTTTGTACTAAAACATTATATATTAGGGATCCTAATTTTAATTGTAAATTATGGTAAAAAGTAGCATGAGGGATATTATAAACAGAATGAAAGTTAACAACGATGGGTTGTGTTAAAACTTAAAATGTTAAAACAAAAAAATGAAATTTCTTTAGAGAGACATAATCAGCGAAAACTTAATACTCTTATTTAATAAATATGTATGTATATGAATATGTTCATTGATTTGCCTTATGTAAAATCACATAATTTTGTGTGCATTTGATTTTCAGATTATTATGTCATCTTTTATCATTATAACACACCTATGTTTATTTAATTTATTTTTATAACAATACTCTTTGCTTTACTATACATCAAAATCACACCCCTAAGTACTGAGTGTAGCAAACCAGGGTTAATAAGATTGTGTATTAATATTAAGTTTGCATATTATTAAATATAAAAATATAGGCCATGAATCCTAAAAAATATTATATAAGTTGAGAAGGTGTGTGATAATGGAACAGATTTTGATATGCTTGTGACCTGTACAAATGGTTCGACGTACTTATTCAGGTCACAACACATGCTCCAACACTCACTTCCACCAACAGTCAGCGATAGAGGCAATGAGACTCATGAAAATTTTACTCTCAGGGTCATGTTTTAATCGTGAACATATATGAAGACAGAATGAATTCAAACAATTAAATTAAATTAAATAAAAATATCAACTGAATATGAGAGATAATGATGTACTGCATTAGGAGAATAGAGAGACAACGCACTTTGAGATATTTACATTTTTATTGTAGAAGTAAATTATAATACATGACTCTAAAATATCAAACTTTGTTTGTATAGTACCAACTATTTCCTATAAGAGGAAAATGAAAATTGAATATAAAAGTGAAATTTTTAAATATTTGTTATAAAAATAATGTTAAAGATTGAAACTTATATATAACATGAATTTACATCGAAATCAAACCAAACAAAATCTCTTTCATATCATACTCAAAATCATGATTTCAATCTATATTAGGTTCAAACATAATGGATTCACATTCATATATTCAGACAATAAATCATAAAGGTATAACTCATCATACAGCTATGGAGTAAACATTTTAAAACAATATCGACTCGCAGCATGAATAAGGAGATCCCCTCGATGACCAATATCTTCAAATGAATCCGGTTGTAGAAGATGTATTTAAATTTTAAAATTCTCGTGACTATTTGTATCTTGATCCCTCTATGTTACAATAAAAATCCAAGTGAAGAAATTTGTTTGTGTCCAAGTAAAAATCCAAGTGAAGAAATTTGTTTGTGTCCAAGTAAAAAAATCCAAGTGAAGAAATTGTCTCCGACAATTTCCTATATGTGACTCCTTTGTCGTCAGTTATAAAATTTTAGGTTAGGCAGAATTAACTGTCGTACATTTCATCGTCGTGTATATATATGCAGGCATGGTAATTGCAAAATAATATCCAAAAAAAATATATTTCCAATGGCAAAATAAATGGAATAACATTCGAGTAATCCATTTGTAGAATTAAATAAAAATTATGTTCATCAGAATGGGTGCGCAATATCAGGGTAGGATTGAATTTGGGATGACTGACATTTATATCAGCATCTAGATTATAGAAAAGAAAACAGGATTATTGGTTTGAAAAATGATCTCTTGCAAAAATATCTTGACATACGAACACATAAAACAAACTTACCCCAAATTCAGTAATTTTAAGTAATATCAGCCGCCATTTTTCCTACGCTGGCCGACCCGCTTCGATAGATGTAGGCAAAAGGAAAGAATTTGACATAAGCTTTGCTAATCATAAAAAATATTGCCACTTGACAAAAATCAATTTAGTGTGTTCGCACAAAAAAAACTATAAATTCCCAATTATTAATTTTTCCCTATACATAATTTTCTATAACATAACATACCCGCAACCCCACATAAAAAAAAATTTAATAGAAATTTTTTTTTTAAAAAAAAAAACTGAAAATTGCAAATTATGAAACCAACCAAGAGATCATAAATCAAACCGAAGGATATGAAAAGAAAAAGGAAATCATTTGCATCATAAATCATCATCCTGAAACAGTTACACAATAGGCATGGTAAAATACAACGATATACTTAACTACCATTCAAAAAATATAACCTGAAACATACAAAATCATGTTAACGGATTAAAAAATATTGACCTGTAAAACGAATACTGTTTTGAAATATAAAATATTATCCCGTCAGAACATAACCTTCTAATATGTATCCCCAATTCCTAAATACAAATATCTCAAAAAAAATTTAACTTTAAAATACTTAAGTACAATTTGACATAACAGAGTTTTGTTTGTAAGAAAAGAAAACTCTTATCGAAAACAAAAAAATGATCCCAATTAATGAAATAAAATAACACCCAATTATATGATAAAATAAAATTAAAACGACTCATTTAGAGTTACTTTATGATCTTTTATTACATCATCTTTACAAGTATCACTTTATAACAAGTGAAACTTACACCCTAGGTTCCAAAAATAATTGAAGGCTCACAAGAAGACTACAATTTTTAAATTTAAAACTTTTCCCCTAACAAATTTTTAATTATTAGTAGAAAATTTGTCCAAAAATACTCTCATATATCGCTCATTTCCATTATTAGCTAAAACGACCGGAAAGGCTATAGCATAAAGAATAATCTCTCAAGTCGCAAAGTACTTTCAAGCGAGATATATAAAAAAAAAATGATCTCTTGGGAAATCAGATGTCCTCAAGCGAAATACAAAGATTTCTTGGCTCATCGGATACCCTCAGGCGAGATACAAAATGCAAAATCCAATTATAAGCCGGAAAAATGCAGGAGCTATCATGTGGGATGGAAAGTCTTAATATAAATATTATATAATTCCTAAAAAAAATATAACATTTAACACAAAAACTGGTTAAACATTATTTAATACTATTCCTAACATCAATTATAAAAAAATTAAAAACCCCAAATCTTCAAAATAAATTTTAAAACATTTAATAAATTATGACAAAATGTCAATTATCACATCTATGAGATTCCATAGAATGAAATTCAGTTCAAGACCAAACAATCACACCTTCATATCTTGTATATAAAAGAAAATAAATAAATAAATTATTAATTAGCAGTGACATCACATACAAGATCCCTTCTTAATTAAAACTATTTGAACAAATAAATTCTGGAACCTACATATTTTATGTTTTCACACAGATTACTACAAATTAATATTAAAATTATCCATTTTAAAAATTAATTTTAAACCCTTCTCATGTTTCCTGTGATTTGATGTCTATCACTCAATGATTAAAGAAATTTGTATTTCTTTTACCCACAAAACGATGTAACCCATCACAATAAAATCTCAAATTCAATATTAAAATTTAATTTATCAGAATCAAATTCATAAAATTGATTTATACAAAAAAAATATACAATACCACAGAAATTTAAAACAAATTCACAATTTGTTTCTGCTATTCGATCTCCATTACCAGACTTTAAAATTGTTCTGTAACAAGATTATATTATATTATGGTCGCACAACCATAACACCATATAACTAACAATAACGATGTAATGTGCGAATTTACATCATTATCTAAGAAACAAAGTAATTCTGACGACAGATAACTAACAGCATTCACAAATAACAATTAATCAACTATAAATTGTGATGTCCATAAAAAAAATCATTATAAAATGTAAAATATTCACTTGTAAACTTTAAATCCCCTGTCTACATTATAAAAAAAATAAGATTTGTATCTAAAATAATCTTGTATGCCATGCCGATGTCAATAATAACACATCAAACCAAAACAAACATACAAATAAATAAAATAATAAAATATTTAAAACAAATCTATATACAATAAATATTTCACCCCCACTCTGACAATCACCATTCATCATAATAAAAGTTTCCAAAAAATCTCTATATAAAAAAAAACTATTATCTTTCAACTAAATCAAATCTTGAATATAGTGAAACTATCATCACTAAAATATTATTTAGATGATATTAAAATGTAAAGAATCAAGTTTAAAATGATTTGAATCTAAAATAAATCATGTATCCGACTCTAGCAACGTTGAATTATTATGCACTTCTCAGTCAATTCCATCACTAATATGGATTATTAAATTAAATTATTCATTGGAAATAATAAAATAAATAAAATATGAACTCATTATTAATGGTTCTTAAATACATTACTTAGACAGGAAATATTGTAAATGGAAACAGTCATTCCAATTCAAAGTGAAATTCTGAAAAATAAATATCTGATATTATTATAACAAAAAAAATGATTTATAAAATTAACGTTTATCATCCTACAATAAATCTTATTTGAAAATTTTAATAATGTCTAAAGATTCGCGGTTAATCTATATTATTATCAGATTAAAATTTTAATTCAACAAAAACAGATATTCTCATATCACGCATAGAATGTGAATGTACGCGTTCCGAATTTGACAATGGTAAAATATCACAAGTATTATTAGATAAGATCGTCCCCCCAAAATTCAATGTTCTTGATAAATTCAAACAATCAGTATAATCCGTCAAATGACACGAGTGATCATACACTAAATTATTCCTATTATTATTGCCAACGATAATGCAAATAGCAAATTGTATGAATAACCTTAAAATAATATTAAAAATCGTTTCACTATAGTATCTTGAATGTAAACTAAAATCTTTTAATTTGATTGACGATGACAAAACACGCACTTTAAATTGATTTATAAATTCCACTTTCGAGTTAAAAATTGAATCTGGAATAGGTTCCATAATTAATCGTTTTTAAAATTAAACAATCGAACTAGATTAAACTGATAGATAATGTATAAAACACTTCACAAATAAAAAATGTTGAACTTTTGACACTTCGGTTCATATAAAAAAAACTGATTTCAGAATAAGAATTTATGATTTACATAAATGGACTACTCGAAAAGAATAAAAAAAAATATAAAAAGTCAACGATTACCCAACTATTGTTCAATATTCTTTAGATATCTCAAAGATGAAACCAAAACTTTATTTTAAATTTGACAAGATGATTTCTGCGTCAAACAAGTATATGAAAATTACGATTAACTTTATAGTATGTTGTATTAAACGTTCAAAAACCATAAATAATATCAGACTGACCTTAAAACGATTCTGAATAACAATAATTTGATAATATTCATCCTATACTCAACTATATTTATCGTTTAATATTAACGCATTATACAATGTCAGAATGACAAATCGTATTTATGTCGGTAAGTAGATTTCTATAATATATAACAATTAATCGCTCGTGATATTCGAAATACAGAAAATATTGAATAGATAACTGAATCACATAAAAGTATGACCGTTTATTCACAGGTGGCGTTAATTCGTTTCTATAAAATTCATTGAACAAATAATTATTGATCCCTTTAAAATAACAAATAATGACCTCTTTTTAAAAATAAAACACTATATTTAATGATAAACAAAATCACACCTCAATATGGAATATTAATCTTCCTAAGAAATAACTGGAAAAATGCATAATAAACTCAAAACATATATAAAAAAAACTGTAGTAGTGAAAAATTCAATAAAATAAATAATACTTTTTTACCTCCACTTATTTGTATTAAATGTGAGATTTTCCCTTTAAAATCATCTGAATATTATGGTATTAATATAAAAGCTTCCAGAAGTGAATCTCGAATAAAACAAAATCCAAAATCTGAAAATTGTAAAAAGAATTAATCACACCTGTTAAACAACGATGAAAAATTTTCACACTTCCCCCCTTAACAAATAAATCCCCCTAGAATACTAATTGAAAATTATTTAACAATTCCTTTCCACACTATAATGAAGTTAAAAAATAAATCTTGATAAAACACCAAAACTAAATTGTTTATATTTAAGAAGAAAAGAAAAAATTAAAATGATTATGTTGAAATATTCTCTCTAAAAAAAAATCACTAAGTTATTCTTCCAATTAATAATCAACTTTTCAAACAAGAACTTTCTTTTCAAAAAAATAATCAAAATTGAATTTGTAAATATGACTGTTCACTTCCAAAGTTAGAAAAGATCTGTCTCCCCACAGAATGCAATTACAATAATACAATAATTATAATTTCCCTCAAAAAAAAAAATACACTCAACAATAATTCTTGTCACTAGGCAATTGATAAATTTTTTTTTTTTTACTGAAACAATACATTCTGTACAACATTCTGCATATATAAAAAAAATTCAAATTATGTAGGTAATTAAATTTCTTTTGACATTGAGAATTTGTCAAATATAAAAAAAAATCTTCAAATAAATGCTTCTGTATGCTGGAATAAAAAGAGACATAATAAAATTCAGATTCTTTCAACGATCAGTTATAAAATGATAGAAAAAACACAAAACAATCACTTAACTTTTGACGATGTGAGATATGCTCAAAGCCAAATTGTATTGAAGTTGTACATAACTGAGCATCAGATCTTTCCTGGTCATCCTCCAAGCCATGTTGATCATCTTAGTGTCCTTGTCAGTTTTAAGGAAGGTTAAAAGGTGGGATTTATATGGAATATAGGAGTTCCTACCTAACGTAAACTTTCTATAGATTCTACCTATTAATCTCTCTCCTCCAAACACAGTACAACAAATTAAAGGTATAAAATTTAAAATCTGGGCGCCAGTCCTCACATAAATTCACGATCCATGAACGCCTAATAGTCCACGCCAAAGAATTTTTAAAAATTAAGCTCCTCGATGTGACGTTAATGAGAAGGGGCCCCACGTTGGGCGCCAATGAGAAGGTGTGTGATAATGGAACAGATTTCGATATGCTTGTGACCTGTACAAATGGTTCGACGTACTTATTCAGGTCACAACACATGCTCCAACACTCACTTCCACCAACAGTCAGCGATAGAGGCAATGAGACTCATGAAAATTTTACTCTCAGGGTCATGTTTTAATCGTGAACATATATGAAGACAGAATGAATTCAAACAATTAAATTAAATTAAATAAAAATATCAACTGAATATGAGAGATAATGATGTACTGCATTAGGAGAATAGAGAGACAACGCACTTTGAGATATTTACATTTTTATTGTAGAAGTAAATTATAATACATGACTCTAAAATATCAAACTTTGTTTGTATAGTACCAACTATTTCCTATAAGAGGAAAATGAAAATTGAATATAAAAGTGAAATTTTTAAATATTTGTTATAAAAATAATGTTAATGATTGAAACTTATATATAACATGAATTTACATCGAAATCAAACCAAACAAAATCTCTTTCATATCATACTCAAAATCATGATTTCAATCTATATTAGGTTCAAACATAATGGATTCACATTCATATATTCAGACAATAAATCATAAAGGTATAACTCATCATACAGCTATGGAGTAAACATTTTAAAACAATATCGACTCGCAGCATGAATAAGGAGATCCCCTCGATGACCAATATCTTCAAATGAATCCGGTTGTAGAAGATGTATTTAAATTTTAAAATTCTCGTGACTATTTGTATCTTGATCCCTCTATGTTACAATAAAAATCCAAGTGAAGAAATTTGTTTGTGTCCAAGTAAAAATCCAAGTGAAGAAATTTGTTTGTGTCCAAGTAAAAAAATCCAAGTGAAGAAATTGTCTCCGACAATTTCCTATATGTGACTCCTTTGTCGTCAGTTATAAAATTTTAGGTTAGGCAGAATTAACTGTCGTACATTTCATCGTCGTGTATATATATGCAGGCATGGTAATTGCAAAATAATATCCAAAAAAAATATATTTCCAATGGCAAAATAAATGGAATAACATTCGAGTAATCCATTTGTAGAATTAAATAAAAATTATGTTCATCAGAATGGGTGCGCAATATCAGGGTAGGATTGAATTTGGGATGACTGACATTTATATCAGCATCTAGATTATAGAAAAGAAAACAGGATTATTGGTTTGAAAAATGATCTCTTGCAAAAATATCTTGACATACGAACACATAAAACAAACTTACCCCAAATTCAGTAATTTTAAGTAATATCAACCGCCATTTTTCCTACGCTGGCCGACCCGCTTCGATAGATGTAGGCAAAAGGAAAGAATTTGACATAAGCTTTGCTAATCATAAAAAATATTGCCACTTGACAAAAATCAATTTAGTGTGTTCGCACAAAAAAAACTATAAATTCCCAATTATTAATTTTTCCCTATACATAATTTTCTATAACATAACAAAGTGTTTGTTGATGTCAATAACTTACAAGCATGCATGGGATGAAAAAGTTGATTCCCGGACAATTGGCCGTAGCCGATTGGCCGTGGACAATTGGCCGTAAGCCCTTTTTACCGTATGGACAATTTATCGTGAGGACAATTGACCGTGAGGACAGTTGGCCGTGAGGACAATTGGCCGTGGGGACAGTTGGCCGTGAGGACAATTGGCCGTGGGGACAGTTGATCGTACGGACAATTGACCGTGAGGACAATTTATCGTATGGACAATTGACCGTATGGACAATTCACCGTGCGGAAACTATTTTTAGCATCAGAAAATTTTTTCTTTCTTTTTTCGTTTGAGTTAAATAAATTGCGTGAATAAAAAAATGTTCGTTTATGGCGACGAACCGATTGCCTTATTTTTTTATTTCAAGATACTAGGAGAAATCCAATATGTCGACAGTGATTAAAACCAAATTTTACAAAATAAGCGGTAATTATGTAGTTCTAATTTGCTATATTTTGAGATATAAGAAGACGTCTGTTTTTAGACTTCTTCTTGTTCTATTTTTTCATGTTTCGAGATGGATATCGATTTATACTAATAAGAAGGTGTAGATTTCGAGACAATTTAAACTTCTTTGTTGGATTTCCTCTTCTCCTACCTTTCTTCATGTCCCACCCTCGCTTCATAAAATACACACACACACACACACACACACACACACACACACACCCTCACACACTCACACACACACACACACACACACACACACACACACACACACACACACACACACACACACACACACACACACACACACACACACACACACACACACACACACCCTCACACACACACACACACCCTCACACACTCACCCTCACACACACACACACACACACACCCTCACACACACACACACACACACACACATCACAATTGTACACTTACACCACACTTTTGTCTTTGACTTTGTACTGAATTGTCTTTATTATGTATATTAATCTGTGGATCAATGTAATTGGCTTACTTTCCCGATTATTATTTTTTTTATTAATGTAAAATATGTAACAGCTGTTTTGTTTCCCATAATAAAATAAATAATACCTAATATAATTAATTTTTTTTATTGAACGAAAAAAGACGCACACAAGTACTTCAAATTGATATCAATAAATTTGAAATGACATAAAAAAATAACAAAACAAAACCAATATGAGAAAACAAAAAAGATAATAAAAAAAATACATTTAGTCACATATACATTAACTTTTTATTGATTCCAAAACAAAGAAATAAATAAATACATTTTCATTGATATAAATTTTAATAATTCGATAATGTTTCTTAGATTGCTTGAAGTATATCCGTTCTCATCAAAAATATATATTATTTTTGATCGTATCAAGCATATCGGCGATTATCAATAATATGCTTTGTTATTAAAATATATTAAGGAATGTAAAATAAACACAATATTGGTATGTATTAAATACGTGTTTTTTTAATGAGTATATACCTATATCATTGAATCACGAATTGATCAATTATTTGAGATAAGCAAAAATATTGTCAGATTAGATATAAATTATTTATTAAAAAAAAAAACACTATCGAATCACTAACGAAAAACATTATTTTATCAACAAAATTATAGAAAACATATTTTTACTGAACTCTGCCATTTTTTTAAACATGGTAAATTATTTCTATACTCATAGAAGTTGTTGGTAAGTCAGAAGTCCATTTTTCTAGAGTTTACTGGTGTTTATCATACTCATAGTCTTAATCCACAGTTTGCTAGAAAAAATATAATATAATACGTTACAAACTTACTGAAGGTATTTTTTTTACTAGTTGCATGTAACACATGAGATCCAACTGTCGATAACGATAGTATGTATAGTTGAAGAATAAGAATCAAACTATAAACCCATAAAACAAAATTATTGAAAATTTCAACACATGTTGGTATGTATCTCAAGATAGGACAGTATGGAGGTCAGTCCTGTTTTCCTACCCGGAATATGAAAACAGCATGATGGTTCTGTATGTATGTTTGGAGATTAAGTACCTGTCAAACTATTAAGTCTTCTTACATATTGTGTATAGGCGACTGCCATACAAATTGTATGAAGCAATGTCGTCACTAAATTCAATTTTTATAAAAAATGTTAAAAAAAGTTTGAGATGTGCTATAGAAAATTAAATTATCTAGTTGAGGTGTTTCGGTTTTTTTATATTTAAAAAAAAAATGGAAATATAGGCAGTTTAACTCATAAATTTATCATAAAAAAAAATATTTTTCTTAATATAAATGTTTGAGAAACCCTGGAATTTTTTAGAAAAAACTAATTTGAGATTTTGTATTTGTCTATGTTTATACTAATTTTCAGCGTTCTAGCTTTTACGGTTTCCGAGATATATGGAAAAATTTACCAGAATTTCAAAAGTTGATAACCCTTGACTGAAACAAAAATTTACAATTCTGAGTACAAAAGTTTTGTAGGCCTATGACTGTTTATGTATTCTGAAATTTTGGGCTCTGTAAATTGAGCGGATCAAAAGTTATAAGGGGACGGACGGACACACACACACAGACAAGACACACACACACACACGCACGCACACACACATACGCACGCACACACACACCCACACACACACGCACACATACACACCCTCACACACACACACACACACACGCACATACACCCACACACACACGCACACACACACACACACCCTCACACACACACACACACACACACACGCACACACACGCACCCTCACACACACACACGCACACATACACACCCTCACACACACACACACACACCCTCACACACACACACTCGGTAGATCAGAAATGATCTACTCCGAATTCCGAGTAAATCCGTGTATGGAACATATATGCTGCGAAGCCTCTAAGTTGGTGTTTTTTGACTTCAAAGTTGGAAAAGCCGTGAAAAAAGTAGACCTTTGCATACAATTCTCGCGTATCCTGGCTTGAAACATTGTCGATATGTTAAGAGAACAAAGTTCTCCTGAACAAATCGACAGTTGGATAATTTAAAATTTGTCAACACTAGCAATTAACTACACTCCTACTTTTAGTTTTATGTTAGAAAAGTTTCACTATCCCTGAGAGAAAATTAATGAAGCATAATTCTATTGCGTACAGTCCGTTCGGAGCTTTAATAGTCCCTTGCATAAGTGTTAGTAACAGGATGGTTACAAATTTGTGTTATAAAAAAAATATTAATTTTTTAAATATTTTCTTAAGAATGTAATTCTTTTAAATACTATATAACTTTTTTCGATTAGTAATTTTCTATTGTCTTCTGTTTTTTTTTTTCATTTGAAACCCAGTTCTTTGAATATGTGCCACAAAGAAGTTCTTCCACCCATAAAGTTTATGACTGATTTTAAAACAACTAATAATTTCAACAGTGTAGGGAGTTCTTTTTTTGTAACACGAAAATCATGTATGCATCGTCTTATAACTACACTGTCGAAACTATCTACATTATTTTTTTAAGGCCCTTCCATTTTTTTTTCGGGGAAGAAAAAGAAGTAGAACAATCGGGAGTAAATTTATTTTTATCCCTTATTATATTTTTTACAGTCGCAATAGATAATTTAGTCGATTTTGATGTTTGTTCTAACGGAGATATTCTTAAGTGTGTTCTCCTCAAGAACTGCCACCCGCAAAAAAAAACGGAGATATTTTATTATTATTGTTTTTATATTGTTCCCGGAAATACTCGTACAGATTAAAAATGAGTTCTTTGGATTGACGGGAAAGAGGTATGCCACGTCCTAATTTTGTATTTTGTGACATATTGTAAGAAACTATTATATACTTCACTAAAAAAAATATTATGTTATTTTAATTAAAAAAAGAACTTTTATTTAAATCAATATTATTATGCAAAACACCCTATACTTTTCATCAGTTTGAAGTCTGAAGCGGTACTGATTTAAGTATGTGTGTGTGCGATCGACCAATGGCGCTTGTACTAATACAATCACAATGTAAATAATATGTACACTCGATATCACCGATAAGCACTAACACTTATACCAAGGTTTATTAAAGTTTCGAATGGGCTGTACATTATTCTTAAACAAAAAATATAAAAATCAATATTCCAGAATGTCAGAACATTTCGCAAATTTTGGCAGGTCGAATCGGAACCATAGAAATGAAATGAATGGACATCAATAGAAAACATATCAGCTATAAGTAAAAGGATATTATACATTTGAAATCAACATTATTAAGTCGATCACACTAAGTGTCATCAGAATTATAAATAATCATAAAGCTGATATAAAGATAAATAATTTAAATATTATTAAATAATTATTATCAATAATTATTTAATAATATGATTATAAATTATCATTCAGCTGATATATATGATAAAAGTCGGATAAGTAAAATCGAAAATACCAAAATAGTTAATTATTTCTTTTTCTTGGTATTTTAAAAATAGATATATTATCATGGGCCCACGTTAGTAAGGGCCCGTGACGCAAGTCCCAACCACCTTTCACCTGTAGGTCATATACCTATACTTACTAACATTCTTTTAAGGCGCGGTAGGTACTATTATAATTATTGAGTCGATTTTTTTGTATTGCACTTCGAACAAATCATATATGAGCCTTGAAATTTTATTAGTCAATTGTTTTTTTTTTTTGCGTTGTTACAAGCGACGAGCGTCACATCTTTAGGGGTTGATGCCCTATCTACTTATTTTATCACAAGGATTATATTACATATGTGCGTGTTCAAAGGGATTTTATTTGATTTAATACATCTACCTCCAAATATGATTTCAAATAAAAGATCTACTTATATGATCAACACTGGTATATTCGGAATAAAATAAATTCGGCTCTATTCTATTAAACGATTAACGCATGAATGAATATCTCATATCTGTGCATTAGCCTGTATCGACAGCGATGGGCTGTGGTTCGTTGATCTTCGTAAATTGTCGTGAATCTTCGAGAATCATCGGAACAATAAATGTATATTTCTTACTCCATGATATATATGTACATACATTGCAGATCGCTGACAGGAGCGCAGCTACACATCCAACTACCTATATCAGTCATTTTGTAAGTGTACACAGGGACTTGCGTCACTTTTCTCCTTTTAAGAGGTTTTTGTCAGATCTCTTTTTACTGCTATGTATATTTTTATAATGCATCTACATGGATACTATTGCAAAAACTGACGACGAATAAATAAGAAACACAATTAATGATGAATAAGGTCTAAACACACAATTTAGATAAATTGGTACATTTCATCCACAATTTACCTCACCAAATGGATATGGTTGGTTGGAAGATATTTCCATATGGCAATAAGCCCGCTATTGTGCATTTATTATGTAATAAACAAGAAATTACAACTTACAGCAATAATTTGAAGTTTCTTCATTAGGATGATTACATCTTCCTGAAACAGTAAAAAAACGAAGGGGTTGTAGCCAACATTAAACTCCTCACTAACAAGTCACTCGACAAAGGATTTTGTATAGAAAATATTCAGCATTTTCATGAAATGAGTCTGTTAAATTATTTTTGATTTAAATATTTTATTAAAAACTTGATAAATCTAATTTGATAACAAATTTAATAGTTTTCTAGTTTCCTGAGCTTGGGGTCACTTTGAAATATTTGATAGTTAAAAAATTGAGAAGCACTATTCAAATATCCTTCAAAAACTAATGGGGTCCAAGCGAGTATTAGATATACAAGTTTGCAATATTTGAAAATAATCTGATGAGTACTTTAGTCTATAATTGATAAAGTAAAGAAAAACGCTATACAGAGCACATACACACACATATACATTGTGATGAAACTTTCATTGTAGAATAAACACTCCATACACAGCACATAGTACACAGCACACACATGTACATTGTGATGAAACTTTCAGAATACAATCTAAGCATGATACTAATGTAGTTGACAATTTGAAATAAAAAAAAGTTAAAAATTGCGAATTAAAACCCCCCACTATATATCCCCATGGGTTAATAAAAGTAAATTATTTTCCTCTGATGTTATAGTAGACATTTTTATTATTTTGCATTTTTTTCCTAATCTTACCACATAAAATAATTTCCGGATCGTCATCTGAATCATCTAAAAAGATGTCCTTGATGTATTCTGAAAAAAAAAAATTAAATTAAGTGAATTTGATAATAAAACATCCAGTTTTATTTCAAATCCATTTCTTATTTCAAATCATATCAACTTAATTGGGATATAGCAAACTCTCTTTATTGGTAACCCCTCTGGTTACCAACGATACTTATTAGTAACCCCTCTGGTTACTAAACACGCCTGATTGGTAACCCCTCCGGTTACTAATCAGCTAAAATGTCATCATAAATGAGTTTTTAGCATTGAAGAAAATCTTATATATTTTTTGAGAATGAATATGTCCTTGATACAACTACATATACATCCACATATATTCCCTAAACTAAGTATAAATAAATCCTTGTAGGTATGTAGTATAGGTAAACGAATATATAATTTTTTAACAGATTTTTAATTATCTCAATAGAGACGAAGTTGGAATATTTATTGTAGGAGAACCGGGAAATCAAGGCACCTACAGGGCTAACAACCTGTCATCGGCTGGTTTACGTGATCACTTTATGCGCTTGCGCAACGTTCACCAATTATGCCTTTTAATGAGATCCCTATCAATTCAATTTTGAAAGTTCTATATATTGTAATACTGAAATTCTTTTCGCTTGAAAATAAGGAATTTTTACTACAGCCATCTATAGGTGAAATTATGAACAACAATCTTATTATTTTTATTTATTTTGTTGGAACGCCATCTATTGAGAGAATTGGTTTTTTTTTGTAAATAATGAAAGCTACAATTCTTATATCTGAGGTGACAATGCATTTTTCACATAGAAGTATATGTTTTATTACGTATAGAAGTATACGTAAACCAGCCGATGACAGGTCGTAAGCCCTGTAGGTGCCTTGATTTTCCGGTTCTCCTACAATAAATATTCCAACTTCGTCTCTATTGAGATAATTAAAAATCTGTTAAAAAATATCTTTGACTCCCGACAGGGAAAAAAATCCAATGTTTGCGCATATGCAATAATAAAAATATTCGAATATATAATTATTCGTATACATTGATTTCACAAATATTTTTTTTATTCCATTCGCAAGGATGTGTTCATTTATACTTCGTACATATAAATTATTCTTTATGAAATAATGATTTTATTTTATTTTATAACACACCATATTTTACAAAGACACAAAGAAGTAGACTACTGCTGCCCAACTTGGAAACCCAGTCAGCAGATATTATTAATGTTACAAAATATTCTTTGTTTTACTATACCCACATTTTTTTTCTTTTATAAGAATTAATATTATGTCATTGATAAAGGTACATATACTTCCTCATAAATTTCCTAAACTAAGCATAAATGCTTGTACTATAGGTGAATGAATACATACATAATTACTCTGTGGCGTAATATTTATAATTTGAAACATGGAACGATTACTAAGAAAAACAAAATGTTCTACCAAACGAGAGTCTATAAATACTGGAAAACCAACGAAAACGGGCAGTGCCAATTTAGAACTCTCACGCGTCAGTTGTCTTAATCTCGTGTAAATTTGTGTATATTTTATATTGTAAATAAAGGTGTAAATAATTCATGATTTTCACTACTAATTATTGATTTTCACTACGATATCTATAACACCTGCTATTATATATATAGAATATTTCGTAAATAACATAATATTACAATGGTGACCCCGACGTGATATGAACACGCAACCTTCTGATATAGAATTATCACGTCGGGCTCACCATTGTAATAATTATGTTATTTACGAAATATTCTATATATAATACCAGGTGTTAATGTAGATCGAATGGCAATGGGCGGGACATATTGCTAGACAGGAACCCGCAAGATGGACCCCTAAAATATTGAGATGGAGACCTTGGGAAAGTAAGAGAGGCGTCGGAAGACCTCAAAAAAGATGGTCTGACGACATAGCCGCTGTGGGGAGTAGAAATTGGATGCAAGCAGCAACCAATAGAAGGAAGTGGAAGAATATGGAAGAGGCCTATATCCAGCAGTGGAAGACAGAGGGCTGAAGAAGAAGAAGAAGAATGTAGATCGAATAGTGAAAATCAATATCAATTATTTACAGCTTTATTTACAATATAAAATATACACAAATTTACACGAGATTAAGACAACTGACGCGTGAGAGTTCTAAATTGGCACTGCCCGTTTTCGTTGGTTTTCCAGTATTTATAGACTCTCGTTTGGTAGAACATTTTGTTTTTCTTAGTAATCGTTCCATGTTTCAAATTATAAATATTTCGCCACAACTCTTATACAGAGATTCCACAAAAATGATTTGTTTTTTAATTTTTTCATTTGAAATCAAACAAACATCCAGTCACATAAACAAATATTACAACAGATTCAGTATTAAAAACATATTATTAACTTTTTGAGTTTACAAAAAAAATAGAAAGAAAAATTGTAATAATGTGAAACGAAGGATGTGGCTCGAAGGGCCTCTGATACGGCATTTTTTAAATTATTTTTTTAACATCTAAAAATATCTACGTTCTTAAAAAACATTGTTTTAATGTATCATGCCCTTTGGTTGAATGAACTTTGGGCATAATTTGTTACCAGAGGGACAATTGTTGGAAAAACCCCAAATCTTATCTTTGAGAAATCTTGGATCTTTTATCAGTGATTTGATGAAATTCTATAACAAGAGTGCAGTTAGCATTGACAAAACATAAACAAATGAAAACATTTCACTTACCCATATTTTTTATGTATGCGTTTATAATTATAATTATAGAAAAAACAGTACAAGTTAGTCACAAAACAGATAATTATGGTATGAATTTTATCTTATAAATTTGGTTATCTTTTGGAGTTAGGTATTTTATCAGGATTGATAATTTGTCAAAACTTGATTATCATCACAACATTTTCTACACCTGGAATTATTATTCTTATCAGCTTCAATCCTGGGATTGGTTTATAACAGCTATGGCTGCCTCTCTTCTTCTCCACTCTGCCCTGTCCTCTGTCAGCCTCTTCATCTCCACATGGTTATTACAGCACATGTCGTCGATCACCTGGTCCATGTAGATCGCGAACTCCATGTAGCTCTTTCTTGGTCGGCCTCTATAGTTGCTGCCCTCTACCATTCCCTCCGCGATGGTTATGAGCAGACCCGGGTGCCTCATATTATGGCCAATCCAGTTAGATCGTCGTTGGGCAATTCTTTTGAGGAGCTGCCTTGTTTCCCCGGCTCTGCTCAGCACCTCACAATTTTGGATGTGGTCTAACCAGTGGATCGTCAACATGCGTATGTAGCACCACTTCTCGAATGCAGACAGGCGTTCTTTTTCCCTCTGGCCTACGGTCCATGTCTCACAGCCATATAGCAAGACACCAGACAAAGGTCTTAATGAGGTTTTTTCTTATTCTTAGGTCGATATTGGTGGATTCGATAATTTTAGATTTTTTATTATATGCTATCTTAGCCTGTAGGATCCTGCTAACAATTTCTGCATTTGAACGCCCATCTTCCGATATACGGCTGCCCAGGTAGCGTTTGCTTTCTTCCTACAGCCATACATTTTGTCTTCTCTTTGTTAATTGACATATTGTAATCAGATGATACACTCGAGAGCAATAAAATCGCACACCTTGAATTTTTCCAATTAAAGCTGGTTTTTTGTCCTGAATAAAATAAAAATAAAATATCCCTAACTGAATGTTTATTTCAATACCTTTTCAATGACACCAAAAACCTTTTTACGAATTATCCATAACGGGTTTTAGAGCCTAGCATACCCGAAAATTTTTTAAAAATTGGTTAAAGGAAAAAGAATATCAACACAAAATTATTATTGTAAATGTTTATTAATATGCAGTATTACCTCCACTGAAATGAAAAGAGCCTGGGGGGCATGAAAAGAGCCTCCACGCAGAGTGCAGTCAGAAAATAGAAAAAAGAATAAAGAAATACGAGACAAAAACGAGATAAAATGACAAGCAACAAAGCACTCGGGCGCCCCCTGGAAACGACTATGTCGGCTTATCTTTTCGCCACCAAGACGTCATCACCGCCATCGCGTAAAGAGGAAAAAAGGTCTTTTTCAAGACCAACACTTTTGACGACTTCAATAAACATTGAAGGCATGTCTAGAGATAAGGAAATTTTACTCTCTGACTTGTGCAAGGAAAGAAACTTGGACATATTACTGGTTCAAGAAACACATTGTGGCTCCAACAGCCAAAGACCGAAAATAGAGGGTATGATATTGATAATTGAAAGACCCCATGACAAATACGGAAGCGCAATGTTTGTGAGGCAGGGAATGGACGTTAAGTCTGCAGCCATAACTGATGAGAATGACATCGAGATCCTTACAATAGAGCTTTCAAACTGTACAGTCACTTCTATTTATAAGCCTCCCAACATCCCATTCCATTTTAAGGAGACACACAACTTTAGATCTCAGAAAACTAAGATCGTCCTTGGCGATTTCAACTCCCACAGTATTGCATGGGGATATAATGAAACCAATGAGGATGGAGATAGAGTGGAGGCCTGGGCCGAAAACAATGGAATGGAATTGATACATGACCCAAAACAACCATCATCATTTAACAGCGGAAGATGGCGGAGAGGGTACAACCCTGACAACATTTTTGTGGAGGACAGGATAGCTCCACAGTGTAGGAAAACTATCGAAAGTCCATTGCCGAGAACTCAACACAGGCCAATATCATGTGAAATCTATGCAGTCGTCAGAGCCGAAACCGTCCCTTTCAAAAGACGTTTTAATTTTAAAAAGGTAAACTGGAAGGCTTTCTCTGAGGAGCTTGACTCCCTAGTACACACAATATTGCCTAAACCTGAGAAATATGACGACTTTATCAAACTTGTTAAGAAGGTATCCAGGAAGCATATACCACGGGGATGCCGATCGGAATATATGCCAGGTTTAACAACTGCCTCTAAAGATCTCTTAACAAAGTACAAAGACCTGTTTGAGGATGACCCATATTCTGAAGAAACAATAAGTGTGGGAGAAGAACTTCTTGAGACTATATCTGCCTCGAGATCCGAAAAATGGTGTAACCTGATTGAAAGTCTCGACATGAAACAGAACAGTAGACGAGCATGGAAATTAATTAAAAACTTAAATGCTGATCCAACCAAACCGTCGGGAGAGTTCACGAATGTCACTGCCAATCAGATTGCCCACCAACTGTTACTAAATGGCAAAACATCTAAAAATCCACATAGAGTAAACATACAAAGAGACCTTGAGAACGAGAATGATTTTGTGGAGAGGCCATTAACGATGGAGGAGATGAGAGGTGCAATAGGAAGTATGAAAACTAACAAGGCTGCAGGACTAGATGACCTTAGGCTGGAACAGATCACAAATTTTGGACCATTAACAGATCGGTGGCTCTTGGATATGTTGAACGCATGTCTGGTAGAAGTGAAAATCCCAAAAATTTGGAGAAAATCTAAAGTTATTGCACTTCTAAAACCAGGAAAAGAACCAACAGACCCGAAAAACTTCCGCCCAGTGTCATTACTATGCCATACATTCAAAATTATGGAACGAATGCTCCTAAACAGAATATCAGAATACATAGATGAAAGGATTATTACTCAGCAGGCGGGCTTCAGGCCTGGGAGATCATGCTGTGGACAAATACTTAACTTAACTCAGCACATAGAGGACGGATATGAGAATAAGAAGATATCAGGGGCTGCATTTGTGGACCTCACAGCAGCGTATGACACAGTTAACCACCAGAGGCTCCTTATGAAATTATACAACCTTACCAGGGATTTTAAGCTGACGTCCTTTGTCGGTACACTCCTACAAAATAGACGATTCTATGTTTCCCTGCAAGGAAAAAATAGCCGCTGGAGAAATAAAAAGAATGGCCTTCCACAGGGTAGTGTTCTGGCCCCAGTTATGTATAACATTTACACAAATGATCAACCAATACTCTATGATGTAAAGCAATTTATCTACGCTGATGACACGGCAATCGTGGCACAAGATGATAACTTTATAAACGTAGAGATCAAATTGTCAAGAGCCTTGAATGAATTGTCCAAATACTACAAAAACAATAATCTCAAACCCAATCCAGCAAAGACACAACTATGTACCTTTCACCTGAGAAATCGGGATGCAAAGAGGAAACTTAACATCACATGGGAGGGAAAGAATCTAGAAAATTGCGAAAACCCAAAGTACCTCGGCGTAGTGCTAGACAGGACACTCTCTTTTAAGCAACACTGTCTAAACACCAGGGGAAAAATTGGTACTCGGAACAATATCATCCGAAAGCTCGTCGGAACAAAATGGGGGGCACAACCATCCATTCTTAGAACTTCGGGACTTGCTCTCTGCTACTCGACAGGGGAATATGCGGCTCCAGTCTGGTTCCAATCTCCCCATGCCAGAAACGTAGATGTTGCTTTGAATGAAACCAACAGACTAATTACGGGGTGTCTTAAACCTACTAATGTGGAAAAAATCCAATTACTAACTGGAATAGCACCACCACATATAAGAAGAGTTGTAGCCTCTGAAGAGGAAAAGATGAAACAGCAGAATGACTCTCGACATCCGCTATATGGTCACATCCTCCCGCCCTCAAGACTCAAATCTAGAAACAGCTTCCTCAGGAATACAATATCTTTAAACTCAACCAGCGAAAAGAGAAGAGTTGAGCTGTGGAAGGAACGGATAGAAGGTGAGAGCTTTCGTGAACCAGCAGAGGTACTCCCGGCGGGTCACCTACTGCCTTATACAGCCTGGAAATCCCTAAACAGGCTGAGGACGGGTGTAGGAAGGTGCAAGGTGAACCTGGATAGATGGGGAATGCTGGAGGCGGACCAGGACACGGCATGTGAGTGTGGAGAGACGCAGAGTATGTCGCACCTGCTGAGCTGCCCGCTTATGGAGGGAGGGTGCTCTGAAGAGGATTTGTGGCAGGCCAATGAAAATGGAATTATGGCTGCAAATTACTGGAGGGACACAGTGTAGGCGGATGACCTTGGACACGGAAATGAATGACCTCCACTAGGTTTAGCCTCTAATCGATTAGCCTCTAACAGCCTCTAATCGATTTTACATCGACCTTATTAATTTAACAACGAAATCTTGAGGTATTTTCCACTCCTCTTCTATGGTAACTCAAAGCTCTTGGAGTCTTGTTGGAGCCGGGCTCCTGGCCCGAACTCATCTTTTGAGCCCATCCCAGACATGTTCAATGGGATTGAGGTCAGGACTACGAACTGGCCAATTCAATGAGGTGATTCCTACATCTTCCATGTAAACACGAACTGTTCTAGCGACATGCGGCCTGGCTTTGTCATGCATAAGGACGAATTGTTCCTGCATAAGCCATGCAAGCGGCCTCACGTGGTGTTCAAACACTTCCTCGATGTATCGTGCAGCTGTTAATACTCTCGATCTCGGACCGGTATATGCCCCAGTAATGAACACAATGTCCGTTTTGGTGTCCAGCATTATGTCACCCCAAAACATACAGGATCCACCTCCATAGGCAACACGTTCACTTATGCAGCATTGTGCAAAATGCTCTGATGACCTCCTGTAGACTTTGAGCGTCCATTATGACCATGTAGAGTCATCCTGCACTCATCAGAGAACATAACAACCCGCCACTGTTCATACGTCCAATATAAGTGTTCCCTAGCATATTGTAGCCGAGCTTGGCGGTGTGCTGTGGTCAATTTTGAACAATTTGCAGGTTGATGTGCGGTCAGTCCACCTTTAACCAATCTTCTTCTGACTGTCCACCGGCTTATACTCACATTGCGTACTTCTTGAATTTGTTGTCCCAGTTCAAACGCATTCAGTTGTCGATTTGTCAAAGACCGTTTCACAAGAAAGCGGTCATCACGGTCTGATGTTGTACGCCGATGACCCAATCCAGGTCTTCGAATGTAGCTACAAGTCTCCCGGAACCTCTGGTATACACGACGAACGGAGTAGCGACTTAAATTTAGCTGTCGAGTAACTCGAGATTGATTTTGTTCTGCTTCAAGCAAGGCAACAACTTAAGCGGCTTCTGCAGGCGTAGTATCCATGTTTCTTCAGAGGAGATGGTATCACGTTGACTGCTGAGATGTAATTGAATGTAATACTGCATATTAATAAAAATTTACAATAATAATATTTTGTTTAATATTCTTTTTCCTTAAACCAAATTTTTGTAATTTTTCGGGTACATTAGATTTTAGGCCCTAAAACCCGCTATGGGTAATTCGTAAAATGTTTTTAGATTTCATTAAAGAGGCACTGAAATAAGCTTTCTGTTAAGGGTATTTTTTTATATTTTAAATAGTATTCAGGAAACGAAAATTGCTTTAAACGAAAAAATGCAAGGTGTGCGATTTTATTGCTCTCAAGTGTAGAATGTCTTGCATATTTTGTAGGGCCTCATTTATTTCGTCTTCCGTATCAGCGAGCAGTGCAATATCGTCCGCATATCGAATCATATCTATCTTTCTTCCTTGTATCTTCACGCCTGGCCAGTCCTCCATGGTCTCTCTCAGTTCATCTATTACTTGCTGTATATAAAAAGTGCTGGTGACAATGTGCAGCCCTGTCTTACTCCTTGACCAATCCTTGCTTCGGCACTGCTTTCTCCTCTTCTTATAACAGCAACTCCGCTTTTATAAAGGGACCATATTGCTCTCCTATCCTTGAATGGTAGTCCTGCCTTATCAAGCACTTCAAAGAGTCGTCTCCAGTCCACCCTATCAAAAGCCTTTTCCAAGTCAATGAATGCTATGTATGAGTTCATATTCTTTCTTATCCTCTTTTCTAATACGAGTCGCAGACTCAGAATAGCATCTCTAGTGCCTGTGCCTCTTCTAAAGCCGAACTGATCTTCCGATAGAGTACTTTCAATGTGTCTTTCGGCTCTCTTTAGTAGGATATTATTTGTCAATATTTTTGAGGCATGCGGTATTACATTCAAGAGTTCTGTATTATTCGTATTTTGTTGTTCCAGGCTTTTTCGGGAGAGTTTGTATTAAGCATTTAGTGAAATCCGTTGGAAATTGTTCTGTGTCATACATTTTACAGACTTACCTAAATAAAGCATATTGAGTGTTCCGTTTCCTGCGTATTTGATCAGTTCAAATACGCAGGAAACTTGTTCCCTGGGGATTTTCCATCCATAAGTCTACGGACCGTGTCATCAAATTCGCTTCTCATGATGTCTTGCCTCTCATTCTCCATATTCGAAATAGTCCCCAGGATGTCATTTTCTCTATTAATCTCTCATTTCTATCTTGGACCTCTACAACCTTAGTTCTTTCTTTGAAAAAGTTTTTCACTTCGTAGTATGCAGAATCCAGGTTTCTTCGGTAGAGATTCATATTGATGTTTTGACATTTTTCCTTTAGGTAGCTCTCTTTCCTTTTTCTGGACTCTCTGTTGATCTTATTTCGTAGTGCTCTATATTCTCTCATTACTTCCTCACTTTGTGAGTTTTTCACTCTTCTCCTCTCTTCAATCATATCGTCTGTAATTCATTTCTTTCTAGCCCTAGGTCTTAATCTCTGTATCACCCTGTCAGCAGCCACACTGATTTCATCTATTAATTTTCCCCATATATACTGTCTACGTCCTCATCAATATTGCATTTTCTTAAGAATATCTGGTCTCATTATCGTCGGTATTATTAATGAAGAACCTTTAAAAACTAAATTATTACATACATTTATTTCTGATTGAATATTCCAATATGGTTTTACTATAGAGTTTATTTTATCTTTTGAGTTTGGCCATCCTGACTTATAATATTCGATTAAAATTTTTAATGATTGATCTTCTAATGTTGCCTTTTGAATTTCATTTAATTTTTGAGGTGTTATTACCATATTATTGACTATTGTATTGACATGTAAATTAATTTCATTTTCAAACGTTAATGTTTCGGTTTCTGGTAAAGCTGTTCTTGATAATGTATCTGCAATATATAAATGTTTGCCCGGAACATATTCTACAATAAAGTTATATTTTTGAAGATCTAAAATCATTCTTTGTAATCTAGCTGGTACATCATATAAAGATTTTTTGAATAAAGTAATTAATGGTTTATGATCAGTTTGTACATATACGTTTTGACCATATATATATTGATGAAATTTATGACATCCACAAACTATTGCATATAATTATTTTTCTATTTGAGCATAATTTATTTGTGCTGACGTCAAAGTTTTGTAACGTCACCACCCACTCCGTTATATCTAAGACTGTGGGTGCTCTTAGTAAGATACGCCCCAATCAAAGGCCCGGTCATGATAACGTCGTGAACAGGACATTACAAATATTACATATAAACAAAAATTAATAAAAAGGGAGAATTTAGATAGAATTATCGAAGCCAAGAATAATGAAGTTACGACCTTATAGGCTTCCTTACCATATGTTTTTCTGGATGTCTTCCGTGGGCTTTTGAGTGTCTACATACGTAGAATATGACAAGTTAAAAAAAACATAGAGGTTCCACAGGAACTCAGGCTGCTTAAAAGACTCCTTTTCTTTTATTATCCTTTTGGTTATTTTAGTTTTAACCCTTCAAACAGATTTTAATTAAATTAAAAGGAGATCCTGTGAGGCAGGATTCAGAAGGAACATAGAAAAACAAAATAAATAGGGGCAAGGATTTTCTTCTGCTTAAAACGTCAAAGAAAAGAGCGCTTAGACACGTATAATTCTCTGTATTTTCTATGAATACATAACATGGAAATCAATGAGCGTGGAAATATAAAACAATAAATAACACAAACAGACCAACAATAAGGTACTTATCAAAACCAAAATGAAATATTAATTATTTGGGTCAACCCTGAACACATACAAATTAACTTCCAATTGAAAAGAGTAATCAATAGAATAACTTCAGAATCTAAAATAAGCCAAAATTAAATCTGTGTTAGGATAACTCTGTATATATAAAATTCAACTTCTACTTGAAATGAGTAATCCATAATACATTCAGAATTTAAAAATAAACAAGTTAAATTTGTGTTAGGATAACTCTGAATATATAAAATTTAACTTCCAAATGAAGTGAGTAATCAAAAATAATTTCGGAATTTAGAAATAAACAAAGTTAAATCTGAGTTAGGATAACTCCGAATATATAAAATTTAACTTTAACTGAAATGAGTAATTAAAAATAATTACAGAATTTAGAAATAAACAAAGTTAAATCTGGGTTAGGATAACTACGAGAATATAAAAATTAACTTCCAATTGAAGTGAGTAATTAAAAACAATTTCAGAATTTAGAAATAAACAAAGTTAAATCTGGGTTAGGATAACTCCGAATATATAAAATTTAACTTTAACTGAAATGAGTAATTAAAAATAATTACAGAATTTAGAAATAAACAAAGTTAAATCTGGGTTAGGATAACTCCGAATATATAAAATTTAACATTTAAATTGAAATGAGTAATTAAAAATAATTTCAAAATTTAAAAATAAAACAAAGTTAAATCTGTGTTAGGATAACTCCGAATATATAAAATTTAACTTTAATTGAAATGAGTAATTAAAAATAATTACAGAATTTAGAAATAAACAAAGTTAAATCTGAGTTAGGATAACTCCGAATATATAAGAATTAACTTCCAATTGAAGTGAGTAATCAACAAATAATTTCAGAATTTAAAATAAAAACAATGCTAAATCTGTGTTAGGATAACTCTGAATATATAAAATTTAACTTCCAAATGAAGTGAGTAATCAAAAATAATTTCGGAATTTAGAAATAAACAAAGTTAAATCTGAGTTAGGATAACTCCGAATATATAAAAATTAACTTTAATTGAAATGAGTAATTAAAAATAATTACTGAATTTAAAAAATAAACAAAGTTAAATATGTGTTCGGATAACTATGACTACATAAAATCGACCTCCAATCGAAATGAGTAATCAAAATAATTTCAGACTTAGAAATAAACAAGTTAAATATGTGTTAGGATAACTCCGTATATATAAAATTTAACTTCCAATTGAAATGAATAATTAAAACAATTTCAGAATTTAGAAATAATCAAAGTTAAATCTGGGTTAGGATAACTCCGGATATATATAAAATTTAATATATATATATGTAATAACCACTTATGTATGAAAGTACTCGTAAAAAAAAAATAACAATAACAGGACAGACAATTGATCTGTCTTTTAAAAGGAAAAGATAAATTTAGAAATCACTCAATTAAGATCATCACATAAAAGGAATGAATATGAAATAGTAATCTTTCGAATAAAATTCATCACATAAAACAAATAAAAAAAAAGTATATGTTTATCTTTCACTTAATGTCATCGAATAAAAATAAAATTTATAAAAATCCTTCAATTAAGAACATCGCATAAAGATAAACTTCAAGAGATAAGGACAACAAAATTTGTGGTATCTTTGGCTTCAGACTGACAAGAAAAATGCACGAAATATATGAGGCGTATTGGATTTAAATAAATATTCACACTGAAACAAAATATCACCAGAATGTAACTTTTCTACTTAGTAAACATTCAATTTCATAGGTAAGGTTCCCAATTAAAATTCACAGTTTCCTTGCGTAGAATAATCCAGGATAGAAAGAAAAAAATATCAACTCAAGGTTCGGTTGAACATTGACTTGGCAACACTGCATCCCCTTCTAGAGCATTACACTCTCAAGCAAGAAATACGGTAGAATTGTTTGGACCTCTAAGATGGTTACTTTAATTTGTAATCAACTCCTACCTGGTTATTATAGTCAGTCAGATGGTTTTTCCTTCAACACAATTCACGCTCGGAACTTGTGTCACAAATCAGACAAGGAGAAAGTTGTAGTAATTTACACAGTGTATTAAATACGAGAAAGGTTCCATAATAGACACATGCCACGAATAACAAATTTTCACTTTAATGTTAAATAATTCAAATAACACTCGTTATTGTTATTTAGAAATAAAATGTAGAAACCAATGATTTTATTTTTATATTGTCTTTTCCCGTTTAAGACTTCTCTCAATTAAAAAGGCCGGCGGCAAACAAAAAAATATATATATTTTAATATTTTATTTTTCCTTTATTCCAGCGAAAATATTATATTATTTATTCCTTGTATTAACTGTTTTTAGAGTTCGAATCACAGAAAAATCACTTGTTCAACAAAATACCTAAACATCATAATATAGTCCTTACAGGAAAAAATCACTTTTCGTACGCGCTTGGAAATCCATTAATTTAAAATATTATTACTGCGTTTTCCCTTTTTTTTTATTTTCCTTTAAAACAAAGTAGAAAATGTCTCAATCACAAAAGTTCAAAAACTTAGTTATAGCTATCCACTTTAGAGTTCTTTGGAAAGTATAAGGTAAGCTAATTCGTCTTATATTCTCTTCCCCACGCGGCCGTTGGACGCAAACAAAACTTTCAACCTAACGCGATAATTACAAGTCCCTCTTCAATTTTAATCGTTCATTTTTTTTTTTTTGTAATGAATAGTCTATACACAAGATTTTCTAAAATTCACCAATGTTCAATTTTATATTTTGTTTTCCTTAAAAGGAGTCTTTGCACAAGATATTTAAAATTCACCAATGTTCAATTTATATTTTGTTTTCCTTAAAAGGAGTCTTTGCACAAGATATTTAAAATTCACCAATGTTCAATTTATATTTTGTTTTCCTTAAAAGGAGTCTTTGCACAAGATATTTAAAATTCACCAATGTTCAATTTATATTTTGTTTTCCTTAAAAGGAGTCTTTGCACAAGATATTTAAAATTCACCAATGTTCAATTTATATAGTTCCTCTCGTCGGCAAAGTAAATTAATGTTCAAATTTAAGTTTTCTTCTCCCGTCGGCAAAGTAAATTAATGTTTTAAATTTCAAGTTTTCTTCTCCCGTCGGCAAAGTAAATTAATGTTTTAAATTTCAAGTTTTCTTCTCCCGTCGGCAAAGTAAATTAATGTTTTAAATTTCAAGTTTTCTTCTTTAACGAATTAATAAAACAAGAATAAAAATAACACATTAAATAAAAATATTTAAAAACAAAGAATTATACGCGTCGCTTTCATTTTATTTTATTTTTTAAATTTTCTCATTCTAATCTAAATAGGCTTTATATAAATACCACCCTCCAACGGTTGTTAAACCAACCGCTGGAGGCGATCGCGAAATATATTCAAAAGACTTTTATTTTTTACATCGAACCGCGGAACGTTTTTCTTAAAATAGGATAATTCCCTTCGATCGATAAACTATGACTGACTCGAAATCACCTCTCCGGAAATTAAAGTCGAGAATTTGGACGCGCCTCCTGTGACACCATTGGTTCAAATATAACCAATTACAATCTAATTAAGGCATGTCCGAAATCCAGGACATAACCTACCTCAAGGGATGCCATCTTTGTGAAATGCTGTAACCATTAGATCAATATTAACGAGGAAAAATACAAAACTATTTCTTAATTAAAACTTGAACAAACACGACTAGATGACACCAATCTTTCATAAATCACAATAGTATACTAATCTTTTTATCATTGTTAATCTTTTTCATAACTATGTTGTGCCAAAATTTCTACATTAAATGTGTCCTTATCAAGTATTTTTGCCACTTTTCAATAATGTTGTTAACGGTAATGAGATAGTTATATAACAATGATTTAAATGACATTCATAAACAGTCATAATCCGCAAATCCATGCTTCAATTTTCTTTACAATAGGATGTACCAACAGAATCCGAGCAATGTATTTAATATGGTCACCCACACGAGCGGGGGACACCACACTCCAGGTCCTCTTTAACGCTGTCGAAAACGGCCGAAGACTGTCGAAGATTACCGAACGGGGACATCAAGCATAGGGCCTCTTTTACACGAGTCAATCGGATTAACCTTGGACGACAAAGAGGGATTTATAGAGAAGCATGCATCAGACAAGGATAGCGATAACATGTGTCATTTTTAATTACTAACTGCGTAATAAACGAGCTGTCAATCAAACTTGTGCTAAAAATAGATTCACCTTTTCGGGCGGAACAGTCAATATTGGTTACCACCCACAAATTCGTATACGAATGTATACCGGTTCCGTCGGCAATTATTCACATATGAAATCAAATAATAGGTATTAAATAACTCTTACTCTGGAATTTTGTTCGGTGACTTAATAGGTTGAATCAAAAGAGGATTTATTCTAGATTAATAATAAATCAACAAATAGAATTAAAAATTATTTTTAACAAGTATTAATTATGCTACAAAACTCTATGTCGCAATCTGTCATGCGACAGTTTTTGATGCATATGCTATTGGTTTTGTATTCTGTAAAATTCCCATGCCTACCGCTGTTTTTGACGAATCGGCTGATAACGTTATTGGTTTGTTTATATCCTTGCGTTAACGTTATTGGTAGCCAATCCTTGCATAACATTATTCCTACACCTCCTTGTCCTTGTTTATCATCTATCGTTCCACTATGTATTAACCTGTAATCACAACTCCAGAATTCTCCAGGATCAGGCCATCTCATTTCGGCGATTACCAGGGCACTTACTTTCATCTTCCTCATTTCCTCTCTTAGATTATACAACTTGCTGTTTTGCAGCAACGTTCTCTCATTTCACGTTGCATATCGTCCATATCCCTGTCCATCCTTGCTTCCTCTTCTCCTTCACTCCTTGCTGACAGGATCTTGAGTAGTCCCCACCCGGAGATCCGAACGGGGGACTATTTTGTCTCCGGAGAATTTTACTAAAGATCTTGCCACATCTGTCGTTTCTCGGGATGCCTGCTAAGGTCTTTAATGTGGTAGTTTCCCGTTGCTTTCCACATCCTATGCCATTGACTCTTTGAGTTCATCCGCCTTTGGGAATTATTAGCCCCCCAAGAGGGTGCCCTACCCAGCTATGTCCGGAAAAATACTTGGGTACCAGCTTATCCCGGCCAGTGTTCGGTCCCTGTCTATTTTTGCCATCTTGGTTACGTTGCCCACTCTCTACCTCTTTCCTTTTTCCTTTCATTGAGTCTGAGACCTGTTGGCATTTCTCAGTACTCTGCAGCACTTCGAGGGAGTATTATTGAACTATATTTAACAAATATTTAAATAACATTTGAAATACTGTGACAGAGCGGCTAGCACACTGGATTCATAATCATATTGGATTGGTGGATGAGATTGAATCCTGCCTCGACCGATTTCATTCACCGATAGCACAAGCATTCGGTAAATGTACTATACGAGGCCATAAACGAACTTGTTTCAAAGATCATTTTACTATGAATGTAGTCTATATTTATCAAAAAATCAAGAAAATAATCAATAAAAAATATTAGACATATTATATTTATCTTATCTGTCATTATTTTTTCAACCAGGTACATAATATGCAATAATTATATTTTTAATCACAAACATCCATGAACATGATTAAAATTATATAACTCTATAATCTTACTCTGGGCCAACCTTTAAAGTAATCCTAGTTTAACAAAAGTATCGCATTTCTGATCTTCAATGCTGATTTACAGTCCAGATGTGCAAGATTAAAATTAAATCTCTCCTCTGCTTGGAATCGAACCCAGAACCCCGCCACAGAATTCAAACTATGCCACGTCGCAGTGATCGATAGTCTAATACTTTCTTACTTTCCGTGTCCAAGGTCATCAACCCATATTGTGTCCCTCCACTAATTTGCAGCCATAATTGCATTTTCATTTGCTCGCCATAGATCTTCCTCAGAGCATCCTCCCTCAATAAGTGGGGAATTCAGCAGGTCTGACATGTTCTGCATCTCCCCCACATTCGCATGCAATGTCCTGGTCATCCTCTAGCATTCCCCATCTGTCCAGGTATACCTTGCGCTAGAGCTTAGTAAACGCACAGGTCATTTTACCATAAAAATTAATAAATATTGTTCAAAATCATAAAAGTAGCGAAATATATAATTTATAAATTTAATTTCAATATGTTGACATAATATATAATTTATTTGAAAAATATGATCAAATGGTTTGACAAATACGAATAGATAATAAAATTATTCCTGCAACCAATTTCTATTCAATTTATAAAGCAACTCGTTCACGCGAGTTACTATTATCATCAAAGACTAACTAAACCTAACCGAAAATTATACGGGATACAACAAAATACAACGAAATAATAAGTATGATGTGAACGTAAATCTCTATTCCTGTTAATTTTTTGGTTAGGTTTAGTTACTCTTTAATGGTAATAGCGACTCGCTTGAACTAGTTGCTTTATAAATTGAATGGAAATTTGTTGCAGGAATAATGTTATCAACGCCTTTGCCATTTGAGGTGAGGATAAAGTTTATTATGTATTCGCATTTAATAACATTTTTCAAACAAATTAGATTTCTCAGCATATTATTTATGTAATTGTATGATACTTACTATTTTTAATACTACTTATTATTATTTGTCTTAAAAATTTTCGCTTTTAATGTCAACTTTAACAGCTCATACGACGTTTGTAAAATGACCTGTGCGTTTTTTTTTTTTTTTTAACATGTCTACGTAGGGGACGCCAGCTATTAGGATTTGGGTCCATTTTACTCTTCCGAAGAAGCGCACTACGTAGCGTTGGGAGGGGTTTGCAATCTAGAAAAGAGTTTATTAATTCGGATTTTAAAAAGACCCGGGTTGTACGAAGGTGGAAACACAGAATTCGGAAGATCGTTCCACAGTCGGGCTGCTGTATTAATAAAGGAGTTCGAGAAGCGACTTGTTCGTATATGTTGAAGGTCCACTGTGAATGGATGCTGCGATTGAGTGAAGCGAGTGACTCTGTTGCGAGTGGGTGGAGGAGGGACCAAAGATGCAAGTTCTTCTGAGCAATTCCCGTGGTAGTATCTATAGAATAAACTTAAAATACCGACTCTGCGTCTGTGTTCTAGTGATTGCAATCCATCAGTCAGTGATGGATCATCAATCAGACGTATAGCACGCCTTTGGACAGCGTCGAGGGTATTCAGTAGGTATTGGGGGGCGCCACTCCAGAGGTGACTGCCATATTCAATAATTGGGCGTATTTGCGCTTTGTAGAGTATACAGATCTGGGTCTTTGTAAAATATCTGCGCGCTCTGTATAGTACGCTCAATTTTTTGGAGGCGAGTTTCACCTTAGCTTCGATGGAGCCCTTGTAGTGTAATTGGTTCGTTATAGATACTCCAAGCAGGTCGATAGAGCTGCTGTTAGGTAGGGTGCTTCCGTTGAAAGACACTTGCAATTCATTGGGGTTTCTCTTCGCAGAAATTAGACAGGCTTGGGTTTTTGAGACGTTAAATGAAACAAGATTACTTTCACCCCAGGTATTGACTGAGTGGAGGTAGCTATTTATTTTTTGATGAAGGTCTTTCCGGGCTTGCCGATTATTTTTATTTTTTTTATTTTTTAATTAAGTTTTATTTTTGATTGTATTATTACCTATTCTTTTTTCTCTTAGGTACATAGTATTTTACTCCATACTTTATAAAATTTTTATTTACTATTCATATCGTTCCCTTGTCTCCTAGCATCTAATCCGTCGTTTATTTATTTATTTATTCATTATATTCCTACCTGTCCCAGTCACTTGTAAGACTGCAATATCTGCAATTTTCGTGGGCTAGGTTTGGTCGTACAGTCTTTTGATATTCTGTTAGGGCAGCTCTGTTGCTTAATTTCCAGTGGCTTACCTTTCCTGCTGTCCAATCTATGACCCTTCACATCGATGGAGGAATCTGATTATAGGATGACAAAAAGGGAACGAAAGCGGAAGAGGCAGAAAGAACTCTTGAGTCTGCCTGCAATCGCCAATGACTCTCCTCCCAGCTCAAGAACCAGAACTTTTAGTCCTTCTGTCGTCCCTTCCTCCCTTGCCTCCATTAAACCTCCTCCCCTGCCCTTGTCGTCTGCAGTCTCTGCCCCGACCACGGAAGCCGATATCATGAGTTCAGACTCTGATACAGAAGATGAGCGAGAAGATAATTATTTGCCATCTTCTAAAACAGAAGCAGCCTATTTATGCCTAAGTAATATTCAGGACATTGTTGAAAAATACTCAAAAATTTCGAAATCGCATCTCATTCGAGTTGGTCGTGAAGCTCAGCGCCTATTATCACTTATTGGTGATCTATCGACTGAGTTGGCGGAAGAAAGAGGCGTCATATCTTGCCTGAAAACGACGATTTCCAGCAGAGATGAAAAAATCTTGCATCTGTGTGAGAAGATTGACACAACTGAGACACAGATTGCACCAGTGATGAATAAAATTGCCGACAAACTAAAAGACCGTCCGACCTCCCTGTATGCCACGCAAGTGACAGGTCCACCGCCCTTATCAAAGGGAGGATTTCCTGCACTCCCTGCAAAACCTGCCGTCTGCATTTTTCCAACCAACGATGAAGTCAAGTCATCAATGGAAACAAGGAAAATCCTGAATGCAGCTATTAAGCCTTCCGATGTAGGTGCCCGCGTCACAAGTGTACGTACCATAAGAGGTCACGGCGTCGTAGTTAACACTGCCACCACGGAAGACTCCATCAAGTTGCTGAATGCCCCGGCAATAAAAGCATCAACGACCTTGACCGCACGACTCGCTACCAAGAGGCAACCTCGTGTGAGGTTTAGTCATGTGCCACGGGACCTGTCTAATGACGAATTTTTAGAGATAGTTGCAGAGAGTACGAAAGAGCATGCCATTAAAACAGCAGTATTCAGTCATTTAACAGGCCTACAGTTGGCCCGACTTGCGATAGAGTCTTTTCAGTACCTGCCGCCGTCCGCCACAGCCTCATCAATTTAGGAAAGGCGTATGTTGACTGGAATGTCTGTCGTGTTACAGATTTTCTTCCAGTCAGTATTTGTGGCCGTTGTCGAATGTACGGCCATGGTTCAAAAACTTGCATGGAACCCGTCAGATGCTCACATTGTGCTTCAACGGAACACGTTTACGTGTCATGTCCGAATAGAGCCAATCAACCCACATGCGCTGTTTGTAAGTTATTTAACAAACCAGCAATACACCGATCAGGCACTAATGACTGTCCAGCTTATCAAGCAACAGTCAGCAGAGCTTTGCTCAATATTGACTATGGCGTGTAATGCTTCTGTTAAATTTGGTCAACTTAATCTTGGCCGTGGACAATCAGCTTCAGCCGAACTCAGTCAGTCTGCTCATCGCATGAACATTGATGTTTGTCTTATCCAAGAGCCATACTCTCGAGATGGAATTGTGCCATCGTTTGGTCCAAGCGTTCGAGTTGCTATGGCTTCGAGCTGTACCTCAACGAACCCTCCGATGAGCTGTATAGCTATTTACAATCCCAACATCAACTTTATCTGCCTAGATCACTTATCTTCTAGTCATTTGGTTGTAGTCCAGATTTCTTCTCCAAGTGATTCGTTTTATATTATTTCCATATATTTTCAGTTTAGTGAATCCGAATTTCGTTTTCTGGATCAACTGGATGTTATATTGGGCCAACTCGGCAACGCATCATTAATTATTGGAGGTGATTTTAATGCAGAATCTATTCTATGGTGTAACACTACCACTTCCGGGTCCAGAAAATTCACCAGAGGTGTAAGCTGCGAAGATTTTATCTCTCGCCACAATTTGAGTGTGTTGAACAATCCTTTCAGTCCACCTACCTTCTCTAACCACATGGGTACAAGTCATATAGATGTCACTTTAGCTACACCTCAGATTAACCATAGAGTAGGGAATTGGACTGTAGACGAGGATGTCTCGTGCAGTGACCATAACCTTATCACGTTTCAGATTATTTCCAATGTACCCACAATTCCTTTATCGAAACCTTTGCTTAGAAGATTCCGGACAAGGTGTGACAGGTGGCGTTGGTTAGACTTTGACCGTTACTTTGAATGCTCATTGGATCGTTTATCTTGTAGATCTTGTACTACCGCGGACATGGCCTCATCTTTTACGCAGAGTATAATTTATTGTGCCGAGAAGGCGATCGGCAGAACTTCTTCTAGTCATATGTCTCCTAATGAATGGTGGCATCCTGGCTTAGACATCTTTAAACGAACTTCGACTCGAGCTCACCGCGCGTTGAGAGCGGCCCGTCGTCGAGGAAGTTCAAATGACTTAATAACCATGCTTCAATGTGAGTATAGACGCTCAAATAATATCTACAAACGCGAGATTTCTCGTGCCAAGTCTGAAGCATGGCGCCACTTGGTATCTGAGGTTTCAACGACAGATCCTTGGGGTGCTGTGTTTAGATATGCATCAATGAAAAAATATCCAAATGCGTCAGTCTCGTGTATCCGTGATCCACGAACTGGAATTATCACAATAGACTCTGACTCGACGACTATCACGCTACTTGACATACTTATTTCTTCTGATGACATCTCATCTGATACTCCTCTTCATTCACAAATACGCAATAACCAATCCGATATCCCGCAAACTCCCATATCGACCTTCGCCAATTTCGATGAGCTTGATTTTATCATCAAGAATCTTCAGCAAAACAAATCTCCTGGCATTGACCGCATTGACGCAGCTCTCGTACAAAGGTGCTGGCACATAGCTCGCCACGAGATTATCTTATTGTACAACAATTGCTTGCGAGAAGGCTACTTTCCGGATTGTTGGAAAACAGGTTTAATGACTGTTATTCCCAAGCGTAGTGACCTGGATCCTTCTGACCCAAAATCATATAGACCGATTACTTTACTACCTATTTTGGGTAAGGTGTTAGAAAAGTTTATATGTCGACGCTTAGAAGATCATCTTTCCAGTACCCACCCACTGTCCGATCGTCAGTTCGGTTTTCGCGCTGGGAAATCAACGGTTGATGCTATCTTGGCTATATCTGATATCGTTAGTAGCTCTGATAGTAAATATGTTATCTCCATATCTCTTGATATTGCGGGAGCATTCGACAATGCCTGGTGGCCTCTAATTTTAAAAAAACTTCGAGACCGTAAGGTTCCTAGCAACATATATAAAATAGTGAAGAGCTATTTTACTAATAGACATGTGGCCATGCCCGGGGGACAGGATTTGCACTGGCGACCAATTAGCATCGGGTGCCCTCAGGGTTCTGTTCTGGGTCCACTGTTATGGAACATCTTGTTCGACGACCTTCTATCACTTTCAACGCCTACGGGCTGCAGTATTTTGGCATATGCCGATGATGCTACAATCCTTATTCAAGGTAACACCCGAGCACTTATTGAGCGCGCAGCTACTCAGTTACTTTCTTCTGTTGCAGATTGGGGTATAAGTCATAGACTCAATTTCGCACCTAAGAAGACATATGGGTTAGTGTTAAAAGGCATAATGAAAAGTCCTCCCTCCATCAAATTTATCAATACGCGTGTAATATTTAAGGATAGGGTCAAAGTTTTGGGTGTTAGGCCTTACTTTCCAATACCATGTTCGTGCTGTATCCGATAGTGCAAAAATAGCCTTTCAAAAGATTTCACGTCTTGCTCGAGCTAGTTGGGGCCTTAAATTTCCAGTAGCAAGACTGTTTTACAACGCTACCTTTCTGAGTATTATGTGTTATGCCGCTCCTTGTTGGGCTCATCGTTGTGAAACCCAATACATTAGACGTCTGCTGCTTTCTGGACAGCGCTTCGCACTAATAGCTTTAGCAAAGGCTTACAGAACCTGCGCTACTGACACACTTTCTATTCTCACAGGTATGGCTCCCCTTGGTCTGGAAACACAGCGACGAGCTTCTATTCACAACCTGTATAGAGGCCGAAGCTCAATTTTGGGTGGTGCTTCTCTCCCACCTGTTAATTTACCCACAGTTCGTGGAGAGATCGAGAACTTGGCCCGGAGTTCTCTTTTAGATGCTTGGCAACGTCGCTGGTCCTCTTCTTCCGTGGGCAGTCTTACATTTTTATTTCTTCCCGATGTGAGGACTCGAATTTTATCCTCGTGGATTGTTCCCGATTATTGGACCACGCAATTCCTTACTGGACACGGCAGTTTCAAAAGCTATCTCTTTCGTTTTCACTTATCCGATTCGTCCTCATGTCAGCTTTGTGATAACCCTGAACAGACTTCTGAGCATATCCTATGGGAATGCACTAACTTCTCCGTGTCAACTTTCCGACGAGAACTCTACGACGATGTCCGAGGGAATTTCTTTGGACCCATTGGACATGCGGACCTTGTAGCCACGAAGAGCAATTTTAGGGCTTTCAAGACTTTCTGTCTTAAATTCGGTGCACTATTATCTTCACTATCACTGAGCAGTGAGCCAGTAGTTTCAACATGATTAGCTCTCTTTGGCACATTAAGTGCAGTGTCTGCAAGGTTGTAGAGTTCTCCGGACTCTTCATATGTTCTTTGTGTTCTTTCAGAGTTTTGCAAGGGGCCGTTATTAGTCCCCATAAGCAGAACGGGTGGTGGTGGGGGAAGAACAGGTCTTTCCGGGCTTCTGATATTTCACTCTGTTTAGGAGGTTTGTCAAAAGAGAAATTGTCATGGACTGTGCTGTCATCAACGTAACAGTGGATGGGGGCGCGTAAGAGCAAGTCATTGATATGTAGGAGGAATAGGGTTGGAGATAGAATGGACCCTTGAGGGACTCCCGCATTAATGGAATGGGGAAAAGAAGAGCAACCGTCCACTACAGTTATAACTTCGCGATCTTTTAAAAAATTCGCAATCCAAGTACACAGAGACTGGGGTAGTCCATAAGAAGGGAGTTTCATTAAGAGACCTCGGTGCCAAACCCGGTCGAAAGCTTTAGAGATGTCAAGGGCGACAGTTTGAGCTTCTCCAAAGCGTTCCATAACTCGACCCCAAACGGATGTCACATACGCGAGTAGATCGCCACAAGATCGATTTCCACGAAATCCATATTGGCGGTCGCTTAAAATTTTGTTTGCTTCGAGGTATGTGATCAACTTGGTGTTTAGTACCCTTTCCATTATTTTGGAGAGTACAGAAGTAATAGCGATGGGTCGGTAGTTAGATGGGTTGGAGCGATCACCTTTTTTGGGAATTGGGTGGATGACCGCTTTTTTCCAGTCACATGGGACAATACCAGTTTTAAACGAGAGTTTGAAGAGTTTAGTGAGAACTGGAGCTAGTTCGGCGGAGCATTTTTTTAACACAAGAACGGGAATTCCATCTGGTCCATTAGCTTTGTTAACATCCAACCCTCGGATGGCGAGTAAAACCTCAGAGAAGTTAATCCTTACTTCTTTCATTTTAAAACCACAATGTGGAACTGGTTGAGGAGTTTTTCCTCCGTCGTCAAGGTTTGAGTTATCTGCAAATAATTTACCGAGAAGATTAGCTTTGTCGGTGGCAGAGTTAGCAATGGATCCGTCATGGTTCGTTAAAGGTGGAAATGAAGATGTGCAAAAGTTCTGACCTATGGAGGTTGACAATGACCAGAATCTTCGGCTACCGTTAGGGCATGAGGAGAGTTTTTGACTTATATGTTGGTCATGGAGTTTTTTAGCCTGATTAATGGTTTTTTTACAATCCTTTGTCATCTTGTTGTATGCTTTCTTGTTTGACGGGGATTGAAGTTTTTGAAATGTTTTGAAAGCCAGATTTTTACGCGTGACTGCTTCTCGGCATTTGGAATCAAACCAAGGTTTTGTGCCTGGTCCGCAGGTTTTAAGGGAGGAGGGAATATAGCCATCCATAGCAGAAGTGATGACATCCCCTACCTCACGCGCACAGATAGAAGGGTCTTTGGTTCTAAAACAGACTTCATTCCAAGGAAAGTCGCGAAAGTGTATTCGCAGTGCATTCCAATCTGCTGACTTGTATTGCCAAATTTTGCGTTTAACAAGCTCTAGTCATTTTTAAGGCCTGACGTTGATTTGGTTGCTTGAAACAAATTGCCTTGTGGCAATAACCTGCCACTGTACACATTATTGTACATGAAGTTAAATAAATAAATAAAAAAAAATGAGTGGGTTGTTCATCTTTACACATTCCTTAATCTAAGCTTAAGTTAATGTTTGCTACAAAACAGGTGATGGTAAACTTATAATCCTCACTCTACTTGATTTATGCAGTGCGTTTAATTCAGTGGACTTTGACATTTTACTCGCTAAACTTTCCTCACTTAATTTATCACAACCAGTACAAGCATGGTTCAAAGATTACATCTATAATCGTAAACAGGGGATTAAAACACCGGATAATGTATCTGATCTCATCACCCTAGAAGCAGGGGTTCCGCAAGGCGGAGTATTATCTCCCCTTTTATTTTCTATTTTCATCAAATCTATTACTTCTAAACTAAAATTCCAGTACCATCTCTTTGCAGATGATCTTCAACTATATATTCACTTCAACGTTAGTAAATATCTTGATGCCATTAATATTATGAACAAGGATCTCAACTTTATCGCATCATGGTCCTCTCAGAACGGTCTTCTTGTCAACTCGTTCAAATCCCAGGCTATTGTTATTGGCAGTCCTCGGTTGCTGTCTACATTAAAAAAATAGACCCCTTCCATCTCTACTGATTAACATCAAATCATTTCCTTCTCCAAAGTTGTTAAAAATCTTGGTATCTTTTTCGACGAAGATCTTTCATGGCATGAACAAATTTCTCATGTTAGTAAGAATCTGTTCTTTAGTACCTATACATTCTCTCAATAGACTAAAAAAAATTCTTCCGACACATTCAAAAATCACGCTTACAAAATCCTTACTTTTCCCTTTGCTTGATTATGCTGACGTCTGTTATCTGGATGCTAACGAAGAACTCCTTAATAAACTTGAACTATTGCAAAATGTTTGTATACGCTTTATTTACAATCTTAGAAAATTTGATCATGTTTCCACTTACTGAAATCTTCTTCGCTGGCCTAAGATACGTCAACGTCGTAATATTCATTTACTTTCTCTACTGTATAATTTAATTAACAACACTTATTCACCACAATATATAAAGAAAATGTAATTTTCTTGTGAAATCACGGTCTGCCTCTTCGATCTGCTGAACGTACCACACTAGCTAGTCCTGTAGCGCAACTTCCACTTACGCTATTCGGCTATGCAACGCACGCCGACGTCAGTATGTCCTGCGCCGTACGCAGCCTCAGCTCCCCTATATAAGGACGCCCAGCGAGCCACGAATTCATTCGGCTTCATCCAGACCTCTTGCTACGCCCTTACGCTGCTCGATCGCCTAGTCGTCGTTCAAAGTCCGCGAATTGAATTTATATTTAAAATTAAGTACTTTATATACCTATCAGTTATCATTAAACAATTACCATTGTAAACCGAGATATAATAAACGAGTCAGTTACATTCTTGTTACATCTTTCAATCTCTGTCATTAATTTCTACCTGAGTTTCATTCTGTATCTAATTATCTTTTATATACGGTATCACATTAGCTTGGTCGATCTATCTGTAGCCCAGCTGTCGGGAGACTCCGACAGACGGTATCCAGGTTCGAACCGGGCAGGTGGGATATCGTTTAGTTGTATGTAGCCAAAGGCGGACACACAGGTTTATACCTACACGTCCAGCAGACCGACTTTACCACCATCTATCTGTCACGGCTCACGCCGACAGGCTTGCATATCAGCTTCAGCTGGTGTGCAAACGCTTACAACCCAAGTGGCAACTTTGACCACACTGGTAACTCTACATACCTTCTAAACTGGTGAGCCTACATACCGCTAAAGTCCCATTCATTCTACTGAATTTCTAAGTTCCTCTTTTGAAGTACAATCAGTAAGACTATGGAACACCTTAAGTAATGATACTGAGACGTCTCAATCGATTTAACTTTTTAAAAAGAAACTAAAGATGTTTTACCTGTCTAATAATTCTTAACTGACACCCCATATCCATCCTCCCTCAACCTCAACTTCCTTCCTTCCTTTGTTGCTGTGAATTTACTCTTAATAATGTTACGTGTTTCTTTCCGTTTGTTATAAATTTAATGTACCTACCACTATACTATCTATGGCCTCACGATGCTTTGGTTGGTTGGAAGAAATTGCCTTGCAGCAATAAACCCGCCATTGTACACAGTATTGTACATGAATCTTAATAAATAAATAAATAAAAATGGTGTTCGAACTTGCGTCTATTGGGCTGTGTTCAGAGTCAACACTAGACGTTGGGCGTCGGATGTACCTGAAGTTGCAGATTATGAAGTTTTTCACACCAATCTCACTGAACGCTTTCGAGCGGCGTTTCAACCTGAATTACTTGACGTTTTATATGTCATTTATCATACTTGTCTCTTTTTAGGTTATATTTTCATAGAAAGACAACAATTGGGCAGTGGAGTAAATAACGATCTCTGACCTTTTATTGGAAAATGGTGAATGATATGTTTTATAAATTAACCTCTTTGTGAATGCATCTTGTCATCATAAATAATATCAACTGATGTCAACTTGAAAAAATATAAGATGTCAGACAATTTTCATCAGACAATTTTACTGAGCGTTTGGTGCGTACACTCGACGTTCTATCTGAACGAAACAGAGTATCTTTCGAGCGTCTGTTTCCGGTCATTATGAACGGCTTGGAGCGCTCGGCGTTCGTTGTGAACGCAGCCCAGGATAACTAATACTGCGCGATGCCCGCTATGACACCGACCCGACCCATCTAACCATTTACTTCTTGTAAAATCCGATAAAAATAAATAAAAATATGTACCGGAATGTTTAGTGTTGGCCACAACCGCCTTGCTTTTTTTTCACATTGTTCTGCATATTTCTCCGTCCCCGTACAATTTAAATCCTGTGCAACTGCATATTTTGTACAAACTGATGATTCAGCCCTGAGTTAAGTTGAATTGAGAATTGAGCATCGATCGTTATTTTCAATACGATAAGATAAGACAGGTAAAATTTAAAAAATATATTAATATCATCTTAGCAGTTGACTTTACAGTATTTATTTTTATAGTATTTCGCCAGACGCCACATCTTTTACACAATGAATCCAACCAAAGATATTCCAAAACAAGGTGAGAATGTTTGAACTAAAATATATTCCAACTGTCGATTCGATCATGAGAATTCAATTCTCTTAATGAATCGACATTATTAAGCCAAGATGCGTGTACGAAGGAAAATTTTGTTTGGTGTAGTGGACTTTTTGCATGCTAATAACACCAACTAGAGGCCTCGCAGCATATATGTTCCCATTCATGGATTTACTCAGAATTCGGAGTAGAACATTTTATGTAAGTTTTGTGTGTGTGTGTGTGTGTGTGTGTGTGTGTGTGTGTGTGTGTGTGTGCGTGTGTGTGTGTGTGTGTGTGTGTGTGTGTGTGTGTCTGTGTGTGAGGGTGTGTCTGTGTGTGTCTGTGTGTCCGTCCCCCCCTTATAACTTTTGATCCGCTCAATTTACAGAGCCCAAATTTTTCAGAATATATAAACAGTTATAGACCTACAAAACTTTTATACTCAGAATTGTGAATTTTTGTTTCAGTCAGGGGTTATCAACTTTTGAATTTTTACTTTATTTTTCCATATATCTCAGAAACCATAAAAGCTAGAACGCTGAAAATTGGTAAAAAGATAGACAAATACAAAATCTCAAATTACTTTTTTCCAAAAAATTCCAGGGTTTCTCAAACATTTTTTATTAAGAAAAATATTTTATTTATGATAAATTTATGAGTTTAACTGCCTATATTTCCATTTTTTTTTAAATATCGAAAAAAGCCGAAACATCCCAACTAGATAATTTAATTTTATATAAAAATTATTAACATTGTAGTAGTACATTTCAATTTTTTTTAACATTTTTTATAAAAATTGAATTTAGTGACGACATCGCTTCATACAATTTGTATGGTAGTCACATATACACAATATCATGAGAAGACTTAATACTTATTGTCCACAGAATACAAAAACAGTATATTTCATCTAGATTTCAAACGTTACTTTTTTGGGATATATACTAATTATTACTACTGCCATCTATATTTGAACAGTTCAACCGACTAAATTACTGGCATCTATATTATAATAGTTTAACAAACTTAATTACTGCCTCTATATTCTAATAGTGTAACAGACTATATTACTGCCATCTATACTATAATAGTTTAACAAACTAAATTACTGCCTCTATATTCCAATAGTGTAACAGACTAAATTACTGCCATCTACATTATAAAGGTTTAACAGACTATAACTTAATTATAACAGTTTACGCTCAATCAAAATGAACTCCCAGCAGTTTATTATTATGAACAGGGATTATATCAACCAGTTAATAACTGTAGTCATGGATCCAATTAACAAATTCAATAAGGATCAAATATCGAAGCTCATCCCAATAGCTAATGATATAATGGCTACCAATAGCCAGATGGCGGCTTCAATGGCGAACATGGAAGGTGAGTTGTCGGCTTTGAAGAATACTGTCTCCACAAAAGCCTACCCAAATATACAGTCGTGTACGGCTTCTTTGGTAGAGGAAACAGTAGGTGAGATCGAGGAAAGAAGAACAAGATCTAAAAATATAATAATTTTCAACGTGCCAGAGTGCCCATCCGAAGTATCATTTAATGGCATGCAGGAGGACGTTAATAGAGTGGGATCAGTTTTGAAACAGCTGAATGAATCGGAGAACTTTAAAGTATACAGAGTATTCAGGTTGGGTTCAAAACAGGCTAACAAAACGAGACCCATTAAGGTGGAGTTTGAGGATGCCAGACAGGTCAATTCAATTTTCACTTACCGACATACGCTACCAGATGACATAAAAATCAAACGAGATCTGACTCAATCGCAAAGGAAACAAATCAGTGATTTGTGGAAGGAACTGGAATCGAGAAGAAATAACGGTGAAGAAAATATAGGAATAAAATATTTCAACTCTGTACCGAAGATAGTTCAACTGCGAAAAAACTAAATAGTGTCATAAATTTAAATATATATTATCAAAATGTTCGAGGTCTAAATACTAAATTGGACATTTTAAGAGACTCCTCTAATTCAACTTGCGCTGATATAGTTATTTTCACAGAGACATGGTTATCAAAATCAATTTATAATGGTGAACTTGGGTTTGAAAACTTTAATATATATCGTAAAGATCGTTGTGTTTCCACTAGTGACAGAAGTAGGGGTGGTGGAGTTCTGTTGGGGATCGCCAAAAGACTAAGGTCATCCATTTTAAAATGTACACACAAAGATGTTGAGCAATTATTTGTTAAAATTGATTTCCCATCACATAGCTTAATCCTATGTTGCGTGTATATCCCCCCTTCCTCAGACAATACGATTTATGTGCATCACAGTGAGGACCTGGAAAAAATTAGGTTCAAACATACAGATGCACAAATACTTATAGTGGGTGATTACAATCTTCCTCACATACAGTGGCACAGAGATCAATCTAATACATTGATTGGTATACCGCGTGGTAACGAAAATGAGATTGAAATACTTAACATGTCCTCATATCTTGGTTTTGAGCAACACAATGATGTATTCAATCACAACTCAAAATTACTTGACTTGGTATTTACAAACGCAAAAAATGTGAACGTTGATAGATCTATTGATATTTTTTTGCCAGCTGATCCTCATCATCCTCCACTTGATATTAAGTTAAAGATATGTGCCGAATACTCAACCCCCTGCAAACAATATAAACGTTTTTTAACAAATGTGATTATGCTAAGGTTGTTGATGATCTCTCTGCTATTGACTGGACCTTTCTTACTAAAAGTATTGATGTAAATTATGTTGTTGAGAGTTTTTATAATATCATGGATTCCATAATATCCACACACATACCCCTGAGGGAGGTTAAGAAGTCCTCATATCCTGGGTGGTACTCAAAGGAACTAAAAGATTTAATACGTCTTAAAAAATATTATCACAAACTGTATAAGGAAACAAGAAGCATAAACGACTATATGCTATTTAGCAATACAAGAAGAGACTGTAAAATTTTGTCTGGACAATTAAAAGCGCAATTTTTATCTAACATAGAAGAAAACTTACCTAAATACTCAATTAACTTGCATAAATTTACAAAATCTCTTAAAAACGACATTAATGACTATCCACGAGTCATGAAATACTGATGAGAGAGATGACCAAGATAACATTAAACCCGATGCTCCCTATCCATGCTGACATAGCAAACTTGCAAACGCTTAGGCTAAAATCTAGGAAGCCTTCAGTAAAAACAGGTGAACAACTACTTGCTGACAAGTTTAATTGCAACGAAGAGTGGGAACATACCTGGCTTCTCTCAGCACCCGCAAGATGGAGGGGCATGAATCCTACTCAACAGCCCGCTGGTTTCGGATTCCCTCGTCGCACCTGGTGTGCTCTTAATAGAGTACGTACTGAACATGCCAGATGTGGGGAATTCCTCTATAAATGGGGTATGAGACCGAACCCTGAGTGTGACTGTGGTGCTCCTCATCAAACCGTACAACACATAGTTCACGAATGCAGTGTACGACGATATCATGGGGGCGAAAGCGACTTTATCACGGCCACTGCATTGGCTGCTGCCTGGCTTGATGACTTGGATATATGCCTGTGACGAGCACCCTGCGTATGACCTATCATATATATATATATATATATATATATATATATATATATATATATATATATATATATATATATATATATATATATATATATATATATATATATATATATATGAAAGCGAATGCAACAGACAGAAGTATGTACTCATAGGTATCTTTGAAGAGATCTCAAGCAGAGATAGAGGGATGGAGAGAGATTTGAATATGAAGACAAGGAAGACCACAAGACATTCCTACAGGGCTTACGACCTGTCATCGGCTGGCTTAAGTGATCACTTTGCGCCATGGCAACATTCACCAATTTAATGTCTTATACATAGTGGTTTCCTTGTGACAATCGAAAAGTTGAAAGTTGTATATATTTAGTTAATTGAAATCTGTTCACAAGTGGGTTTTAAGCGTCCATCTGTCGGATGAGACACAAACTAATTTCCGGATGTCGGATGAGACAGATGGACGCTTAAAACCCACTTGTGAACAGATTTCAATTAACTAAATATATACAACTTTCAACTTTTCGATTGTCACAAGGAAACCACTATGTATAAGACATTAAATTGGTGAATGTTGCCATGGCGCAAAGTGATCACTTAAGCCAGCCGATGACAGGTCGTAAGCCCTGTAGGAATGTCTTGTGGTCTTCCTTGTCTTCATATTCAAATCTCTCTCCATCCCTCTATCTCTGCTTGAGATCTCTTCAAAGATACCTATGAGTACATACTTCTGTCTGTTGCATTCGCTTTCATATGTACCTAAGCATGTGTTTAATGCAGAAAAACTATCCCATCATATATATATATATATATATATATATATATATATATATATATATATATATATATATATATATATATATATATATATATATATATATATATATATATATATATATATATATATATATATATATATATATATATATATATATATATATATATATATATATATATATATATATATATATATATATATATATATATATATATATATATATATATATATATATATATATATATATATATATATATATATATATATATATATATATATATATATATATATATATATATATATATATATATATATATATATATATATATATATATATTTTTTTACTTTTGACGTGCCTAGTGCTATTTTTCTTTTCTAAATATTGCCATATGCCATACGAAATAATAATGAAATACAAAAACAGGCTGTCCAATTCCGTCGAAGACATGGCAGGCTTGTTCGCTGATTTTTTCGATACAGTATATGACGACCCAACGCCCGATACCGAGGTACCAAATTTCGACTCGATCGATGTACTTGATGCCTCTCATATATCAATTGAGGAGGGAGATGTATACAAGGGCATATGTTCCTTAGACTCCAACAAATCAGCTGGACCTGACCAACTACCTCCTATATTAGTGAAAAGCTGCTCGAGAATCTTATGCGGGGTTCTGACAAAAATTTTCAATATGTCTTTAAGTGCCGGTGTTTTTCCTGACAAGTGGAAAACAAGTTACTTGGTACCAGTATTTAAGAAGGGTGATCAGTCTGATGTCGAAAATTATAGGCCAATTTGCATACAATCGTGTATTCCGAAGCTATTCGAACTTTTAGTGTTAGAGAAGATCAAACAAGACTTATCCCGCATCATATCTCCCAATCAGCATGGGTTTTTACAAAGTAAATCGACCCAAACTAATTTTCTTACCTACCAAACACATATAATGGATGCTTTTACAGAACGACAACAGGTTGATTGTATATATACGGATTTCGCGAAAGCATTTGATCGTGTGTCTCATAAAATATTGCTGAAAAAACTTAAAAGTATGGGATTGAATAACTCAATTCATGTTTGGCTGGATAGTTATCTGAGTGATAGAACACTAAAGGTAAAAATATATAATTTTGAATCAAAGGTCATCTTTGCTTCGAGCGGAGTTCCACAGGGGTCTCATCTAGGACCTATATTATTCATTTTGTTTATTAATGACTTAACGAAGAACTTTTTTCATGTACAATACATTCTTTTTGCAGATGATTTAAAACTTTATAAAACCATCACTTCCATTGATGACTGTCGAATTTTGCAAAGAAACTTATGTATTCTGCATCAGTGGTGTGAACAGAACAAGTTATTCCTTAACATTTCTAAGTGTCAAGTGGTTAGATTCTGTAGATCCAAAATACTTAAATATGACTATGTTATTCACAACTCAATATTGGAATCTGTAGTGCAGATGCGGGATTTGGGTATAACATTTGATGATAAGCTTACTTTCATTCCCCACATTAACATCATTGTGAACAAAGCATTTAAAATCCTGGGTTTTTTGCTTCGGCTCAGTAAGGATTTTAAAAACATACAAACATTTGTTACTTTGTTCAAATGTCTGGTGAGACCTATAGTTGAATACAACTCCATTGTGTGGAATCCCTACTATAGAATTCATGTAGCGAATATCGAAAAAGTGCAAAACAAATTTCTTCGATTCGTTAATTTTAAGCTAGGAATTTCATTGAAAGACATTAATTATGCTACCCTACGCTCTAATTTCAGCCTACCTAGATTGGAATGTAGGAGAACTGTAACAGATTTGGTGTTCCTCCACAAACTGCTTAACGGCAAGATTGACTGTCCATTCCTTCTAGAGCATATCAATTTACATGTTCCCACCCGGTATACTAGAAGCAAAACAACCTTTGCATGTGACAGTGCCAAAACAAATTATTACTATAATTCACCTTTGCAAAGACTGTTGAGGGAAGGGAATACTTTTTGTGAAGTTGACATTTTTGCAACCCCATTGAGTTCATTTAAACAAAGTATTTTACACAGTATTACATCTATAACAATTTATCATTTTTCACAACCACTGATCTCAGCTTCCTTATGCCCATCATGTAATTGTGGTCTGATTTTGTGTATCTCTTCTATATTTTTACTGATATACTTTAATGTCTGTGTTTTTAGCTTTAAATTTTATTTGTGTTTTTTTTTTCTCTTATTGGTTATATGTTGTGTTATATAGTTGATTTTATATAGCATTTCTTTATTTTTACTGATATATTTTATTTTCTATGTTTTACTTTTAAATTTTATTTGTGTTTTTTCTTTATATATTCTTATTGGTTATGTGTTGTTTAAGATTGTTGATTTTATATATCCCTTCTTTATTTTTACTGATATATTTTATTTTCTTTGTTTTTTCTTTAAAATTTAATTTGTGATTTTTCTTATATTCTTATTGGTTATTTGTTGCTTTATACTGTTGATTTTATATATCCCTTCTTTATTTTTACTGATATATTTTATTTTCTTTGTTTTTTCTTTAAAATTTAATTTGTGATTTTTCTTATATTCTTATTGGTTATTTGTTGCTTTATACTGTTGATTTTATATATCCCTTCTTTATTTTTACTGATATATTTTATTTTCTTTGTTTTTTCTTTAAAATTTAATTTGTGATTTTTCTTATATTCTTATTGGTTATTTGTTGCTTTATACTGTTGATTTTATATATCCCTTCTTTATTTTTACTGATATATTTTATTTTCTTTGTTTTTTCTTTAAAATTTAATTTGTGATTTTTCTTATATTCTTATTGGTTATTTGTTGCTTTATACTGTTGATTTTATATATCCCTTCTTTATTTTTACTGATATATTTTATTTTCTTTGTTTTTTCTTTAAAATTTAATTTGTGATTTTTCTTATATTCTTATTGGTTATTTGTTGCTTTATACTGTTGATTTTATATATCCCTTCTTTATTTTTACTGATATATTTTATTTTCTTTGTTTTTTCTTTAAAATTTAATTTGTGATTTTTCTTATATTCTTATTGGTTATTTGTTGCTTTATACTGTTGATTTTATATATCCCTTCTTTATTTTTACTGATATATTTTATTTTCTTTGTTTTTTCTTTAAAATTTAATTTGTGATTTTTCTTATATTCTTATTGGTTATTTGTTGCTTTATACTGTTGATTTTATATATCCCTTCTTTATTTTTACTGATATATTTTATTTTCTTTGTTTTTTCTTTAAAATTTAATTTGTGATTTTTCTTATATTCTTATTGGTTATTTGTTGCTTTATACTGTTGATTTTATATATCCCTTCTTTATTTTTACTGATATATTTTATTTTCTTTGTTTTTTCTTTAAAATTTAATTTGTGATTTTTCTTATATTCTTATTGGTTATTTGTTGCTTTATACTGTTGATTTTATATATCCCTTCTTTATTTTTACTGATATATTTTATTTTCTTTGTTTTTTCTTTAAAATTTAATTTGTGATTTTTCTTATATTCTTATTGGTTATTTGTTGCTTTATACTGTTGATTTTATATATCCCTTCTTTATTTTTACTGATATATTTTATTCTCTATGTTTTTACTTTTAAATTTTATTTGTGTTCTTCTTTTTTATATTCTTATTGGTTATAAGTTGTTTTATATTGTTGATTTTATATATCCCTTCTTTATTTTTACTGATATATTTTATTTTCTATGTTTTTACTTTTAAATTTTATTTTCTATGTTTTTACTTTTTAATTTTATTTGTGTTCTTCTTTTTTATATTCTTATTGGTTATAAGTTGTTTTATATTGTTGATATTATATATCCTTCCTTTATTTTTACTGATATATTTTATTTTCTATGTTTTTACTTTTAAATTTTATTTGTGCTTTTTTTATATTCTTATTGGTTATATGTTGTTTTATATAGTTGCTGTACGCTGCACATGTGTTTTGTATGTTTTGTAAAAGCCCTTCAAATGGGCGTTGAAGGAATAAAATAAATAAATAAAATAAAAATAAATAAATAAATTATACTAACTTAGTACAATATTCATGTAAATAGTACAGTATGTATAATTTTCGCCAAACATCTTGAACGAGCTTCCGGTTACGCAGAGCTCAAATTTATGTCTTTATGTCTTCTTCTTACGTGCAAATCGCCCCCTTATAGGCTAAAAGATATTTGGCAACAACTATACTAAGTAATTATTTTTGGCACTATGTTTTTTTTTTTTAATGAATATGTCCTTGTTAAACAAGTAGGTACATATACATCTTCCTACGTTCCCTAAAATAAGCAAATAAATGCTTGTTTATATTTAACAGTAGGTACCTATATATTATGTACCTACTTATAATACTTAAGCACAATGTTTAAATTGTTTAGATTTAACAGTGGGTACTCATTACACTTAATACAACGTTTAGATTTAACAGTAGGTAATAATTACACTCAATACAACGTTTAGATTTAACAGTAGGTATTCATTACACTTAATAGGTACAACGTTTAGATTTAACAAGTAGGTAATCATTACACTTAATACAACGTTTAGATTTAACAGTAGGTATTCATTTCACTGAATACAACGTTTAGATTTAACAGTAGGTAATAATTACACTCAATACAACGTTTAGATTTAACAGTAGGTAATAATTACACTCAATACAACGTTTAGATTTAACAGTAGGTATTCATTACACTTAATAGGTACAACGTTTAGATTTAACAAGTAGGTATTCATTACACTTAATACAACGTTTAGATTTAACGGTACATTCGTATTTATTATTTTTATCACATGCATCAGTAAGTACGTATGTATGTATAGTTTATTAAATTTGTAAATATCTTGACCAGCCAGGATATCCGAGGATGTACACCGATTTTATCATTAATATCACCAATCTATTTTTACAAAATTTTGGTAAAAATAGATTGGTTAGGTTTGTTTATAGTTGTAATTGCGACTGGCGTGAGCCAGTTGCATTATCCAACTGTCGATTCGTTCATGAGAATTCAATTCTCTTAATGATTCGACATTATAAAGCCAAGATGCGTGTACGAAGGAAAATTTTGTATGGTGTAGTGGACTTTTTGCATGCTAATAACACGAACAAGAGGCCTCGCATACAATTTGTATGGCAGTCGCTTATACACAATATGTAAGAAGACTTAATAGTTTGATAGGTACTTAATATCCAAACATACATACAGAACCATCATGCTGTTTTCATATTCCGGGTAGGAAAAGAGGACTGACCTCCATACTGTCCTATCTTGACATACATACCAACATGTGTTAAAATTTTCAATAATTTGTATTTATGGGATTATAGTTTGGTAGTTATTCTTCAACTATACATACTATCGCTATCGACAGTTGGATCTCATGTGTTACATGCAACTAGTATATTAAAACGAGTGGGTTGTGGCCAACGCTAAACTCCTCACTAACAAGTTATTCTATAAAGTATTCAAATTTTGTATGGAAAATTTCCAACATTTTCATGAAATGAGTTTGTTAAATTATTTTTTATTTAAATATTTTATTATGAAAACATGATAACTCTTCAATGCCATTTTATGAAAGTGATATGCTTTTTTATGAATTTATGATTTTTATGAAAAAAATTTCAAATTTTAAGTTACCTGAGCTTGGGGTCACTTTGAAATATTTGACAGTTAAAAAAATTTGAGAAGCACTATTCATATATCGTTCAAAATCTAATGGGATCTAATCGAGTATTAGATATACATATTTGCAAAATTTGAATAGAATCGAATGAGTACTTTAGTCTATAATCGATAAAGTAAAATGAACACGCCGTACATAGCACATAGCACACACACAGATACATTGTGATGAAACTTTCAGAATACAATCTCAGCATGATACTAGTTGATAATCTGCAAAAAAAATACCCTTAAAAATTGCGAAATCATAACTCCCCACTATATCCCCTTGGGATAGTGAGGAGTAAAAATTAACTAAAATATTAAAATAAAATAGCTAAATTGGTGTGAATACTAGATAAACTGTCTGTCTTGGCTAGTCAGGGAAACAGTATCCTAAAACCAATTCTCTCAATAGATGGCGTTACAACAAAATAAATAAAAAATAATAAGATTGTTGTTGTTCATAATTTCACCCATAGATGTCTGTAGTAAAAATTCCTTATTTTCATGCGGAAAGAATTTCAGTATTACAATATATAGAACTTTCAAAATTGAATTGATAGGGATCTCATTAGAAAGGCATAATTGGTGAACGTTGCGCAAGCGCATAAAGTGATCACGTAAACCAGCCGATGACAGGTCGTAAGCCCTGTAGGTGCCTTGATTTCCCGGTTCTCCTACAATAAATATTCCAACTTCGTCTCTATTGAGATAATTAAAAATCTGTTAAAAAATATCTTTGACTCCCGACAGGGAAAAAAAATCCAATGTTTGCGCATATGCAATAATAAAAATATTCGGAAACAGTATCCTATATTTAATAATATTATGTATTTTACTTCGTAATCCACAAACTTGTATCTTGTATTTTGGTACTTATTTATGATTTTATAACTTTCAGATGGACACCAGCAATCTGATGGATTCAGAAAATGCAGTAAGTATTTGATTATTCACATTCATTCATTTATTACATTATTACTCACTGCCACAAGTGGATATGTGTAGTGGGGAGTAATGGATTCGCAAATTTTAATGTCATTCACAATTTTGATTTTATTATTTCAGATTATAAATCTAGTATCATGCTGAGATTGTATTCTGAAAGTTTCATCACAACGCATCTCTCTCTGTGTGTGTGCTATTATGGTGTATGGTGTGTTTATTCTTGTTTATCGATTATAGACTAAAGTACTCATTCGATTATATTCAAATTTTACAAATATGTATATACTAGCTTAGACCCCATTAGATTTTGAAGGATATCTGATCAGTGCTTCTCAATTTTATTAACTGTCAAATATTTCAAAGTGACCCAAGCTCAGGAAACTTTTAATTTGATTTTTTTTCTTCAAATTGTTAAAAAGGCACATAGCTTTCATAAAATGGCATTAAAGAATTGTCAAGTTTCATGATAAAATATGTAAATCAAAAATAATTTAACCAACTTATTTCATTCAAATAAAATTTCCTCGGTAAATAAATGGAATCTATTGTCATTTTGCTCGCGGTATTACACAAAAAAAATAAATGGAATCTATTGCCATTTAGTGCGAGGTATAGTTGTCGCCAAATCACTTGAACTTTTAGCCAAGAAGGGGGGCGATTTGCACGTAAACCAACAAAGCAAAAAGACACAAATTTGCGCTCTGCACAACCGGTAGCTCGTTCAAGATGTGTGGCTCGTTCAAGATGTGAAAATTGTATTACGTAAAGTAGGTAAATAACGGGAATCTATTGTCATTTTGCTCAGGGTATTGCATAGCGTAAATAAAAGGAGTATATTATTTTTTGTCTTTTCAGGAAAATGCGGACACTTGAATCCAGAGAATTTACGTCATTGTGGTATATGATTATTTTTATATTATTTTGACTGTATATTTAATTTGATCCACTAAAAAACAAGTTGTGATTCTACAAATTATTTATTTAATTAGACAAAACTTTTGTCAAAGTAAAACAAATTATTTATCTTCATATGATTCTGCCATTACTTTTTGGCACATTTTTACAATTTATTTATTGTAGCAAATTATTTTCATTAACAGTTTATTTTTATTTATTGTAACAAATTGTGTTTTTGTAACATCAAGTAGTATATATTATATCTATGAACATTTGATTAATATGAAATTTCAAATATCTTTTACTCGAGGAATAAAATGTACGTACTATTATATTTCTGTGCGGGCGTCCTGGATTCGATCACCAGCAGAGGAGAAATTTATTTCAATTCATTTCTCACGAAAACATTGCTTCTCTGGGCTGGAAACACTGTTTAGTTAAAAGAAATAACCATATGACATTTAACTCGCCACTTGCGCAGGGTGCAAGGAAGTGTTTATTATTATTGCTATGAAATACAATATTAATATTTGATTTATTATTTCAGTACAATGCGGAGAACCACTTTTACACGGTCACTAATGACCGGATGAAGATAAATAGGACAGGTATTTAATTTAATTTATTAATCCAACTGTCAATTTGTTCAAGAGAACTTTGTTTTCTTAACATACCTGTCGACAAAGTATCAAGTATCGGATATAATTCGGAGTAGAACATTTAATGTGTGTCCGTCCCCCCCTTATAACTTTTGATCCGTTCAATTTACAGAGCTCTAATTTTCAGAATATATAGATAGGCCTACAAAAAATTTATACTCAGAATGTTGAATTTTTGTTTCAGTCAGGTGTTATCAACTTTTGAAATTTACTTTATTTTTCCATATATCTCAAAAACCATAAAAGCTAGAACGCTTAAAATTGGTATAAATGTAGACACAAAAAAACCTAAATATTTTTTTTAAAAAAATCGTGATTTTTTCAAATATTTTTTATTAAGAAAAACATTTTTTATGATAAATTTGTGTGTTAATTGCCTATATTTCCAAAGTTTTAAAAAATATCGAAAAAATCCGAAACACCCCAACTAGATAATTTAATTTTCTATAAAAAAATATCAGCATTGTAGTATTACATCTCAATTTTTTAACATGTTTTATAAAAATTGAATTTAGTGACGACATCGCTTCATACAAGTTGTATGGCAGTGGCCTATACAGTATACACAATATATAAGAAGATTTAATAGTTTGATACTCAATCTCCGAACATACATAGGAAAAACAGACTGACCTCCATACTATCCTATCCTCACATACATACCTACATTTTTATATAGAAAACAAAATATCTTGAAGTACTTATTAATTTGTGTTTATGTTTAAATAGTTTGGTGCGTATTCTTCAATTATACATAGGTACTATCGCCATCGAAAGTTGGATCTCATGTGTTACATGCAACTAGTAAATATTAACTATATGCTACATAATGATGAGTAAATGCAAGACCAAGACGGGTCTTGGTCTTGGCCTTGATAGTCTTTTAACTTAAAAAATATATATACATATTTTCTAATCTAAGTATTCATTTCTACAAAATGGTCCTTGAAATTATGTGAATTTAGAAATAAATTCGAAACTAAGTACAATAGTTAACTTACGTTTGATTAATCAGTGTGTTTTTAAAATAAATATGTATTTTTTTTTTCAGACAAATGAACGAGGAAGATCAACAATGACGACGAACTACAATTTGAAATTTGAATCCATTTTTAATTCAAATTCTGTTATTTTAACGTAATAAATTATTCAATACAAAATTAAAAAGTCTATTTTTACATACCTTTCATCACCGCATCGGGCGAAACCCTGTCTACATGGGACTCTGCAGGTGGTGTCTTATTACTTCCCCATTATTCGTAGAAACATAAAATGGAACCAGAAAAGAAATAAACCTGCCTTTGTACACATGTACATAAATTATATTAACAAATAAATAAATATATATCAAAAACCGGGAGGGACTCAAAAGACCTCCGAAACCAATATTTAAAGCAGCCCATTCACGATCGTGCCATTCGGCGTCGCTCCATATGGACCGGCTCCATTTGGACCATTGTAAAATTTTCATCACACTCACGGCCGCGCCATCGAGTCACAAAATTAGTATAAGCAAGCGGTCGGCATAAGTTATAATTCTGATGATGAGTTTTATACAACTGCTATTTAACGGTATGTTTATATATAAATAGAAAAAAAAAACAAAGAGAAAATGTTGTATTTTCGCATTCATGAGAGTGTCAAACAGCTCGGCGCAATGACATGGCGCAATATACCGCTAGTTTTCACACTCACGAGCATGCCGTACCGGCAGGATGCGCCGCGCCGTTTTCTCGGTACTACAGAGGGCTGCGCGGGATTTGGCATTCACGAGCTCATTTTGGAGTGATGGCAAGCCATTTGGAAGGATGACACGATCGTGAATGGGGGCCTTTAGTGTCATTCATACTAAGGTTGGTATAGCAAAATGTTTCTTTGGCATAACTTATGACGTGTCATAACATAACATTTCGAATTAAAAATATTACTAGATAAAAATATTAATCAATCTCATTTTTTTAACAATTTATGTACAAATAATATTATTTACTGGGACTCGATAGTTTGATTCTCTTATTCTACATACCTTGCTACATACATACCATCAAACTGTTCATATTCATATATTCGTGATGGGGAAAAAGGACTGACCTTCACAATATCCCATCCCGACATAACATGTTTTGCATAAAAAACAAAATATCTTATAATATTCAATAATTTTGTTTGATGGTTTTATAGTTTGGTAAGCATTATTCAACTATATAATATTATCGCTATCGACAGTAGTACCTACCTATCTCATGTGTTACATGAAAATGCAACTTGTTATTTAAATACATTTTTAGATTTTTTTATAGTGATATGTAATATTTCCAATAGTAAGACAAACTTTGCAGTATGGTGTGTGTTCAATGATTGTTTTACTTTGGATACAACTCGATTTATAGTGATATGTAATATTTCCAATAGTAAGACAAACTTTGCAGTATGGTGTGTGTTCAATGATTGTTTTACTTTGGATACAACTCGATTTATAGTGATATGTAATATTTCCAATAGTAAGACAAACTTTGCAGTATGGTGTGTGTTCAATGATTGTTTTACTTTGGATACAACTCGATTTATAGTGATATGTAATATTTCCAATAGTAAGACAAACTTTGCAGTATGGTGTGTGTTCAATGATTGTTTTACTTTGGATACAACTCGATTTATAGTGATATGTAATATTTCCAATAGTAAGACAAACTTTGCAGTATGGTGTGTGTTCAATGATTGTTTTACTTTGGATACAACTCGATTTATAGTGATATGTAATATTTCCAATAGTAAGACAAACTTTGCAGTATGGTGTGTGTTCAATGATTGTTTTACTTTGGATACAACTCGATTTCGGATGAAACGCAAAAAAAATATTACAAAATACAGTCCATTCTACATTCATTCAGTCATTCATTTTTTTAACTATACTTAATTCAAAGGAAAGATTTTTTAAATCTTTTTGTTTTCGCCATCAATCTTTTTTGTTGTTGTACAAATCCTACATTTATGTCGTTTTTGTAATCAAGTTGTTTGGAAGAAATTGTTTCATGGCTGCTTTTGCACAACAGGTTATTTGCTTATGTTATGTACAAAAAAAATATAACATCACGGCTAAATTTTAAGGTGCTCATTGAGTATGAAATTTTAAGCTGCTCATAGAGTATGAAATTTCAAGTTGCTCATAGAGTATGAAAAATACTAGCAACAAAATTAAATGCAATCAGGTTCAGGTTTTGAATTATCGGAAAATTAGAAAAATAAAATCAAATTAAAAAAGTTAAAAAAAACAAAAGTGCAGTTTTTTTAACTTTTTTTGTAAAATTTCTACCTATTAGTCGAGTTAAAACTTGTAAAAATACTATTATTTTTTGAAAGATTGAGAGATAGTTTGAGAAACCCTTAAATTTTGACTGCAATAAAATACCAAAAATTCTTAGTACTTATTAAAGTTTTGTAGGCCTAAAATTTTATATATTTTCTGAAAGTTTGGGCTCTGTGCATCAAGCGGATCAAAACTTATAAGAGACACACACAGATACAAAAAAATAACACAAAATGTTGTACTCCGAATTCTGAATTTATACAATATATACAAAATATACGCTGCGAAGCGTCTGAGTTGGTGTTTTTTGCAAGCAAAAAGTCCACTACTCCTAACAAAATGTTACTTCCTATGTCTCCCGTCTTGGCTTAAAACTGTCGACATGTTAAGATAAATAAATTATCTTGAACAAATCGACAGTTGGATAATGCTACTCTCAATTTAATATTCTATGTAAAATTATTCCAAAGATTCCAATACCAACCTACTAAAGACTGACAAAGGATTGTCTTACGTAAAAATAAGTTTAAATTCATTATTATACTTTTCAATAAAACAACTCAAATTGTTGAATAATTTTAATAAAAGCCTTATTGATTATTTCCAGATTCTAGGGAGTTAATAAATGTGCGTGTCCCAATCGGGGTATTAGGCAGAGAAACTGAATGGAGAACATAAATAGAGAAATGCAGAGAACGTAAATAGAAAAATCAAAAAAAATGTTTTAATGGTATAAAAATATAAAGACAAAAATATAATCACAATTATAATTAAATAATAACTATGTACAAAATATTGTATAAAAAAATTTAGTTACAAAATTTCTATCTACTAAAATTAATATCAACAAGGAAGTGCGCTCCTTTATATCGCTAGAAATATAAAATAATCGAAATTTTAAACTATAGTATCATTCCTTCGTAAGATTTCTTTAATATATCTCTTCCAAATCGCCATATGCATAAAATGAAATACTCGCAAATCGAAATAAACTTCAAGCTGTCATAAACTAATCACTTAATTGTAAAATAAGTGCTGCGCTTCTTTTGATCCAGTGAGCTGACGGCATCTCTGATGGTAGCATCAAAGATAGAACAAAGTTTGAAGAGTGACCGGTTGTGGCCAACACTCCGCGCCTTTCTAACGTCTTGTACAGAGGACATCTGTATTTTGTCCCTTCACTGAACGTCGCCTTCAAAACTGGATAAAATTTCATATAGGGCATCGGTTCGTTTAATATCTTGGGCAACTGTTCGTCGATAATATGCTTCTCGGGGTTCCATTTGGCACCGTCAATAAATGGCCCATAAAGGTAAACGCATTCCTTCGAATCTTTGACATCCTCGTTCGGTCTTAAAATTTCGCAATCGAAAATCAATGTGTCGATTGGGATTTTCTTCCATCGCGCGTAATTTTGCATTCCTCCCGTTAAAAACGCCTGTGTAAAGAAAAATCCAGATAGCCAAAAAGCTGAGGGTTTCCCATTTTCAAACCACAATTGTAAAGTTTTCAACCTCTCCACCAAATCTAAGACGTAACTTCCCAACGGCTTTAAACTAGGATATGATACTTTAACCCAATTGCCGGGAATTTTACTTATTACCATAGCTTGTGCTTGCGTTTCTAACTGTGGAGACATTACTATTAAACCCTCGGTTGCTTTCTGAAGATTACTCAAAGACGATCGTATTTCACTAGTCAGTTTATTGAATCTCTCCATTTCTTGTACGAGAACAGTGTTCATGGACTCTGTATAACTCACGGGGAATTTCTCTTTGGCGGCTTCCAAATCAAACGGAAATGGAATTTTGGCTAGTATGTCTTTACAAAGAAATGCCAAAATATCTTCAGAGCCAGAAGAACCACCCGACGAACCGCCGGATTCACCCTGAACCATCAGCAGAGTGTTCACCAATAACATAGAATCGGCGTAGTCTCTAGATATACCAGCATTCATATGGAGTCCTAAAACTTCGGGTGGTGTAATTGCTGGAATATTGTCGATATGTTTCAAGTAATCTTGATAATCGTATCTTCTAGGTAAACCATACTGGGAGCTTATAGGAGAAAACGTAAAGTCCATATTATTAATCATCTCGGGATTGATAAAGTTTTTCAATATTGTTACAATAAGCCGTCTATCCCAGTCATCAGTGACTCTGCCTCCGTAGTTACATTCACCCGTCAAATACGATATAGCGACATATGGCGTCTCTTCATACTGATTCAAAAACATCTGGAGCTGCATAACGGATATTTGAAAATCCGACTCATTAAAACCGTAAGGAATGTTCCAACCGAGTGGTCCGAATTTTCTTCTCTCTTGAACTACAGCATGAAAGAAACAAATACCAAATAATAACCTCGTAAATATTTTATCCTTTCCTGGACACCCTTCATAAAAATCTGCTTCCTTCAGAGGTTCAGATATATAAGATCTTCGCAAATTATTTTGAAGTCCGGTTGGCGGCTCATTCGTCATCTTTACACCTACTTGCAAAACAGATTGCGGAAAACTGTCGGTCGGATAACTTGTCAACCACAGTCTAAAATTTAAATCTGTGTTAGTTAAATCAAGATTCTCACAGATAGATTCGAGAGTTGGAAGCCACGAAACAGCCAAATGACAATTTTGCAAGCAAACCCATCCGCCCTCGATTTGGGCCTGTTCAATCATACTTTGAGCTATGGGACCTTGTCCTTGGCCTAAAGATATTGAGTAAAATCTGTTGTCGTACCCCATCTTTTCACTGAATTTCCAGAGCGCTCCCGTCGGATCTGCTCCAGGAGATAAGATGAAAATGAGAGGAATAAGACAATTGGAATCATTGAACGACTTGCGAATGTCAAACGGAGGAGGAGAAACAAATTCCTTTCCTAATTTTTCTTCAACAAAATCTGTAATGGCTTCAATAATCTTGTCGGCTCTTAAAGTTCTTATAATAAGTAGTCGTTGAAAATTTGTTATGGAATTATTCCAAGGACTTGGAAACGCTTCCGAATGCGGGTTTTTCGAATCGTACAGTTTTTCCCAAAGTTTTATTGATTTTACAAAAGAATCTTTAAAATTTCTGAATGCTGGGAGATCTGACAGCCTACAAATTTCGTCCCAAGATTTCGCAGAAAGCCAAGTTGTTGGGTTTTTAATCGGATTATCGACAGCTATTCCTCCAGTAAGTAAAAAGTTAAGTTCAGTCGTTTCTATTTCCTTATAAGCTAACAAAATTTTAGAGCATAAAAGAAACGAAAACATCAATTTATCTTTTTCAAACAGTGATCGGCAAACATTTGAATATAAATTATATGTGAATGCATCTCGCAGAAATTTTAATCTTTTTTCCAAAATTTTCGATTTGTTGGCAGTTTCGATAGATAATATATACAAGTTGATAAACCAAGTTAAAGAATATTGATACATGGGATCAACATTTGGCAGATCGGTCACACAATAGTAAATAACGGCAGAATGGGTCGCAATTGGTTTATACTTCCTGCGAAATTCTTCAATCATAAATTCAGTTTCTTTTGTAGCCTCTTGACGCACTAAAATATCATCTGATAGTATTTTAGAAGAATCCAATATCTCTATGGCACCTTCATCTTCTAATATATCGCCTTTAGATTCTTGTAGAGTTCGTAAGATACTATCTTCAACATTTTTCAGTGCTGTTTTATTTTCGGCACTTTCAATTATAAGCTTTTCTCGCTTCTCTTGTAAATCTGGCCTTTCTTTAGCTACAACAATACCAAGAAGCTGATCTTCTAATCCATCTACCGTCAGTGCAAAATTTATAAGAGTAACTTTATTAAAAACTTCTGGCAAATAATGAGGATTTCTCAGTTTTGTCGTCATATACAAGCGAAATTTTGAACTATATTCAATAACGTTTTCACCCAATGCAATAAATGCTTTACCACCTTGGTTATATGTTGTTTTCATCAATATAGGATCTAGCGGGGCTTCCAGTTCTTCTAATATATTCTCTATTAAAGCTGGCATTCCATATTCTAAGCAAGGTTCTAATATTTTCATGTAATTAGGATCTGTTAGCTTGGTAACCATTAGATCATTAGCTTTTTCCATCTTCTTTATCCATTTGTTCGCTTGACCTTGGGGGTCCACAAGGAGAGACCAACGAATTGATGTATCTTGTATGATGGCGTTGTCTGTAGATATTTGATCTCTTGGTAAACCTGCAATATACCAATTTTGAATTTTTATTTCTGTTCCTAATACTTTACTGAACACATAGTCTTCAGAAAAGGGAATATTTAGCTCCACGATTATTTTTTTCCATTTTTCGATCGCATCAATTCTAAATGGCATTGTGAATGGAGCCAAATATGCAATGATTCCACATGATATGAGAATATCTCCTGCTAAGTTGTCGAAAAGAGCTTGTAAATTTTCAGCTGCAGTGGTCCATCTGGATTTTTCACCACCAAGACCACCAATAAGTTTTTCAGCCCGATAAAGTTTATTAATACATAACTCAACTTCATCTTCCAACTGCTGCTTTTTGAAATTAGCTTCTTCTAAGGCCAAATTCAAATCCGCCACTTTTTGCTCAAGACGTGCAACCATAGCTTTTTTTTCTTGTAATACAGCCATAGTAGCAGCAAACTCATCTTCTGCTGCTTGCAGTTTTGCTTTCTTTGGTGCAACAACTTTTGCAACGGCATCATACATGTCCATAGCAATTACCCATTTGCATAAACCTTCTGCAGCCGTCGAAGCTTTAGCAATTATATGTGGCTTAAAGTCCTTGTGTGGAAGATATTCTTTTCTTATTTTTGCCATAGTAGCTACGGGAATATTATCTTTATCAAATTCTTTGAGATTTGGTAAAAATGCCATATCACCTAATAGCTTTTTGCTTGGCCCCCAATAATCGAAAATTTTTTTCCCGGGATTGGCAGGATCTGGAATTTTATCAGGTGGTATGTTCTTCATGACACAAACTGCGGCCATTACCAACTTGACCGGAGCTGGAGGATTTTTCATTGATTTTACCAATGTAATATCAGCAGGTTTTAAGGTATTCAAAGCAGCTATAGCATCTTCTAAAATTGGGATAGCTAATGCTAGATCAGCTTCACAATCCTTTTTCAAAGCTTGAGCTGAAGCAGCTTGGACATTCGCTGCTGCTTCGTCCTCTTTTACTTGAACAGTAGCTTTGTCAGCTTCTATAGTTTCTCTTTCAATTTCTTCCATCATTTCTGCTCCTTTTGCAGCCATTATGATCAACTGTGGTTTCAATTCATTAAGATCTTTCTGCATTACTGCTACAGCTTCAGCTGCCATATTCAGTTTATCTAATCCATTCACATATCTTTGTTTGGCAGCTCTTAATTCCTTTTGTTTTCTATTCGTCAACTTTGTAAATGACTTGATTAAGTCTAGGTAAGAGGCTGATGTAACATATGTCTTTTTAGAAAATTTTTGATAAAATTCATCAGAAATTTCTCTGGCATTCACGTGGAAATATTTACATACTACTACAGAGGACATTTTAATTTGATCAGTCAAATTCACATCATTCATATAGTAATGCGCTACCTTTTCTAATGCATCTACTGGCCAACTCTCAAACCAATCAATGGTACAACAATTTACCAACGAAGGATATAATCTCAACCTATTTCTAAAAGAACTGCCGATTGGACTAAAACATAATAAAATATGGAGTTTTGCCTTACACCTTGCAATGAAAAAAGCAAAAACTTCCAGTGCACTAACATCCAGATTGCGGTTTCCACCTTGAGCTGCCAATCTAACTAATTCCAAAATTTCTTGTTTTTCATCTAATTCATATAAATTTGGTATCTCTCCAGAATTCAATAAGCTATCAATGTTCTGGATAAATGTTTCATCTTGAATTTGTCCTTCGGTGAATAGAAATGTTGTTTCTTTACCCATTCCTCCAGACTGTTTGAGAACTTTTTTGACATCATCTCTCCAATCCCTAACACCATAACTTTTTGTTATTTCAGGTTGAAAAAGTATCTTTCCAGTCATATTGCTGGCTAATCTGGCCAGAGACTGTCTTCCAGATCCACCGACACCGACAAGCAGTGCACTTCCACCAGGCATAGAAAGAATTCTGCATATTTTAGATAAATGTTCTAGTGCATATTGAAATAACACAATGTTCATTTTTGTTTTATTCATAGAATTGTATTCATCCAGAGAATCCAAAGCTTTTTTATGAAATGCTTCAATACTAGGTATTTCTTCATATTTCTTTTCATCATCAAGAGCATCTGGATCAAAATATGTTCCAAACATTAACCCCTTAAGAGTTTCTTCTGTCACCATCCCATTTTCATTTTGGTAATTATCACATGCAACATCGAATGACTCTTTGAAAAAGTCTTTTGTGGTTTTCTGCAATTTGGTAAAAAGCCACTTCCTATCCAAATCGTCTATAAGTCGATCATAGAACACTCGAAGAATTTCATGAATCCAAAGTTTAATGAAAACTTTTTTGCTGTCTACTGAATCTTTTTTAATTAGTGAGCATCCTTGTATGACTCTAGCAAAATCTCTTAAATTGAAAATATAGTGAGATTTTGCAGGTGTTGGTCTCAGGTCTTTAGTAGCCGATTGATATATGTCCATGGTGGCAGCGACCATCGCCATTATAGACGGCATAGCATCTTGGCCAAATCCATTTCTTCTCATTGCGATTTGCAATACATTTGAAAAAATCTTTGTCATTGTTTCATCTGAAAACTCATTTATTGCTACCATGTTGTAATGTCTCAAGAGCCTAGGATATATCAATTGTTTACTTCCACCCACTGGTCCAATTGCTGCTAGTAATAAAGTGTCTAGTATAAAAATCTTCTCTGTGGTTTTCAGATTGTACCAATGCTTATGATCAAAGTACTGACGTAATATTTCTATAGCTGGTTGAGCTCCGTATACTTCCTTGGCCGGCATATTCATATCGTCCACAAAAATAACTGCGAGACTGCCCTTTGGAGGTCCATATATATTATTTTTTCTTTTCAACAACTTTGAAATAACCAAGTCTTGCGTTTGATTAGCTGATGTTGTTGTTGTAAAAGTAATAAAAATCGGCATATACCGATCTAGGGACAAATGTGTCATCATAAAATTCTGAATGTAAAAACTTTTTCCTGTACCTGTAGGACCGATTATTAGCCAAGGATTTTTATATTTTATATTTAATTCCAATAAAAACATGTATTTGGCCGTGTCTAAAGTTGGGATTACAGTCTGCTGCAAATTTATTGTTTCTACTAGCTTAATTGTTTTTAAAACTTCTATCCAAGGCTTCCAACAACCTTTTTGTTTGTACTGATAGACATAATCATAGAAAGAACCTTCCAGGGGAATGGATACATCAACTTTTTCTAAACTTTCTGGGACAGGTTGATCTCCCCTCCAGTAATCTCTATAAAATTCTTCAAACTTGTCTCTTGATTCAGTCGTCAATAGTCCTCCTAAACCCCAGCACACTGCAAATATAAAAGATGCTTGGATCCAGGTCTTGATATATTTTGAATCTTCTTCTCCTTCGATAGCATCATTCATAAGCATTTCAATTAATCGAAGCGTAGATATGACTAAATTTATATCTCCTCCTGAAATCATCTGCTGACACTGTCTTCTTATAAACTGCAAACAAGGCGGAAATAGCCAAGCGCACAAATCATGCAAAAGCTCTTCAAAATCGTCCTTCCAGTATGGATTGCAAGTTTTGATCCAGGATTTAACAAAAGGCATCGGACCCAATGTCCCAGATTCCATATAAATCATTCCACAGCGAGAAACAGTCGCCGGAGAAGCTTGTGACAAATCCATTACCTCAAAAATCATTGACATAGAATCGGACATTGCAATTACTTCCCCTGAAGTCAAACACAATTTCTTATTGTCATCCAGTACAGTATTCATATTTTCGATCCACACAGCATCAACTGGACCATCAAAGATTATCCACTTTTTGTTTGGAGTGTCTTGCGACGCAAATTCTCTGAATGTAGTTGCAACAACTCCATCTGTCCATTCATATGAAACTGGATCGAAAGCTCCATACAACTGTCCGATACTTACTGCTTTAGGATTGATAACTCTATATTCTGTAGGTAATTTCCTCTCAGTCATGTCGATCAAATATAACGCTTCAGCTAGAGTTTTCAACGTACAGGTTTTACCAGAAAATGGATCACCCACCAACATGAAGCCATGCCGTACAATCATCATTTCAAAAGTTTGAATTATTTTGAGCATAAACGAATCTGTCGGTTCTAAAATATATTTCTTGCAAACTTCTTCGGATGCTGTTATAAGGCTGCTATAATCTGGATTTGTCAAAGATGTTCCAGGAAATACATCAGAAATTATTCCCTCAAACAAGGGAACATCGAATGATAGAAACTTTGGTAAATTTACATCAGTTAAAGATCGTAATAATAAAATGCCCTCGTCTTCATCTGGGAACTTTTTTTTATTATTACCACAAGCTGATAAAACTGTCTTAACTGCACGCATACCGTAATCGTAGTGATTTTGAGATGATAACTGTTCAGAGCATAATCTATAAGTTGTAACAATTTTCACTGAAAGATTTCTCGCATCAATAAACCCATATGAATATAATGAAATTTCTCCAATCATCGCATAATCCGGTACCATCATAGCAACAGTTCGAAACAATACTTTGAGATTATCTGGCAATTCAGATCGTCCTGCATATCCTGGATTCATCGTAATACAAACATAACAAGCAGGGTTTAGTTTTAATAATGTGCCTTCAAACATGAATGTTTCAACATTTTGTCGCACTGCTTGAACGATACACAAAATTTGCTGCGCAACAACAGACAATACTTCAACTTCAATTCTATTAAATTCATCAAAACATGCCCAGGCTCCTGAGGACGCCAAGCCTTTAAAAAACTTACCCATAGCTTTGTAATCGAGACCATCGGAGCAATTAAACACAACACACTGAACAGCGAGGGCTTTAGCCAAGTCCTTTGTAGTTTCTGTTTTGCCTGTTCCTGCTGGACCTTCAGGAGCTCCATTTAGATGAAGATAGTATGCTCCTATCAGTGTTCGGTAACACCGATCAGTTAATGGTGTAATTACAAGCCGATCACTGTTACCTAAATATTCATAAGCAAATTTTACAACTGCGTTGATTATTTTAACAGCGACATTATCGTTTTCCCAATAGTAGCGTAACTGAGCTAACCAATTAAAATCAGTGTCCTCTATGACATTTTTATCAATTAATTCTTGAACAACATCTTTAGCATGAACGTCGATTACGATCAATGCTTTGATGGATATACGTGCCAAGTTTGTCAATTTCGGGGATCTTACAAGTGTCACAATTTTATTGAGTTGAGATGTCAGGTTTGCGTGAAATTTAACAAGTTCATTGATTTTATGGGTTTTCAAGCAATTGTGAACATCAATTGCCCAATATATCTGCGATACGCACAATACTACCATTCCCTCCCATACTGTAATCCATTCCTCACGAAGGATTGTTGGATATTCATAATAGCTGAGTTCTATTTCGCTTCGAACAGCTTTTAACATTTGTTCCTCAACTTGCACCAACCATTTTTCTACCGAACCTCTTGCCGCAGCTGTTGATATAACATCTATCAAAGCGACACTTTCTTCTTCTTTGCTAACCATCGCTAAAATATTTAAATCAGGATCAAACTCCAATTTATTGATCCCTTCGAAACATTTCTTTAAATGAGGTTGTACTTTCAATGGGTTCTTTGTTTCTGACAATATTTCTAATATCTCATCATTGGACAAAAAGAAGAAACGAGGAAAGTAAAGTCTTTTCTTCTCTAAATAATTGTTTACGCCTTCGTTAATCTTTTCCAACAAAGTGTTTGCACTTTGCATGGCCTCCAACAACCCAAAACCACCCGCAGTCTCTAATACTTTTGGATTCTTTTGAACGATCCCCATATATCTTCTGTATGAACTATCAACCTCTTGGAACATTACGCCTTCTTCGGGCATTTGAGCTATTATGTCTTTAGATGAAAATATCGGTAGTAAATAAAGCCATTGGACTTGAACTTTTCCCCACTCATCAATCGAAGAATTCATTCTCATCAATTTTTCGTACCATGACTTTACTTCTGTCTCGAAAGGCTTTACAAATGCAGAGCCACGCATTCCGATAGTTTTAACAATATGATCATCTAAAATAGCTTGGATCTCATCCAAAGCCGATAAAATACTGATTCCTGTATCTTTGTATAAGCTAGTTTTAAAGTTTACATTAGCCCACTCTTCTATCATCTTCTCTAAGTTTGTTATAAGTGCCAATTCTTTACAAGCACCCATACTGATAATTTCATAATAGTCAATATTGGCAGAAAGGTCCATGGCAATTATTTTTCTAATAGTGGTTCCCGCATCGGGGGTCAAATCAAATCCGGCAGAATCCGACATTTCGTCCCAGTGACGTTGGCGAAGGGCAGGATTGCACATTATATTGACCAACTGAACGTTGGGTCGCCAATTCTTCAACTCCTGAATAGCTTGAGCACACAACTTCATGGGAGCTGGTAAATTCATCGGATCTGGATCTTCTACTAAGCCCTTGAATCTCTTTTCGTTATTTTCAGCGACCTGTTGTTTAATTTTTATTTTATAATTTTTGGAAAGTTTCAAAAATTCCTTGTAATATTCCTCGTGTTGCTCCTCAACTAATTTATTGTCAATGTATTCAAACGGTCCATCCATCCATGTGTAATAGCTTCTTCTCCATTTGTGAAGTAAATATACTAATTCATAAAATGGCAAAATATGATTCTTAATTTCTTCTAGTTCGGCATATTGAGAAATGGGAAACTGAAACACACTCTCTTCATTGTTTATCCAAGCAACTTGATGGTCACAGTCGTCCAGCCAATGCACCAATCTACGAATATCCTCGAGATATTCTAAAGTATTATTTATATCGTCCATATCATCCAACAGAGACAAATACGGAACCAACTCTTGAACTCTTTTATTCAGTTGAGCAGTTTTAGCTATCAAACGTTCCTCCATTTCAAACTTTGACGTTTCAAAGTTACTAGCATTTTTTTCTAAAATAGGTTTGATTAAGTTCAACCACTGCACGGTGCGAGCGTTCAGAGCGACGTGTTCGGGACTCAGGACGGTCATCTCAATTAGTCTTCCCATTATTTGGAGAGATTCATTAATACGCTCTGTGAGCTCCGGTATCAAAACAGTTTTTGCTTCCAGGGAATAGGCTCCACTCTTGACCAGTTCCTCCGCTGTTTTTGGGACTATCATAGCTTTTTCAGCAATGTCTTCAAACGCACTACATATACTGAGATTTTCTCTCTGATGAACCAAGCACATCTTCTGCAATATTTCCTCCTGACACCTAACTGCTGAATTTTTAAGTCCTGCTATCATCTTTGTTTGATGAATTTTACATATATCAAAATATTCATTTTCAATAAGTGAGGATAGATTTTCAAAAAGTTCTTGATAAGAATTTATTTTCTCACAGGATTCTTCGAATGTATCTTCATCCTCCGTGATTTCAACAGTTTCGCTGAAGTCCCTGAACAGAACGTCATATGTTTGATGTATATTATCGAGGTATGTCCTTATTGGTTCAAAGACATTATCGAAATTTGTTTGTAAACGTTGATGCGCATCCTCTAACGCCCATTGGTTGAAAGATATAGGTAAATATTCATAATTTGAAGGAAGATTCAACCAACGCTCCAAAGGGAGCAGAGTTTGAGCAATAGTTGAAACTAAATCAATTATCCCATGAAAAACTTTGGATATATCATCGATAGATGGCATTAAAATTAAATCTTTGTCAAAATCCAATTCTATACTCAACAATGGAATTCTTTTTGGATTCCCAATGGTATCAATGATGTAATTAATTGATCTTCTCATAAGCTCCGTTACTTTGATCGCAACAGATATGGTGGCACAACGCAATAAGTTTTCTTTCTTCTTGGGAGTCAGATCGTTGAGACATCGAGGGACTTTCAACCATGTAACGAGATACGGATACCATTCAGCTGTCAATACAGATTCACTTTTAGCCAAATCGTTATCCACCATTGTTTTGAAATCATCAACTGTGACGTATCCACTTTCTCTGTAAACATGAAGATGTAAAAGATATTGGGGAAACATTTTGACAGAACTGTATTGAATGTAGCAAATAAAAGGATGAACAATCAAGAGTTTTCTCTTAATGGTCTGTCTCATTTTGAGATATACGGGATAGTTGTCTGTCCTTCCTCCGTATTTGAAAGGTTTCTCTTGGTATCTTTCCCTGTCAATGCCGGGAACGTCCCTGACCCTGGACTTCACAGCGAGATTGTGCAAATGCGAAATCCATTCACCTTTGCTTTCGTTCAATATTTCATTAACAGTTTTTGGATATTTGTTTTTCAGCTTTTTTGGCACCATTTTGAGAATATTTTTTTCCCATGACTTTAACATCGGCGGTATAACAACTTCACTGGCAAAACTCCTCAGCTCGTCAATATATTTAGATTGCTCTTCGGGATAGAATTCCACATCAGATGCTTTTATTGGTGCCTTGTCGACAGCTTTCCTAGCAAGGATGGCTTTCTCTCTCAAAAATTCTTTCATTTTCTTACTTTTTGCCTGAAAAGGAATGATGACAAATTATTATTAAAAAGTACCTGCATAAATACAAATTTTATATTTTTCCTAAAAATCATTAAATTACACTGAAATAACGAATGTTTGAAATTAATTTGTATCCTATTATCATATTAATATTAAATTTGTTTCTCATACAAACAAAAAAATCCTTAATATAAAAACACCTCATGAAAGTAAAAATTCTGTGGAAATGATGTCCCTAAGACAAAACAATCTATGATAGGATAAAGAATGTGGATAACAGACGAGAATGCAAAATTTAAAAAGATATTGTTATTAGAATGAAGATTAATGGTCTGCGATGGTTCGGACGTGTAGAGAAAATGAATGATTAAGGCCTAACAAAGAAAGTATACAAGGTGTAAAGAGTGGAATGAGAAGTAGGGGCCGGCCTAGAAAGAGTTGGCATGATCATATAAATGAGATTTTAAAAGATGGTAAAATACAAAGTCACGATGCATGGATGTAAATGAGTCAAAACATGTATGTCAAGATAGAAGAGTCTGGCGTTCAGTTCACAGTGAATTTTGAAAAGCTCACTGTATCAGTCATACGAATTCATTGTGTGGAGTCTTCTTAAAAGCACCAGGAAACTTTCAAAAAGTAGGACCACTCTGAGTCTAAGCAGGAATTAAATAAACGTTGACAGATTTATCATTAAGACAGAAGCCATTTAAAAAAAGACCACTGCATAATTCCAACCATACCGTCACAGCATATCCCACAGTGTGGGGTATCCAGCGACAGGTGTGAGGGTGTGTATTACCTCATAAAAGGGTGCACAACACATGTGTTAACACACACACACACCTAAAAAGGTAAAATTCAAAATGGGTGGTGAATCTCATTACTGAACTATATGAGATATATTGCCATTATTTTCACCCGGCTCTTACGGGTCACCCGAAAAAATGTTAATAGAAAAAAGTGGAAGCATTCCAATTCTGTGCCTCACAGAAAAACTGCACCATTGCATAATGAATTTTAAAAATCAAGTATGCATTTTCAAAATTATTTAGTTAGATACAAAAGAGAAAGGCAATCGTGATTTCACTGGATTCATGAATCCAGGCCGATGAGCACAGACGACCAGAGTACCAACCAGAACAGGCGAGACACATGGGCTTGCGACCATGTATGCGGGATTAAGGGGCCCCTTTATGACTCAAGTCACACTCACCCACCAACCTCCGACCGATACTCCACTCCCCTGCGCAACCAAATCCAATAGGATGCGGACAATTCTGCTTTTACCACCCTATCTAAAAGTTCTTTTATTTTACCTCTAGGCCTCTCGCCCCCACCTCTACAGCATATATACTTGTGCTAAAGCCATTTTGAACTGTTTTATCTACCAATTCCTTGTACTTGCTTGTTTAGTTTGTATTGGTGGTCTTTTGGAATATTTGTGTCCCATGGAACAGTCAGCTCCACATAAATAACTCTTTTCAGTGAAAGAGAGTAAATTGTCAAGTCAGGCATAAGAGGCGAGATACAGATCTCCTTTGGAAGGTTATATCTCTCTGTTGTCGGATCCATTAGGATACTCCAGTCATCTGACTTCCCAATTATTGATATTAATTTCTTTGTTGTAGGTAATAATAATAATATTAATTTCTTTGTTGTACATAATAAAATACTTATAGGTATACTTAATTTATAGTATGAATAAAAAACTGTGTATGAACTAAGAAATAGAAGTTAAATTATAGCAGTTTCATCTTGATATCAAAATATAATTACCTTTTTCTGATTATAAAGTGGATGCAATTTGATTGGTAGCTCATCAAACATATGTATATCTGGAGGTGGAGGGAAATTTGGAATCCGTACCTTGGATTCCAAAAATGAAGTAAATTCTCTGTTGGTCATTTTTTTATATTGTCTATTTAAATGTTCTCTTTACTCCTATAATCGAAAACCAATTGATGAGACGTATCATCTAATCAAAATATTTAATATTTTTTTATTAAAGTTTTTAGGTATTTTATAATAAAATTTATTAATAATCATCTCAATCTACAATTATTTGCATGCTTTTTTTAGCTTTTTGAAATAATTGCCCGACTGTCAAATAAATGTATCCAAAAGGATTTTTGAATAAAGAATTATATTTTTTAAAAGATGTAAAGAACCCTTTTTATAGCAAATAAATAATAATTACTTTAAATTAAATGAAACAATAAATGCATTCACACAATTTAATTTTATCAAAACTTGTAAATATATTTATGATTAACCAAAAAAGGAGAAAAATATTTATATGATTTGAATTAACAGATTAAAAAGATAAATTTTACTATTCAAATTCAGAATATATACCTTAGGCTATTCATCAAATTTCATCCATTTATTTTCAAAACAAAAGAAATTTACATATAGGTGGGTACATAGTTTTATTTAAAAAAATCTATTAATTATTATTATTAACAACAGTTAATCAATATATTAGTTAATTTTTTAAAATTGGATTAAAAATATAACCATATTTCAATAGTAATGTGTTACCATGCCTTTCAAATAAATAAACAATTAAATCAATATTGTTAGTATGTATGGAGACGTGTCTTATTTTATTTTTTATCTATGAAGTTTGTTTTATGCATAGATTTTCATATAATATACATAGATTTTTACTATAATATACCTAGATGTAGTACTCTGTGCAAAAAGTTAGTTATGGAATATCGCGAGTTTGACATTTTGGTTGGCATCATATATCAGTTTTCCTTACATTTCAACACATCCTAGATAAATGTTCTCTAAATTATTAATAATTAAAATGTTTTTTAGACAAATAAATCCGAAAACAATTTACATTATTTTCTATAGAAAAACGATGTGGTCTGGAACCAAAACGTCAAAAATCTCCCCTGAAAAATGACTCACATTCGATTCATACAAAATTTGCTAACTACGACATCTAGTGTACTATATGAAAACCTATGATTATATACTAGATGTATTACTCCATGCAAAAAGTGAGTCATGGAATATCGCACATTTGACGTTTTGGTTAGCAACAAATTGCAGTTTTCCTTACATTTCAACACATCCTAGATCTTTATAAACAAAGACAAATAAATCCGAAAACAATTCACATTATTCGTTATTCTCTATAGGAAAACAATGTGGTCTGCCAACCAAAACGTCAAAAATCCCCCAGAAAAATGCCTCACTTTGATTCATACAAAATTTGCTAACTACGACATCTAGTATATTATAATAAAAATCTATGGTTTTATATAATTAACAGTTTATATTTAATATTAATATCACATTATAAAGTATATTAATATATAGCAGAAACAATGATTCAAATATAATACAAATTAAAAATCAATATCTCGACTAATGGGAAATGAATATACATAAATTCAAAATTATATTTTTATAATAATTTGGTCAAGATTTGAAATAAAAGTTGTGATTAAGTTTTAAATAGATTTATTAAATTTATACCTGTATGATATATTAAAATGCTTACAAAGATAATTATTTTTTTCTACAATAACAGAAACGTAAAACATATAAAAAAATATAGGCACTATAAATTTCACTATTACATATTACTACTGTATATGCAAATATTCATATCATATTATGTAACTATTCAAAAATATAATTAAGTTTAAGGATTCCAAAAACTTTCCATTTCTTAAATTCTATTTTTTATATTTTTAGATATAATTCTAAATATTTATTGGATTCAATTCCGACGACGAATTAAAATTTGAATGACCATTAGAAAAAACTATTAGAATTGGTCATTAGAAAAAAATGTGTTCACTAGAACTCTCACTTTAAACTATATCCATTTTATATTACATTAGTGATATTAATTTTATAAATTCCTAAATTTTAATATCATTTAAAGATCGACAGATATATTGTAAAAAATACTCAGAATAGCTAAAATACATAATCTTGAATTAATTTGCCATTTCATTGAAATTTCGGTGCATTTTCAGAATTAAATCCATTGTTATAGTTTTCGCCATATATCTTGAACCAGGCTTCTGGGTGTGCAGAGTGCAAATTTGTGTATTTTTGCTTCGTTGGTATACGTGCAAATCGTCTTCCTTCTCGGCGAAATGGCTCAAGATATTTGGCAACAACTATAACTAAATTTAAAAGTCATTGTGAGACTTGAATAAAGATTTCCTCATCTGTATCTTGAACCTCCAAAACCACCAATGTTTAATCCAAATCCTTGAAAACCTCCGCCACCGTATCCTCGCCTTCCAAATCCTCCAGCTCTTATGCCAAAACCTTCAAAGCCACCTCCCCCAAATCCTGTACCTCCAAATCCACCAGCGCGGATCCCCAATCCATTAAAACCCCCACCTCCAAATTGTGGGACTGGAGTTGCTTGGGATGTGAAGATAAGAAAACAGATAGAAAATATCTGAAAAAAATTAAAATATTAATAAACATACTACAACTGAATGAACGGTAGCAGCTTCAAGTAATCAGTGTATCTCAGGACTAAGACTACCTGCCATTCTAATTTTGCTCCTGTATTAAAACATGATTTCCATCTGATTCCCGAAAGAGAAGAAATTTATTCAAAGAACAATAATAATTATTCTCTAATATCTAATTATTAACTTTGAGGTATGTTTCAACAAAAAAAAAAATAAGTTACTATAATTATATTGACTTTGTATGAATCATATTATTTATTGAAATTATGTGAGTGGTTTCGGAATTAACCATTCCCTCAACTAAAAATTTGCTTTAGTAGGGATTTTAGTTTGATTTGAAACCGGTCGCATAATTTTAATAAATAATGAGATTTATACAAAGTTATTTAAAATACAGTAAAAAGTTGATTCAAAATGATTGAATTAATATTTTTTATAATAAATAATTTGTTTCCTTTACAACAATATCAAGGCATTATTTATTGAATAATATTTAGAAACTTAAAAAATAATGAGTGATAATCATTTAAGGTATTCCCTATTCATTGTAGGCAGAAAGAACCAAACACTACTTTACTCTCATCACAATTGTGCCAATCCCACACCCATCGGTCTTATAGATTTTCTTCGTCATTTATCTGTTTTTCTCCAAATCATTGAAAAAAAATATTCATCATAATTATCATCCTATAATTTTACCACATGTTGCTCTAAGATACATACATACATACCATCACGGCATATCCCACAATGTGGGGTAACCAGCTCACTGGCATACACCAAGATTGGTTTAACATAAAGTAAGTTTTACTGAATTTTAATGGATATATTTATGATATTATTTGATAATGGTATAAGTATAAATTGGCAATAATCTGGGTATTTTATAAAAATTTCAGAAAATGAAAATCATATTTAATTACTTACTTGCATCAAAGTCTTCATATTATTTTATTTTTCAGAATGTTAAAGTGAATAACCAACGACACAAATAAAGGTTGAATATAATCTGAACATCAAAAACAGGAAATTATTTGACTAAAGTTGGGATTATTTATTTAAGCCTCATGTCAATAATGTATTCAATCTCTGAATATGTATGTCCTTAGGTATATTTACATTATTAACACTTAAATTATATTTGCATTGCCATTGAATCAAGTATAATGGTATTTTAATAGATTTTAATGTACAACAGAAACCATAAAAATATAAATTATCGAATTGTTAATTCCATGAAAATATCTACAGTAGGACCTCTATTTATGAGCATGATTCATACCAGAAATATGCTTGTTTATTCCAAAAGTTTCTTAAAAAAATAGAAACTCATCACACGCCATCCTGCTATGTAACTGGCTGCCACTTTCTCTGACCCAGCAAACGATAATCTATCATGAATAATATATTTATCATATTATTAAATTAAAATAAAATAAATTTATTTTGAGATTCATAATATTGTTATTCTGCTATTCTTCATCAATGAATTTCTCATGACATTTTTTTGCCTTATTTTGAAGATTTTGTATTTTAGTACTAAAATTGCTTATTGAGTTTTATCTCACCATTAATTTTCCATGGCGCAGATTCTGAAACTGCCCCCAAAAACCTCATAACATTCGTAACTTCAATCCAAATACATTATAATTTTCACCAAACATCTTGAACAAGCTTCCGGTTGGCAGAGCGCAAATTTGTGTCTTTTGCTTCGTTGGTTTACTTGCAAATCGCCCACCTTCTCGGCTAAAAGTTCAAGATGTTTGGCTACAACTATAATACTTGAGTGGATTCTTCTTCGGTTTCAATCTAGAATATCAGTCTTTAACAATTCTTTTTAACTTTCTTTAGGAGATATAATTCAATGAAATGTATTAATACTGTATTATTAATGATTTGTCAAAATTATGAAATCCCTCGCTATCTATAATAAAATTTACTGACATTCTTTTTTCAGTTTTATTTGATCAACAATGATGTTTGTATTGATAAAAACGAGTGGGCTGTGGCCAACACTAAACTCTCCACACCATAGTAAGTGTTCATTTTTTCTTCTTGAAAGGTTGACAATATCTAAATGCATTTTTATGAAGTACATTTCTATTAGATTCTTAAACAAATATAAGATTCCCAGAGGATAAAAGTTTTCACAATACACCATACACACAAAACATTGTCACGAAACTCATAGTATACATTTTCTACATGATACCTGTTGAGAAATTTAAAGTAAAATTACATTACTAGCAAGATGAGACATGCATGAGACAGTGTATCAATGTTAATGAGGTGAAGTATGTGTCAAGATAGAATAATGTGGTGTTCAGTTCTCACTGCCTACCCCTTGAGGAAGATAGAATATCAATATGAAGTTGATCACTCAATTTTCCCATACAGAAGCTATTTTACTTCTATTAGGTATATACATTTTCCATACAAATATGAAATTTATTTCACATTGATATGGCAGATCATAGTATTTTTTCTTTAAATTTCGACAATCTTTGAATGCATTTTTGAAGAGTGTATTTTTGTTGTATAAAAATTTCAAACAGTATAAAAATAACTTGATTTTCCAGACCGTGAGAGCATTTTCAAAAATTAAACAGATGAAATCATACAGAAGAAATTAACGGATATCTATGGAAAACTAATCAGCTCTAGGTCAATACACTTTACACATATATGATGTTAATATGAAGTCTATCAGACTTATAGTTTGGGCTGTAGAGAGGACACAAAAAAGGATAATCCGTTAATATCAACTGACATTTTAGGATTTTCAGAATTTAGAAAAATAAACTACAGAATAGAAGAACATAGCAAACATATTTTATGTTGCATGGAAGAAACAAAAAATTCATATTATAGAGATTGATCAATAATATTACTTTCGTGTTGGAGGAGGCCTTCATCCAAGAGGGATCCATTTCATAAAAGAAAAGAAAAAAATATATACAAATAAAATACACCAGAAATAAGTTGAAATACCTATTATACTATACATATTTACAATAATTTAACTTACTATAAAATAAAATAATATTATAACCTTTATTAATAATGCTGTAAATGAAATGGAATAGTAAAAAAAGGCTTTTTTTTTTGAAGAATTAATATCTCAATAGAGACGAAGATGGTATATTATAGGAGAACTGGGAAAGCAAATGCACCTACAGGGAAAAAATACACTCCTCTAATAAACTAAATCTAATCTTTACATCTTTTGTTGTAAATATGTTTAATGAAATGAAAAACAGTGACTTATTTTTTGCAAACTAGTTACAGTAAAATAAAATATTAAAAATGCAATTTTAACGGTGTATAAGCAACTTTAGTTTATTAAAGATATTAAAACTTCATAATAGCAACATTAACGGTTCTACCACTTCTACCAACATGAGCAGTGAAAAAAATTAGTTTATCGAAAATTATCGTCTGCAATGGAGTCAAACTTTTCTTCATCGCAATTCGGGAAAAATGTCGTTGTTTATCAGTTTATAAGATGTTTTATTAAATCTTTGGATAATCATTTTAGAATTTTCAATAAAAACTCCATCGTTTGACAGTTTTTCGTTGTACATTTTGTCCAAAATCGATTCGTTAGGGAGACATCTCGCGACATTTTTCTCCCAGATTTGAAAAGGTGCACCATAATCTCGAGTTCACGTGTTGCGTTGAGTGACTAACACATTCAATATGGGTGACGAATGGGGTAAGTTTATAATTATCATTCAACACTTTTAATGTTACAACTACATGGAATCATTTCTCTAGAACCTTCCCCTTTATATTGTCGCATTGTGATATTTTCAGACGCGGAGGACTTCGAACCATCCGTAGTTCCTACTACACTCCTAGCCAGTAAATGGGAAGGCGAAGATGAAGACGACAATGTGAAGGTCTCGAATCATAAATACTATTTTTGATATTGGAATGTGTGACAAGATCGCGGGCATACCGTTTTGTCTTTTTATGTTCTATATTATATATTCAAAATCTCGTTTGACGTGTCACGATTTAAAGGTTAAGGCGCAAAAATGTCCCAATTTGATAGGTCATTTGTCGAAATCACGCGATTGAATATATATTATTACTTTCTCTTTTATAAAACCAATCGTTGTCACATATTACGACATCTTATTTCTCAATATCTTAGTCTAGATTTTTGTAATTAAATTTGTACGTGTGTCATTACATTGATAAAGTTATCAGTTTGTTTCTTCATTGATAACCTCCAATTTCTTAGCATATTTCAATATTTGATAATTTAATCTTACATAAATATTTAAAAAAAAATGTTGGTAATTATTTACAAGTGGTATAAGTCTTCAATTTTGCTGAATTTTTTTCTATAGATAGATAAAAATATACAGATTACGGGAAAAATAGTAATTTTCCCGGGAAACGTCTAGAAAAATTAAAAAAAATAAAATTGCAATGTATGAAACCTTGTACGATTTAACGACACCTATCGCCGAGATTGCACGTGACTATTTTCTCATTTGAAGTCAAATAACCAACAATACTTTTATTAAATCACAATGTACACATTATTAACACGCAAATTATCTATAAACATTCGATTTTCACGATAAAAAACCAGAAAAATCATTACTAATTTCTTATTTTTAACGTTTATTAAATACGATTAAATACGCGAGCTAATACGACAACTGCGACATAAAACTGAAAACTAAACCATAGATAAATGCACACTACAAAATATATGACAGACAATATTTGCGAAAAAATATCACATAAAAAATATTAAAACTGGTAGGTACCATACAACTACCTAAATTTGTTATTAAATATAATTTATTTGTAAATTATAAACAAATGCGAATACATCATCAAAATTATAATAATAGGTTGGTTAATACAAACCTAACCAACCTATTTTAAGCAAACTTTTGGTAAAAATTGGTTAGGTTAGGTTTGTATGTATTTATTATTGCGACTCGCGTGAGCGAGTTGCATTACATACTGTCACTCAATGTATAATGCAACTCGCTCACGCGAGTCGCAATAATAACTAAATACAAACCTAACCAACCTATTCTAAGCAAACTTTTGGTAAAAATTGGTTAGGTTAGGTTTGTATGTATTTATTATTGCGACTCGCGTGAACGAGTTGCATTACATACTGTCAAGCAATGTATAATGCAACTCGCTCACGCGAGTCGCAATAATAACTAAATACAAACCTAACCAACCTATTCTAAGCAAACTTTTGGTAAAAATTGGTTAGGTTAGGTTTGTATGTATTTTAATTTTCGATATTTCATACAATTTTCATTTACTTCAGATTTTCGCGGCATGTTTCTAATTTCGCGGCGTGTTTCTATACTAACAATTAGTTTGAATATTCGCCCATAGATGTCAGAAAAGCAACTATTTGCTTGGGAATCTCTATAGATTTTCCGTAATGTAATTTTATTTTTTTTTTAGTTTTTCTAGGCGTTTCCCGGGAAAATTACTATTTTTCCCGTAATCTGTATATTTTTATCTATCTATAGAAAAAAATTCAGCAAAATTGAAGACTTATACCACTTGTAAATAATTACCAAAATGTTTGCTATGAAAACTTTATTATTTTTAACTGTGTTTTCTAAATTTTTATTTTATGTTTAGTGAATAATTTACCCTGAATAGAAAGTAGGATGAATGAATATGTATAAAAGCTACAATGCCCCAATTTTTTAGTATCTACAGAAAAATGAATGTCTTTTAGCTGTTGCACTTTTATTTTAAAAAATTCTCACGCAAATATTGCTTCTCTGGGCTTGAAACACTGATAAACCGGAAGAAATTGCCATATGTCAATAAACTCGCCACATACACAGCGTGCAAGGAAATGTTTACCATTATTAAATATTTTGCATAATGAGGCTGCCATACGGATGAACTGCGGCATTCATTCCAATATATATTTATATTTATTTAAAGCTTTTTGAGCACATGTGCACAATGGCGGGCTTATTGCCAAATGGCAATATCTTCCAACCAACCATATTAATTTGATGAAAAATATTGTATTGTATGATATGTACCAAAATTTTTATGACTGCAACATAAAATAAATATATAATTACATATAAAACAAAAACGATAAAGAAATGGAGGGGACATAAGAGGGGGGGACAAGGATAGGATAATATACTTCATGAAATTGCCATATGGCAATAAATTTCGCCACTTGCGCAGGATGCAAGGAAGTGTTTATTATCAAATGTACTACGGACAAAGACATTACAGATATCTTGCTCCAAAAATATTTAATATTATTAATAACGATACACTACCCTCTTCCACGCACAACAATTTCAAGCATTTGGTAACACTTTGGCTTATGAATAATAATGGCAGACAGGGATCGGAAACAGCACTAACACACATTTTAACTTATTGAACATCTAAGTTATCTTAAAAATCCAGTAAAAATATATTTTTTTAGTTATGTAATCTTAATAATAAGGTAAAGTGGCCAAATACCGTCCCCTTTTTGTTTTTCAACAATTTAATAGCAAATTTGACAAAAAAATAATTTGCAAATTAAACCCATTTTTAAGTAATTTAGTTTATTATCATAAAAAAAAAATAAAACACATTGAAAATAGAAGTGACAATGATGCAAACACGGATATGGTAAATGGGTTCGATTTTGACAATTTCAGTTTTCGTGCCTAAATTCCGTCCCCTTAGGTTTTTTTTATATATAAGAAATCAAGTAGTTATAACATCAGAAATAAAACAATTAATTATTTAAACAAAATTTGCAAATAAATACGGCAGAATAAACGCCTACACATACGGTAGAATACAGTTTTTTTGTTTCCTATTTCTTTCTTTTTTACCAATTCTACTGCTTTCATAATCATCTTCTGTTTTTCCACGATTTCTTTGGCATCTAACAAAGAAGATGTATATAACGGTTTTTCGGACATCTAAATTAAAAAAAAAAAAAACAATATTTAAAAATACATGTATATAAACATAAATTAATATTTTTATTTTCGACAACAACATGCGCCAATTACCGTCCCCTAGACGATATTAGGAATACATCAGGGGACGGTATTTGGGCAAACAAACATTTCAAACTGGACAAATATTATTCACTAACACGAGATATCTTGTAAGAAAATTGTTTAATCCATTGAAATCTTGGAAAAAACTTTTCAAAAACAAAAAATAATTGTAGTTCTGTGCCCCGTTCCACCATTGTAATTTTCAACTTTTCGCTTTGCAATTTGAGAATTTCTCAAAGTGCAATGCGTTCGTGTTCCACGAAAAAAAAATGGTCACTTTGCGGCGTCGCCAAACATTTGAAAACTCTTTTCAATTGACGCTAGCGACACCTAGTGATAACTTAGTAGTACCGAGTGTTTCGCGCGTAGCGTAAACGATCATTTGACACTGTTCGTTCTTGTCTGTTCTGTGTATTAAAGAAAAGAAAGGAGTTCTTTTTGGAGCATTTAGTGAAACTATCACCAATACAGTGAGGTAACAGGTGCTTCACTGAATTATTTGCTGTTGAGGAGACAATCCTTTGCTTCTCTTAGTGCTGTTCTGTACCTTAAAATATAGATGAGTAGTAAAATAATCATGTAAACTTATAGCAGACAAAATAATCACATAAACATAGTTTAAATTACTTAAAAAAATAATAATAAATTGTGTTCTTACTCATGACATATTCACACTGAGTGCTACTTATTCGAAAATATTCGAGAAACTGCGTGGGTAAAATGTTTACGAAATTTATCCTTTCTCTAAAATTTCTTACAACCCCATCTTCCTCATCCCTTTCTAACAATAATCTATGCAACATTTTATAATAAATTTACTTAAAAATTGTAAACAAACAACTTCTACTTTCACAACTCGACGAATGGCTAATTTGAAATGTCAAAATATTCTTTTCAATTCAGTCGCAAAATTTGTAAAGTTTTTTTATGAAAAATATCGATGGTGGAACAAAACGGCTTATTTGCTTTGCAATAGGCATCTACTTTTAGCTTTGCACATTGCAACTTTTACTTAGCGAAAAAATGTAATGCTGGAACGAAAACAAGCCGACGAATTGCAAAGCGCAAAGTTGAAAAGTACGGTGGTGGAACGGGGCACTGATTCCATTGGATAGTGTAGTAAATAGCTGGTGACTTAGTATGAAAAAAAAACTCATCTCTATCAAATATTTTCTATTTTATTTAGAGAGCCAACTTTGCGTGTGACCACTTGATTGAATACCGCAAATGAACTTAGACCACGTGTACTTATTAATGTCGATAATCGCTAGATGTTTATATTCGCACTTTTCAAGATAGACTGGGGGACGGAATTAGGATAGGGGACGGTATATGGCTACTTTACCTTATACCCTCAATATCTACCTCAGAACAGGCATTCAGCCTAGTGGCATAGTAAAATTTCAATATTTTCACTATGTATACTTTTTATGAAATGTACTATTGAAATATGTAAATAAAATAAATGTACTTGTAACTTTCTTCAATCGCAGATCTTGATATTTTCAAGTGCAGCGACAAAACTATTATTATCCCGATGATTCAAGTTTAAACTCTACAAGTAATTTTCAACTTGTTCAATGTCTACAGCCCATACTGACCCTTGACTTCCAGCTACTTCCTCCCCCATCCTCTCCTTCCTGCGACCATCCAGTTTGGCACATTCAGAATCTGGGATGTGTAGCATCCTTTTTTATTAAAAGTTACTTCATTAGAAGAGACATAAAATATGATACAATAACACACCTTCCATCTGTCTAGCCTTAGGTAGAAGACAAGACCTGCTATGGTAACAAAATATCCTGTTGGTACATTTTAACCATTTTTTGTTTAACCCTTTGGATGCGTAAATCGACTATAGTCCATGACTTGTAAAAAATGTTACCTGTGGATGCGAAAAAAATATAAAAAAAATTTAACCCCTCCTTCCCCCAAAATATAACGTGACTACTATTTTTTGGTGTATTAAAACAAAATATTGATTTAAAAAAATTAAAAGGAATTTTATAGAATAGGTACTTTATTTTTTATTGAAAATTTGCATTTTTCAGATCAAATTTTATTAAGTTTAGTTTGTCGATTGACAATTCTTGATAGAACTCCATTGTATGTAGATATATTATTACAAATATAAAAATACTTGGTAATAGTTCTATTGTATTTATTAGATTATCAACGCGTTTCATGCAAGTCACATCGTCAGAATATTATTCTAATAAATACAATAGAACTATTACCAAGTATTTCTATAACATATCAACATCAAATTTTATTTGTTGCTTAACGCGTTCAAAGGGTTAAACATTAATGTTTTGAAACTTTTTGTGATATTGGGATAAAATTTTGTATTTTATCTTGTTTCATTAAACAAAACTGAAATTGTGGGTGAAATGGGCGTCTTCATTTGATACGAAATTACCATATGTAAGATATCACCTATCCAACCGTCCATCCAATATATTTTTATTAATTTATGTTATTTTCAATTTGATCCACCCTTATAAATTTATTGTTTTGATTATATTTTTATTCATTTCACATAAGGGTATGTTTGTAATATTTAACTTACATAATAAACACATAAATAACATGAGAATAGAAAAAAATGGTTTGATCGAAATGATTAAAATATTAACACCAAACTTATCTAAACTTTGATGATAGTAACTTTCATAACAATGTGCCTTTTATCGTAAATCAGATTGTGTACAATCGAGTTGAATATAAGAACTGGCCGAGATGTTGAGTATAGTTTAGAATATTTGATGGTTGCAGGAATCGTGGGATGATGATGAGGAGGAAAAAAGGGATGAGGAGAAAAAAGATGGGCAGGCACCAGTTTCTAAACCTAAAGCTAAGAAATTAGCTGAGAAAATTGCTGAAAAAGAGGTTGGTAAACCATTTCATTAGTCACATTTTTAGCAGACTAGAAAGATACCTTTGTCTTATTCAAATCATATTAATATCTGCTCAATTAAAGTTAAATTAAAAATCATGTCATTTTTATATTTGTATCATAGTTATTGATTTAAAATATTTCAATATTTTATTTCACGAAAAAAAATAGCCTATGATCAATTTACATAATATATAAAAATGGATTTCGGTATGTTTGTACGTATGTATGTGGCCAATGCACTCCTATATCATCCATCCAATTATTTATTTATTTGTTATCTCACCCAAGAATTCACAAAATATGACGGAAGGTCCTATCTGTTTGATTTTAATAAATCATTACATTTTTATATATACAGAAGTAAATAATTATACACAGACAAGACTGCGTCTACGTTATTTTTTGTTATACGATAACAATTCAGTGATATATTAGTGAAAAATAAAAAGAAGTTGAGAATCTTGGTTGAAACTAATAGACTATATATTTACTAAACTGTTCACAAAGCTTTTGTTTTATGTATGTTCATGTTTATACCTTTCTATTATTCCCTATTTATTTATTCATAACCTTTTGATTAACCTGTCTGTTATTATCCATTACCTTACAAGTGAAAGATTGAAAAACTCCATCTAAAATAATCTGTGTGAGCAACATCAGCAATTAAAATGACATATCTTTGTTTCCACCGATAATGGTTAGTGAATATGTTGTCTTTAGACTGGCATATATATGGATGTAATATTGTTGACAGAGACAGAGGCTGGCCTCGTTGGAGAGAAAAATGGCTGAAGAAGAAGCGGCAATGACCCCGGAACAGTTGGCGGAGGAAAAGTTAAGAAGACAACGCATGCAGGAGGAAGCAGACCTTCGCGTTGCCATGGATACCTTTGGTAAATATTTCACTACTAATTTATGTACTTTTGCTATGAACATTGACAACATATTAACACAAAAAATTATATATCAAAGAAGAAACTGGAATTTATCAATACAAAAAGCTGTTAACAAGAAAACAAGAGGATATACACAGACAAAAATAACTTTTCGTCTCATGTTGACCATGCTCCGCTATGTGCAGGAGGACAGCTGATTTTTAGCGTTATCTGGTTGGAAGAATTTGTCAAGTGACAATACTCCTGTCAATATACAATATGTAGACGTTCTGAAAAATTATCAACTTCAACAGACCAACAAGGCACTCCTCAACGTTCTTTTTAGACAAAAAAACTCAGAAGTCGCCATTGTACTGTTGCCTCACCACATAATAATTTGGAAAGGATTAGGTACGTGGACATATTCTGTATATTCAGGACCCTTTTCAAGAGGTACATTAGATAGGAATAATTAATTGTTTTGTTACCAGCAGTGAAGTACATGTAACATAATTTTCAATAAAAATATAGCATTCTATAAAATTCCTTTTAATATTTTTTAATCAATATCTTATCAATACACCAAAAAATAGTAGTCATGTTATATTTTGGGGGAAGGGGGACTCAAATTTTTTTATTTAAATATATGTTTACATATTATTGCACGGCCGACTGCCGTGGCACAGTGGTAAGCCGTTCGGATTCTGTGCGGGCGTCCTGGGTTCGATTCCCAGCAGAGGAGAAATTTATTCAAATTCATTTCTCACGCAAATATTGCTTCTCTGGGCTGGAAACACTGGTTAGTTGGAAGAAATTGCCATATGGCAATAAACTCGCCATTTGCGCAGGGTGTAAGGAAGTGTTTATTCTTATTATTATTTTTTTCGTATCCAAAGGTAACGTTTTTTGCAAGCCATGGACTATAGTCGATTTACGCGTCGAAAGGGGAAAAAAATTCGAGCGACTAGTCGATTTACGCATTAAAGGGTTAAGCTCCGTAAAGTGTTGTACTTCGGCCATATTCTGAGAGGTGAAAAATATACCATCCTTCAGCTTGTCATGAAGGGGAAGAAAGGGGGTCGTAGAGGAGTTGGAAGAAGGCAACTTTCCTGGCTTCGAAACATCCGGAAATGAACTGGTATGGGAACAGTGGAGGAGCTGTTTCGCACTGCCCAGGACAGGGACGCTTTCTCTATGATGATCATCAACATCGGGTGGACCTAACATGGAAGAGAAAAAGAAGATGAAATAAATTTTTATCTTGTGCACATTATATTTCATCATTGGTGCATTTCATGTGAGGCATATTGTCAAAATGAAATCAATTAAAGCAATAATCCAACTCTCGATTTGTTCAAGATAACTTTGTTCTCTTAACATATCGACAAAGTTTCAAGCCAGGATACGCGAGATTTGTATGCACTGTCTACATTTTTCACAGCTTTTCCAACTTTGAAGTAAAAAAATACCAATTTAGAGGCTTCGCAGCATATATGTTCTGTACACAGATTTACTCAGAATTCGGAGTAGAACATTTTGTGTGTCTGTCTGTGTGTCCCCCCCCTCCCTTATAACTTTTGATCCGCTCAATTTACAGAGCCCAAAATTTCAGAATATGTAAATATAGGCCTACAAAACTTTCACACTCAGAATTTTGAATTTTTACTTTATTTTTCCATTTATCTCTAAAACCATAAAAGCTAGAACGCTGAAAATTAGTATGAACATATATAAATACTAAATCTCAAATTTAGCCGAAAGAGCCCCAACTAGATAATTTAATTTTCTATAAAAATTATTAACATTATAGTAGTAAATCTTAATCTTTTTTTAACAATTTTTAAAAAAATCTAATTTAGTGACGACATCGCTTCATTCAATTTGTATGGCAGTCTCCTATGCACAATATCTAAGAAGACTTAATAGTTTGATACATAGGTCCGAATGCAGAGTCCTACCTAAATACTAAATTGTAAATACTAACCATGTTTTCATTGCACAGTCGCTCACTTAAGTTAGGAGATCACGTGGCTAGGAAGCCACGTGATCTCCTGGTGGATGCTACGATGTTTTTCTATGAGAATTGCATTGCAGAGACATATCTAAATACTTAGCGCATGCGCATCGGCATAAACTAACATTTGCGAATTGACAAAAAGTAACGTTGATAGCGAGGAACCTTACGAGTGGTTTAATACTAAAATACGAAATTTTTTCGGTGAATGATGATTTTATCGGCTTCGTTGAATATGTATTTGGTAATTTTGTCAAATCAAATACCAAACAGAGTATTCAGCAATCCATACGAGATGCCAAAAATTCAGTGGAATTTCAAAAAAATCGTGACATCGAGCTGTCAGTGCGAAGTGTAAAGTTGGTTACATATGTTTGTGTTGTTATAGCAAAAAATATTTTAAATGTCAAACGTCAGAAAAGAGATAGGTAGCTTTCTAAGCCCTTTAGAAAGCTATCTATCTCTTTTCTTCATACACACTAATGTGAAATTCTACGCCATCGACCTTAAGTTTGGGGTAGTATTTAGTATTTAGTTAGGGATGTCTCTGCAACGTAATTGCTAACTTAAGAATACTTCAGTGAGATTAGGAGTTAGTATTTAGGTACCTAGGACTGTACACTCGGGTCATAATCTCCATACCACAATGCTGTTTTCATATTCTGGGTAGGAAAAAAGGACTGACCTCCATACTATCCTATCTTGACATACATACCTACATGTGTTGTATAGAAAACAAAATATCTTAAAATATACAATAATTTGGATATATGGGTTTATAGTTTGGTACTTATTCTTCAACTATACATACTATCGATATCGACAGTTGGATCTCATGTGTTACATGCAATAATTATGTATTATTTTAATTATGTTATGAAATTGAATTGTATCACAAATTGTTGGTCAATAAACTAAAATGTTGTTTTATATTTGTTGCAGGAATCAATGAACGTACAGGAACAGGAAATCTTGATACCTTCAATCCGTCCACAAAAGAAGAATTTGACGAGTTCTGCGAAGCCCTCACCGAGAAGATTTCTTCCTATAAGAATAAAGAGGAATACCCCGCCTTTGTCTCAGATCTAGTCAAAAATATCTGTTTACATAGTAAGTTAATATTATATAATTATCAATTGACAAATATTCGTAAAAACAATTTTGTCCATATGTATAAACAACATTTTTTCAACCAATCGCAAGTTTTCATTCAAATAATTTTGAATATCAGTTGATTTGTAATCTTAAAATAAATTATTTGTGAGAAAAATCAAATTGAGCTTATTGAAAATTATTAAAGTGTAAGTATAAATAACAACAAAATATTTTAACTAACTCAATGTCAACAAGAATGTTTGAAATGATGTTAATAATTACTATCTTTATTGTTTGTTGAGAATGGGTCAGTGGCAGAATGGTTAGTGCGTTAAATCCAATGGACGCAGGTTCAGATCCTGCCTCAATCAAATTCATATGCTTAATAGCACAAGTATTTGTAGTTTAGGGAATGTATCTAAAGATTATGGATTAGAATCCTGCTACAAACGATTTTGTTCACCTGTAGCACAAGCTTTATGTTTAGAATTTGTATGAGAATGTATAATATTATGTACTTGTTACAAGTAATCAAAAAATGTATTGTGTATAAAACTGTCAGTTGGAAGATAATAACCCAGTGTTTTATTTTTTATCTTAAAAATAAGGTATATATTTTAACGATATTTTGATCTTACACTGGAGGAAAGCCACTCTAGGGGCTTTTTGTGCAGTTTGCTGCCTCTTGTGATGTGGACTCCCAGCTGTTGGGGGGTCTTCTAGACATTTTTCTTTAAATCCTCTCTGGTTTTCCGTGCAAGGCAATGTGCGATTGTTTTGGGAGTTTCATTCTTTCCTCGCGATCTCTCCAATATCATCTCCTTAGTCTCTACCATCTGACTACATTTTAGATATCAAACATTTCTCTAATCATATTGTTTCTTATTCTACCACATAGAATGGATAAATGTAAAAAAAAATAATGTTTTTTTTTTCAGTGAGTTCATTTGATTTAAAGAACTTGAAAGGTGCTCTAGAAAATCTCTGCGTTGAGAAACAAAAAATGGAAAAGGGAGACAAATCTAAGAAACCTGGCAAAGGAAAGGGCAAAGCAAAATTAAACGTTGAAACTGATATTGTAAGTACCCGCTTTATCAACATTTTTGTATTTATATTTTCAATATGCAGCAAGTTCTTTTAAGTTATAAGTAAACTTATAATTTATAGCATGCATGCCATTTTATATTATACCTAAGTGATTGTGATCAGGTACTTAGTTAATAATGAAACACTGAACACGCAATTTACATCAATGAATACATGACATAAGATAATGTGCATTATTATTTTACAAAACTAAAAAATCAGGGAAAGAGTGACATATACAATACACTGCACAATGTCGAACTTCATGTTATTTTATTGGTTGATGCAAATAAGAGTATTTTCCTGCAATAAAATAACTTTATACATAGGCCACGTCACCCACTTCTTTTGTTTGGCGAGTGCAAATGTATATAAATTATCTTAAAATTTGATAGCGAAATTTTCAGGATTTCTTCTGATTTCTTTCAGAGTTAATATCATTTTAGGGTCAATCCATTTGAAATCACCCAAGCCATGTGCTCATCATTTTATATTTCTCTGGATTTTTTACCATGTGTTCCCTATAGATAGGCAGTCACAAAACACTGTAACAATTTGAGCCCTCGTTTGGTAACTTGATACTGCACGAACGTTTAGAAGGGTGGCGTTTTTACTGAAATTCACTGCTCTATAACTCTTAATGTAGTTAAGTATCAGCGACAATTTTTTTGTGAGATATTCCTATGTGTATGAATAATATTCTGTAAAATTTTCACTTTTTTTCATTCAGTCCCTTTTTTGTCGTTGACTTGAGAAAATTGACATTTTCGGGATTTCGGCCATTTTTGAAAAGCTCTAGAAAAAAAATGAGTGCATTCTCAGGACTAAAATGTAAACTTCAGGTAGTTTTGTAAGTATTCAACACAGAAACAACATAATATTAGTGAGTCTCATTTCCTTCATAAAAAAAGATGGTCTTAAAAAGTAACAATTTATCATTTTTTTCCGAGTTTTTACAGAAAAAAAATTGATGACTCTCTTGCATGATATAATAATTTTAAAAATGTATGCATAGTGTATTTCCTGCTGAGCACAATGGTTTTTGAATTATTTTGATATCTTTTAAAATAGCTTGGCAATTAAACATTCCGGAAACCACGTTTTTCATCAAAATTTGCCCACCCGCCATTATAAATATGGCCGCCAGAATAAAAATATGGGTTTTTAAATTTTTTCAAATAGTGTTTTGTAACTGCCTATCTATAGGGAACACATGGTAAAAAATCCAGAGAAATCAAAAATGATGAGCACAAATTTTATCAATATTGGGTGATTTCAAATGGAATGATTAATTATTATTTTTTTTTTTCTTAATGATTCGGCATATATTTTGTTTTTTGACTTAAATAATTTGCCAGTTACCGCTGTATTTCAATAATCATGATATTTTTAAAAAATATTTAAAATTGAATGATTGATTTCAAGTTGTAATACATTTAAAAAATATATATTTTTATTTCTGTTACAGTCTCGTCTCAACCAATACTCTGCATATGGTGACTATGACTACGATGATTTTATGTAACAACATCTTCATTATTTTTCTTTCCTTTTCCTTTCATATTCCTCTCCTCCTTTCCTACTTCTCGGCTATCCTCCCTCCCCCCCCTGTCATGTTGCTTGTTTTGTTTTATTGCTATGTATCATGCAAACAATCATAATGTGTTATTATATTATTAATTATAATAATTATTCTTGATTTATATTTGTTTTTTATTTAACCCAAGATTGTTTCCTAATTTTATTCGAGTCAATATTATGTCTTATTCTGATTCGTTTCAGAGTATGAAAACGTCTATAACCAACGGGCAACTGTGGATAAAAGGATTTTATCTGCGTGGTGTGACGTAATGAATCCCATACAAATGCAGTCAACTTTTTGACATTTCATATCGAATATATTTTGTAATTGCATATATGCAAACATTCGATTTTTTTCCCTGTCTGAAGTCAAATGATATTTATATTGACAATAACATCTCAATAGAGACGAAGTTGGGATATTATAGAAGAACAAGGAACTCAGGCACCTACAGGGCTTTCCACCTGTCATCGGCTTGATTTACGTGATCACTTTATGCGCTTGCGCAGTCAGTAAAAATGACATTTCTTATATACTAAAATTCAGACGGATAATAGATGAATCAGAATAGGACATATTGTATCATGAATTTTGTGAGACTAACCCTTACTGTATCCCAGATGTTACGGTTCTGCTTTTTAGTATTGAGTTGATCCATCCACATAATATATAGTGTGTATAATTCATTTATTTTTAATCACACCATATTTACAAAGACAACACTAAATAGATCACTGCTGCCCAACTAGGCAATCCTGTTCTAGGGCTAGCAGTTTAGAATTTTTAGTGACAATATTAAGCAATAATGAACCAAGTGATTGTTCCTGTTCCACATTAAATAGTCACACAATCTTGGTATTCTGCACACACAACAAATATATTATGAGCTGACACAAAATAAATCAACCAGGTTATTGATTCTATGCCTTTTGGCAGCATTGGTTATTAGTATATATCCAAAAACAATTATCACCCAATTAACAAGTCTCTGTCTTAAAGAAAAAATATTGAATAAGATTGGTATTTGCTTCATTTTTATTTTTGTAAAAAATATTGAGTTTTAGTACTCATACAATTTAAGTGAACTTTTCAATATGATCCTCTAACACAAGCCAAATGAAATTTGCAGGGCTAGCTCTCTATGAATGGTAGTAGTTCTAAAAAAAACTTGAAAAATTGAAATTATCCAAGAGTCATTCCATTCCAGTTAATGGAAAATTGAGGTTTGCAAAAAAATTTTATTTATATTTTTTTTTAACTTATTGGGTGCCGACTCACATCAGTATTGTGTAACAGAAGAATCACTTCAACTATCCTCAGAAAAAAAATCATGATCGTAGACCTAATAGTGATGAAATTTAGTCTGAAATCCAATTTTATTCAAATTTTACAAAAGTCTACATAACTTTTGAACCACCCAATATCATTTAACTAACATACATAGGTATTGAGGTCCTCTACTGCCCTGCTTCGGATGATCTACAATTGCAAAGGATTTATTTGCTTCATTATTAAGTCGCCATCATTGCCGACCACCGTAGCACAATTGGTAAGCCATTTGGTTTCTGTGCGGGCATCCTGGGTTCGATCCCCAGCAGAGGAGAAATTTATTTAAATTCATTTCTCACACTAATGTTGCTGCTCTGGGCTGGAAACACTGGTTAGTTGGAAGAAATTGCCCTCGCCACTTGCGCAGGGTGTAAGGAAGTGTTTATTATTATTCAAGATTATTATTTTTGAAAAATATGTTATCGAGAATAAAAAAAAGAAAAAGACTAAATATGTCTTTTTTTGAAATGAAAGTTATTGTCGATTTCCTACTTGAAGTTTATTTAAATTCGGAACAATTGTTTTATCTATGATATTATAATAAATTTTTAATATCTCCTTGTCAAATTCGTAGTGTCTTCATTATCAAATTTATAATTTTCATTTATTAAATCCTATTTATCGGTTATTGAATATCAAAATTTCAAATCATCATGCCCGACATAACAGATCCAGCAGTCATCAAATTTTACAATGAAAATTTTTACAAAGAGAAAAAGTTGAGATTAAATTGGTTCTTTAAGAATATTGAAAGAATAAAAGAATCAGCGACTCTCAAATCTGACAAAACAAGCACAGAAACTCAAGCACTCTTGGAGAAATTCAAAAATGTAAAGATACTTATATCTAAATTTTATAGATTAATATTAGTGCTCAATTTAAATAAAAAAATAGAAATTATAGCTTAGTTGGTGTAGTTACGCTAACCAAGCTTGCCCCATCACACCAAAATTTGTCAAGATACTTTGTGAAAAAACATATATTTGTCATATGTACATTTCTTTTCTTATTTAGAAGCTTTTCCAACAAAAGTTTATTTATCGAAGGTTTTAAAAAACAATTTATTTTAATATTTATACACAATTTTAAGTAATTTAAAATAATATAATTATATTTTATCTGTAGGAAATGAGTGACTTGAAAGTGATCAAGAAACCACCAATAGAAGAAACTCCATTGTATAAATTAGCTAAGTATGAGCAGTATGTTCCTATGAAGCCAGTAGATGAAGAGACTAACAATTTACTATATACTAGCGATATTGGAGATGGTAGAGTCAAATATTTGAAAAAAAGATTCAAAATGAACCCAGAAGACAAGTATGTTCATATTGTAAAATAGATTATTTCGTCCTAAGTTACCTTTCATTATGCCATATGCAGTATTCAGCAATTTTCTAACTGTCGATTTGTTCAAGAGAACTTATTTCTCTTGACAGATCAACAAAGTTTCCGGCAAAGACATGTGAGATTTTTAAACTTTGGAAGTAAAAAAAAACAAACTTAAGAGGCTTCGCAGTATATATGTTTTACATATGGATGAATTCGGAGTAGAACATTTAGTGTGTGTGTGTGTGTGTCCTTACCCCCTTATAACTTTTGATCCGTTTGATTCACAGAGCCTAAAATTTCAGAAAGTATAGAAATTTTTAGGGCTACAAAACTTTTACTAGAATTTCGAATTTTTGTGTCAGAGGTTATCAACTTTTGAATTTTTACTTTATTTTCCCATATATCTCAGAAATCATAAAAGCTAGAACGCTGAAAATTTGGAGAAAGTTCCAGGGTTTCTCAAACTGTTTTTATTAAAAAACATTTTTCATTAAAAATTTATGTGTTTAACTGCCTATATTTCCAAAGTTTTTAAAAATATTGAAAAACGCCGAAACAGCCCAACTAGAAATATTTTCTATAAAAATTATATAAATTGTAGCAGTTCATCTCAAACTTTTTGTAAAATTTTAATTTAATGATGACATTGTTTCACTCAATTTGTATGACAAAATACAATATCTACTTTACATACCATCAAGCTGTTTACATATTCGGGGTAGAAAAAATGGACTAACCTCCCGACCATCCTATCTTGACATAGATACATGTTTTGTATGTAAAACAAAATATTTTATAATACAATTTGGATTTAAGATTTATAGTTTGGTATGTATTCTTCAACTTTACATACTATCACCATCGACAGTTGGATCTCATGTGTTACATGCAACTAGTAATACAAAAAAAAATTGTCACGTTCTAGTTCATTGTTAAGTTTGATAAGAATGTGGATGAAAATTAACACCCAAAAGAATGCTGATGTCAACACAAACAAATACATTCAATGATTATGTGATTGATCATTTGAGAAATGTTTTCATGAAAACAAACAACGCTGTGACACTAATGTAATTTACAGGTTTTATTTTCCGGAATGTACCAGTTGGGTTTACGGATGGGATTTGAAAAAATCTGTACCGATGCCATCCGTACGTAGACCGAGAGTAGAAATAGTAAAACAATCATTTTACAGGAAATCTGGTGTCGGTAATGATCCCGAACATTATAAACAGCCTGCAGTTACTAAACCTAACATATGCTTTGCTAATTAATTGACAATTATTACAAATATGGGAAAGATTTATGATATGGATATATAATTGTTGAAAATTCTAAATGATTTCTTGGTTGAAAAACAAGAATATGAAATGTTGACTAGTTGTATTTTCATAAGAGAAATAGTTTTAGTTATTTTACTTAAGATTGATTTTGAAATGATTAAATTAAATAAAGTATGTATCTACCACAATTATTTATTTTCCTTTTTTAAGAACAGTAAAAAAAGACTAAAATATTCATCCACACCAATACGAACCATATGAATTTATAATAATAATAATTTATAAAGAGCCGTTTAGTGTTACAATATCACTCCAATATCCTCAATAACTTTAGTGTTAGACTATTTTTATGAAATTTATTAAATGTTTCAATGCTCTAAACTCCACGTATATCAGGGAAATTTATTCTACTTTATTTCTTTCACTCTGAAACTGCGAAGCTTCCTTTTTATTGACTCAATCCTTTAAAGAATTGGTAATCTGTGATCCAGTCCAAACAATCTTAATGTAAGAGCCAAGTCTTAGAGATTGAGGGCCTTAGGACATTTCAGCCTATATAGTTTGTCATGTAACAATAATTATAAATGTCGTTTACAATTAAAAAAACTGAGGAGGTTGTATAAATGGATATTGAACATAGTAAATAAAAGACAAACATTAGGAAAATGTGCATATATTTGTTATCAATTAATAATCTTCACAGACAACTTAAACACATTCAAATATTATTACATGTCATAAATATTTACATAACAACATATTTTATTGTAAGTTTCGCCAGGAAATAAAATACAAAAAAAAAAAAACAATGTACATTTTCCTGCCCAATATTCGATATAATAACAATTGTATTATGGAAAGATTGAAATATTTGAAAATACTTTTAATAGACAAAGTTGTTTTTTTTTGTTGATACAAAATCTGTAATTTTGTTAAGAATAAATGCTGTAGAAATGAGATCAGTAAAATTGAATATTGTCGTCCATAATGCAGCTCTTCGCTTCTACAATTTTTTGAATAAATTTTTTTAATTGATAAGTAGGCATAAATTACTTTCTTAGTTAAGCCATTAAATGTAATTAATCAATGTGCTGGATTATCTAGACTGTATCAGTTTGAGATACACATGATAAAAATATCCCTATATATATCGTCCCTCCTATGGCAAACTCGCGAAACTAACATTTTTGACGAAAATGCGTTTTTGGTGTCATTTTAATCGTTTTCACAATAGCTACACTCTGGCAAAGTATTGAATCTGTAACATCTTCCATTAAGCTTAGAAAAAAAGTTAAATGCGTTATAAAATGGATTTTACATAGAGTGTCAAAGTTTGTTTTTGCTCTCCTGTAAAATTTCTTTTTTGCAGATTTGCTATTTTGCCATAGGAGGGACGATATTATTGTCTTAATAATAAATTTGCTTAGATAATCATATGGAGGTTCTTAGCTGTGGACGACGTTACGTAGGATAGGTATTGTAGTCAATATTAAAGGGAATGGTTGTAGGCAGCAAAGAGCAAATGAATGACAATTATAAGTGACAGGGTACACCCAACGAAGCAACGAAGATAACATTTGAAAAATGAAATAAAACAACAAACACGTATAAGACAGCGCATGAAAGTATATGATATATTATATTTTTTTAACAAATTATCGAAAATAAATAATATGGTTGTGATTTAGTTGAGATGTTCTGTGTCAAGGTAATAAGGAAAATTAAATCATATACATATTTATTTTAACATTTATTATATATTGAGGTTTTTTTGTCATAATAATGTACATACATTGAAAAAAAATTCAATTCGACGAAATGAAAAAAAATCTTATTGGATGAATGATAGTCGAAATGTATTTGAAGCATACAAAAAAAAATGATATGACTTACAAAGAATGTCGAGGGACATTAAAAAGTTTATTTTTTTAACAAAATAACAATATTCAATATCGCCTTAGTATCTAACCATTGTTTTGGAACACCATTACCAAAAATATCTTTATTATTTTTTTATCAATTTTGTACTGGGTTACAATAATAATTATTAAATATTTTTTTTTCATAATAATATAGTATTATATTTATATTTACAGTCCTTAAAACACAGCGCTACTTCTATAACATATATTAAATCGCTTTTATACCTAAAATCCTTAAATTTTACTATATACAATGATTAACCAAATGACAAATAAAAAAGATTTTTTTAATTACATATGTATACACATTTTACATGCGGTATTACAAAATAGAATAATTCAACCACAATTTTTCAGTCAAATTTCAGATTCCGGCACAAATTTAAACCTTGAAAGAAAATCTCATCAGATTTTATTTGGTTGATAGATGATGGTGTCAGAGAGTTACATTTTTGGTTTGTTAATTACTGGAGTTTATCTTCGAGTTAATAGTAGGATAAACAGTAAATATTGAAAATCTTTTACCCACTAACCTCAAAAGATACGTCTTTGATATAAATATAATTTTATTTTTACATCTTTATTCTATTGTGTGAATATTTGAAATTTGATTTAATACTTTTCTTGTAAAATTAGTTTTAATAGAAACCTTTCATGATTTTTTTTTAAGTAACTAAAAAACTACAAGGCGATTTTTACATCAATCGAAAGAGAATATGAAAATCTACGGGCTGAGTTTGTTACTATTTTAATATTTTAATTAATATTCATGCTATTTAAAAAAAAACTCTAAACTAAAGCTATTGTTCACAAAAAATTGGGTAGGTATATCACAGATTTATTTGTTGATATTCAATATTTTTTCGTGTTTCATACATTAGAAGATAATTTAATGTGTATATTTGTGTATGCCCAAGATATTCAAGGGCCTTGAGAAAATATTGATAAAAATAAAAGATATTTTACGATTTAAAGCTTATAAATATTAAAAACTAATTACAGCAAAGTTTTAATACACAAGGACATTCTTTGTTGTTGAAACATTTGTAATTAAATTTATCAAATGAACTTTCATTGGGTTAATGAAAACACATTAAATTTAATTACCCACCTAATTTTTGATGATTTTAATTTGGAAGTTGCATTTTTTAATTCTGAATTTGAGTAAGGACTTTTGTAATAATATTTCATAGCTGAAAAAATCTGAAGGAAGACTGAAAAACTGGGTTATACACAGTATTATGTGATGGAAATATGAATTATAATTATTTTATTATTTCCATGCACTAAACAAAGTGAAGTAGATATGCATATAGCTACCAGTAAGTTCATCTTATGCTTAAATACATATGTTTAACATAATGTCAACACAACAATATATGTATTTCGATTATCTCAGTTCAAATCACGCATATCGCTGATATATTATTAGTCGGCTCTTAATTCCGCTTTAGAAACAATAAATACAAAACGTGGAGTTGCATTTCTTGAAAATATTTTAAGTATGATTGGCACAAAAAATGGAATAATGTTGAATAGCACCACATTCTTTACTATCGAAAGCAAGTGACCGCCCTTTGCTAAATGTCCATATAAAAAATAAATACTTATAGAATATTCTTATAGTTGCATAAACGCAAACATTGTATTTTTTTTCTCTGTCGGGAGTCAAATGATGTTTTTACTGACAAACTTTTTAACATCTCAATAGGGAAACGAAAGAGCAGATAAACTAGAGAAAAAGGGATCAGGACAACCTTTCATAGGACCTGAACCAGAAGTTGGCATATCTGCGACCATGATTAAAAGACCGATCAAAGACTGTACAACAGTTCAGCATAGGGAAGACCATTTTGGATGACGAGCAAAATAATTCATTTGAGGGCCCTCCAAATAAAAGGACAAGAAAGCTGCTAAATCTCAGCAGAGAACAATGACTGGTTTATTCACTGGCCACTGTTATCTGAAAAGACACAAGGGAGCTTTTATACTAAGACCCAAAGATATGAGGGCTATCCCAATTTGCAAAACATGGGACTTTATTCAAGAAACTGAACTGCTATTGAAATGACAACTTAAAGGGAGGTGCACAATCAAACATGGTTACAGTGCGGGGGGCGTAGGGTCCCACTCCTAACCAATAATAATATACATCTCAATAGAAACAAAGTTGTAATATTATAGGAGAACCAGGAAATCATTTCACTTTAGAATAAGTAATAAATTTGCCAACCGCCGTGGCACAGTTGGTAAGCCGTTTGGTTTCTGTGCGGGCGTCCTGGGTTCGATTCCCAGCAGAGGAGAAATTTATTTCTCATGCAAATATTGCTTCTCTGGGCTGGAAACACTGGATAGTTGGAAGAAACTCGCCACTTGCGCAGGGTCCAAGGAAGTGTTCATTATTATTATTATTATTATTAAATCATAAGTACTGTTACTTTCATTGTTTACAAACCAATTTCTCAATAGATGGCGTTACAAAAAAGTTTTTTCATCACTTCATAGATGGCGATGATATGTCAGCTTATTCTCAAGTGAAAAGATTTTCATGATTAACATCATATATATAACTTTCGAAATTGGATTGATAGGGAACTCAATAAGAAGGCATAATTGGTGAATTAGAGCGCATAAAGTGATCACGTAAACCAGCCAATGCCAGGTCGTAAACCCTGTACATTTCTAACTTCGTTTCTATTGAGATGTTAGAAAATTGGATTAATAGGGAACTCAATAAGAAGGCATAATTGGTGAATTGGAGCGCATAAAGTGATCACGTAAACCAGCCAATGCCAGGTCGTAAACTCTGTACATTTCTAACTTCGTTTCTATTGAGATGTTAGAAAATTGGATTGATAGGGAACTCAATAAGAAGGCATAATTGGTGAATTGGAGCGCATAAAGTGATCACGTAAACCAGCCAATGCCAGGTCGTAAACTCTGTACATTTCTAACTTCGTTTCTATTGAGATGTTAGAAAATTGGATTGATAGGGAACTCAATAAGAAGGCATAATTGGTGAATTGGAGCGCATAAAGTGATCACGTAATCCAGCCAATGCCAGGTCGTAAACTCTGTACATTTCTAACTTCGTTTCTATTGAGATGGTAGAAAATTGTCATATAATAAATACTTTACTATGATCGAATATTTTTTATTATTGCATATGCGCAAACATTGGATTTTTTTCCCTGTCGGGAGTCAAAGATATTATTTAGCATAAAAAATATTTTTTAACACAAATATATTTTTTAACACAAATAATAAAAAATATTCGATTACTTACACATTGGTACAAGTAGGTAAATAAGACAAAAATGTTGTTATAAGTCTGGCACAATTCAGGGGTGACTTCTATGCGAAAAAATGCATTGTCACCTCAGGTATAAGAATTGTTGCTTTCATTATTTACAAAAAACCAATTCTCTCAATAGATGGCGTTACAACAAAAAATAAATAAAAATAATAAGAATGTTGTTCATAATTTCACACATAGATGGCTGTAGTAAAAATCCTTATTTCCTCAAGCGAAAAGAATTTCAGTATTGCAATATATAGAACTTTCAAAAATTGAATTGATAGGGATCTCATTAAAAAGGCATAATTGGTGAACGTTGCGCAAGCGCATAAAGTGATCACGTAAACCAGCCGATGACAGGTCGTAAGCCCTGTAGGTGCCTTGATTTCCCGGTTCTCCTACAGTAAATATTCCAACTTCGTCTCTATTGAGATAATTAAAAAACTTTACTAACGTATATTTAACAAGGTCAAGACTTTCAAAGAATCTGCTGTATGATTGTCACAACATTTTAATGATGCCTATCTGTATTTTTGCCCCTCCCAAGTTGCCCACCATGCATTGCCTGGCAATCAATACAACATTGTCGGCCTTCGTGGTTCATTTGGTTAAATAATCTGATCTCCTGTTTCAGATTCGAATCTCGGTGGGGACACAAGTTTTAACTGTGTTTCCAGTCTGAATCTGTGAGACGATAAATATCATAAGTCTCCAAAATGTGGCAACTTGTTATTGGGTGCATGTCAAATTAATATTTAATATAGTACCTGCTAGTGGCTCAAGAAGTAATTAATAAATAAAAGACACTTAAACTTACATTAAGTATGTATGAAATACAAAATTGTTCTATTTTATCAAAATATCAAATGAATCAACAAAAACATTACAAACAAAAACTTATAATGATCATATATATTTGTTTTTTTTTTTAATATTAGGCAACCCACCCTTAGAAGAGAGATTTGTGAATATATCGATACCTCCTACGTAAACTACCGTAAGCCACATTTTTGCTAGTTTTGATAGATCGTAAGCATCGATCTATCAAAAACACAAACAAAAAAAATTCAAAAAGTCCTAAAAATACGTTTCTTACAAACTTAAAATATTGTATCTAAAATTTAGAATGACGTGTAGTACGGTATTAACAAATACTATTGTTTACGCAGAAAAAATGCAGAGAATTCTGTGGCACTAGTGTAGCATTTTCCCGAAAGAATTGACTCTGTTGAAATTATTTAAATCGTAAATTTTAAATAATATTTTTTTATAAGTCGTAATCAATATGAACGCAATATGTTAAGATTCGTGTTTCTTGTGAACATTTGAAACTTTAAACTGCTCTCCTCTAAATTTGACTTTTTGCACTTACTGTAGTTTACGTAGGAGGTATCGATATATTTGTTAAAATTTTTTTTTTTATTTTAATATACTATATCCCTGTGTTTTTTGTAAATAAGTATCATCTATGGTTTGATTTTTTTCTTCTCTTTATAGTGACATCACTGTGTCTTACGTAATAAAATACAGTAACATCATGTCAGTTAAAAACTTTACTTATGCGATGTCCTACGTGAGCGATCTGAAAGCGAACTCGAAGCGGCGCATTGCGGCGCGAAAATAACAAACAGTCGGTAACTATGGAAGTGGCTTACGTTGCCAAACGCGCGTAGGGTACGGTGCGGCGCGATAAGAAGCGAACGCGATCAGTTGGTTTGATATTTTCGCGGGAATTGTATGCGGTCCATTGTTTATTTGGTTAAGTATAATGTCAGAAGCGCGATTCGAGCGCACGTAGGACAGAGCCGCTGCGTTGCACCGCATCGCATTGAATTCGCGTGTAACCGCATTGGATCGCTTCGCAATCGCATTCGCTTTGAATCACCTAGGTAAGACGTTGCGTTACTGGTGTCACCATCAAATTAATTCCTCCCTAGAATAAAACTTTGTACAGAAAATATGTTATTGTTTCCGTTACACTCCACGGCTACTAAAGATTGAATAATTGTTCAATAGAAAGCAACTCCACATAGTATTTTTCTATCGTTATAAATTTTCGACGATTTAATTTATCATATTTAGAAAATTTTGCTACAATAAAAATAACAGAGTTCATATTATCCACTAATATGAATTGAATGATATAAATTTATTGCAATTTTCATTTACAAATTTTAACTACTAATTTATTAAATATAACGATTTTCATAAATTTTACATCGATCTACAAATGTTCTATGCCGAAAAGTCTTTTGTATATTTTTTCAAGTCAATCAACATTAAAATCTACATAAAGTTAATACAGATAAAAGATGGCCAACATAAGAAATAAAAACATATTTTGATTTAAATTAAATAAATTAAGAGAGATACATGTACCAAATATTTAAATGATATTCTGAATAAATCTGTGTATTTTGTTGACAAAGTTTAGGTGACTAATAAAAATAGTGCCAAAATATCCAGACCTCTGGACAGCTCTCGCGGTGAGTTGTTTGATTTCTGTGCCAGCACCTTGGGCTCAGTTTCCAGGTGAGATTTCTCAGAATAATTTGACACAAATCTTGTTAAGTTAAACCTCCCGTGTGCAGGAGCGTGACAAAATGTGTATACCTCGTGTGCTGAGCGTTTTCATGAATTTATGACCCATACGGACGCTTTCACATTTATTAAAAAATTTGATAATAATTACTTTAGACATACTAAAGTAGCGCTTGTTATCGAAATACCGATAAGTAATGAATATTTTCCAATATATTTTGTAGTGTATACATGTTTTATTTGTTTTTTATAGGCCATTGATTATAAGAATTCAACTTTTTTGCTCATATCTGAATAAATGACCAATTTTCAATACATGTTTTATTTCAATTCCTGATTGTTTCATGTTTTCTACTTGGAGCGATAACAAGGCAATCAAATGATGCAAAGAAAATACAATTTAGAAGAAATTTAGTTATTATTTCTAATTTCAAAACTGCAAACTCAATACGCAATTGACGCCATTTTGCACTTGTTCAAACAAAACTTTCAGACACTCGCAAAACTATTTTCACTAATTATTGGATGTTTAATATATAAAATTGAAAAACAACAAAAACAAAACAAAAAATACTGCTGCGGATCTATATGACCGGTAAGCACACAACCGGCGCGGTTATATATGTCCGGTAAGCACACGAGCATAAACAATTTAAACATTTAATATACAAAATTATTTTGTTTTGAAACAGAGCCCCGATAATTAACTAGTACCACATTTACAATGAAATGTTTTTTAATTATTATCCTTGTAGTGGATTGTCATTTTGAAATGGAGTCTTCCACAATGTATATTATATTTATTTCTGTATTAACCTAATTGGTTACGTACAAAATAAACATGAATTTTCAAAATATATTTTCATGCCAAGAGAATTATAGATAGACATTGAATAAAAGAAAATATGTTATAAATGTCACCAAATACACAATAATTGCAGATAAATACAGAATCACTAAAACTCCCCCTCATTTGTTCAATTATTAAAACAACTTGCTGAATGCTAATGATAACGTTGATAGTATCTCACTGGATAATAATAGTAATAAAAAAATATTATGCAAATGAATACATTTTACATAATATGTAGATTGCCCGTAGGCAATTTCTACCAGTCAACCACATAACACATAGGCAGAAAACCGGACATCAATTTTTTTGCTGACATACATCTTTCATAAACATTCATGCAATGTCTCATAAATGTTCGTCTGTGGTTCAAGCATGTCCAACCTCTTGTTTTATTCCTGTCAACTATGTAAATTTCTTTTATCTTCACGAGTGACCAAACCATCTTAGTGTTCACTTTCATTTCACTGATATTTCTTCACCTTACATTCTGTCCCATTTCAACTGCAGCATTCATTCTGCTTTCATATATCAAACCTGGATAAATAAGGCATAATATCATTTTTGTGTTATTATTTACTTGGTAAAATTCCCATACACATGAATATAAGTAAAAAAAATTGTTTTGAATCTATATTTTCATTCAACATTGTCAATAGCTAATTTGTCATACGACTATTTTTAAGACTATCGTGATAAAATGTAGGATCATGACAAATCGCTTTCATCTTTTTTATAACATTGGGCAACCCACCCTTAGAAGAGGTATTTGTGGCTTTACTTTATTAATGCATAATTTAATATTGGTGAACCTTGCATAGAGTGTATTGTCATGTTATTTTATTAAATAGCATGACTTACCTCCTCTCAGAGGAAAATTGAAAAAAGGACAATCCATTTTGTAATAAAATGATAAAATTATCGAGTTAAAATTGTACGAATAGGCAGAATTTTTTTGTCTGCGGGCAACCCCGTAAATAATCACCGAGCGGAAACACCGGTATAGCGTTCTTCCTTTTTGCAATTTTTACCAACGCGAGGTGACGTGGTCAAAGAAACAATGGATGTCACTTTTTTCAATTTTCCTCTGAGAGGAGGTAAGTCATGCTATTTAATAAAATAACATGACAGTATGTTTCAAGTAAGAAACCACATACAATTATTTCCTTCAAGGCAAATACTTTTTAACTCGGATACGATCAAAGTTGCAAAACAATTCATGCTTTCAATGAAAAAAAATAAATATAACCTTACACTTTTAGCGTGCATTTCACTTCACAGTGTTCATTTTAGTGTCGAGAGTTTTGGTTGAAATGTTTTAAGATAGTTATGTTCCACTGTAGGAGGGCTGATGGTCCGGTTGGTGGTGGGAGGCGGGCACTTCTGGAAGTGCTCCGCCTGTCCACTTTATCAGGGAATGCTCAGGCATCTGCGTCGACTGGAAGTGATCCTTGAGGAGCATCTGGGAGAAGTTGCAGTGCATCTGGTAGGCGTCGTTCTCCCGAGCCGGTTCGCCGCACAACCGATACAAGTCTGCAAAACATAACACTATAAACCAGAATCTGATCCATCCTGACATTTGAGAATACGACACAAATAATATCCATATATTCATCCATGTTAATGTTGAACTAAACTGATTTTTTATGATCTTGTAATGAGCAAGTAGATGAGTATATCTATCATGCTCCAACGGAATGGACTGCCTGATAAGGATATCAAAAGAAGAGTTATGACAGGAAATGAGTATATCTATCATGCTCCAACGGAATGGACTGCCTGATAAGGATATCAAAAGAAGAGTTATGACAGGAAATGAGTATATCTATCATGCTCCAACGGAATGGACTGCCTGATAAGGATATCAAAAGAAGAGTTATGACAGGAAACAGAGTGAATGAAGCACTTAAACCAGTTATAAATGACCGCAACATACCAAAGGATGCCAAAGTTGACATTCATAACGCAATCGTAGTGCCAACCTTGAGGTATGTAAGAGAAAATTGGACATGGCAGAAGTCGCACGAAAGCAGAATAAATGCAGTTGAAATGAGATCGCTGTGAAGAATTTGAACGTACTACACTAGCTATCCCCATTCACAATACATAAGTTTTCAGCTCTTCTTTTCAAGTACAATCAGCTAGACTATGGAATGGCCAAAGTGATGAAGTAACGTCATCTCAATCCATTCAAATATTTAAAGGTAAACTAAAAAACTTTATCTGTCAAATATTTCCTGAATTCCTTCTATATCCTTCCGTACCACCCTTCTTTTCCTCATTGCTATGTGAGGTGTTATTATTATTGTCCTTTTTTTCTTACTCCTCTATTTTATTTTTTTATCAATTTATTTCTCACTAAATACTAAGTATTGTACCAATTTAACTTTAGAGACTTCACGTTGCTCGGGTTGGTTGGAAGAAATTGCCTTATGGCAATAAACCCGCCTTTGTGCACATGTACATAAATTATATAAATAAATAAGAATTTATAATATTATAGAACGATGTATGAGAGGGTACAAAACGAGGACAAAGGAAAGAATGTAAGATGAAGAAAGATGTAATTAATAGAATGAAAGTTAACACCTTGAAATGAATTGGCTACTTGGAAAGAATGAATGAGGATTGCCTGATGAAGATAATATACAATGTGGATACGAATAGAATAAGAGGTCGGGGTTGCCCAAGAAAAGGATGGTACGACCATGTCAATGATATGCTGAAAGACGGAAATATAAGAAGCGTGAACAACAAACAAACATGTATAAGACAATGTATGAATGTTGATGATGAATGTGTGTCAAGATAGAAAAATGTGGCATTTGGTTCTCTCTGCCTACCCCGTGAGGGACATGGCGTGATGGTGTGTATATTGTAATGGACACTTTTGGAAAATAATAATTTATACACCAATCCTTACTTATTTCATGTCATCAGTGAATACATTTGGGTAAAATTCACTACCTTATAGATCCTATTTTTGGAAGTTTTATGCATGTATTTATTTTTGAATCGCTTTGAAATAATCATTAAACCATCAATTGTATACTTATTTAATTTATTTTTTTGTACATTTGTATGATAATTATCGTTGTTGTTTTTTATTTTTTTGGAAGATCATAATTTGGTAATTGGTGATACAATCTTGGTTTTATAGTTGTTATGTATATTTCAAAACTGTATGTAACCTAGAATAAATAAAATATAAGACTGTCAAAGAATGAGCGCATATAAAATATGATAAAATCAGTACCTTTGAGTATGGCCGATGCCCAAAGTTGAACATGAACATCTGGTATTTTGCTGGCAAGCTGCATGGCCGGTGTTACCATGTTCATACTCTCCCGGGAGTTGTTGAGGGAGAGGAATATGTGACCAAGCAACACTAGGGAGCACGAAGTAAGCCTGTTGAGGTCTTCAGCGTTGGCCATCTTCAGGGTCTCTCGAAGGTAACGCCTAAAAATAATAATTCTTGTTTTAAATGCATTTATGATTTATTATTCTATACAGATGGGACACAAATTTGCACAGTAATTGGTTCACCGTCCGGACTTATCGTTACAATAACTTCACTAGCTTAGACATGTTTGACTGTAGCCAATTGGTGTACAGAAATAATTTGAATATAACATTTACATTTTGAATAATCATTCATTATTATTTAATGATTATTTTATGTTTTTGTCTAAAAGTACATACACATCCTACATTCCCTATATTAAGTATAAATCATTCGAGGGCGCTAGGGATTGAACTCTCCATTGACGGATTACTAAGCCAGTGCGGTGCCCACTATGCCATCTAAAAGTTATCATTCTAATTCAAGTTTTCTTTATTCCCTGGTTTATACTTTTCACCTACAAATGATTGACTTTTTCCCATATTGTAAAGAATACTTGTATATAAGTCCACTCAGAACACGGATTGCCTCATAGTTCAAATGCTGAAAGAGCGCTTAGTATCCCAGTACACAATACTTTCTTTTTCACCACATCTTTCTTCGTACAAGAGCCCATCTTTGAAATCACATCCCATTGCAACTTCCGAGTTTCGAGTTACACATAACATTAATTTATCTCCTTATCATATCCTTGTCCTCTCATCTTCTCACCCCTCCTTATTATTATCTTTATTGTTGTTTGATTTTTTGTCAGATAGATTGGTACATATTATACACACAATTTACCTCACCCAATGGATGGAAGATATTGCCATATGGCAATAAGCCCGCCATTGTGCACTTATTATGTCATCATCATCACCATCATTGGCGCTACAGCCCTGCGTGGGCCCTGGCCTCCTCCAGAATCCTTCTCTAGCCGTCCCTGTCCTCCACCGCTCTCCTCCAGTTTGCTATTCTGATCCTGATTGCCTTTATGTCATCTTCTGTATCGTCCAGCCATCTTAGCTTGGGCCTGCCTCTACTTCTTCTGCCCTGTGGATCGGTATTGAGAACCTTTTTGGGGATATGATCATCATTCATTCGGCTGACATGTCCCAACCACTGCAGTATACGTACTTTTATGACTTGTACAATGTTGGGTTCGTCATTTAATGCCAGTAGTTCATGATTATATAATGCATCCTCCAAAGTCCATTATCACTAAAATTTACTGGGCCAAAAATCTTTTTTTTTTATGTAATGTATGCAAAATGATTAAAATAAATAAATAAAAATGAGGCCAGAAAACAAATTAAATGAATGACCATTTACAAAGTATACATTGTCATAATCATCACCATCTGAAGAAGGTGTTACTACTAACTTGGCCTCGTTGTATCTGGCTTGGAAGAAAGCTTGCAGTCCCTGTACATAATATGCGGCAGCTCGCAGCGAATGAGAGTGTGAGGGCAGAGCCTCGGGGTTGATGTGCTCCAACAGACCGGCCAGCTCGGTCTCCCTCTTCCCTCGCAGGTACACGATGGCTAGGTTCAGGTTGGCAAAGGTCCACAGCTCGCGCTCCTGGGAGGACTGTAAACACCAACATGATAAAGTTAATTTCTGACAGACTAAAACCAGAAAACAGTTAAGAATTATTAAGCCCACCTGACACCAGCTAATATTTCAATACATTGGGATATGAACTGAAAAAATAGCATTACACCTGACACAATAATTTATATTTATTTATTTTATTTATATGGCTCTACGCCTTTTACATGAATAAAAAATATAGGGATTACACAGCATGATTTATAAATATAAAAAACTAATAATAGAGAAACAAAAAAAAACAAAAATACAATATCGATACACATCAGTAACAGGATGCCTGTGTATAAAGGATGCCTGCAAAATGGACTGAGAATGAATGTTAGTAAATCTAAGATATTGGTATTTGAAAAGACTGAAAGTATAACTGCTTGTATGATAAAAGTAGAGAACGAATGGCTAGAACAAGTTGAGGAATATTTATATTTGGGGAGTATGTTTGAACGGAATGGAAGACCCGATAAAGATATTGAAAGAAGAGTTATGGCAGGGAATAGAATAAACGGAGCACTTAGACCAGTAATGGCCGATCCAAGCATCTCAAAGGAAGCCAAAATTGCAGTACACAATGCAATTGTGGTGCCTACTTTGACGTATGCTAGTGAAACATGGACCTGGAAAAGAACACATGAAAGTAGAATAAATGCTGTAGAAATGAGATCACTAAGAAGAGTATGTAATAGAACGATATATGATAGAATAAAAAATGAGGACATAAGGAGAGAATGCAAGTTAAAGAAGGATATTATATGTAAAATGAAAGTGAATGCTTTAAGGTGGTTTGGACATATAGAAAGAATGAACGATGAACGACTGACCAAAAAAATATACATGGGTGCCAGAGATGGAGTGAATAGCAGAGGTCGCCCCAGAAAGGGATGGCATGACCATGTGAATGATATTTTGAAAGAAGGAAACATAAAAAGTTTGAACAATCGACGAGAATGTATGAGACGATGCATGGATGTAAAGGAAGCCAGAAATGTGTGCAAAAATAGAGAGGTATGGCGCTCGGTTCTCTCTGCTTACCCCGTAAGGGACATGGCGTGATGGTATGTATGTATGTATGTATGTATCAGTAACAAACTGAAACACAATAGAAATTATTGAGAATTACAAGTTAATATTACAAGTTGATATTACCTATCGATATTATGGCAATATTCACTCTTGGCTATCAAATAGCTCACATTTTTGTATCCATCCATTACATGTTAATAACTTGTTTCGGAATATTGTTAGATTTGTATGACTTGCTTGTGATTACTGGATTTAATTGGACTTGGATAACTTTACCATTATTTTAATATTGCATAAATTTGATTATTTAATAAAATACAAAAATATCAATTGCATATTTTGCCGTTGCGGCTACATGCGCTCACATACTTTCAGAAGATAATGAATATCGAGGGGGTTGTTCTCACACAAGATGGACGTGATCTTGGTTGGAAACGAGAAAACAAAATCGAGGAGTTTTTAACATGTTGAATGAAGAACTCATATTAACCTTTTGAACTCATAAGTCGACTAAAACCGCCCGAATTTTTATCCCCTTTTGACGCGTAAATCGACTATAGTCCATGGCCTGTAAAAAAGTTACCTTTGGATGTAAAAAAATATATTTAAATTAAATTTTTTGAGCCCCCCTCTCCCCAAAATATAACGTGACAACTATTTTTTGGTGTATTAAATCAAGATATTGATTAAAAAAAAAAGGAATTTTATAGAATACTAATACTTAATAATAATAAACACTTCTTGGCACCCTGCGCAAGTGGTGAGTTTATTGCCAAATGTCAATTTCTTCCAACTAACCAGTGTTTACAGCCCAGAGAAGCAATATTTGAGAGAGAAATAAATTTAAATAAATTTCTCCTCTGCTGGGAATCGAAAATCGAACTTTATTTTTTATTGAAAATTTACATTTTATCAGATCAAATTTTATTTTTTGCTTAACACGTTGAAAGGGTTAAAAATTGAGAATGTCTGATAATAAATTGAATGTACTTCTAAACATAGTTTCAACCATACATTCAAATGCCAAATATTGTGATGCTAGAAGCAATACCTACCCTAAAAACAGTAGTAAGGAAATTTCAAATCATAGCAATTACTGCAAAGAACTCGAAAATGGCATATGACTATACAGTTGATGTAACTCATTCCATGTGAATATTACCTGGTGTCAGGCCGGCTTTATTCCGTGTCATTTCAACTATGACACGGAATCCAATCCAATGTTTGCATATATAATTATATACAATCATAAAATATTCAATCTCTATCAACCTATCCTTTCATGTTGGCAGAAATAATAGAAAGCCAAATATCATTTCATATTTTAATATTCAAATTTGTCAATAATTTTATGGTTACTGTGTATCTTATATTTTATACCATTCCATATTTTGATACTTAAAACTCTTATCCACATGATGAGATAATAACTCAATTATATATTTACCGATATGGCAGCCAAGAACTGCGCCTCAGCTGCTTCCATGCAATTCATGCTCATGGCGTACAGTCCCAGCAGAGTGTGCAGCTGCGGTCTGTGTGAGAGAAGCAGTCGGGGGCTCGCCCTACAGAGGGCCGCTCCAGCACTTATCTCAGCGAGGGCACCCGACTTGTTGCCAGTCACCAGACGACACATCACCATGTGCTCCAACAGCATCAGTTGAAACACAGACAGGATTGCTTTGTTGTCCACAACTAATAAACAAAACAATTAATAATTTGTCTCACAAAGCTATTTTGTGTTTTCAACGCTTGTAATTCGTCTGTCGATGGGAGTACCGACCTACCCAAACTAGTTGCATTTAAAATTTAATTAAGTTTAACTAATAAGAAACAAAAGAGAAAGGCAATCGTGGTTTCACTGGATTTACAAATCCAAGCCCACGAGCACAGGCGACCAGAGTACCAGCCAGAATAGGAGAGCCACATGGGCTTGCGACCATGTATGCAGGTTTAAGGGACCCCTTTATGTCTCGAGTCATGCTCACCACTCACCCACCAACCTCCGACTGATACTCCACTAACAATGTCAAATGACACTAAGCGGGGATTGCTGGTAAAACGGGTAGAAATTTCGACATTAGAATAAAGGAACATATGGGACGCTTGAAGAGTAATAATTTTTACGAATTTGCCAATCATTTGATTGAAAATAGTCATTCCTATAATAGTCAAATGGGTTATAAAATACATATTACATATCAATAAGGATGGTTTGAGATTAGATAATTCGGAGGCCTTAGAAATAAAAAAAAGCCATTAATATAAAACAAAAATTAATTGATAACCAATTACATTTGAATACCACTCCACTTTTAATATATTTTCGTTGACAGCCCCTGCTTCTAACAATTTAAACTCCGCCCATCAACTTTTAGATCCATAGTTTTAAGTACACGTTTCATATGTACATAGTAAGTTTAATATAAGTCTGTCCGGACGAAGGAGCCGTTACGTCTCCAAAACTAGTTAACGTGATTGACACTTAGATATTTATTTATTTTAATTATATTAGTTAAAATGTGCCACAATGAAATAGCTGAAATGTATAGAGATAATAAACAAATTATATACATACTTTTAAGTTTGTCGATTTGCGTCAAAGCCTTATCGGTATATTTATGCGCCTTTTCCATATAACCCGCTTGCATAGAGTGCATCACAGTCACCAGATAAACTAACACATACAGATGCTCTTTGGGCATCCATAGAAACATGTCACCAACATTGGCCCCACAGACAACTGCAACAAACAAAAGAATATTATATAGTATATCTCTATCCCTTGCAAGCACTCATCGCTTTATTCACATTCAAACATTGTCTGTCTCATATTTAGTTATTAAATCAAGTACAATGTGAACATTAACAAGAAAATACTAAATATAAGAAAAAAACAAAATAATAAAATTATAATCGATCAAGTATGGATGTTTCCACTAGTGATAACTGGATACAACACTCCACTAGGCCAGGCCAATGCCTGTGTATATTTTTAATTGTTTACAGTTTATTGCCTGTCAGTTTATTTTTAAACTATTCCTGCTAGAAGGTAATACAATAGTAAAAGCCATTTTTAGTCAGTTCATTATATGTAATAGTCTTTCGCTCTCTTCTCTACCTTTGTTAATTTTTTTTTTGCTTCAGTTGGTGAAAGTCTTAGATTATATATGATACAGATACCTAGTCAGCGCAATGAAAGTATGACAACTAAAACTAGGAACAAAGTTCTGAGTTTCACTCGCCCGGCCATCAATACAGTCATAGAACACTTAGTAGTACACATAAAATCTCTTTTCTATGCAGTATACGTACATCTACCGATTCGATTACCGATCTACCGCCTCACACACACATGTAAATAAAACTTGTCATACATTCGAATTCGAAATTTATATTGCACGCGTCTTCTGTACCTTATAATTCTATGGTGAAAGTGTTAAAATTTATGGTATGTCTTGTCTTGCCTCTTGTATAAATACAATTTTAACTTCTGTATTGGTACTACTCGTAAATGTGCTTTGCACGAAACTAGTCGTAGTCAGCAAAATAAATAAGTGAAATAATTATATATTGGTCTCATTTTAATAAGAATCTATTTGAAAAAAAAGGATGGAAAATAAGAATACTAAAAAAATAATTTTCATTCTTAACTCCTCATTCTGTATACGGTCGGTATCAATGTGTACACAGAATCTATCGTTTAAAATTAATGTCATTATGAATGAATTTTTTTTTTTGAACAAGGCATTAAATATATTTAAAATATTCTATATCATCATTGCCTATCCCAGCATTCTATATCATCATTACCTATCCCAGCACACTTTTGGGGTCTCCATTGAAAAAAAATAGTACATAAAAACCTTCTTTAGGTTTGAAAAACTTGCTCGGACAACATGTTCACATGAATTGTGATCATGTTCACATGAATAATATTTTTGTTTCTTCCTCTTTGTATCTTAGGCATCGGTTCGATTGTTATTGGAGAAGCATTTTCAATAGAGTTGGACAGAACTGCCATTAATTTGTTTGAGAATGATATTCAATAGAGGTAAAAGCCGATGATATTATTGGAAGAGTAAATGGAGTAGAGCCACTTGTTATTTTTTTTTTATCTTCATTAAGTACTGGACATTTGCAATATTTTTTATTTGTCTCTATAGAATATGTAAGTACTTATTTATTTTACTCTACGCTTCAAATACATTGCAGGAACAGAGTACTTCTTACTGGACATTTTATATGGTGTATCTTCCTTATAACATCTTGAATAGAAGCCGCCGATTTGTCATCCTAACGTAACCAAAGCCATTTGAAAAATCAAAAATAAATAAACAAGTATGTGGGGTAAAATGATCCTAGGATCATTTTATACTATGTAGTAGGGATTGTTTTGGACAAAAAGTATACATATATTATACGTAATCTCTGATAACCAAAACAATAAATAACATCAAAATCTTACTATGTGGTAAATGAAGCAACAGGTAGAAATTATTATATAATAATTGAGTCATATCAAACATACTTTATACTGATAATTTACGAAATAAATAGTCTTACCTTAGATCAAAACAGTGATTTTTATATTTTTATACACACGCACGTTCCAACTTTTGCCACACGTTGTAACAATAGTTAAGAAAATATTTCATTTAGGGCAGGTCTCCCTTAACTATTATAGGCGACCCCGACATTACTACAAATGTTTACATCTTTTGTAATGTGATCTGTCAGATAATAATACCAAACGTTTCATAACATCCTCATGTTCTCCACGCTTCTTTTAAAAGACTGACATTTCTTTTTGTTTGTCTGTACCATAAACAATAGATAACAATATAAATACCTTCATCCGATGGCCACGTGGGTGACATTATGGTCTGTATACTCTGTTGCAACTGTTTTAGACATGGCTTCACACTCTTCACCTGACCGGCCATTAGATAATGACATACCTGGAAATTTGTGTTAACAAAATATACTTAACAAGCATCCACACACGAGTTTAAAAATGATTAAAATTTACATTAATTAATAATTGAAGTGTTTATTTGTGGTACACATGGTAATCATTGATACACATTTAATTATGAATTTGGACATATATGTACTTCATACAGGACAAAAATTTATATTTTAGATTTGATTTGGGACCTTTGATCTTGTTTACATGTATATTAAATTATCCATACATACATGATTATGGAATATTCTCAGTCCCGATATTACGTTGTCAATCTAACTAAACATATTAAAAAAAAAGGCTAAAGCAAAAATATCTATCCGAAAGCATCTAATTTCTTCTTCCTCTTTTATCCTTTTGTTTTCCTTTCATTTGGATGATCTTTTCTTATATTAAATTTTTATTTTTATCTTTTATTCTACTATTTTCTTCTGTGATCGTTATTTTCTTTTTATTTTTGTCATATGATTACCTTATAACCATGGTATACACTGTTCAGGTAATCCCCGTTCGTATTTGTTATAATGCTGTATTTTTTAATAATAGTCTTTTTTCCTCAACACTTATTCGGCTTCAACAAATTTCAGGAATCGACATATTTACATGTTATGTATGCGTATTGAATGATTCACATTAATACGCATACATAATACGTAAATTTTCAAGTATGAGTGACAAAAAATGTAATTGCCGAAATACACAAGTCAGCGAATCGCTCGTAATAGCTTTGACAGGTTGCAAATGTAAATATTTTTTCCACACCACACCCCACCCGTGCCTAGTTCATTGGTACGGTACATAGTACAAAGTAAGTCTAGCATCCTATTCTTGTGCAAAAATTCAGCGAAAAAGTCATTATTACTCTTCACAATCAGTTCATGCATTTTTGGATAAAAATGACGAAGTTTATGTTTATGACGAAGTTTGTGAGTCCTATTGTGGTTATTACGTATTATTTGACTAATTAGACATAATAAACGTAGAAAGGTCAAACAAGTAAATATAAATTTATTTTAAATGCGGAATAATGAATTATAGTGTTTATAACATTATTATTTAATATATATTTTGATGTCCGCAGTGCTCAAAGCAAGAGCACTTTCACTAAAAGATTAAAAACAGCTTTGTTTCAGAGAGCAACACAACATTAACCTATCAGCGCCCTTGGTATGATCTCGAATCATTAAACGGCACTATACAAATAGCTTATTATTATTATTATTTTATAAACAAGTTACTTTTTAGTCTTGCTTATTAACGTTTTATAAATCCCCATTTATCATGGAGTTTGCTCATCCAGAACGTATCCCCAGCGATGAACGGGAGATACATCATACGTATATTGTATATGAGCATTAACTCTTGTTTTTTGGACAAAGCGCTGTTTGGCAATAAGCCTGCAGGTGTACAAATTATACATATATGTAAAGAAAGTGACAGATAAATAAATATATGTATAACATTATATTATAAATGTATACTATAAATTAAAAAAAGCCATTCAGTGATCTTTTTATGACTGCGACATTTTTCATGACTGTCCATTCTAAAAAAAAAACACTATTAAAGGGAGCCTAACCAAGTTAAGTTATAAAAACAAGTTATGTAAATTATTCAGTTTTAAAATAAAAGGTTCTGAACACATTAAATATTTAATAATATATATTAACAAACCTGTAAAACTAAAAAATAGACTTTAAGATATTCCTTTTGGTGTGGACTCCCCGTCCATGTATCGACCAAATGTCCAGCTTGATTCAACAGCGGCAACACTTCCTGGAGTTTCTTGTCAATCAACAAAAGCTGAAAAATATGAACACCATCTCAATCATAAGAGACTAATAAACGTAATTACCTTTGTATAAGTTAGACTACAACTGGAGACTTGCATAAGACTAACTATGAGGCAAATGAAGTCATTATTCATTTCTGGGAGAAAGAAATATAAACCTGGTGACAACTTGACATAATTCAAACGTAGATTAAAATAAATTCATTCTCATTGTGACTGTCTGAATGGCTAATTGTGTGTTCATAAATAGTTAATTATTATTATTTTGTCAATTTATGAACATATCCACAAAGTACAAGGTTTCCTTGTTTATCGTAATAATAATTTTAAGTCTTATATGGTAAAAAATGATAGCAGGATATCTTAGCTAATTCATACAAAATGTGCATTATTTTTTCATAGCTGTGATAATTTTATACCAAATATGATATTTTATCATTTTTTTTCATAGCTGTGATAATTTTATACCAAATATGATATTTTATCCTCAATATGCGATTAATTCAAACATGCAAAACAAAAATAATTTTATACCAGGCAACAATTATAAGTATTTTCAAATCATAGATGGAAGTCAAAACAATCATAAAACAATTGCATAAAACATTTGAAAATAGAAGGATGGAAAATAAAATCAGCTAGACAAATATGACTTACCATTCCTCGACTAAGAAGAAAGAGAACTCTTGTATATCCAGCATTTGATATATGAGCGTAGTCAACACCAACACCAAGTAAGCTACTGGCTATTTCATAATCTTTTTCTGTCGCATGGATTTGCTAAAATAAAAATATTAATTATAAATTACCTACTTATACTTTTTTGTACAATGCTTTTCAACACATTTTACTATTTTTTTAGTGCTTACGATTTTTTTTATATATGATAGCAAGCTGTAAATAAAACATAAAAACCAGAGTATTGAAAATCTAAGTCACTTGGATCAAAAAGTAGTGAATCGGAAAAAATGTATATTTGTCATACAAGTTTTTTTGCATACATACAAGAAATAGTTGATATAAAAATAAATTAAGTAAATTGATGAAATAGCAACTTCATTAAGTACACACTATGAAACTTCAATAACTAATAACTGCAAGTAACATAGAGGTTATATGTCTGACCTACATAATACATATTTGCATATTTCTAATTATTGAGTACATGTTACAGATCGCAGAATACTTACTGCTAATTGAAATATTAATCTACAATGCCAGTAGACACTATGTTGTGATAATTCTATAGCTTTCCTTAAGATTGGCTTTGAAAGTGTGGATTGTGCTTGTTGTTCATATAATTCAGCTAAAACACTCGCAGCTTCAAATTTTACATCGTCAAATCCATTAATTGATTGAGAAAGGAGCCACTGAAAGGAAAATTAATCGAATTAATTCATTACACCGAGCACAACACGAAATATTTGACATCTTAGGTTATTGTTTTTGTTTTCAAATAGTTGGCGGTAATATTAATAACGCTTTAAAACACTTGATCGAGAAGCTTGTGGTGATACAATGATTCGCGAAATAGAAAATACATTCCGAAACACAATAAAACGATCATATATCATCATAATACACCAGAAATTAAAAAACTAACACTTTGTTCCAAATGGGTTCTTGCTAGGTCAATGTTTTTGGTATGGGTTAAAAGAATATTTCCGAGTTGTAAATGAGTTCTGGCTTCCACTCTTTGGGGAGGTTTGAAATTAAAAACTGCTTGTAAACACTGTATACAACATTTGATATTTGGAGGACTAGAAGTCCTAAAATTCTCTGCTAAACCCAATAATGAAATATACCAAGCGTCCTGCGACGACGCCATTTTGACATTTCTAAATGAAGTTCAAAATGAAATTGCCACAAGGAAAAAAATGTAATAGCTTAGATAATAAAAAGGTCTACGCCTTTATCTAAGGATTATATATTATTTGGCGGTAAAATATAGTTTGAGGAAGAAAAAGCAATTCAATATTCAGATGAGTGGTGGCAGAGTAGTTAGCGCGCTGGGTTAATAATCCAGTGGTCGCGAGTTCGAATCCTACCACGAGCGATTTCTTTCACCTTTAGCACAAGCATATGCTTATTTTAGGGAATGTATGAAGATGCATAAATATGTACTTGTTACAAGAACATATTCATTGTATTAAATAAAAGTAAAAGTATACCTACTTCGAATAAGTAAATTTAGAAAAAAGATCTAAATATAAATTTATGATTATTATATAAAATTAGAAAGTTTTCTATTACTGAAGATCTACCGAAAATATCAAAGAAATTACTTGTTTAACTATCGATTCGTTCAAGAGAATTTATTTCTCGAATTGACTGTATTAACTTTAGTCCTGTGTGGATTTTTTCATGTTTCTTTCATCTTTGAAGCCAAGAAAAACCAAGTTAGAAGCTTCGCAGCATGTGTTGTATACATATTGATGAACTCAAAATTCGCTTAGTGCAAAGAGCCCAGGAAAAATAAAAAGGTTTAGGCCTACAAAACTGAATTTTTGTTGCAGCAAGGGGTTATCAACATTTGAATTTTTCTTTTTTTTTTCTCCATATATATCAAAAACCATAAAATTTCGAACGCATAAAATTTGTAAATAAAGAAAAATTAATATAATATCTCAAAGTTATTTTATAAAAATGTGTCGGGATTTCTCAAACTTTTTATAACATTTTTTTGTAAAAATTGAATTAGTGACGACATCGTTTCATACATTGTATGGCAATATAGATGGGTCGATGGCAGAGCGGTTAGCGCGCTGGGCTAGTAATCCAGTGGTCGCGAGTTCGAATCCTGCCTCGACCGATTTCGTTCACCTATAGCACAAGCATTTATTTGCTTATTTTAGGGAACGTAGGAAGATGTATATGTACTTGTTTAACAAGGACATATTCATTTAAAAAAATATATATATACAAAGCTGTTAATATATTCGAGGTAGGAAAAGAAGACTGACCTCCACACTATCCTATCGTAACATACATGTTTTGTATAGAAAACAAAATATCTTTAAATATTCAATAATTTATAGTTATGTATTCTTCAACTATATCTCATACTATTACCATCGACGGTTGGATTTCATGTGTTACATGCAACAAGTGTTTATGTTTTATTATTTAAATTCTTCGAATGCTTATATTATTTTCCATATTATAATATAAATAGTTGTCTGGAAAAGGGTCAATCTAAAAGAACCGACCAAAAAAAAGCCAAGAAGGAAATTAAAAATACTCAAAATATACATTTTGAATCATTTTATTTCTTAAATATGCAAATATAATGTTACTTCAATATGTGTGAAATATTTTAATCCAAGTATATTCCATAAACAACGACTTGCACATAGAAATTGAAATGATCATAGGTATATTCAACAAAAGTATCATGCTCACTGTCCCAAAGAAATGAATGAGCAGTTTGTAATCCTTGCATTCTCTTTTGCCCAATTGATACACAAACAATTATGCGATACCTAAAAGTAAAGATTAGTTTATCGTCAATTTATTATTTATTTGTGCCTATTCCATCGAAACTTAATAAATGCACAGTTAATTTATCTTAATAATCCTCACTAAAATTAATTGTGCGAGCGCCCTGGATCTCCAGCAGAGGATAAATTTCTCACGCAAATATTGCTTCTCTGGGCTGGAAACACTGATTAGTTGGAAGGAATTGCGATATGCCAATAATATCGCCACTTGCACAGGGTGCAATGAAGTGTTCTATTGATTAATTCATTAGAATCATAAATATAATTATTATAGCGTCGTTTAATGATTCAAGATATTTCCATTAGCACTGAGCAAATATGTCTATCAGAAAGTACTTATAATTACTTAATGAAATTGTTATTAATATGTTATATTTGATCAAGTATTTCAAAGATTACCTGTCATAATTTTCTTCTTTAACTGAATCCTTTATTTCACCAGCTAATTGTACACATAAATCTTTCATTGTTTGTTCCGTATATTCTATTTCTTGCATATGCAAACCCACTATATCAATTATTTTTGCTTTAACATTGTTATTATTAAAACGGTTTTTCGAAACTAAGCGATAGGTATTTTGATAAATAATTTTACTAGGTGTACCATTATTTGTTGGTGTTGAAAACGTCATTGTTGAAATGACTTACCTACTAATCTTTATTATCATTATTTAATATGCATACGCTTAGAGTAAAATTCCTTTCACAGCCTTTATAAATTTCGTTGGTAAATCCGTAACCATCCGTAACAGCCCGTATCACACAAATTTCTAAACGATTTGATCACAGATAATATAGAAGTATACTACTTGATTTGATTCTTTAGTTACCATCGGTTGCTAAGTAAATAATCAAACATAAATTAATAACTAAGATTTATGTGAAATATCCATAGGTATTATATATTCTGGTACTATCCGTAGGTATTATATACTTTTTGTCTGGTACGAGAGTAAGTAACGTTTTAGATGTATCATTTGTTTACGTATGGCTGATTTTTTGATATCATATTTTTTGTGATATTATTATTTTTTACTTATTATTTTTTTATAATACGGGTACGAAAAAGATAAGTCTGGCACCTGGGTTCGGTTGCGTTTACCAGGGCGCATCCTCTTTATATGTGAAAATTGTAGATTTTCATCATATAAATATAATTTGTACTTATGTTTATGTTTTTTATGTTATTCATTGGTTCCTATAAAATCCTTCTGTTTGCGACGAAACATTGGTGATTAGTTCAACGCACACCTGGGAAGATTTCTGAGTTATTATTTTTATTTAAGTTTTATTTCACATCTCACAAATAAATTTACTAAAAAATCATCTACTAAGAATTTATTCGACGATTCGTTGGCGAGTTAAACGCGGAGTCACAGGAAAATCTTTATTTGGGGCGAATTTGCTATCTCACTATTGAGATCCTCATGATTGAGATGGACTAATCCGTAAGGACTCACTCACATACTCTGGTTGGACTTTGCATTCGGACCATAATCCTTAATTCCCCCAACTTTCTCATACTTATTTACAAATCAACGACATTCGGTTCAATTTCTTTAAAAATACATATATCAGGTTAATGTATAAGTATATTATAAAAAAAATAAATGCGACAAACACAATAATCTTGCTCCAAATAAGTATAATTTACCTATTAAGATAATTCACATATCAAAGAATTTACATTAAGGTTTTAAAAAAATACTTTATACTACAATGAGGACAAAGATTTATTCATATCAACGCTATTGATACTAAAACATCTACAAGTACTTAATACAACCGCGGTTTCACAAAAATCCCAGATAAACAAATTAATAAATCTGTATTTTTTTAATTACGACTAAATTTAAGTACCAAAGTAAGTTTTTTTAAGTACCAAATTTTATTTTAGTTGTAAACTGCAGTATTATGTTGCATATAACATATTACTAGTTGCATGTAACACATGGGATCCAACTGTCGACAGCGATAGTATGTATAGTTGAAGAATAAGTACCAAACCCATAAATACAAATTATTTATTATTTTATGATATTTAGTTTTCTATACAACACATGTACCTAGGTAGTCAAGATAGGATAGTATGGAGGTCAGTCTTTTTTTCCTACCCGGAATATGAAAACAGCATGATGGTATATGTATATTGTATGTTTAGAGATGAAGTATCAAACTATTAAGTCTTCTTTGATATTGTGTATAGGTGACTACCATACAAATTGTATGAAGCGATGTCGTCACTAAATTCAATTTTTATAAAAATTGTTAAAAAAAATTTGAGATGTACTGCTACAATGTTAATATTTTTTATATAAAATTAAATTATCTAGTTGGGGTGTTTCGGCTTTTTTCGATATTTTAAAAAAAAATGGAAATATAGGCAGTTAAACTCATAAATTTATCATAAAAAAAATACTTTTCTTAATAAAAAATGTTTGAGAAATCCTGGAATTTTTTTGAAAAAAACAATTTGAGATTTTGTATTTGTCTATGTTTATACCAATTTTCAGCGTTCTAGCTTTTATGGTTTCTGAGATATAGGGAAAAATAAAATAAAAATTCAAAAGTTGATAACCCCTGACTGAAACAAAAATTCAAAATTCCGAGTATAAAAGTTTTGTAGGCCTGTAACTGTTTATATATTCTGAAATTTTAGGCTCTGTAAATTGAGCGGATCAAAAGTTATAAGGGGGGGACGGACACACACACACACAGACATACACACACACAGACACACAGACACACACACAGACACACGAAATGTTCTACTCCGAATTCTAAGTAAATCCGTGTATGGAACATATATGCTGCGAAGCCTCTAAGTTGGTGTTTTTTGACTTCAAAGTTGGAAAAGCCGTGAAAAAAGTAGACCTCTCCATACAATTCTCGCGTATTCTGGCTTGATACATTGTCGATATGTTAAGAGAACAAAGTTCTCCTGAACAAATCGACAGTTGGATGATGTGATACTAGTTGCATGTAACACATGAGATCCAACTGTCGATAGCGATAGTATGTATAGTTGAAGAATATGTACCAAACTATAAACCCATAGATACAAATTATTGAATATTTTCAGATATTTTGTTTTCTATACAACATATGTAGGTATGTATGTCAAGATAGGATAGTATGGAGGAAGATCCTTTTTCCTACCCAGAATATGCAAATAGCATGATGGTATGTATGTATGTTTGGAGATGAAGTATCAAACTATTAAGTCTTCTTACATATTGTGTATAGGCGACTGCCATACAAAATGTATGAAGCGATGTCGTCACTAAATTCAATTTTTAAAAAAATTGTTAAAAAAAATTGAGATCTTCTACTACAATGTTAATATTTTTTATAGAAAATTAAATTATCTAGTTGGGGTGTTTCGGCTTTTTTCAATAATTGTAAAAGTTTTGGAAATATAGGCAGTTAAACTCATAAATTTATCATAAAAAAAATATTTTTCTTAATAAAAAATGTTTGAGAAACCCTGGAATTTTTTTGAAAAAACTAATTTGAGATTTTGTATTTGTCTATGTTTGTACCAATTTTTAGCGTTCTAGCGTTTATGGTTTCTGAGATATATGGAAAAATAAAATAAAAATTCAAAAGTTGATAACCCCTGACTGAAACAAAAATTCAAAATTCCGAGTATAAAAGTTTTGTAGGCCTGTAACTGTTTATATATTCTGAAATTTTGGGCTCTGTAAATTGAGCGAATCAAAAGTTATAAGGGGGGGACGGACACACACACACACACAGACACACAGACACACACACACACACACAGACACACGAAATGTTCTACTCCGAATTCTGAGTAAATCCGTGTATGGAACATATATGCTGCGAAGCCTCTAAGTTGGTGTTTTTTGACTTCAAAGTTGGAAAAGCCGTGAAAAAAGTAGACCTCTCCATACAATTCTCGCGTATTCTGGCTTGATACATTGTCGATGTGTTAAGAGAACAAAGTTCTCCTGAACAAATCGACAGTTGGATTACCTTTTATTCAGATAAACCCAAAGAGCTCAGTTTTGTACAATTTTGTGGCATAACTTTTGTATAGTTACAACATAATAAAAAACATATTTGTTTTTCTTTTAAATTCTATTTTGTTGCTTTCATTTGCATTTTTAATTACACAATATTAAATTATTTAAAATGTCACTATTTAAAAATTCTCCAGATAAATATATATTGATCGGCCTTCGTGGCTCAGTTGGTTGGGTATCTGACTGCTGATCCACAGGTCCCGGGTTCGATTCCCGGCGGAGACACAGTTTTTAATTGTGTTTTCAGTCTGGATCTGTGAGACGATTAATATCGTAAGTCTCCAGAGTGTGGCAACTTGTTATTGGGTGCGTGTTATATTAATATTTAACATAGTACCTGTTAGTTGCCCGAGAAGCAATATTAAATAAATAAATAAATAATTTTTGAAACAATCCAAATGACTGACATATTAAATGATGAGATTTTTATTGGACGAAAATAACAAATTCCCTCAAATTCGATTTGTGGAAAAATCTGCTGTCAGATCTCTGAAAATTAAAATACGAAGAAAAATAATAAAAATAGGGCAAAAACAATAATAAAAAATGTAAAAATCTCACCAATCTGCTCTCAAAACCAGGGCTTGTGATGAAACACTTCGCATTATCACTTCATTACTTTTTATAAATTAAAAAAAAAACTTATAGTTACCCTCGTAGGTCTGCACAACAACTAAATTAAGAAGGCATGGGGACCAGGTATAAGTCGTTTCTAGTTTATTATTTGGATTTCTTTGTTATTATAATTTATCAATATTTTAATCACAATACCTTTGTGAATATCAAACTTTAAAATTATTAAATTCCCTCAATTTAGTTATTGCGGTATATTATATTCATTGAGATGAACTCACTATTATATTAATATAATACTACGTACTCTTTTAACGCCGTTCAATTTATTTTTATTGTTAAGTTGGTTATAAGCAAACTATCCATAGACTAATAAAGTATATGAAACTATCCGCCGATTATCTATTCATTCAACTATCAAACAAATGTCAATTTTATTTTTAATTTTATTTGTTTTTCTCGGTGCGAAATGCGAGTTTTAGTTTTGTATTTTTTTTATTATTTAATGTTCTCACAGTGTTTTCGTGCGAATCTCTTGTATTTTTGATGTATTATTTTATTTGAACTATTTTGCATGTTTTTTTTAAAATGAAGAGAAATAATTTGATAACATCTTATTTAAAAATATTACCGATGAAAAAAAATAACACAGGCACTACTTTTAACGATGATCTAATAATTAGTGAGACATCAGAGAAATGCAATTTAGAATCGAAAGAAGATGACGATAGCGATTGTTATGTCGTCGAAGAAACTAAAACCTCAAAATCCACAGAATCTCAAAACTCGTTAAAAAATGTTGATAAATCTCCATATATTCCAAACATGGTTAATAATTTGAATGATGAAACAGACATCCCTAATGATGGTTTAGACGAAAGTTTTTTGTCTGTGTCTCAAATTGAGAATGAAAATAATCCCTGCGATCAAAATGAAATTTCAACTCCCATTCTTCCAGTTAGCCCTTTGAAAATTGTGCCAGACAGTACAACATCATTTTTTATAAATTTGGTAAAAAGCTTTCTTACAAAGACACATTTGCACTATTTATTTGAGGACGATGAAATAGAAATGATAAAATCATTGTTGAATCTCAATCTTCACACCCAGATATTATTTGCTCGCATGTACTGGTTAAAAACAAAATGGTATGATGCACCAAAAATTATAGATAAATACTTGTCCCTCAATTATAGAACAAAATTTGCCAAGGACATTATTGAAATTTTGAGTAATTCTGGATTTTTGGAAGATGGTTTGTATTTTTGAAATATTTTTGTCCTATAAATATTTGGTAATTGTTTACAAGTACTGTCCCTCGCCGTCGCAATTACTTTTATATCAATAGATAGACAAACGCGTATATATTACGGGAAAAATAAAAAATTTCGGTGGTAAAAGGCTTTAAATAATTATGAAAAAATAAATAAACTTACCAAAAATGTATGGACACATCCATTACAGTTCGTTATTTTTCTGACACAATTTGAATTTCCGGAACTCTCTGCCTGGTGGCAATTCTGACTCCAAACTACTAGTGTTTTGAAAGCAAATTATAAACAATAATAAAATCGCAATTTGCCACATTCACATCAGTCGTATAAATATTATAATACAGTATATGATGCAACTCGCTCACGTGAGTCGCAATAATAAATACATACTAACCTAACCAACATATTTAAACCAAACTTTGGGTAAGAATAGGATGGTTAGGTTTGTATGTGGTTATCATTGCGACTCGTGTGAGCAAATTGCATTAATTATCAAAATGGAGTCATAAATTTTTCAAGAAATGAAAATGTGAGTATTATTTAAATATTATGCTGTAATATAATTGTACTGCACTGGTGTTCAATTCTGGCGGTGAATTTCAGAAATATGAGTAGTCAGGAAATCAACCATTTTTATTATGGATTATTTATTTTATTTTATTTATTTTAAAATTTTCAAAAACATAATATACAATAATACATAGTTTATATACATTAATTAATTTACAATATCACCTCCCTCTTAAAGCTATAGCTTGTGTAGAGGGAGGATGTGTGTATCTATCTGAAAATGAAAAACAATAACAATAAAGAATGAAATTAAACAAAAACCAAACTAAAAAAAAAAGAAAAATTATATAAATAATTTATATTTTCAGAGGTAACTTTTAGCACATTTTTAAGCAATTTTATTTAAATCACGACTCGTTTTAAGTGACCACTTCTTCATCAGGACAGATTATAACTTTACTGACTATAATATTTTTTATTTCAATTCAACACCATAAAAATAAAATAATTTTTAAAAATTCTAAATCCCTAATGCTTCTAATCATTGAAGTTGTGATGATACTATTGTGTTATGTTTGCTGTTAAGAAGTTGTCGTGATAGCATTGTGCTATGTTTGTTGTTAAAAAGTTGTCGTGATAGCATTGTGTTATGTTTTTTTGTTATTAATCTAGTGTTTATAACTTGAAACTTGTTTTTATTTTTCAGGAAAAGAAATAGAGCTGGATGATCTGATGACAACATTAAGCTATCCCTTATTATTAAAAGCAGCTTCGCATGTCAATCACATAGCTTTTCCAAAGTCGTTCAAAAAGAATAAGAAAGAATTCATTAATACCGTGAATAAATTGTGTCTTGCAAAAAAAAGCATTCCGAGTCATTTTGGAAGCAAACTCAATGAAAAGGCAGGCTTTAAAGAAAAATTGATACAAAGGTTTGTATTTTGTGTAGCTATAAAAATATTTGCAATCTATTGCAGTCTCAGTTTATTTGATATGATTTTATATGGGGTTCCTCAAGGTAGTGTACTGTAACCATTGTTGCTCCAAATATATATATATATATATATTATTTCTGGATATTGAGAGAACTATTGTGCCATGCCTCTTTCATGCCGACACTACCTGATCTCAACATTGTTAAAAAAATTAAATTGATATAGCAGTTAGGTCTGAAACTGCTTGTAAATATTAAAATTTTTAATGAAATACATATGAAATATTATTTATGCAAATATATTTTTTTTTTATCTCAGGTTGATTTTGAGGTACGGACCTTTCCTGAAAATTCACTCAAAGTCAAGGGGTGTGTTTGATAAAGTCCACATGTTGATGTATATGGGAGCCAACCCTGATATTCTGAGGGAGAAAAAGGTTAATCTGTTACTTCTGAATGTGTTGGCTGGACAATACTTTCCGTCCATGGATTTAGAACTTGACTCGCCTACATGTATATATCCATCAAGAATACACTTTTTAGAGTAAGTCGTTTAAATGTTTTGTCTATTGGTCTTTTCAATTATATTCTACTGCTTGTTCATATTATTAAAACTTCACAAATGTACAGGTAGCTTTAGGACAGATTTTTTCTAGTGAACCAGCTATCTTTTACTTTTAAAATGTATGTATTTTGCAATAATAATAACTATCTTTACTAAGGGTTAGTGAAGAGATAAATTAAAAATCTATTTTCTTATCTGATTCTGCTTTTAAGATATTGTGTTAATAAATATTTGCCTGACGCTGTTCAATACTTTGAACGACCCAGCGTCTGTCGCAATGCGGCCTGTCGCAGACCACTGACCACCTACGAGATTGCCTTGCCTGCCCTGCTACCTGCTCACTCGAGGACCTACTGTGACCTAGTGACTCGAGGCATCCTACTGTGACTCGAGGACCTACTGCGAGGACCTAGTGGCGCAGCAGCCGACGTTGCCAACTATTGGTCGAGAACTGTTTGAATGCTGCTGACATGAAGAAGAAGAAGAAACATCACAAAAAAATTATATATGTTTGAGAATTGGACAAAAACACCTGCTTCTTTTAATGTAAATTTTCTAAATTTAGTTGCGTAATCTTCCTGTTGGTCATTTTCAATTGCAATTAATTTGTGAGTCTTTTCGTGTTCATTGTGACTATATTTTTTTGACCAATTTTTAGCATCTCAATGAATGTGTGATTGCTATATCGTGCTGTTTTGTATTTGATTGCTGTCATTGCTGTGTTTTGTTCATTTTGATTTTAAACATTTGATTCACTAGTACCATACGATAAATAATAACATCTCAATAGAGACGAAGTTGGAATATTATAGAAGAACCAGGAAATCAAGGCACCTGCAGGGCTTACGACCTGTCATCGGCTGGTTTATGTGATCACTATGCGCTTGCACAACGTTCACCAATTATGCCTTCTTATAGAGTTATCTTGTCAATGCCATTTTTGAAAGTTCTATATATTTTAATAATGAGATTCAAATTGTTTTGAAAATTAGCTATTTTTACTATTATCTATGAAGTAACGAAGAAACCTTTTTGTAATGTCATCTATTGAGAAGTGAAATGAAAGCAACAGTTCTTATACGTGAGGTGACAGTGTTCTTGCACAGATGTCACCCCTGAACTGGGCCAGAAATATTTTATTTTTGGCTTGTTTACCTACTTGTGCCAATGTGTATGTAAATCGAATACTTTTTAAAAGATGCATATACGCAAACATATGTTTTTTTTCCCCTGTCGGGAGTCAATGATATTTTTTTTAATAAATTTTTTACATCTCAATAGAGACGAAGTTTGATTGCTACAATATTGATGATATTTGTGAATGTTTCAGATATTATCGAGCTAAAAAACTATTTGAAGAGTTTTTAGAGTCAAATCACAACCAAGAGAGGGTGATTTCCCTGGCAAAGGAGTGTCATTGTCATTTTAAGAAAATATGCAGTAAAGATGATTTTCTCAACTGGTGAGTGGAAAGATGTCAATTATTATCAATGAAATTTATATTGAATGCTGAGTGTTTTTAATTTGTGACCTTAAGTTTCAATATTTTCAAGTCTTCAGACTTTAAAAATGATTGTGAAAGAATATATTACTTCATATTATTCACAAAGATTTGCTTTGGTGTGTGTGTAGAACAATAGACAACTCGTCCATCATTAACGAAAAATATTATTTTGATATCACTATATGTGATAAGGATGTCAAAAGGAACAAATAGAAATATCTGAGACCATGGATGACACGGCTGGATGCTTTGACGTGTAATGACCCAATGGGTCAATTATGAACTCCATTAATGTTGTAATATTTATTTTACTGTACAAAAGACAGCACATAGTACATGCATACAATTATTAAAACAAAATAATCAGAAATACAAATAAATTATGTACCTCTTACGAACTATCAAAGTAAGACAATAAAATAGTGTGATTTTAGTGTGGGTGCCTGTATCAATAAATTCAATTTTATCAATAGTTTATTTTACTAAAACTTACAATGACAGACACACAAGGGCACTAAAATCATACACATAATATTATATAATATCATAAACTGCTACAGAACAGGTTCTTAACCTAGTGAAGCAGTTTAAGTTTGCATCTAGGTTTAAGAATTTTTCTGTATCTCTATTTGCATTTTATTGGTATCTGGATGTATAAATGCTCTAATAAACTGTTTTTTACTATTGTAAAAAAAATAAGACCAGCAACTTATGATTAAGATTATTTCCAGACTTTATAAATTTTTTATATTATAATTTAACTAATTAATTGTATTAATTTATACAAAAATTAATGACAATTTCATACTAAGCTTTGATCTTTATGAATTTTTATGATTGAATTTAGATTAAGATTATGTACTGATTTTATAACAAAAGTTTTGACATCAAAATAATGATTTAAAATAAAGGAAACAGATATAAAAATAGATAGGACAGAGTAAATACATTTAGCTTTTGTGCACATACACACCATTCCATTAACACTTTCTTAGTGCACATACACATCCATCTTTTGTGCACGTACACATCCATTCCATTGACACTCTCTTAGTGCACATACACATCCATTCTATTAACACTCTCTTAGGTTTTGCTGTTAGCTAATGTTTTTGCTCTCCGATATGCTAAGGATGGTTATATTGGGAGCAGTCTATTGTCTAAATATTAGTTATACAACATTATTTATATGTGAAGTGTTTCATTTGGTATTATTGTCGCTACCCGTTCCAGATTTGTTGACTGTTATTATATTTATGTTCAACAGGAAGCCCCCTCTCTGGCTACATAGTTTTACACCCGGGTACTGCTACGTCAAAACCATGGAAATGAGTATGTCCGCCTTCAAGGCTTCCAAGGAGAAAAGTAATTACCGGGATGCTGTATCCATCCTTAACACTCTACTGGAACAGACCACCTTTAGACAGCACAAGAGGGCACATTGGTACACACAGTTAATTATCATATTGGATAAGCTTCGTCTAATACCAGAGGTAAATTATTTTCTTTCATTTTATTTAACAGCTATGAACAATTTTATCAAAATGAAGCCAATTATAGACAAAAATTATTGAATTAAATTATACTCTAGTTAAAATTAGGTAGGTAGCCAAATTTTTAACTAAATTAATTGAAACCATCCCGTTACTGCAGATTCCACGCAGTACACACACAGTACCCACCTATGTGTATATAAATATTTTTAACTAAATTAATTGAAACCATCCCGTTACTGTAGGTTCCACGCAGTACGCACACAGTACCCACCTATGTGTATATAGATATTTTTAACTAAATTAATTGAAACCATCCCGTTACTGCAGGTTCCACGCTGTACGCACAACAGTACCCACCTATGTGTATATAAATATTTTTAACTAAATTAATTGAAACCATCCCGTTACTGCAGGTTCCACGCTGTACGCACAACAGTACCCACCTATGTGTATATAAATATTTTTAACTAAATTAATTGAAACCATCCCGTTACTGCAGGTTCCACGCCATACCATATACTGTTGTATCAGATACACCTGCAGCTTCAAGTATATTCATTCTATATTAGTTTTTTTTAATGTATTTTAGTCTGTGGAAATTTTAATCTTGGCATTAAAGGAGCAAGACATAAATGAAGATGAGAAAGCACCATTATGTGACAGAGCCAAGCGTCTCAGCAGTCATAAGACCATCAAACTTGATACGGGAATAAGAGATTTACTCAATCAACTTTCTAAACAAAAATATGATGAGATACCCTCTGTACGTATATATGGAAAAAGTTTACAGGAGTAAGTATTACTTCATTTTAGATTGATTTTATTATATGCAATTATTTATTTATTTAAAACATTACTTTTTAGACTCTGTTAACAAATTTTAATTTGCAAAATGTTATGTAACAATTTCAATTATTTTATTATTTATAATCTTCTTGTACACATGACAAAAATAATATACAAAAATAATAAAGATTACAGAAGAAAAGCAAAAAAAGTAAAAAGATTGAATATAATAAGAGTTGAAAGGAATAACAGGAAAACAAATGGATAAGGAGAGGAAGATGATATCAGGTATTGATTTGAAAGAAAAAACTCATTCGAAACCGATAATCAGCAATGTTCCCAGTAAGGTGTGCGCGAGTGCGCGCGCACACCTACTAAAATGTCTCCGCACACATGTCATGTTTTACCCTCCGCACAGTCAATATTATATAAGAAAGTTTCCATTGCCAGATTTTAGTTATCTTTTTTATTTATTTCAAAAATTATCTTTGCTAGTGTTGTTATTATATAAAATCACTGTGATTAATAAATACCCTAAAAATATACATTTTAATGAAAAATTGTATGTGTGTTTATGTCGGGGGGAGGGGTGTTAATTTATCGCACTGCCACTGCACAGATGCGTCGAAGATCCGCACACACAATAGAAAAATTAGAGGGAACGTTGGATATCAGTTCTTTAAAATGTTCCATAAAGTTAATTCTAAAAAAATATTACTATAATCAAGATATTATGTTGAAAAATTCACCCTTTGCAATTTATTTACTTGATTTTTTTTTCTCTTCGTCTTTTTCATTAGGTAGGGTTGGCTCAGTTTATAATCTTTCTCCATCAGAATGATCTATTCTGTATTGTCAGGGCTGTTTTTATTCTATATTCTTTTTGAATTAATTGAAAAGTTAAATTGTACTTATTGATTTTAGTAACGCTCCCGGACACAAATCAAAATACCGCATAACAAATAGGATAACAGGTGATACGACATATGCATCAGTTGAAGAATATGCAATAATGCATTATATATGTAACTGTCACTATGATAAAGGTAAAGTCAACTCATTTTTGATATTACGTCCGATTCTATAACTTTTTAAGAATGTTCCGGCTAAAATAGGTGCGTTCCTATTCAAATCAGTCCAAATTGATATTCTATATCTCTGAAATATTTATTTATTTATTTAGTAGCACAATCAGTGTTGCCGATTGCGAGATTTGAGATTTCCCGAATCCGGTGTCCCGAAATTTTTGAGAATTCCCGATTTTTCCCGATTTTTCCCGACAACGTAAAAAAATACAAATTTTAATCAAACACGAGTATTTTAGAGTTAAAAATAGTATATTTAAGTACAAATATGTAGGTATTAGGTACACAAAAATGTTAGTACACATACATACATACCATCACGCCATGTCCCTTACGGGGTAAGCAGAGAGAATCGAGCCCCATACTTCTCTATTTTTGCACACATTTCTGGCTTCCTTTACATCCATGCATCGTCTCATACATGCTCGTCGATTGTTCAAACTTTTTATGTTTCCTTCTTTCAAAATATCATTCACATGGTCATGGAATCCCTTTCTGGGGCGACCTCTGCTATTCACTCCATCTCTTGCACCCATGTATATTTTTTTGGTCAGTCGTTCATCGTTCATTCTTTCTATATGTCCAAACCACCTTAAAGCATTCACTTTCATTTAAGTACACAGAGGAATAAATATAATGATTTTGAGGCCATTCAAAATGTGAAGAATTTTAATGTTAATTTTAAGGTTCATTACAAATTGTTTTACACATATAATGTCAATTGAAAATAAAAATACGTTTTCGTTGCTCTATATGTAGAGAAATGACATTTTACGTTTTTATTTTCACAATCTAATCTTTACAATCTTAACGACAAAATATTATATAAAACAAGAGATAGGTATTTAAATATGGAATAATGAAATGTTGAAAAATGAACTATGAATTATGTGATTAGGTACTTAATATAAAAATATTAAAATACAATAATTAAACTTTACACTCAAGAAATGTCATAATGGATCACCTTTAAAAAATAAGTAGTCACACATAATACCAAGTAGTACTTTTTAAACATAAATTAGACTTAAAATAATGATGGTCCATATTTTTATGTAATGATTTATGATTACTGAGATTAGTATAAATTCATTTTGGTTTTTAATTTACTTTACGCTTGCTATGTAGGTAAACTCATATATACAACGATAAATATTATGAATTATGATACAGAAACAAAGGTATCGCTACCGGCAAACAAATTTATCGACTAGTGCGAATGCGAAAGAGGCAAAACTTGGTACTTGGTATTATGTTATTGTGTAATATGAGCTGTCTTTGTTTTACTGAAATGAAGAGTGAATATTATGAAGTTAAACAATGACTCCTTTTGATCATTTATCTGTGGCATGTCTGTGGTATGGAATAATTCGTTGGGAATCCCAAATCATGGGGCACGAGACTGTTCATTGTTCATGTTCAAGTATCCGTTAGTGTTGCCAAAGTTAAAATCTGAAAAGTGCCGAATTAAAAAGTTTCCCGATTAAGTGCTGACTCAAGTAATACAAAAAAATCATGTAATAGCCAATATGAAATATTATTTGAAATATGTAAAATACTCCCAATACAAAATAAAGTAAAATAGTGCATCATTTTGGAAGAATACAAAAATGAATCTTTTAAAACAGAAATAAGTCACATATATGGGACAAGGCTGGCGATGGAGCGTGCCCTGCAGGTACCTAAGACAAACAACGTGTATGGAGATGAGATCGTACCAGGAAACATCTTGTACCGCATATTATTAACGCGTTGCCGATTAGAATTAGAAATATTTTATAGTCTGACGAAACGAAAATAGTAACTATAAAAAATACTCTTAAACATCTGTATCTGAAATCAAGCGTTTGTTAGACTTTGAATTATTATTGTTGATTAATTATAGGTATATCTAATGTATATTATGTGTAAGGTTTATTTCATTTTTTTTTTCTTTCGAATTTCAATTTTTTTTTCTTTCAAATTTTTGTTTAGTCTCTGTATCTTTAATATTTGAGATAAGTTTATTGAAATAATTATATGTGAAATTTATAATATTTTGTGAAAGAGAGAATCTGCTCTGCCAAAAAACTGCTTTGCAGTTTGGCGGGAAAATAATAATGTATTACTTTTTATTAAAAAATAAATATCTTAAAAAAAAAAGTCTGAATTTCCTGAAATCGGCACAAGTTCCGCAAATCGGCAACACTGAGCACAATATTAAAAACAAAATACATTAAAGATAACTGCCTCACTAGACAGAGTCTGTTCCGAAGCAATTATCAGTAAAGTTAGTACATTTTACAATGCATAAAAACACAAATAGGAACGTTCTTACTCCAAGTAAGTCACGAATTAGTTCAATTGCCTATTCCATAACCACATTTTAGTCTAATCAACTTTCAAAATGTTCCTCATTTTAGTTTCCACCTAATTGGAAGTGTAATAGTTATTTTCACAGCAGTCCAGGATATTTTATTTAAGTTGAAAACATTACTAGTGTATGAAACAAAATGAATAATTTACACATGATGCGTTATGTTAAAAATAAAAACCTAAGAATATTATTATTACAAATCAAATGAAATGTTAGGTTAGGAAACATGACATAAATATACATGGCTGAACTGTGCGCCATGCGCATGCATAGTCTGCGCCATAGACAATTTGAGTTCAAATTATTATCTATGGTGCACTTATTTTGTAGATTTTAGTTTTAGGAACAACGTCAGTTACAGAATACCAAATTAAGTTCAAATGACCTTAATTCTGAAATTTTGGAACATTCCTATTTTACTTCAAAAAGTTACAGAATTGGACGTATTGTCTTTTACATTGAATTATAAAATTTTTGTGGTGTCACAGAAAAATGGGCATTATTGAAATGTTGAAATATGACTTCAATTTTAAATTCAGTTCAAAGATCACCATCATATTATCAGCTCTCTCTCATCCGGTAATGGACGTATGTCTCCTCCTGAAACCCCCAGAGCTCTATCCTGGGCAGATCCCATCCCACCGACCGCTTCCAGCCACTCTCTTATGGACTGGACCACCTTGCCTGAGGTCTTCCAACCATTCTAGGTTAACGTTCTAGCACTTTTTTCAAAGATACACTGAGAGTACTGCCATAAGTTGAAGTATTTCTCGTAATAGTGATAAAAAGAATATGAAAGATAAATGTTATAATAAAAAATATAGGGCACTCTGGTACTTCTGCCGGGTGCATTAAAGTCGTGCAATAATGTAATAAATTTTATGTCTGTGTGATATAATATTTAAAGATTTGAAATTTAATTCATAATTTTATCTATTCCTGTGAATGCTCATTTTAAAATTAATATGTGACTTTTATATTACTGTAAATTGACACTAAATAATTAAAGTAATGTATAAATAAAATAGCCATGTTGTAAAATTTCACAATACAGACTCATGACACCACAGAAATGTGATTGTCATAATGTGGATGGTGGCAGAGCGGTTAGTGCACTGCGTAAGTAATACAGTGGTCGAGAGTTTGAATCCTGCCAAAACTAATCTCTTTCACCAAGCATATGCTTTAAAGAATATATAGAGGATGTATCTGTAATTGTACCAAAGTCATATTTATTCTTTAAAAAAAATTACCTCGTCCTAAGATTTATATGTAATCTAATATAAATTTGTCAAATGATTATGAACTTAAAGATTGGAAAAATAACTTAATAACTTGACCCCACCTACACAAAATAAAATTGGTGTATTTTTGTTTTGTAGATGGCTTTTCTGTACTCTAAACCATTTCATCTTGCGTTTTTAAAATCTGTGTTTTATTTTTTATAGGTTTCCATTGGGAGGGCGCTATAATAAACTCCATATTTGCCCTGCTCTTTTGGAAGATAATTTATTGCAGTATTGAGACCGGTAAAGGTATATTTATTTCGGAATACCAAGACCTTCCTCTGGATATGTACACCAAAGCCTTCTATGAGAATAGAAAAGACAAGATTGATGAACATTTGATATTTATCAAAACGTCCACCTTGGAGACAATCATTCAATACATGGAGCAAATCTTCATTGCTAGAAAACCTGGTTTGTCTATTGTTATTTGTTTATATTTGAAAATTTAATGAAGATTCAATACTTTCTACTCCAACAGTTCAATGCAAGGTTCAATGTATTTAAGTAAAATTTGTTAGGGTAAGGATGAAGTTGCACAAAAGCAGGAATAATTTGGGAATATTGGTATCACTAAGACCCATGTCGATTCGATTGTGTATCTATATTTTTATTCTTTTCAAGTATTGATGGTATCAAATTAGATATCTTCTGTATTAATATTATGTTTATTTATATATTTTTTTAATTAAAGGGGATCTGTCAATCTACAGAAGTAACATAGAATGGCACCAATTAGTGGAAGTTGTAACGTGCTTGGGTGTCAGTGGAGTACACGCAATATGTAAGAGACTCGCTGTCAACTATCATTATTGTCATTCGGGTTTCCCTGATATAACCGTGTGGAATATGGAAACCAAAAAGGTGAATACTACATTTTATTTTACACTTATTTTCATTGTAAGTAATTATACATTCTGTAAAGTGTGATTATTTCAGCTTTCTCCGTTGTAATTCTATTTTTGTATTGCTACTGGAACAAACAACAGATACTAAATTAAAAGTTATCTCACTTCACAGTCTTGTAATGATAATCATCTTACAAACCCAGAATGAATAGTTACATCTCCACTGGGAATTGAACTCAAGGCCTTTGGCTCAGGCACGAGAAATCTAATTATCTGAGCAAAGAACGCTAGAATTTTGTTTCTGGCGTTAATGTTTGCTTCATTTATAAAATTTTCAAAACAAATGCATTTACTAGTTTTCTTCTTCTTCTTCTTTTGAATAGACCTTCAGGTCTGTTTTTTAAGAGGCCTGCTCTTCCTGCGAAGTGGACCCCCAGCTATCCCTCCATCTTTTTGGCGGTCTACCGCGAGGGCGGGTTCCGTGAGGCTGATTGTGAAGCACGATATGAGGAAGTCTGGTGCTGTCCATCCTTTGGACATGACCATACCAGTCCCTCCTCCGCTGCCTGCTCCATCTGATGATATCGTCAACCTCACATAGTTCCCTTATTCTGGAGTTCCTCACTCGGTCTCTCAGGGTTTTGCCTGCAATTGCTCTCAATGTCCTCATTTCTGAAGTCCTCAACATTTGTTTGCTTCTGACTGTGTCTGCTCGTGCCTCTATTCCGTATGTCATCACTGGTCTTACGCATGCTTTGTAGATTCTCACTTTGCTTTTAATGGCCATATCCTCATTTTTCCAAATAATGGATTTTAGGGCGCCCGAGACTGCAGCTGCCTTAATTCATGACTTGGCTCTGAATTTCTTCACAGAGGTCAGCATCTTCTGTTATGTCAATTCCTAGGTATCTAAAGGTATTAACCTGTTCAATTGGGTTGTTGTCTATAGTCAGATTGCATGCTATGTGTGTTTTTGAGAATGTCATACATTTAGTCTTATTAATTGAAATTGCCATGTTGTATTGTTTGCAGGTGCTATGTAACCTGTTCAGCATTGTCTGTAGGTCATTGTTAGTTTCGGCTACTATAATAGCGTCGTCGGCATAGCAAATTACATTAACAATTTCCTTCCCCATTCTGTACCCAAGCTGGGGCGATGGGGCGGGGCGATGGGGCGGGGAACTCCGCCAATGCCGGTCCCAAGCCCGGATGAAAAAGGAGGAGGGTTGTATGCAAGGTTAGCCACCTACATGCTATAAAAAAACGCACCTGGCTCACAGAAAAGAGAACAAAGCCTCGGACGCAAGACTTCTCTCGGATTTGACCCATTTACTAGTTTTATTAATTAAAATTATTCAAAAAATTTTCATCTTTCATTTATTTCAGTTAAAATTTGTGGAGGTCAAAGGACAAAGAGACAAACTGTCCTTCAAACAACTGCAGTGGATAAAATATTTAACAGAAGCCAATATTGACACTGAAGTCTGTTATATACATCAAAATCCAGAAACTAAAAAACTTGGTAAAGTTTCTAATACGATCAATACGAAAGAGGGTGAAAGATTATCCACAGATATTCCATCTGATACAACCAACATTGTAGATGATGAAAATGAACTAATTAGTAATAAAAGACGATCAAAGGACACTAACAAGGTAGTGAAAAAAAGAAAATACATAAAAAAAAAGAAGACAAATCAAGAAAGTGATATAAATTGTGAAAATGATGATGATCCTTCAACAATCAAAGGTAACAAAACCATTTTTGCTGTTGAAAATAGAATTGATAACAAAAAAGTAACTGAGAATGATAGATGTGTTTCAACAAAAAATACTGTTGAAAGTGATGAAGATAGCGATTGTGAACTAGTCTTTTGGGACACTGTCGACAAAACGGCCAGTTCTAGAAGTGAACCTAATAAAGATCAACTTTACTCTGAACAGAAAGAAGAGGTAGACGGTGATAGTAGCGATAGTTGTCAATTAGTCATCTGTGATCCGGTATCAAAAGAGGACGATGCTTTGTCAATTTTAGAGAAACCGTCTAAAATTGACAAAGACCCTAAACATTGTGATGCAAACAGTGGTAAAAATAATGAAGCAATAAGTACTACTACTGACTGTGATAGTGACTGCGAATTAGTAATAGTTTGTGACTGTATAGATAATGATAAAGATTTACCTGTTAAAACAGCCATTTCCACTCTACCATCTAATGGACTTAATGGTTCCATCACAAATATTCCCAAATGTGTGACACCAACGAAACAATCGACCAACAAATCAATTCCGACTATCAGCAATGAGTCTCCTTCAGTTTCCCAAACTAATGAAGATCTCCCTAAATTATCGACTTTTTCCACCCCAACCAAGATTGCAACGACTCCATCGAAGATTCAATCGAGTCCCCAAGGAATGTATTTAAGGTCACCGAACAAAATCAGCAATGGAGTCGGTTATTTCGTTTCTCCTGTTTCGTCTCCTCGCTCCGATTCAAAATTCGACAAATCTCCATATAAAAATGCTAGTCCTAAAAGAAAAATATCGTTGGCTTTGACGAGACGAAGACTCATGGATAAAGATAAGTAATATTATTTTATTTTCAATGGTTTTTAAATTGAGAACAAATATTTGACTGCAATGCAATTACATTATTATATTTGAATTAAGAAACAATTTTTTTTTTTAATTTTTCCACTAATATTTTGTCTGATACGTTTCACTTTCTATGAGCATTTTCTAGTGGACTTCATTCAGTTGATACCCATAAAAAGAAAAACTCATTAAGGCTAGCGTCCATACAGGCGCAGACAGAGCACATCAGACGGATTTTAGAATTCTTTGTATAAGAATTCATACAAGTGGGTCCACTGATTGGCAGCGGACGGAGACAGGACGAGGACAAGCAATAATCCGCTCGGATCTGTCATTTTTTTGTATGTGCATTTTCTTTGGAGATATTATATCGCATTTTTCAAGGAAAATTGTCATATAAATTGTTTTAACTATATTTAAATAAACCACTATAATATAAATTCGAATCTTTGGATGCTTAGATGTTTTTTACTCAACAATCACGCGAAAACGGCTGAAAGGTTTTGGATGAAATTTGGTATTAAGATATGTTGGTATATCCTATATAAGGCTATGGGCTATATATTTTTTAAATTCATTCTAAGTAATTTTCATTGAATAAAATAATGTACGGGCCGAGCATGCGATTACCAAGCCGAAGAATCATTTGTGTATTTGTATTTTCTATGGAAAATTGTCAACAAATCCAAATGACAGTTGTGTCGGCAATCCGATTGTTGCGCCTCTATGGATGCACTGTCACAAACATCCGCTGATGTGCATCGGACGCTAGCCTTTAGTGGTCGAAATAAATAAGTGGATTATTTTTAAAAATCATGTTTCTTTTTTTTTCAATGATAATGAAATTCCATCAATAATTGGCTGTCCATAAATTGTATTTTTTATCTAATTAATTTGATAGTGTTATTTATTCATATGCAGTGCGTTGATTTAAGTATTTATTATGTATTTACATTTTTAATATTGAATTCTCAAATTTATAAGCATGTATACGTTTTTAATAGAGATCATAATAAGTAATTTGTAAATGTAGTGATTTAATTGTGATAGGTTGTTTGTAATATATGTATTGACAATGATAGATGCTTAGAATACCTTCATGGTTTAGAATGTAAAATTTTAAATAATTTTACCTAGTACTGATGAATGAAAAAATAAAGTTTTGTATTTATATTTGTTTTTTATTGTATTTAATCCAACAACAATATTATTTGAACTGTTCATTGTTGACACTAATTTTGTAAAATTATCAATTCTGACTTGATCTTATTCTCAAACCATTTTGAATTCATCCTTCATATACTAAGTATTAGCATAAATCAGTTTAGTTTCTACGCAGATTGAAAAGGCATAGTGTTAGAACAATAGTTGCATGTAATACATGAGATACAACTGTCGATGGCGATAGTATTTATAATCGAAGAATACGTATCAAACTATCAACATAAACACAAATTAATAAATATTTTAAGATATTTTGTTTTCTATATAAAACATGTAGGTATGTATGGATAGGATAGTATGGAGGTCGGTATGTTTTTCCTATCCAGAATATGAAAACAGCATGATACAGACCCTATATGCGCCCTCTCCAATAAGTTGCAGCCGTCACAGCCTTGTCGTTTGCAGCCAGGAGGTCCTCCTCATTTTGCATGATGGTATGTATGTTTGGAGATTATGTATCAAACTATTAAGTCTTCTTAGATAATATAATGTATAGGCCACTGCCATACAAATTGTATGAAGAAATGTTGTCACTAAATTAAATTTTTATAATAAAATTAAAAAAAATTGATATGTAATACTACAATGCTGATATTTTTTATAGTAAATTAAATTATTTAGTTGGGGTGATTCGGCTTTTTTCAATATTTTTATAAACTTTGATAATATGGACAGTTAAACACATAAATTAATCGTAAAAAAATGTTTTTCTTTATAAAAAATGTTTGAGAAACTCTGGAATTTTTTTTGAAAAAATAAATTAATTTTTTTTGGTGTCTATATTTACACCAATTTTCAGCGTTCTAGCTTTTATAGTTTTTGAGATATAAGGAAAAAAGTAAAAATTCAAAAGTTGATAACTCCCGACTGGAACAAAAATTAAAAGTTTTGACTATGAAAGTTTTGTAGGCTTATAACTATATATATTCTGAAATTTTGAGCTCTGTAAATTGAGCGGATCAAAAGTTATAAGGGAGGGGGACACTCACAATAAATATTCTACTCCGAATTCTGAGTAAATCCGTATACAGAACATATATGCTGCGAAGCCTCTAAATTGGTGTTTTTTGACTTCAAAGTTGGAAAAACTATGAAAAATATAGACCTTGAATACAAATCTTACATATCCTGGCTATGTTAAGAGAACTGGCTTTACTTTGTCGATATGTTAAGAGAACAAAGTTCTCTTGAACAAATCTACAGTTGGACTACTATTATGAAGGAAAACAAATACACTTTAGTTGGTTCCTCAGAATGTTAACGTCCTAAATGTGTTTTATATTTACCATATAGTTCAAATTGAAAATCTAAACAATTATATATTTCAAATAATTCCCGATGAATTTATTATTTAATACTATTTCTATTTATGTTGCTTTGGTTCGTTGGAAGAAATGTCAATAAATAAAAATCACAATTAAATCTCAGAATGTTTTATTTTATAGTTCATAAATATCCAATGGCTCAATAAAATACTTTCTTTTCTAATAAGCAACATATCAGTCTCGTATCGAAGCAAGCTTTATATTATTATCAATCAATTCATACATCATCCACAAAATAATATTATGTCTAAAATAAACACACAATTTCTTTATTATCCGCGTGGTATTCAATGTGTTATATGTTACTGATTAGAAAAAAAGAGATTGCAGACACAAGAGTGATGATACAACTCCATTAGAATATTAATACAACACAGAAAAATGGTAAATTACAACTACATACAACTGAATAACATTCTAAAGCTTCATAAAATATTGAGACATAGAAAGCAACATATTCTTGTAATATACCATTTATATAATAATAGCGATCATTTGGCAAAACATTACTTATATTATGTTACAAAATTTGCTTTAGATAAAATACAACGCAATGTCATAGACGTCACGACGCAAAGCTACGGACTGTCGGTGTCGGTCTCGGTCCCGGTTCAATAATAATAATTCTTCTTTATAAAGGATTTTATAGTGAATATGCGCAATATATTATTACCTCATATAAATCCTATCTTAAAAGTAATATGTTTACACTTAAGCACTAATTAATATAGAGTACAAAATGTGATATAAGAATAGATAGGGAAATATTAAATTTATAAAATCATTCGACATTAAAATAGCATTATTGTATAAAAAATTTATATTCTCAAATTAATAATTAACAAAAAAAAAATGGATATGTAGAATGTGACACACGATATTTATATTATTTAAAATAGGGTTATATTGTACATAAATATATACTTAGAGATGATCTGTTCTTATCAAAAATACATCTCCTTTAAAACTATCATCTTTTACATTTCAACGTGCAGTTTCATTTGTATTTTCTGTGCGTTTTTTATATTCTAGTGTCATTTTATGTTTATTCAAAAATATTCCTTAAACGTACAAATTCAATAATAATAATTTATATTATACAAAAGCCAAACGTTCATAAAATGTTAAGATTTATAAAACTGAGCTAAAATATAGTCTCGGTACAATATGTCGGTGTTTTGTTGTGCATCGTAAAGTTACTTCAACAATATATATTTTCAAAAATAAAACTCATCAAAAATATTATCAAAAATCGCACCGTGAATAATAAATATTATCAAAAGCTTAAATGCAAAAACTACTTGAGAGAGAAAAGAGAGAGCCTCATCATGAGGTTCATATGTCGGTGATTGTTTGATCCCATTCGAACTTATCATTAAGGTTCTATAAAATACTGGCCACGTCAACTAAAATTTTTTTTTTCTACGTCCTTAGTCCCTTACCAGATAGATTCCCTCTTAGAAAAATATATGCGTAAGTTATTTTTTATGTCAATCTTTATTGAGCAGTTGACAAAATCATACGCAGCAGCAAATTTACACAATCTGTATTCCCATATTTGACTTTGACATACAAACTATTACATATTATTGATTAATTCGGGATAGATTTTACCTTGTTCAAAATACACTTAAAATAGCGCTTCAGTGGGAAGTTTTTGTGAAAAATATTTGACTCTACATGTATGAGTATGACATAATATGTATGACATTAATATTAGGTTAGGAAGATAATTTAATAAGCAATTGGTAGCCTCACCTCCGGCTGCTCTGTTCTCCAAATCTATGTATGTACTTAGATTGACGTAAAATATTTTGTATATTGAACACATTAGCTGTTATTTCCGATAAGTCTTAGCTGATGATAGAAAAATAGTGATATAAAAATGCACTACTAAAAAATGCTACAAAACGACGCTCACTTTGTCTGTTATATTCAATCCCTATTGGATTTGAGGCCCTTGTACTTAATTTTAAAACTTATAAATGTACCTTGGAACGTATTTATTTGTTCCGATCTCTGGTATGTCTACAGATAAAATAAAAATATTATTATATAAAATTATAGTAATTTAAAACAATCTTAAAAATATATTCCGTTGCACATGTTATTACACAATAAAAAATCAGCACAGTACATCTATGGATTACATATTTCATTAAATATAAATTATTTATGGCATCCCTGATGTAGATTACATACATTTACAATCTTAACCAAGACAATTACTTATACAAAATTTGTGTTAAATCAACAATCATATTTGTCGCAAGGATGCGAAAGCTAAGGATACAATGATATTCAAATATTTGGACAGTAATATGAATTTAATTTTTTGAGCGTTTTACGTCGAGTTTAATACAAATTATCTTTCTGATATATCATGGCAATTCACACATCGAATTAAAACAAATAATATATAAGACATATTACATTAACTAACAATAAATGTTTAGTTTTTCTTTTAAGTAGATTTTGATAACATTCATATTATGTAAACAACAAAAGTCATAATTTTTTTCTTTGTATATTATTATTTTTTTTTAGTTGCCATTCAAAAAGGCCGATAATAAAAGATAATAATAATTTGCTAACTACACATTATTATTATTATTTAAAAAATATAAAAGCTGTATCACTGTATATTAAGATAAAAAAATATTTCACAATAATATTATTAATAAAATGACATAGGACTCGATTTAATTTTTTACAAGCAAAATCCTAGGAAACTAAAGTCATTAAAATGTCAGCCTTCTTGAATAAAAATAAAATATATTTTCACAGTAAATAAACTATATATGATATACTGAATTTACTGACTTCCTTCGTCAGTGTTGCCGTTTACTACCGGTTCTTCTTTCTCTCCGTTCTCTTGCGGTTTCTCCTCGGCCTTTTCTTTATCTCCATTCTTTTCCTTGTCTTCCTTTTCTTTCTCTTCTTTGATGTCTTTCTTTTCCTCGGAGTTCTGTTTCTTATCCTTGCCTGATTTGCCCTTTGCGGGAGTGGCTGGTTTGGGTTTTGGCTCCAATGATGGGTCCAGTACAATCTTACCAATGTTCTTGCGGTCGTGCATTTTCTGCATGGCTTCTGGTACCTGTATAAATAAAAAAATATTCATTAAATTACTACAATTTAGTTATAAAATTGATGTAACAAGTGGGGGGTTATGGATGTTCATCAACGTCCATAACTTTTCATAGGCTTGTCGACGTTCCTCGACATCATAATTTTTAAAACACACTATGGGAAATAATTTCAATATATGCATAGCAGAGGACAATATTGTAAAACATTTTATAAAGACAACACAGTTTTTGCAGTTATTGACATAGTATTAGTACTTTTAAAATATCATTTGAAGTTATCGTCCTTATTTTGGGATGTTGTCATGAATATGTGAAATAACTTAAACTCCAGAGCAAATGACTTTTCACTTACAGGACGTGCCCCGACTCGTTAATATAAAGGATTGCATTTATCAAAATCAGATGATAACAAGATAAATAACTGAACAATCCATCAACTAATGTCTGTGACTTACAAGACTTGATGAGATCTAAACATACCATATATAAACAGATAATTATATTATGTAATTATTAAATTAAAAATACAATGAACTTTTGTACACATAAAACTTTATGTGATAGAAAATAAAAATATACTTCAATGAAGACACTGCGCCAAATGCTTGAAGGAAATTTATAGGCACTGTTTGTTGAATAAAATAGTATAAAATGTCGGATGTCAAATATGGATTTATAACTCTAATAATAGTTGTATAAAGAAAGCTACTCACATCTTCTAATGCCCATGTGGAGTCAACGAGAGGTTTCACAACTCCCTTCTCCCAGAGCTGAATGACTTTGGCAAAGGAGTTTCGTACATACTCAGCACCTCCATGATGGAACAGCAGATGTCGGAGATTCAGTCCTGAGAGTGTTTTGTTCTCATCAAACAATTTTATGGGAGACACTTTGTCCACTTGCCACCACTGAAATAATTAATATTTTTATTTTATTAAAACTATTATTTTATTTATGAACATTTCCTATGCATGATATGAGTTTATTTTAAACAAACAATTCCTTTTACCATCTATTTATCATTTATTTGTTAATTGCCAAAAAACATTATATTATAATAAGATAAACTTCCTTAAACATATTTTTATCAGTAAAAAGTTTTTCATAGTGCGCCAGTCCAACTAATCAGAATTTCCAGCTGAGGGAAGCAATAATAGTGAGAAATATGTTACTCTTGAGCCAAAGAGTCAAGATCCATTCCCTGTGAAGACACAGTATTTCATTGTGTCTTCAGTCTGGATTTGTGAATATAGAAATCTATATAAATTATACTCGGTATCACGATAAAAAAATTAAACTCACCGATCTTGCTGCACTAAAGAAGCTCTTTGTTTCTCCTGTAACCACATTTGAAGATCCTGAAAAAAAAAACAATATTAAATTTTTATTATATTTTGTTCATTTATGTTTTCTAATTAATATACTCTCTTTTTTATGTCAATGTAGCCACCATATTTTAATACACAACAGCTTCACATCTTCTGGAGGCACGCATGATGTCTCAATGAAATATCTTAAAAGTTGAATTTAAAAGGACTGCCTGTAAGTAACTCCAAGCCAACCACTCAGCCATGGATCTGTTGATGCGAAGCAAACTTTTTTATTGCTTACCCCTATTTCACACTTCACTCCTATATAGTGTAATTGACTTATCCTCATTGGACGCTTATTATTTACGCCAAATAACGTTATAAACTTAAAATAATGAATGAAAAACTTACCATACAAAATATATTTTCCCATTGGTTTGAGAAGTGAATAACCACGATTGCATTCTTCTCCACATAAGCAATCTAATACAATGTCGAGACCATCGGGGGAGATCCTAAAATATCAATATATTTTATTACATTTTTGATTGCAAAAATATACATTTTTGATTGCAAAAATATACATTTTTAAATACTTATTTCTTTTTTCAAATGATTAATTACAAAAAGGTTCTTTGACTTCACAAATATCTGCAAATTGTGTCATTTGATCAACTATATTTAAAGGAAACAATCAATATTATTACAAAAATTTTAAAAATCAATATTAAAGCTTTACATTTACTTAAATCATACTCCGTACTACAATAAATCATATAACAAATAGATAAACATAGCAATGAGAAATGATAGGATGTACAAGGAAAATTAATCAAGAATTATCTTATAAATAAAAATACTGTAGTTTTAACCCTTTCTTAACTGATGATTCCAATTTGAATCATTAATGTATTTTACGTATATCTCAATGAAAGTTGTTATCAGCTGTGATATTTCTCTTCTAAATTATTAATCACAATATTCATGATCGCTTACAATACTGAGAATGACGGAAACTTCTGTACTTGGTTATTGTACAGTTGAAAACTCGGTTATTGCGAAATGTGCTTTTCTTGCTAAACACGGTTAAGTATTCAAAATTTAATAAATGTGAGTTTTTTTTGTTTTCTAGAATGATATATTTTTTTTTAATTAGGTAATTATATTTCCTTCAATCTCTAATTATAATGAAAAATAAAAGATTTTTTTATGAAAAGTTTATAGTTTAAATATGAATGATGACAATTGGAATCGTTAAAATTTTCAAAAAAAGGAAAAAAAAATTATAAATATTATCAAAATCTCTTTATAATCACATATTTTTCCCATTTTTGCCCATATTTTATGAAACATATTTATTTTCATAATGCTTTCATGATTCGGTTAAGAAAAGGTTAATATGGAATGTAAATCTAAAGTATCAAATTTTGATATCTTAATATTTACACTTTAAAAATAAGCAAAATTTAAAGAGATAAAGAGGTGTTTACGTACTTGCGAACTTCTGCGTTGTAATCGCTCCCCCTTTCAAGAAGATGATCAATGTTGCCATTCTTTTCCAATGCTTCATGTTTACTCTTTGAACATACACCAAATACTGTCACATCCTTCACAGACTTGCATAGTTGTGCCACTGCTTGACCCTGGAATCATTATATCACAAATAATTAGTTAAATGTCTATGAAAGGAATTAAAAATATTGCTAGGATAAAATCAATAAAATGTATTTTTTCATATATTTATCAAAATTAAAGGAATATATTTATCAAATTTGATGTCCATAAACTATCTTAAAAAAATACACTATCTGCTATTCCATTATTGTCATATTAAGAACGAAAGATGTGTAAGCATCAGAATGAATCTATTTAGGTCTTAATGTCAATAAACAAAAATATATTGATTACTTTACGAAACATAACATTGGTCAAGTTCTCTGATAATCAGCAAAACGAAATCATCAGATTTGAAGTAACCAGGGGGGCAAGTCTGGTTGACCGTCGAAATGAAAGCCCTCCTTGTTTACCCATATCATGGATACAATTATTATATGGAGTTCTACAATATCTTATGTCATAGAACTCCATACGATAATTATATCCATGATATGGGTAATCACTGGGGTTTTGATTTCGCCGGTCAAACCAGACTTGCCCCCCTGATTAGAAAAATAAATAAATAATCTCTCCTTAACTAGTTATTTCTCTTCTCATTGTTATCTTCTTTATCTATTTATTTATTTATTATCTTTTGGGATACATTAATTGAATTTAATTTTGATTTCATGGTAAAAACTATACATATAGTTGCCAGGATATGTGTATTTACCTCAATCGAATAAAATATCTCAGGAACAAATTAATTACTTCTAAGGTATAAATCAACACTCTACAAAAAAAAAATAGGACAGGTTTGGAACCGTATAAAGTCTTCAAAACTTTTTACCACAAAAATGATACACTTTCATAAAATTTTTAATTTAAGGCAAGCTTTACAACAAACCTAGAATGATATTTTAAAAGTATTTATCATTGATGGTCTTTTAACAAAATGTTGTTTACTTTCAGTTTTGTTCTTATGAAGACTAATTAAAAACAAATATTTATGTACCACATACCACAAATAGAGATATCAACAAAATATCTGAGAGTTAGTAGAATTTCTAAAGAGTTAATTAGTTTTTAAACCAATTTAACCACATAAGTGAATTAATAGAAAAATAAAAGTAATGAGTTATAATTCAGTCCTCATATTTTCAATGTAACAGTATTTTCTATAAATCAATTATTGGTGTTTTGAAAATCTATTAATTCTACTACAAAAAAAGATAATCAAAATGTACAATTTCAAAAGAACATAATTACAAAAAGTCTTAGAAGTTTGAAAGGTGAGTAAATACTATGAAAGATTTTTAAATATTGGGAGCCTCCATTTGTATTTGACAAAGAAGAAACTCGATAGCTCAGATAAAACTCAATCAATCTTAATCCTTTGAAAGGAGCCAGGGGCAGGTAAACCATTTATGTAAGTGTTTGTATCCAACCATTAAATTGAAGGGAGACCAATGGGTTAAGCTGAGGAAGGAAATAAAATGTTTCAGAGAAATAAGAAAGGGCAAACTAAAAACATTAGTTAAATACAAGGATGTAGGGTGTTCCTACATCAACAATACATAACTTTAAATTGTTTGATATCACAGTTATAATAGACAAAACAATATTCAGAGATCAGTAGGGTTTAAAATCGATATTAATTTATTTATTGACATATGGTAACATAATGAACCATATAATATTTATAATGAAAATTAACAAAAATACGCCAAAGAAGCCACCAAACATCTTGAGCCGTTTCGCCATGGACGGGGTCAGTTTGCATATATGCCAACCAAGCAAAAAGAAACAAACACTTGTGACAGGTTCAAGTTCTTTTACGATAACAATTTAAAATATGATAAGATATTCAGCTCGAGAGCTCTGTGCCAGTCCTCAAATGCAGGTGTCCACTTGTAAATATCCTTCTTTGATAATATTAATGAAATATGTTAAAAGAGAAGATGTAAAAATCTGAGTTGAAAAAAAATTACCATTGAAATCACAATTCGAATTAAACTTTGATAAAATTACAATAGAATAATTTATTGCTGTATTATAACACTTAGGTATGTGCAACCTGTGCAAGTTGCTAGCTATTGTTAAATGGAAATTTTCTAGCCAGATAAATAAAAAGAAAAAATTAAGAAAGTAGAAACTGTCTGGATGGTTGGAAGAAATTGCCAAATGGCAATAAGCCTGTCAGTGTGCAAAATGTATATATATGTATATGTACAGTAAGATTATAAATAAATAAATTTATTGCTGGAGATTGTACCCAGGATTCTGAAATAGCAGTCAAACGACTTAGCACAATTAATACCAAAAGGATATAATGTAAACAAAAGATGAAGCCGTTGGTAAGCCGCTTGGCTCTGTGCAGGTGTACTGGGTTCAATACCCAGCAGAGGAAAAAAATATTAAATTTATTCATTTCTCAGGCAAATATTGCTTCTCTGGGCTTGAAACACTGGTTAAACGGAAGGAATTTCCATATGGCAATAAACTTGCCACTTGTATAGAATGCAAGGAAGTGTTTATATTAATATAAGATTATATAAAAAAATTCCACAGAGAAAGTGTATAAGACCATATGAATTTAATAATAATAAAAATAAACACTTCCTTGCACCCTGCGCAAGTGGCGAGTTTATTTCCATATGGAAATTTCTTCCAACTAACCAGTGTTTCCAGCCCAGAGAAGCCAGAATTGCGTGAGAAATGAATTTAAATAAATTTCTCCTCTGCCGGGGGTCGAACCCAGGACGCCCGCACAGAAGCCAAACGGCTTACCAACTGTGCCACTGCAGAGGATTTGAAAAAAAAGACAAAACGAGTGAAACCCAATTTCGTTTTTTTATTTTATTTAACCCTAGTACTAAGCATGTCCTCAAATAAAGTTATTCCAGTCAGGAAACACCCTGTATCCATCAAGATTGCGTCATGCGGAGGCTATTTCTTTTTATTGTCAGAGTGGTGAGAGGTATTAGGTACCTACTTCCATCAATATGTGATCAAACTGAAAAGGCGCGTCGCAAATACAACCCAAGTATCGATTCCCAACACGAGGAAAATCCAGTCTTGAAGTTGGTGCCTTTTTACTCTTAATTAAAAAAGTTTAAAGGTGAAAATTGTGTCGTGTGAAATGGCCGTGCGCGCCAATTATTTTATAAATCGATTTTCCCGCCGGTGTTGCCAGCCTGTCTGGAGTGTTGGCACGCGACACCGGCGTCTGCTGTCATTTTGCCGGCAAATTTGACATATGCATAAATCGTTCTAAATATCACTCCATTGTAAAGTCGCGTCTAAACGAACAGTCAATAATAATATAAACACTATTGTGCAATATTATATCAATAACGAAATATTATGAAGTTAACAAATATTAGTAGATATTGTTTGGAAAACATCTTGAAAGATCGCGTGGACTGTGTAGCACTTTTTTGTTGATTGGTAGATGTGCAAACTATCCTATTTAAATCATAGATTTTTATTATAATCATAGATTTTCATATAATATACTAGATGTAGTACTCCGTGCAAAAAGTGAGTCATGGAATATCGCGCGTTTGACGTTTTGGTTGGAAACATATTTTAGTTTTCTTTACATTTCGACACATCCTAGATAACTTTATAAACAAAGTGTTTTTTTCGACAAATAAATCGGAAAACAATTCACGTTAGTCGTTATTCCCTGTAGAAAAACGATGTGGTCTGCCAACCAATACGTCAAAAAACCCCCGGAAAAATGCCTCACTTCGATTCATACAAAATTTGCTAACTACGACATCTGGTATATCATAATAAAAATCTATGATTGAAACATATTCCGTGGTGGCGCTGTTCTTTTGTTGACTTAGGAATCAGGGAAAAAATTGTACAAAAATTTAAAAATAGAATAAGGTTTTTTATGGCTGTTAGCAATGGTTACCACAAATAATGGTAAAAAGTATCCTTGGCACGGGTACTTACTCAGGGGTGTTAGTTGCGAAAGTAAAATCCGACATTGTAAGATTGTGAATTTATTCAACTTTCTCAGGGGAAATTTATCATGTTGAAAAATGGCCATAAGTGGTCGGAATTTGGAAAAAAAAACGAGAAAGGCCAAGCAGCAACAAGTAGAATAATAATATTATTATTTATTTTATAACGTTACGAGGTAGGTACAAAACATGAAACACTACCAACCAGTTTTACGTAAATTATAATTTATGTACGAACAAAACATGTTTTACGTTTGTTTATTCCATAGAGCTTGGAGAAAGGAATAGAATGAAGACGTCCCTAGAAGAGGATTTGCTGAATAGTATTATAGTAGGTATTTTGTTATTTCAAAAAAATAAAGAATTATGACACTGCAAAGACAAGAATAGGATTTCAAAAAAATAGATGATACAACACTACTTGTTCATAATTCTTACAAAAATCACAAAAATATGTTTATGATACATAATGTTAATGTTTAAGAAAGTATAACTGATATAGTTCGTCCAAATTTGACTTTGTTATGACTCATCATAATAATATGCGATACAATTGACACCCATTGATATTTTCCATATTTTTAAAACATATTTAAATACTTACATATTTTTTTATTTATATATTTGTACACATGCAAACAAATACAATTCACACTGGCGGGCTAATTGACGTTAAGCAATTTCTTCCAACCATTTATTATATTTTTTTTGCATGTTATTAACGTGTAAAGCATATCATTTACATGTCAATAACATATTTTTGCGAAGAATCACAGACAACGCAGTGTGGGCAACTTGGAAAGGATAAAATTACAACAATAACCAGGCAACCGGATTCTTAAAAAACATAAATTTTGGTAAATAACTCCACATAGGTAGGTACTAATATTTTGAATGAATGATTGGCTAAAGGCAGCCTATTGCCACAGAGAGACAGGGAGAGGTTCAAAAAAAAGCCATCAGTATAATGACTCACCACTCCACCTCCTGCCGAGTGTAAGAGGATGCTCTTGCCCGGCTGGACATTGGCCATGTCGAAGACGAGGATGTAGGCCACGAGGTAGTTCATTGTGATTGCCACAGCGTCTAGGGGTGTCATGGCGTCTGGGAGGGCGAACACGTACTTGGCGGGGACAGCCACCAGCTCGGCCCAGGCACGGTACTCTGGGAGGGCAACCACTTTGTCGCCAACCTGAAATTGAACAACGATAAAACATATTAATAATAATGCATGTACATTGGTCAGAAGGGAAACACCACTTAAACCATTTGTATATTTTTATTTATATTTTCAAAATAAGGCCAATCCGTGAATGCGTTTTCATCAAGCCCATTTCTACTATATACATTTTTAAGGCAAAAAAAAACAATTTTAAAATTTCTGGAACGTGATAACATTTTGAAAGTTTTGACGGACGAAATCATAGAGAGTAAATAAACTATTTATCTATATACTATCAGATATGAGTATTTTTTTTACCTCCACCCGCTCCTTAATATGGAGATTAAAAATGCCCCCTACACAGAACACTAGTAAGAAAGACAAAGAATGCATGCCACGTAGAGTAAGTAGCTCTAGACTCGTGGTCTCGGCACAATAGTGCAATGAATGACAGTCAACGTCGGTGAAAATAATATTCACAGACATGGATTGTCGTGAGATTACTTCGAGCCTGACTACGTAAAACTGGGCACTAGAGAATTGACCAGGGACACTCTGGAATTTTTAATTTCGTATTCAGCAGTACCTAATGTCAGATAGATTAAAACAAATTGAAGGCTGTAAATCCGCATACCCAATGGGACCTTGAAGAGGCCCACGACCAGCAGCGAGGAGCTCCGTACACTTGGGTGAGAGAGCATTGTGTGCTCCAAAGTTTGGTAGGGATGATGATAACCAATGATCATAACTGACATGAGTGTGAGTTTACGAGGCGGATTCCATGAAGGTAGCTATTAAAGCTGCAGTTTCCTGTGATGAACTGGGATGTCTAGAAATCTGGGACAGCCCAAGGTTGACGAAGTCTATTCTCACGGGAATAAGCTATATCAGGCCTGAGTATATGCACTCTATACATATGATATCAATATAAAGTCGATTGAGCTCATATTCTGGGCTGGAGAGGACACTAAATTTCATAAATATATAAGCTTAAAAAATATTAAATCATAAATCTCGACTATTCGATAGTAGTGGAGAGTAAAAATAATATTGTTACACCTTTCAACATGGTCGGGAGGGTTGTATAAAATCGGTGACAAGATGTACCAACATCGCTAACATGACAGGAGTCCATAACGGAATGGCAACATACAACAATAATTTTACACGTAGTCGGGTGCAAAAATTGTCTCAGACGTCGTTTATCAAGACTACGGTGGAGGAGAGGGAAGGAGTGCGAGGGGAGAATAAAAGGGAGAGAGAAAATAACCAGGAGAATGTCTTCTTAATGTGAAAAGGCAGTGCTGAGTGGAAAAGCTCGTAAAGCGAAGAAACATTTACACCATAGAGAAGAAAAGAACAGTGATATACTTGTATTGGGTATGCTGTATAATAATACAGCTAATGTCATCATCTAATGAATTATAATAAAACTACCTACATATTTATGTTATATTCATACTGAAATATTATAGATATTTACAATTCTGCTTAGGATAAATGACTAGATACAATAGTTATTTGTTGCCAAGTGTAAATGATAAAATGACTACATATTGTTGCCTAGGATAAATGAAAAGCAAGATGCAAATGTTGCCAAGGATAAAAACAAGATCAACAAAAACTGGATAGCCTAGTCTTCACACCATTTTTGTAAACCTAACCTACAAAAGTTTGGTAAAAATAGGTTGGTTAGGTTTTTTTGTAGTTATAATTGCGACTGGCGTGAGCCAGTTGCATTATATATTTAAAAAAAAGTAACTAAATATTAAAATAAATGACTAAATTGGTATTTTTACCAAACTTTTGTAGGTTATGTTTAAAAAAAAATGGTGTGAAGACTACATAGGCTATCCACAAAAACTTTTGAAATGCTTTATGGTTTATTTCTGCACCTACACTTAAAAAATAATATAAACCTATTTTTACTTCTCTTATATGGATAGGTACATGTGATCGTTTTAAATAGATATAGAAGAGTGGGCTGTGGCCAACGCTATACTCTCACTACCAAATCATCCCACAAAGTATTCAAATTTTGTAAGGAAAATTTCAGCATGAGTGTGTTAAATTATTTTTCATTTACTTAAATATTTTACTATGGAAAGTTGATAATAGTTCAATGCCATTTTATGAGAGTGATGTGCCTTTTACCAAATGAAAATAAAAATAACAAATTTCGAGTTTCCTAAACTTGGGGTCACTGAAATATTTGACAAATTAAAAAAAATTGAGAAGCACTATTCAGATATCCTTCAAAATCTAATGTGGTCTTAGCGAGTACCTATTAGATATACAAATTTGCAAAGGATCGAATGAGTACTTTAGCCTATAACCGATAAAGTAGAATAAACACGCCGTAGACAGCACATAGTACACAGCACACACAGATACATTGTGATGAAACTTTAAAAATACAATCTCAGCATGATACTAGTTGATAATCTGCAATAAAAAAATAACTCCCCACTATATCCCCTTGGGTTACTGAGGAAAAAAACAGTGGGCAACCGTTATTTGATATAGAATCAATAGCATTACATTGAAATATGTATCTTTGTTATATTTTGAGTAGGTAACTTTTACAGAAATCCGATTCCTTTCATAAAAAATGACACATGAAGCTTGAGTTACGGAAGGAGAGGTACACACATACATAAATATTAATATTATTTGTAAACCAAGTCTGGAGCCTTGTTCCCAATTTACAGGCTGGCCTTATTTCGATAAGTGTTTACTGGCACACGATCCAACCAGGCTTGATTTATTTACGGTTCGATAAAAGTTATACCTACAAAGACAATACATATTTCACAACTTCACGTAAGTTTCCAACTTCAATAGTATTAAGACACAACTCACGTAATTTTACGTTTTATTTATTCGAACCAAGGTCAAACAGCTCGTCCTTTTGGCCACCACAATTTCCAGGGTGAGGGTTTGAACTGCTTTGTATATTTTGGATGGCACTAAATCCTAGTGACTGAAAACATGATAGATTAAAACTGCCCAATACACTATGAAGTTACGTGTTAGTAAGGGTAAACTATCGAGTGCGTTAAAAAAAGGTTTATGCATGATTTAAATTATCGGAAATCCAAAATTTGTTGATTTTTAGTATTTTAATGACAAACTTGCCTCTCCTAGACAACGTGTCATTTAGATCAAGTCACAACCAGTCACAACTGTCACTTCCATACATTATTGAGTTATCTTTTCTTGTTTCATTTCTTGAGCTAAATGACACGTCGTCTAGGGGGGTTGATTTGAAATGTAAAAACTTTATCAATTATTCACTTTAATTTTATGCATTCCTTAAGCACATAAAAGATTAATTTCTCTACGAGTAAAAAAATGCGGTAAAAACGGATATTTCATATATTTTTTAAAGGGAATTGATGCTTAATTTTAAAATTGTGGGAGAGAGTTCACTAGAGAAATGTTAAAAATACTTTAGGCTGGGTTGTTTCAACAAAAGTATTAGTAAAAGTATAGTTAAAATACTTTGATTTCATAAAATTGTTCAAAATTGTGCCGTTTGACGGTACTAGATTTCAATGAAACAACCAAAAGTTTTGAACAATTTTATGAAATCAAAGTATTTTAACTATACTTTTACTTTAATCTTTGTTCCAGAAACACAACCTTGGGGTATTTTTCTTACTGTCGATTTCTTCAAGATAATTTATTTTTACAGGTCGACAAAAGTGTCAAGCCATGATCCGCGAGATTTTGTATGGCCATATTTTGTTGCTATATATTATTATTCATGGTTTTTCCAACTTTGAAGTCAAAGAACAGCAATTTAGAGGCTTTAATATACTATATAGTAATATACTTCGTAGTATCAAAACATCGATTGTCCCACAAATTAACCGAGAAATGTTTTTCACGTCCCAGGAGATAAAAAGAAAAGAGAATAATAATGGAGAGATTTATGAAGTTCCCTCTTGTAGTGAATTTCTCGTTAGGGGCAAGAACTTCCCTCGTCCCCAAACGAACCATTATTTTACGAAAATAATGAACGAATTTCTGAACAAAACGGCGGCGCTGACAACTTTTAATTTGTCTTCTCGATAAAAAAAAACAACTCTCGAGCGAAATGCTATCCCCCATAGAAATTGTAGAATTTCGGGAATAAATGCGATCGACTTTTTGTTAATAATAGTGTAACCTTGGAATAATGCATTGAATATTTACTGAGAAGATGTTTAGGTATTTCTATTTTGGTATTCAAATCAAGTCACAATGGTGACAATACAAAGTAAATATAAAAAAATATCGAATTTTAAAATGTAGGTCACTTTTACATTAAACAAGATGATACTGATGTTATAGGAGAGACAGCAAATGAGATATTGAATTTATAAAAATTACATATATAATTTATATGCAGATACAAAGGAACAAAGTAAACTTGAACACTTGAACAAACGCACTGACTTTTTTTTCTTTTTGACATTAGGTTAGATTACCATATCGAATATTTTTATTATTGCATATGCGCAAACATTGGATTTTTTCCCTGTAGGGAGTCAACCAGCCGATGACAGGTCGTAAGCCCTGTAGGTGCCTTGATTTCCCGGTTCTCCTACAGTAAAATATTCCAACTTCGTCTCTATTGAGATAATTAAAAATCTGTTAGATTACCATAGATAAGATAGTAAAAAAGTAGCTAGACGTATAAAACCAAAAACTCAGTCAACGGCAGAATGCTTTCGGGTCTTTTTAACAACTCAAAAACCCCCGTAAATATTTTTTGATAAGGGATGATCATTCATTAGACTTTAACGTCTACGAAAGTAATACCAGCCTAATTAATCTGACTAATCATAGATTTTCGTGATCATTCGTCATATTTATATGGATAGTTGCCCCTTGGACGTAACACTGTCTTCGCCAAAACTTAACGTGATTGTGTAGGTACTACAGTGGTTATAATAACAGACATGGATACAAATTCGGAGAAAGATAATCTTTAAGTATCTACATTGTGTCTAATAAAACATATTTTTCCCAACAGACAAATCATGTTTTTTATATAAGTGTACCTGTGATTTGAGTGTGACGTTTGACAGGCGTCCATTGTTTTTATCCGGAGAGAGAGTTGGGTCACATTTTGACAGAATGGTATTTGTAAAATGAATTTATCCAAGGAATGTAATTTTTGAATAAAAGACTTCAACACTCTCTAAAAATAACTCATTTTTGGTTGGCGGATTATTGCGTTTATGTATTTTTTTTTCATCTTCTTTAGGCGTGCTCTTCATTCCTGAAGGTCGTGTCCATCTTGGAAAGCCATTGTTACCTCCCCGACTAAATCCTCCAGAAGTTTCTGATATCTGCCTTTCTCGGGGCTAAAGACGAATTTATTCAGCATGTTTTTCGTAATATATAAGTAATTTTGAACCCTCACTGTTGAGTCTCCGTACATAATGATAGTATACTAATAATATTTATCAGTAAATCATTAAAGCTGTCAAAGTAAGAAATAATTTTATTTAATATAAATTAAATATATACAGACATTTACATGATTCAATAACGGAGATCGGAATAGCCAAAGAAAACATTAATATTAATGACGACATATTAAATACCACTCACAGATAACCGAATTCGCTTGGAATATGAAACGAAAACGTATGTAACGTTTCCAATAAATTAAACGAATGGCATAAACTTTATGAATGGTGACATTTACAATTATTATTACAGAAACATTAAATTAACGGCGGCGTTTACCAACTACTGGAAAACAAATTGAATATAAATATGTAGGCATTTTAATATTGCAAACAAATCGGCGAAAAGTAATAACAGAAAATGTACGAGTGAAAACTACAAAGATAAATTTGACAAAAATCATCGACCTGTTGATTGTGAAGATTTATTTTCTCCGATTCAACAAATTTCACGCACTACTTTAACCGCGGGTTAATTTGACGTGAAAAGTGAGTAGGCACTCATTTTCATTCCGGATGATGTGGCAATAATTTATCACACGTGACAACACTGTTGGGAAAAATAACGTTAAGCTAATTCTTGGCGGGAAGGGTCGAAGCACGCGAACAAATAATAAAAACATTATTATTCTATTTATAAAATAAGTTTAAGGCGCTTCGAACTCCACAGGTCAAGTTCATTACATTATTGTGAAGTGGGTACACTGAACATGCAAAGATGTCGCAAGAATTTTAACACTGAAATTGTATCTAAAGCTGTCTCTACATTTAATTTACTAAATGCTTGATATATTATCTCGCCAGTTCTATATGTTATTAAATCAAGTTAATTAAGCAACTACACGCGTAATCATATTAAGTAATTTGTAGGTTTTCTTTTGAGAAATTTGCGAGATATCGAATTTTGGAATTTGTATCTTATATTTTGAGATATAGTATTGAAATTTATGTACCTAACACTCCATATTTAGAAATTCGTATAGGCTGTCAGAAAAACAAATATTGTTGGACAAAATAGTCAAAATCTATTTATAATTACATAATAATGTACACTCTAGCACATGCCCATGGGCTAGTAGAGTGGATACTTCCATGTGACTCCATTGACTCTTATTAGAATTTTAATAGTTTTTATATATGAATTCTTTTAATTATTGTTACTCGTAACCAATGTTCTTGTAATTGAATGGATTATAAAAACAAAAATAAAAAAGAAGTATGTGGCGAAAAAAATATCGAAGGATAATATGTAAAGTTTCGAAATTTTTTGATATTAGTAATGCCAATCCAGTTGAATGTTAGTTTGAAATGTTCAGTAATCATGTGCTAATATATTTTTTTTCAAATAAACAGTTTTTATCTGATAACTAAAATTGCAGACGAAAAATTATTGATTATCACGTTAAGTTTGCTATTTGTTTTCTATCTTCATTAAAGATGGAAAAATGATAGCTTTTATGCCCATTGTGTAAAATTCTTGAAATAGGTGTGAGGCGTGAAGATATTGTTGGCTTTCTTGTAATCATTTAAAAGTTTTTTAAAATCAAAATGTGAAAAAGAACTGGACTTATTGGGTAATAAATATTTCTCATTTGGAGTGGCTACACTTCCCATCTATTTATTTTGATGTGGTAAGACGCTTGCCTCTGATACATCGGGAAAGTGTGCCTATAAAATATATACGTAGGTAGTATTGTTAGGTGAGTTCAAGACCAATTCAAGACGTTTCGAGGGAGTGCTTAGAGCAAATAAAATCAGTCGAAGTAATTTGCGAAGCACTTAAAGCACTTTGCTGCGTCTTAGTATCGCAGCAAAATTCTTACAATATGGAATTTATCGATTTTAAGGTTATAGTAGAAAGGGTATGAATTCTAACAGAAAGAGAAAATTCAAGGCTCATTTCTTTAATATTGATACTAATTAAAATTGTAATGAGATCAAGTGAAGTTGATGACTACAAATAACAATCAGGATTATGGAATAACTTAAGTGATGATTTTACATCGACAAAGATGAATCAATTCCTTGCTTTCTTTCCTCATTGCGGTGATTAATATATTTATTGTGGTCATATTTTTGATGATTTTTTTAAATGACCACATACCATTGAACCAAATTCATTTCAGAGTTAGCGGAGAGATTACCCTTTGTCACACTAAGAAAAAATAAAAATGTGTTGATTTAAAAACCAAAATTCCGTGTAAAAAATAAAGCATTCAGAAAGACCACTTTTTCTTAGTGCAATAAAACCGCCTTTGTTTATCCATTTGATGTGTATTTTGAACAGCGAATCAGCAGTTTTAACCAGTCCAATGCCTCCCAATCCATTAGATGTTCAGTTTGAAAATTAATGATTTAATCTATATATAACGTTAGATTATCAAGTGAACCTAATGACATTGTAGATAGACTACTCAATTGCCTTAATCTAAAATGTATGTACCCTTTTCGCTGAAATGAATTAAATTATTGCCTATGGATCTGTGGTATGTTTCCAGTTGGAATGAAACTGTTCGCCTCGGGGGGATTTCAACACAAAACTAGGTCTGCAAAAAGTGATAAGATAAAAGGAGAGAAGAGGACTAACTAAATCCTCTTCTCAATTCTCTCTCCACGAACGAACATTTCCATTCGAATGGTTTCAACTTTACACTCCTCGATGATCGGTGTTTTCCAATTGATTACCCAATAATAATATTTAATCTGAAACGATTCGGTAACATCCCAAGTGTAGTGAGCAAAGGAGTTGATATAAAAGGTAAACATACAGGATAAAATAATATCAATTGAATACTGAAATCGATAGAATTGACTAAAATTCTACACTGTTCCAAATTCCAGTAATATTAAAAAATAATTTGATGAAGGAATTATAAAATACCAGAAAATAGACCGTTTTAGGTTAATTAAAAATATTACGATATATTTTATGTACCTACTTCAGCCACTGGCATTATTCCAAAATAGTTAAGCAGTCATTTAGAATTTAAGAAAAAAAACAGTTATAATATATTGTGATGCTTCCAGATTAACAAAAGCTTTATAAAATATTTAGGAATCGATAGGATTGACAGGTAGTATAGGGGCCCCCACAAAGTCTAGCCATTTGATAAGTATTTAGATGGTTGAATTATTCCCAATTGAAGCCTGATCATTCATAATTGGTTTTGAATTATTATACATATTTATATAAGTAATCATAATGAAGTCAAAATATACTAATAGAGCTGCAGTTATCTCCGGATGCCTGAGGGACACTGTTAGGGCCAATACATAAATATGCTAATATAGAGTAAGGTCCGAATATATAAAACATCAACATTATGACCTATGGAGTTGAAGCAAAGGCAGCTACGGTGAGAGCAAAACAGCTACTCAGAACAACAGAGATGAAAACGATAAGACCTATCTTGGCCAGAACGCTCAGAAAAAGAATTCCCAATGAGGATATCCACACAACCTGCAATGTGGAGGATATTGTAAGGTGGAACAGGCAGAGAAGACGATACTGGAGAGATCATGTAGAGAGGATGAATCCAGAAAGGCTGCCAAAGATTGCAATGCGCGAGATACCAGAGGGACACCGACCACCGGTAAGACCAACAAAGAGATGGAAGAAGAGCTGGACATCCTCGTTCCAGGATCTGTAGAAACAAATCATAGATATATCAAAAGAGGAAGAATCATGCCGAATCTTTTGTAGGTATAGTAAAGATCTTTGTCGCAAGTACATATTTGCGAAACCCACAACCAAATAAAAAAGATACCATAGACAAAATAGAAAAAAGGTTGTAATTCGCCCAAATGGACGAAAATGATTTTCTCAGAGAAACGTAAAGATATGATGTGATAGGAGGAATAAAACATTAGCAGAAAAGGGCGATTGACGCTCGAGGTCGTATCCATTTCTGAAATGTGTGGAAAATTAAATGAGACTTGACCGAAAAAACCTTTTTTCAATAAGATCCTAACAAAATGTATAAACTATTCACCAGAGACAGGCAGGTTTTTATAACATGTCTAATACTCTGAACGGATTCAAAATGAAAAACTACATAGTTCAAAGAAGTCGGCTAAATTTACTGTAAAAATATTCGATATTTCGTTAAATGTGACATATGTTTAACCACTGATAGCAGTAATAATTAGATACCGCAAATTACAAAGTTACCTTCCAATCCATCAAACTTATAGGAGAATTCATCATAAAGATGGGTCGATGGCAGAGCGGTTAGCATGCTGGGCTAGTAATCCAGTGGTCGCGAGTTCGAATCCTGCCTCGACCAATTTCGTTCACCTATAGCACAAGCATTTATGCTTATTTTAGAGAACGTAGGAAGATGTTTGTATATGTAATTGTTTATTAACAAGAACATATTCATTTAAAAAAAAATATGGTAATATTGTGTTGGTGTAGAAAATAATATTTACATAAATTCAGTAAACGTCTGAAAATAATAAGTGAACGTTAATTTATATTTCGTATCGACAGACGTACAGTGACCAGACATATGGTAAGTCTAATCAGAACACGACAATTCGTAAAACGTCAAAACAGAACGGTGATAAACCAACACATTCAACAGTCCGAAAGATAGCAACGTTTTTGATAAATCATTTTGTATTGGTAATAATCTAGTGAAAGCAGATTCAAATCCTGCCTCGACCGATTTCACTCAGCTTAAGCACAAAAATTTGTGCAAAATTTGTAGTTTAGGAAATGTATGTTATTGTTACGAGGACATATTCATTATTTAATAAAAAAGTTATACGAAAAGGGACTTTAAAGAGCGCGGCGGAGGACTGTAGTAATATAAAATTTATAATATGGCCCAGAACCATACAACAACAACAAAAAATACGACGGCGAAAAAGAACTATAAAAAGTTAAAATAATAATTTCGTACAGCAGCACATGGATGAAGGCCTTCAGAGTCCCGCCTAGCAACAGTGTACGTGCCATCGGGAGGGGCGGCGGAAGTGGGGGGTGGAAGAGTGTAGAGGAAAGAGAGGAGGCGCCCACGCTACCCGGAGCCGCCATAAAACGACGCCCCAACCCCTTCGCCGGCGTCCCGACGCCCCAGGGCTGCCAACGTTAATAAATAATAATTGCAATTGCTCGTTTCGTGCAGGTTGTTGCATTGTTTTTCGAAGAATCGCGCCAACGACGTGGTATCGACATTTTCTAATATGGCAGGAAAGCAGGAGGGTTAAATCAACCCATAATTGATGGTGCTGTACGCAACTGTCTACGGCTGAAGCAGTTTACATTATTTACTTTCATTCAAGAACTATGCCATCAGAAAGACACCTTACATTCAAAAAGGAAATCGGATAGGGTCAAAGAAGATAATCGAACTACACTGATTCAAAACCCCACATGACTTTGCTTCGCACTTCATTAAAATGTTTCATACACCTTACCATTGAGGTCGTCTGGAACATAGAGTACCTACCTATAAATTATTCAAAGAATTTCGGATCCTCTAATACAAAAGAAATTTAGAATAATGTTCTTTCAATAAATTATTTTAAAGTACTGTTGTTTTTCTTCTTCTCGTCATGTCAACGTGTTAAATTTTGCGATGAAAAGAAAAGATAACCCAAAGTATGGAAATGACAGTTGTCTGTCACGTGACAACACTGTCACTTACTTCCGTTGAGATATCTTTTTTTTTTCATCGAAATTTAGCACGTTACTAGGCACCAAGGTTTACCCAAAGGTTTCAAACATCCCGCACTCCAGTCCATTCACGGCTATTGTTAAGCGATGACATTCGTCTTCGGTCGACATCTCGTCAACCTTGAATCTTATCTTCCAAGATCAGCTAGGTTACAGGTTCACAAATTACCTGTTAGTTGCCCGAAAAGCAATGTAATAAAATGAATTACTTAAAATGAGACAGCTATCACCACCCATTCCCGAATTTCATCTAGAGACCAACTGTCCAAATATCATATTATAATGGTGGCAAGTCTGGTCCGACCGGCGAAATCAAAACCCTAGTGATTATTTTTTTCAAATGCGAAATTATTATTTTGTGGCTCCATCGTTAATTAATAACAATAAAATAACTTTGTATTCACCACTATTTTATTAGAACAAAGTCTACATGTTTCGAGAACAATGTTCTCTTCCTCAGGACACTTAAGGATATACCTAATTATTATTATATGGAGTTCTATAATATCTTCAGATGTCATATAAGACCAGACAAGATGCCAGACAATATAAGAATAACTTAAAATGAGACAGCTATCACCACCCAATTCCGAATTACGTCTAGAGACCAACTGTCCAAATATCATATCAGACAATATAAGAATAACTTAAAATGATACAGCTATCACCACCCATTTTCAAATTACCTATGTCTAGAGGCCAATTGTCCAAATATCACATGAGACACGACATTATGCATTTTAAAATTAGCCAAGCAGCGCCCTGGTGATTCACCGATTGCTAGACATACATATCCACGACGGCTTGGAAAGAGACAGGCAGACAACCACCCCGTCGTGTGAGAAGACAGGCTTCTTTGTCTGAAAAGATATGAATTATTCAATTGTTTTTCACAACCACTTATTCACGGAGAGCTGGTCGAACTAAATGAAATATATGCCACATATTGCGGCCCGACTTTGACACCAGACATATAAAACGAAACTTCAATATTGGAAGGCAAGAAACAGATAAATCTTCGACGAATGAAAAATTTGCAAAGTTCACGGCGCAGTATAAAATAAAACACTGTATAGAAGGTGAAGAACTTTTCGAGGTTCGTAGACAATGCAGATTCTTTATACAACTTTGAAAGCTCTTCTTGATCCATTTGTTTGATACTTTTGAAAACTTAAATATAGGAATTTTGATTAATTAAAACGGTAATAGACCTCACCTGTTCACAAAACCGATTATGGTACAGGGATATAATCGGATTTGAATCATCCAATAAACTCAATTGACCTTTGACGTTTTGTAGCGTATTGCGTTTCCCGTGTTCTAACCTTTTTAACTATGTATACATTTGCAAAAATCTCACTCGCATTCTGTTACTTGTCGAGTTTAGTTTCGCCAAAATATTCAAAATTTATGATAGTTTTCTGAGATTTATATACTCCATACTAGAGGGCTCGGTCAGACGTTCTGCCACACATCGCCGCATTATAATATATAGACCCTATTTTATGTATTTTTCTTTTTTTCTTACATTTGAGTGTGCTATAATCTTTGAAAGATCGAGTGTTTGGTGCAGACCAATCTTTGGATTGTGACCCAGAAGAAGAAGATAATCTTTGGATGTGTAAAGTTTTCTTTGTCAGTTCTTTCTAGCAATACCAATTGAACTGGCGGAATAAAAGGTTGCAAACCCTTTAACTTGACATAATATAAGCACCAACCACCTCTTGTTTTGCACACTTTGAAAATGGTCACTGGATGTCCGAAACTAGTCAGTGTCATTAAATAACTAGTAAAACTTAAAACTGCAGTTTTATTTCACAAAAAAATCATATAATTTGCAATGGAATTCCACCAAGAATTGTCCACAAAAGTTAAATAAAGAAAAAAAATTGTGTCTAAACAAAACATATTTATAACCTAAATTTACAAAAGACCTACGTATATATAACCTAATTAAATAACCGTACATTTTTTCCTTTTAAATATGCGTACTTACTTATGTTGTTCAAAAAACCTTGTCATATCCAAATATAATGTTTTTTATTCATTCGTATTATTTTAGAAGTGATATTTACATTAAAATATAATCAGTTTTAGTGAATTAAAATGGGTGTTGAGTTATAACAATAATCTGAAAATAGTAACAATTGCTTTTGACCATAGACAATACAATAGCATGTTCAGAATAACCAAAAAGTGTACTATTGGATGACAATTGATTTTTGTAAACAATTACAGCTATTGTTATTGGAATAATTTCAATTCAATCGTAGAAATTTCAGAATAACCACCAATTAATGTATTCTGTATTGCTTATCGACCAACCAGATTGTAAACACAGCTAAAAACTATCTCATGCGGGAAATAAACCCGTTGGTCCTCCTGGTACGCAGTCTCCACGTCTTTCTGTCCTGTGTCATCTCGCGGGTCAGCTGGTCCTTCCTCAGCTTTATCTCTCAATACTCGTCCACCAGGTGGCCTGTGGACGGCCTCTAGCTTTGGGTGGAGTGGGAATATTTAGGGGCACCCTGACCACGTGATTATTTACATGCTCATACCATCGGAGTCTGGTTTCTTTCATTTTCTCCGGGATGGGCGCGACCGCAAAGCTACCACGTTACCGTGGGCTCAAAAATCAAATATCTTTTTTGTATAAGACAATTCACCCCTATTTACTGAGCCAGGAAGAACGACGATAAATTAACAAATAATGTAAAGTTAATAATTCTGTTAACATGTTTTTTTGTTTCTTTGTTTTAAGATGTCTCCTTTACACACGAATGCTTGCATTCTGGTAAAGGGCAACGTGTTTTTTTACTACCTTTACTACCTTTTTCTGTATTTTATGATTGTGCGTATTTATGTGCTGTATTATTTAAAAAAAAATAATACTACTTAACAAAATCGAACACGATACCTACACGAGAATATCATACATACAAGTAAATAAAAAAATGGAGGACTATTCAATGTTTTCTTCGCGTTGAAATTAGATTTAAAATTGTTTCACGTCAGTCCCTAGATTGTTTGCAGATGTTTTATATAGCAAACAAATTCAAAATTTTGTTACTTTTTGTACATATCATTTATACTTTTTTTTTTTATTCAGTAGATTTTCCCTTTAGCCTCCTGAACAATAGCTTTCCAAGCCTTCCTGTCAGCTGCAGTGGACTCCCAGTCATCACAAGCATTCAACACGTTCAGATCTCGGGTAACATTGTCCATCAATCTCTGCCTTGGTCTTCCCAGGGGTCTCTTGCCTACAGGGTTATTTTGCAGGATACGTTTTGTGGCTCTTTCTTCCCCTGACCTGACAACATGTCCAATCCAAGCTAATCTTCTGGACCTGATTTCGCTGGTGATTAAAGGTGGTTGTTGCTAAAGCTCTACCGGAGTTGTATGGCCATCGGAAGTTATTAGTATAATAGTAGATTTTTACTTTCAACGAAAGAGAATATGAAAAACAAAAGTAAGTAACTTTTTTTACGAATAAAATATTTTATATCACAGATTTGGTTATAGGTACCAACAAAATATTCGTTCGTATTTCATACATTAAAATAAAAGGTGGGTAAGAATTGTGCATATTTGTTTACGTCCCATATGCCAGAGTTCATAAACGTTAACAATAAGGGCCTTAAGGTACAAACGAATGTTAATAAGTACAACGACCGAAATTCCGTGTAAGCGAATAATGTTTGCGCAAAATCATTACACGAATAAAACACACCGAACAATTTCAAATAAAGCGAAACAATAAAACAATTTAGCTACCGTGTTGATTTTGACTCAGTTCAGGAAAGGCATAGAAACGTCTGTGGAATAGAAAAGGCCAAATGGTGGAATCAAATCAAGAGTGGACCCTATTTGGGAAATACGAAACGGATGGGAGGAGATGATAGCTCAACATCTTGGAAAGGAGAAAAAAAAAAAACTCCGCTACAAGATTTAAAATTCTTGGTAAACATTTTAACCTCCTTATATTTTTTACTCCCGCTAATTACTTTTCTTTCGTTTCTTCGCATTTACGGCAATCGTTTTATCCACGTTATAAAACAATACGTTTTTTGTTAGCAAGCAGATACCACACAACAAATATTTGCTAAGAAAAAAAATGCTTTACGGCTCTGCTAGAGCTTAGAAAACGCATTGTCATTTTACCAATGTCAGATGAGCTGTCAAAGTTGACATTAATCGCGATGATTTAAACATAAAAAAATAATAAATAGAGTTCAAAATCATAAAAGTGGATAAAAATATGTTGACATATATAATTAATTTGAAAAATGTGATCAAATGGCTGGACAAATACGAATACATAATAAACTTATTCCTAACCTCAAATGACAAAGGTGTTGATATTTTTTTCCTGCAACCAATTTATATTCAATTTATAAAGCAACTCGCTCACGCGAGTCGCTATTATCATTAAACGCTGCCTAAAACTTACCGAATATTATACGGGATGTAATAAAATACAACAACGAACTCGAACCATCGAACCTCAACAACTTTTCTGCCACCTCGGTACAGGCTCAGCCTAGTGAGGTGGTGTATACCAAATAATACTATAAAAAAATGTTTCATATAACTTATTTAAATTGTACTTTTTCGTAATATTTTTGTTTGTATATTGTTATATTTTGTTTGGTTTCAATAATAAAAAAATGTGTACGTAAATCTCCACTTTCGTTATTTTTTGGTTAGGTTTGTCTTTAACGATAATAGCGACTCGCGTGAACGGGTTGCTTTGTAAATTGAATGGAAATTGGTTGCAGGAATAATTTCATCAACACCTTTGCCTTTTGAGGTTAGGTAAAAGATTATTGTGGATTCGCATTTGATCCATTTTCTCAACATATATTATTTAAGTTAATTTTATGTCACTTACTATTTTCACGTTTAATGTCAACTTTGACAGCCCTTCCGACATTGGTAAAATGACCAGTGTGTTTTCTAAGGTCTAGTACGGTTCTTGTATATATATTTTTTTGTTTTAAATTGAATAAAACCCGTTCTATGAGGTGGGTTGTGCTATTTAGCAGGGCGAGTCATTGTTGCCACATAAAATATTTATGGTACCAGAGGATAAATAAATTACGATTATTGCTGGTTAAATGAACCTCCAAATGAAAAGATTTGTTATTATTAAAAACTAAGAAAAAGGTGTTTTTTTATTACTCAATAAAAAAAATGATACTTAGGTGATTTTACGGGCATTTTATATTGTACCATTTTCGTTAAAGAATCATTTAATCTGATTAGCTGTAAACATTAAAAAACCCCGTTGTTATTTAATCTCGTTTATAACAAATTCCTCAATTGGTTAATTCCAAGATTTAAAAAAAAATAATATATACCTAGATGGCGCCCGTTTTTAGCATGAATTATTTTGAGGTTATTTTTATTATTGGTGAGAAATCACGCACATTATTAAGTTTTGAATTCTTTTTGACTCGAGTTATCAAAAAAGATCAAAACGGTGTTTATTTTAGACACGTTTCTTATACATTATATATAATTATGTAACAATATAAATATGTAAAAATCTAATTTTTGATAATCATATAAAAATGCTTTGATTTTGAATCAAATTAAATTCAATTTTTGACGCTTTCCTAATATACCTAACAAAAGATTCGTGTTATTATACAAAAATAAATAATTTCAATAAAAATGAAACGTTTTAATTAATATAATACTCTGAAACTCAGACTTTTACTTTTCTTAGGGGTCCCATAACTCATGACAGTTCGGCAACATCTGCTACAATAAATTCTGGTCATTTTTCCCGCGCTTTCTCACTAACATTTAATTTAACGGAAGCATAAAAATTAATACGTTTTACAATTTAGAACGTGTGTGACAGAATGTCAAAAACAAAGCAGTTATGGATGAAATATTAACGAGAAACTATCGCGTTTAATCATAATTTTGAAACGAGTTCTAAATTTAAACTGAAAATCGCTATGTAATGGTGTTTCGAGTCTGTATAACTAGTAGAAGCTAAGATTATATACAATTATATGAATAAAAGTCTCCTTTTCTTCATCGTGTATTAAGTCATTTGACCTGATGTTCGCGAGGGTGGACTATCCTGAGAGGAAGAGGTCCAGATGTCCTTCCAACTGTTTGCAGGTCTTCCGGGTAGTCTTTTGTAAATGGGTATTTCTGTCTTAACAGTTTTGACAATTCTACAGTTGATCGTGCCTTCGACGTAGTTTCTCCAGAAACGTCTTCTGCTACGTACCCATCTTGTTATGTCCTCGACATCGCATATAGACCTAACCATTTCATTTCTAATGCGGCCCCTGAGGGTTCTTCCAGCAATGGAGCGCAGGGTCTCCATTTCAGCCACTCTAAGACGGCTTCTTATTCTGTTGGAGTCGGCTCTTACTTCTATCCCATATGTCATAAAAGGGCGGATAATAGTAGAAGTCTATTTTCTCAAAAAGTGGTTACTTAAAATTTTCGAAAGAAAGACTAAAATTTAATTATGTACAAACAAAATATTTCAATAAAACACCAGTCGGGCTAATCAGAACTATCTCGATCTTCTTCAGCGGTGTAGAGGCATGAGCCAGAGAAAAAGAAATGATGTCATGGGGATGTGGTGATAGCGAAGAAAGTTGCAAATGCATGAACTGCTGTGTCCGTGTTAAATGGAATTACAGATAATGGATCGTGTGTCGTCTAATTGTAAACGTTTTCTGCATCATTTAATATTTCGGATACATTGCAAGAAGGGCCTATGATAACCTCGTTGCAATATGAAGCGTGGAAGGTAGGAAATTCAGAGGACCGTTAACCTCCGATATGCTCGAGACCTTCCTACATAGAAGCAGATTGAATATAGCCGCGATCCTGTTATGAGACCATAGAATAATCTTTCATATAAAAAAACCGTCTTCAAAATGAATGTCAATATATAGAAAAAATGTGCCGACCCCATGGCGTGATGGTATCTATGTATGTAGTAATATCTTTCATACAATTAGCCTATACAATAATACGTGTTATACACATTGCAGAGGCCTTTGTATATTGAAGAATTTGATCATTTTTCTTATGAGTCCTATTATCAGAACTCGATGAAAATACTTATATGTGTGATCATCTCTGAATCACCCCTTCCTATTAAAAAAAATAAATCATTAAAATTGGATAATATGGTAAAGAATTACTGTCGCTGAAGTCAAAATTGAAGAGTTTGTTGATTTTATCATGGATTCCACGATCAGATCTTGACAAAATTGATATGGAACCAATCGGAAGAACCCCCTTTTAATGATAAATAATTATCGAAATCGGAAAACGCAGTAAAAATAAACCGCTGAACCTACACAAAAAAACACGTTTTTGGTAGTCGGTTTATAAGAATTTACAAAAGAAGCATGCATACATTCAATAAAAACAAATAATGTAATTTTGAAATTGCATAAAATTGCTTTACGAGCGTAGATGAATTAAAAACAAACCATGCATCAAAATTAAATTAAATGCATTGAGAAAGGCGGCAAAGAAAACAAGATGGTACAATTTAAATGCAGAAAACTGTAATAATAAATTACCAGCGGAAAGAAGTTATCTGATAAATCCGACAGAGGAGCCGAATTAACATTATTTAGCTTCTTTCCCTCTTTGTGAAAATAATTAATTTTCCAATTATAACTTAAACAAGTTGGTTTGAGGCTAGAATAATAATAATTTTAATAACGTCTACGCTCTTTGTAGAAATAAGCTTTTATTAAAACACATTTCTAGTTGATTAATTAACAAATTATACATTGTTGAGAATCGCGAACTTGAACTTGTCACATTAAAGTGTTATTTAGTGATTTCGTCGTTTTGGAACAGCTTTAATATTCCCACGTTATAACGGCGATAATTCATGATATCAAAAATGTCCCGTGGCATTTTACCGAGATGAAAATTTACGACGTACCAAGTGACTGAAAATCGATAGCGTGATTTGAACTCATATATTTTTTTAATAAAAGCTTAGAGTAATCTTCTAAAAATGAAATTTGTTGATTCGAAACCTAAAAGAAAACGTTTCATTATCACACCTAGACTCGTGCGATCGATGACATTTTATATATAGACACGTTATGCGAGATCAAAACTCTACAAAAATGGTACAGCGAAACGAATTCTTACAATATCACCAAGAAAGAGCACACACAACAGACTACATTAAGTGAGGAGATAGAACAATACGAGACACACACTGCAGACATATTTTCTCTTTTACTCCAGTGCAATCGCATTATAATTATATCTCACACCAAATAATAATGACCGAGAAAGAAAAGAACTTATAGCTGTGTGAAAAAGCAAATACAACAGAATATCTCTGCATACCAATAAGCGAATATGACTAGACTATTAAAAGTGTTGTATTGGTGTCAATAATGCTATTTCCGTCCTCTCAAAAGGTTTTAACTATGGTGTATCATATAAAACTATTCCTAAAGAAGAAATAATTACAGCGGTTGAATCAGCCATTCACAAATGCACCAATAATACTGCGGAAACAATTAGACAAGAAACATGCTCGATTTTAAGAAAAAATACACCACCAAAATGCAATTTATCAAAACTAGAAATAATAGCCCTCAAAGAATTACGCAACAACAAAGATTTGATAATCCTTCCAGCTGATAAAGGCAATGCCACAGTAGTGATGAACAGTGAAGATTATAAATCGAAAATGACCGATATCCTTGAAGACCCAGCATACAAAATACATGCAAGCAACCCAATCACGTATCTTGAGAAAACCACGAAAACTAAAATAATGGAAACAAAACTTAGTGATGATATCAAGAAGTCACTTATTCCACGAGAGAAGTCGTCACGCTTTCCAAAATTATATGGTCTTCCAAAAATTCATAAGAAAGATATTCCTCTCAGACCAATTGTTAGTTCCATTGGTTCGCCGTTACAAATGCTTTCTAAATTCCTCGCGAATATGTTGCAGCCCTATGTAGAATCCGCAGACTCCTATGTCAAAAACTCAGAACATTTCATATCACTCATCACTGACTTAGAACTGGAAAGTACAGATATTCTTGTGAGTTTTGACGTTGTTTCTTTATTTACAAATATTCCAATTAACGAGACACTAGACATAATCAAAGAAACACTCAATACCACAGACGATATTTTAAATTTATTTTATCACTGTTTAAATAACACATTTTTTTATTACAACAATAAGACATACAAACAAATAAAAGGAGCACCTATGGGTTTGTCATTGTCACCAGCAGTCGCCAACTTATTTATGACGAGGTTTGAAGAAGAAGTCTTAAAGAAAGTAATACTCAAACCAAAGAAATGGCTAAGATATGTGGATGACACATTCGTAGTATAGTCTCACGGAGAAGAAGAATTAAATAATTTTTTGAACACTATTAACAGCATTCATAAAGATATAAAGTTTACAATGGAGAAGGAAAATAACAGACAAATACCTTTCTTAGACGTTTTAGTGTTAAAAAAAGCAAACGGTAAACTGGGGCACACAGTATATAGAAAGCCCACACACACCGATAGATACCTACACGCAACGTCCAATCATCACCCCGCACAAATATGCTCAGTCGCAAAAACACTAATAACAAGATCAAAAAGAATTGCAGACCACGAGCATAAAAAACAAGAATTAGAATACACGAAAAATGCTCTACGTTGTAATGGTTTCTCAGACTATATAATAAACAAAGCATTAAAGAGTCCAAAAACAGTGAAAGAAAAATCCAATGAAACACCATTATCAACAGCCCGACTACCATATATCAAAGGCGTCACCGATAAAATCAGCCGTCTATTAAACAAAAATAACATACGTACCGTTTTCAGCACAACAAATAAAATATCAACCTTTCTAAGAAACCCGAAAGACATCATTCCACTTGAAGCTCATGGAGTATATGAAATACCGTGCGGATCGTGCAATAAGACTTATGTAGGAAGAACCAATCGAAAAGTTGAAGCACGAATAGCGGAGCACAGAGTCGACATGAGAAACAAAAAACTTACATCCTCACTTGTACAACACTCGCTCACAGAAGGACATACAATAGATTTTGACCATTCAAAAATAATAGCAAGTTTAAACAGTGAACCTCTCAGAATTTACAGGGAAGCTATAGAAATATATAAGAGAAGGGATATAATGAACAATCGGGACGACGGAGTTCGTTTGCCTAGTACCTGGAAGAACATTTTATATGACAAACAATACAATAATAATATTAATAATACCATAGCGAAAATAACCCCAAAACACAACAATAATAATATTAATGTCACAACTAAAATTAACAATAAATCACAACACAAAAATAATGATAAAATATTATTACCAACGAACACGACAGCAGGTGGGCGTGTCACAAGGAGCCAATCACGTCGCGCTAACAATATTTGACATAAGCGGCCATCTTGTACGCTACGAGTCACTTGACGGTGAGCTTTCAGTGTGAGTAGACGTGTGTCGCGCGCGTGCTTTTCGTTAAGTCCTTGAAAATGCCTGGTGATATTCAGGCGAAACGTCGGAAGACAAATGGTCTTAGTCAAGACCTACTGACACGGGAAAACCGAGATAAAAATATTATAACATATTTCACCCGTGAAAACATCAAATATAACATATTTGATGTTTTCACATATATATATATATATATATATATATATATATATATATATATATATATATATATATATATATATATATATATATATATATATATATATATATATATATATATATATATATATATATATATTAGTTATTGAATAAATATATAGCATGAAATGATATATATCTGGTAGTTCCTTCACAGTTCTAATGTAAGTTTTACATGTTTTCATCATAGAAAATGCCATTTTGACTGCGACAATACGTCCGAATACTACAACATCTTGTGCGATAAGAATTAAGTGGGGTATGCGCCTTACTTTTTGATTATGGGCTTTAAAGACTTAGTAACATATTCATTATTTTTATTTATCATGCACAAAAAATATTATGATGAATTTAATATTATTTGACGTGGTTGATTGGTGTGGAAAAAAGAAGACAAAATACATGTGTTTCAGCACAAGATGTCTTTGGATTAGTGGAGTGAAACATAGGTTTTCATAATATAATACACTAGATGTCGTAGTTAGCAAATTTTGTATGAATCGAATGTGAGTCATTTTTCAGAGGGGATTTTATGACGTTTTGGTTCCTGACCACATGGTTTTTCTATAGAAAATAACGACTAATGTGAATTGTTTTCGGATTTATTTGTCAAAAAAACATTTTAATTATTAATAATTTAGAGAACATTTATCAAGGATGTGTTGAAATGCAAGGAAAACTGAAATATGTTGCCAACCAAAACGTCAAACTCGCGATATTCCATGACTCACTTTTTGCACAGAGTACTACATCTAGGTATATTATAATAAAAATCTATGGAGTGAAATGGTCCATAAATAATATGAGTTGTCCATGCTAAAATTGCATAAATTGTCTTTGGTAATGCAAGTATAGACAACCACAACCATAATAAAATATAATAATTGAATATCGAATATATATTAAGTCGTTAAGGAAGCTGTGAGGCACCGGCTTAGAATAGTGCTTCCATTCTTTTAAATCATTGTTTTCGAGTGTCCCGTAAGAGCCGGGTAATCGAAAATACAACAGACAACAATAACATCTCACATAGTTCAGCTATGAGGTTCACCACCCATTCTGAATGTAGTGCCTTTTTTGGTGAAACGAGACTGGTGTGTGGGTATACATAGATGTGTTGTTCTCCCTTTTATAAGGCAATGCACACCCGGACACCTTTCGCTGGTTACCCCACATTGTGGGATATGCCGTGATGGTATGAATGAATGAATGTTAAGGATTCACATACGACGCCATTGATTCTTCATAGTAAAAGATGACCGAATACATTAGTTCTTTTTGTGGTTTGCCTTAAAAACCTCGAGTTTCATCAATATTTTTTTTATGTTTACCTCAAAAAGTTCGAAATCAACAGTATTTATTATTGATTGATTTTGTTAACTCAGTTTGGATCAAAATAATAAAATAAATTTGCTACACACAACACCAATAAATATAAAAATTAAGGCATAGAAACAACATAATTTATCAAGTGAAAATATATATATATATATTTTTTATATTCCGTCTACATCATAGTGTGTGTTGTAGGAATTTTTAAAGCTGAGGTTCATAATACTTATATGGAGTTTTTACGTACATTGTTCTCGTGTGAACAATGGAAAAAAGTTGTGGTATATACATAAAAGTTTGTTAAGAAGGTAGTCTTGTATTAAGCCCAGGGTATTATTATTTAGTCCTATGCTGTTTGTTATATACATCTATACAACATATAGATATATTTAACTTATCTATGACGTAGTTAAGATGGGCGCAAGGCCTAACTATATCTAAAGTGTATACCTAATACCTACATATAGTGAGACGTGGATGGGCGTCTGGAATCTTTGTGTCGGCGCTTCGACTATCTAAGAAATATTTATCACCATCATAGGCAATAAAGAAATAATTATATTGATGTAATTTTTGAAAGTTCTATAAATTTGAATGATGTGTAACAATTCACCTGAAAATAAGACATTATCATTATTGCCATCTATGAAGTAACGAAGAAAACCTTTTTGTTACGCCATCTATTGAGAAATTGGTTCATTTTTGATTGGTTTATTTTCAGGTGAATTGTTACACATTATTCAAATATATAGAAATTACATCGATAAGGGAACTCAATAAGAATGTATAATTGGTGAACGTTGTATAATTGATAACTAGCTGTTCATTATATATGTTTATATTTGATTATAAAAGCTGTTATCAACCCGAATAAAAAATAAATAATTATTGTTAAATGCATGGGACTTGACAGACGGATACAAAGAATCCATTTTGTAGATAACGCGCTGTTTTTTTTTGTCGATATCTAAATTTGCTATCTGTGTATGTTCTACCTAAACTGTTTGAACAAGATTGTACATTGCACAAGGTGGCAATGAAAATTCGCATCAATAATCGTTAAAATAATCCATAATGCTCCAAGGAAAACAAACAGCAGAGTGCAAGCAAGTACCTACTATGTAAGTAAATATGGGTAGGGTTCAGGCCATCTATACCAGAACATGGTCTGTGTTGTTTATGGTTTATACATAGTTTGTATGCTCTGTTATTCTTGGCGTTTAAAAATAAAATCCTTTACAACTATGAACAACAGTTGCTGTACAAGATATTGGTTTCAAAAGAATAATAACCCTTTGATAATTATCCAACTATTATTGTTATATATTTGTGGTATGTCGTTAACATCCCAACATGTTGGAATAATGAAAATAGAAGAAAATTAAGAAGCAGGAGAACGGTGCCAAGATGAAGTTGAAGATGGGACAATAATATTCTCCAATATTAATAGAAAATATTAAAACAAAACGAAGATTTTAAAATTATTAGAAGATATTAGACGAAAATGTAAGGTTGAAAGATATATTTTAACAAAAATGAAGACCTTGTAAAAGTTCAGAGATATAGAAAGAATGAATGATGAACGTCTGATAACGCAAGTATAAAAGGTTGAAAAATGGTACAGGATGGAAGTGAAAAAGATGGAACGATCATAAAAATAGATTTTTTAAAATATAGGAACGTATACGAAGTTAGAACAATAACAGAACATGTATGACGTAAATGAGACAAAATTCATGACAGGATAGAATAATGAAACAACGCTTTAACTAGCGAAACTTTAATATTGCTTCTCGGGCAACAAACAGGTACCTACCATGTCATATATTAAAATTTAACACGCACCTAATAACAAGTTGCCACATTCTGGAGCCTGAAAACACAATTAAAAATTGTTTATCCATCGGTAATAAAATCCGGGACCATCAGCTCAACAGTCAGAAATCTAACCAACTGAGCCACGACGACGGAGATGGTAAAACAATAAACTGTTTTATAGTAATGGAGAATAGAAAAATAAAACGTTTTTGGAATACATCTTTTGGAATTCTAATGAGCACACAGTTCTTTTCATACAACCAAATTACTTATAAAAATTCTTGCAATCCACTTAGAACAAACCAATTCACTTTAATCCAGTTACCGAGAATAACAAGAAGATTATCAACGAATTTCTGGAATTCAATTTTTAATTAGCAAATGGACCCAAGGAGGAGATATGGAAGCCAGCGAACAAAAAAGCACTGACCCGACAAGATGATTCACGAATTGACGCTGGATGATGGAGTATTTATATCACAAAGAAAGGCCTCTGAGACGTCGAGGGTATTCCACGATCTCTTGACCTCCTTCCGCCGCTGACAGATGCGCAGATGAAAAACAAAACATAGGCATTGTGTGGGGAAAAAGTGGTTGTACTCAAGGATCGCTCGCGTGGCCTATTTCACTTCACTTACTACAAATACAGTCTTCGACAATGGATTCCTTTTGACCTGACGGCACAAGGATTGCCTTCATCCGGCACATCCTGACAGATTCTCTGTTTCGTGTCATTGAATACGTCTCGTGGGTAGGTACTGCGGTGAATAAAAGTTGAAAGGCACCGCTGTTGTGTTATCTGACAGTGGCTGATGTTTGTCGGGTTTTAATTACAGTGTATAAGTCAATTATTATAGTAATGTAAATACGTACTAAATGTAGTGTTAAGGAATTCATTTAATAATTAGGTAGGTACCTACTTTTAACATTCCAATATGATTTCATATTACTTACTATTTTAAGAAAATAAAAAATCTCAAAGTTTATCATTCAACTTTCAATCAATTCAAATTTGAAAAAAAAATGTTTAGTGAAATTTGTAGGTATTTGTTTGAAAATATACACAACAAAGTTGAAGTTAGGGTTTGTCACTTAGTAATAACAGCCTAAAACTAAATGAAAATAATCTTAAATCATTTATATTTTTTGCAATTACTTTTGTTTGATAGAATTCCATGATAAATTAAAAAGAACAAAACATGTATTATGATTTTACATAAATTGTAAAATAAGGGTTTAATCAAAACTTAACAAAATTGGAATTTTGAATCCCGTTTAATTCGATAATTCATTCATGCATTCGGAGTCTCAAGACAATATATATATGTATTATATGTCCACCATTTCTAATGAATCACTCTGTTGTCGCTGTCCTCATTTGTCCATCGTTTGCAAGAATGGAGGCGACACTGCATATTTGAATACACATGCAAATTTAATACGTTCACTCTGAGATAAAATAAAAATATCGCGTTTCCAATGAAAGCTCTGGGAAAACTTTATGACAATAAAAATAAAATAGGGATAATATTTCATCAAAAGTTGCAGCCAAGTCGAAAGTTTTATTATAGAGTCGTGAATTTCCATAAATGCGATCAAAATGTCAAGACATTCTCGGGTCAACACTTGGAAAATTGACGTTGAGAACACCATAAAAACTTATTGCAGTATACAGCCTCTAATACACTATCAAATGGAAAAACACTGTGAATTACACATCACCACTTTTACAATACTATTTTATCTACCTTATCAACAATAATTGTCACAAATCCGCCTCTATTGGTGGCTGTGCCTTATTAAAAAAAAAACAATAATTGTCGTTGATCGAACTAGCTGTAGACCATAGATTTTCATATAATATACTAGATGTCGCAGTTAGCAAATTTTGTATGAGTCGAAGCGAGGATTTTTCCGCGGGACTTTTGACAACAAGGTGGGCAGAAAACATCGTGTTCTTATAGAGAATGACAACTAACGTAAATTGTTTTCGGATTATTTGTCGAAAAAAATACTTAGTTCATTGTCCGGCCTTCGTGGCTTAGCTGGTTGGGTATCTGACTGCTGATCCAAAGGTCCCGGGTTCGATTCCCGGTGGAGACACAGTTGTTTTTAATTGTGTTTTCAGTCTGGATCTGTGAGACGATTAATATCGTAAGTCTCCAGAATGTGGCAACTTGTTATTGGGTGCGTGTTAAATAAATATTTGACATAGTACCTGTTAGTTGCCCGAGAAGCAACATTAAATAAAATAAATAAATAAAAAATAAATTAAGATTTAGAGAACTTTCTTCTATCTAGGAAAATTGAAATGTATGGAAAATTGCAATATCTATGACGCGATGCATGGATTTAAATGAGGCAAAAGATGTATGTCAAGATAGAAGGGCCTGGCGTTCGGTTATCTCTGCCTACCCCAAATGGAGAAACGGCGTGATGGTATCAATGTATGTACATTTAAACTAATTGCAAAAAGAAAGTAAAGTATATATTGTATAGTCTTGGTAATATAGTCGAACGCGTAATCTGAAATAATGGCAAATCTTAAAATCTTAGGACTTAAGCCACAAAACAACCGAGATATTTGTGAATATGACTAATAAAAAAGTCCATATGTGTGACGCAGAAATATCACAAAGCCGAAGGAAAGAAAGTGTAGATCATTAAATCTTTCTCAGATAACAAACGTGGCGTCATATAATGAATGTTCAGACAATTTAGAATCCTATGGAATAAAGGAAAGACAGTGAAAGATTAATTAAATTATTCGTTTATCAACGAAGGAGTTGAAAAAGTGCGATCACTAATACATACCGATTAAGTTTATATAGTTGTATTAGCACATCACAATTTTTTTTAACAATTTTTATAAAAATTGAATTTAGTGACGACATCGCTTCATACAATTTGTATGGCTGTGTAATCTCCCATCATGCTATTTTCATATTCCGGGTAGGAGAAAAGGAATGACCTCCATAATATCCTATCTTGACATACATACCTACATGTGTTGCATAGAAAACAAAATATCTTAAAATATTCAATAATTTGGATTTATGGGTTAATAGTTTGGTACTTATTCTTCAACTATTCATAGTATCGCTATCGACAGTTGGATCTCATGAGTTACATGCAACTAGTATTAGACGTCAGTATTCTTGTACGAAACTGGTTACAACTGAGAACGATGGAGACATTAATTTATCTGACCATAGCACAGACTCCGTACGGTTGTGAAAAATTGTACAATAAAGCTAAAATTTTACAAAATTTATGTTTCCTTGTTAAGTGTTAAGTTCCTTTAATGTATCTTTCTGGTCTTCAATCTAGCAGATCTTAACCGTCTTATTTATAAACCGTGACTTTCTTCAGTACACCTTTAGACGTCAAGTTAGTACGGGTCGAGAGGTTGTTTAACGCTTCACTAACGCTTCACTAACGCGTCATTGGACAAAATATTTCTAAAATAGCTGACTTTCGCACAAAATATGATATAATTTTCGCCAAATATCTTGAACGAGCTTCCGGTTGCGCAGAGCGAAAATTTGTGTCGTTTTGCTTCGTTGTGGTTTACGTGCAAATCGCCCAGAGTTCAAGATATTTGGCTACAACTCTACGACGCATATTTGAGATTGACAGATCTTTAAATATGCGTTTTAATTTTTCCTCGGCGCATTTCCGTAATAATACGCAATTTAAATAACGTTTTTCCTTGTTATTCTTTATCGAATTAGTATATTTAAATTGACTCAACACGGCACAACATACTGTTTGTTTCGATCTTTCGATGTCAGTTATCCAAAGATTCTACGCATTTATCTATTGTGTTGACATCAGTGAAATCAATACTGCCATATGAAAAAAAATAAATGAGGGTCTTCATAAACAATTCGGTGAACTAGTTAGTCACATCTTAGTAGGTATACGTTTATAAGTAAGATTCTTTAATATATTTTAACTATTTAAGTCGTGATTATCTAGTTGCGCGTTTAGTAATCATTTAACGAAATGTAATAAGTAAGACCGATAATCTACCATCTAGCTCAAACATACCTACACATCTACAATTTGTTTTAACGCTAATTTTACACTTGGTAGCATCTTATCTCAAATTGTTTTGCAAAACATACTTATGCACCTCTGCTTCAGTGAGATAAACAAAAATGGATCAGTTCCAAATAATGAAACGCAAAAATCCAACTAACATCTATTATTGATGTTTCTTATTATTGTACATATTCGAGCCTCTCATAAAATAAACAACCTTATCTGAAATCGATCGATAAACGATAATTTTACAGATATAGACACTTTCGTGTGGGCGTGGGTAGGTACCTATACATAAACACGAGATGGCAATAAATGTCACGTACCTTGAAGTTCTCGACACCTTCGCCGACCTGCTCGATCTCTCCAGCACACTCGAAACCGAGGATGAAGGGTGTCTTTGGAGGGGAGTCGATGGCTCCTTGTCTGACCATCAAGTCTTGGAAGTTCAGGCCACTGCGAACAAAATACGAAAGAATTATCAGAAAAAATGTGCTTGAAATTGATGAAGAAGTCGAAACATTATGACCACACCACCGTAGTGGTAAGTAGAGTTAAACCACACAAAATATGTTTAGAGATAATCGCCGCAAAAAGATTTGAAGTATAACTAATAACTACCTCACACACTATTTTTGTCACCTATTAAACACTGACATAATTCTGAATAGCATGGTACGAGCAATTCTATATTAAATCTTTAAATTATAATAAATAATTTATTTTTTATTGACAAACTTTTTAACATCTCAATAGAGACGAAGTTGGGATATTATAGAAGAACCAGGAACTCAAGGCACCTACAGGGCTAACGACCGGCTGGTTAACGTAATCACTTTATGCGCTTGCGCAACGTTCACCACATATGCCTTCTTATTGAGTTCCTTTAACAATGTAACTTTTGAAAGTTCTATATATTTGAATAATGTGTAACAATTCACTTGAAAATAAGGAATTATACTATTGCCATCTATAAAGTAAAGAAGAAACCTTTTTTGTAACGCCATCTATTGAGAAATTAGTTTATTTATAAACAATGAAAGCAACAGTCCTCATAAATGAGGTGACGGTGTCTCGCACAGATGTCACCCCTGAACTGCGCCAGAAATATTATTTCATTCTTGGCTTGTTTACCTACCTGTACCAATGTGTGTACCAACCTATGTAAATCGAATATTTATTTATAAAGAATTTTCTTTGAAAAAAACCAATACATGCGTATATGCAATTAAAAATTTATTCGATTTACATGCATACCATCACGCCATGTCCCTCATGGGGTAGGCAGAGAGAATTGAACACCACATTTTTCTATATGGCATACATTAATATTGAAGTCGGTTTATATGAAAGATTCAGAAATACATTGTTATGTGACAATTTTACTCAGTATTTATTCTGCATTTGCGTGTCATTAACCCCACAAAAATATTAAATCAAAGAAAAATGAAGATCAAAATACAATCAAAATAAATCTCGGATTTTGAGATCGAGTTGGCAACCACAGTTCAAAATAATAACCATAAAACGATTTTACGCTTGAACAATTAATTAAAAATAATGAAATTGTCTTGAAACCCAGATAGCAACAGGTAAAAGGTTGTCTACAGGTTGATTAATCTTATTTTTTGTAATTTTACTGACAAAACTAAATGTACCCACAAGCCTACGTTGAAAGATAATTTAATACTTGGAATCATTCAACTTTGACCTATACAGGGATAATATATACCTGGCTAAGAGAATCTTGGTATTGCCTTAATTATCCTCCCGACATTTCTAATTAAATTTCTCCGTTTTCATAAACACGTCTGTATTAATCATTTTCAATCATTTATTTCCCCTTAAATCAATCTAGTTTTTCGAAATTGTAAATACAGAAAGATGTCTTACAAATATAATATCATCGTCATTTTACTAATAAAGCAAACTTGAAGTGGTTTTTACAACAAAAAACTGTTTATATAAACTAAAAAAAATACATTAACTAATAAATGAGAATAATGAATAACTGCTATATAACTGAATAATAGATATAACTGCTAGCCCTAGAACAGGATTCCCTAGTTGGGCAGCATTGTAAATATGGAGTGAATACAAATAAATTAATTAATTGCATGTTCATCAAGCACCTATGTCTTAATGACATCAATACATGCGCTTCATTTGAATATATTTATTTAAATATTTATCCACATGTATATATACAAGTATAAAAAAACAAAATAAATAATATTTATTTGAATCATGGATGATCTTTATTCGTTTAATTAAATAGATCTTAAGATCTGTGATACAGAAATAGTCTCATAAATTATGACCTTGCTGTCAATACGCATCTGCTTGTTCTTTTCAGACAAGATTTTTAAGACATCAATCAATGATAAAAAAGAAAAAATATTGTTAACATGTATTAAAAATACAAATTAATATGGTAGGTATTCCAACAGATGTGTGAATTAGAATAGGTGTAAAGCCTTAATTCGTTATTTTATGGAGTATTGAGTTTTCACGAAAACGGCGCTATATAAATCATCCAAATTATTATATTATTATTGGAAACCTAAATAAAGCCATTGACAATTTATTCGAGGAGTGTAACTAATTGTCTTCTTTGTGTTTTTATGAGAAGTGTAGATATATTTTTTATTGTAGAAATGTAAAACGGAATAACGGAAAACATAATAGCGTAGTGTTAGTATTGTTTTCACTGGTAACAAGTTAAATCTCTTTTTAATTTAACTAACGGGCTATTTCACCACCTCTGGATAAAGTGCCCGATAGCCAATCTAACACAAATCTAACGGATAAACCGAAAAATGCGTTTCACGGCTCTCTGATAGCTCTATCCCATGGATAAAGTTCTAGATATGTTGTCTAGAGGAATAGGTTCGCGATAAGTGATAGATAAGTTAAACTGAGTAAGCTGTCAAAGTTTGCAGATAGGTGCGTGTAGTAAATTTGTTTTGTTTTGCTTTTTTAAAGTTATTTTTTAAATGCTGGAAATTAATGACCAAATCGACGATGATATCGTATTTTTACATAATACGAGACAAAATCGGCGTCAGAGATTTATTCCAAATGCGAAAAGATTATTTTTCGGAGTTCGACAATATTGATTTCAAGGCGAGGTTTAGATTGACGAAAACGTCTGCACAGAACATTTTAGGACTCATAAAAGAAATTATTTTTTTCTTATATCTTATTTTCTATAACATTTTTATACTGACAAACTATATCCACCAACACGTTGATGTCATCGTCTCAGAAATTCGTAGTTCTTTCTCTTTTATACATTCTCAAAATATTTAAAATATCTTGTTTTGTGTCCACGTGTTCGTTTGACCGCGTTTTTATTTACCGTTGTCCGTTGTTTACTGTGACTTTTTACGATTTACAATGTGACAGCTTTATCAAACCATAGACAAGACCATTGAAATAGATGAAATTACAACGTTGCCACCCTTTATCCGTCGGATAACAATCTATAAGAAATTTGTAGGTGGTGAAACGCTCGCTTCATTTATCCTTAAGATAAATTTATCTTATGGATAGTTATCTAGAACTTTATCCAGAGGTGGTGAAATAGCCCGTAAATGTAATAGTAAATCACTCAAAAGTGATTCGCAAAGAGTATAATATAATGCCTACGGATAGTGATTCGAAGAAAACTTTGACTTTAAGAACGCAATTGAAAATTTGTTAAAAATAAGAATATATCATAGATAAAAGTCATAGATATACAATAGCAACATAGATTTCCATATTATATTTATTTATTTATTTATTTATTTAGCAGTTTTCCTTACATTTCTACACTTACCTAGTAGGTAACTGTTCTCTAAAACTTAATGAACAAAGTGTTTTTTTTTTTTCGACAAATAAATCCGAAAACAATTCACATTAGTCGTTATTCTCTATAAAAACGATGTGGTCTGCCAACAAAGTTGTCAAAAATCCCGCGGAAAAAAGACTCACTTCGATTCATACAACAATTGCTAACTACGACATCAAGTATATTATAATGAAAGTCTATGAATAGCAATGGCTATAAAAAAATAATTTACTGCCGAAATATCATAATTTTGGATTCAGTGATATTTTTTTTATATTTGACATAATTTTTTTCTATGAAACCTAACGCCTTATGATTAAATTTTCAATAATTCAAGTACCTACCCCTATAAACGGGACTTAACGGGATCTTGCCTTCGATTGATGTACATGATGCAGTAGAAAATTACTGCACCATAATTACTGATATCCTCGATACTCTGGTGCCAAAAACGACGAAAGTTTGCAGGCAAAGAAAACCAGGAGCACATATCTGGTTTGATGAAGAGTGCAAACAACTTAAGAAGAGTACCAGAAAATTTGAAAGAATTTTCAGGAACTCGAAAGATTCACTGCACCGCCAGAAATGGAAAGACTCTCTTTTCAAATACAGAGATGAAATAAAAAGGAAGAAAGCCTCTTATTGGAACAAAAAACTCGAATCCAATAAGAATGATCCGAAATTGTTATGGCAGGATATGCACCGCATTTGCGGAGAAGCACAGAAATCAGCTGATTCATCACTTAATGCTGAAGAACTTGCCAATAAATTCAAAACAAAAGTGGAAAATATAAGATCTGAGGCAGAACTCCTAGATTCCAACCAAGGCTCATCCAATAATTCTCAGACTTCCCGACACACTAGAATATTAAATAATTTTCAAAAAGTAGATGCTGTGTCTCTTAAAAAAATCATAATCTCTCAACCAAATAAACAATGTATCTTAGATCCGTTACCAACTTGGTTACTAAAAAGCTGTGTAAATGAACTTTTAAACTACATTTTATATATTATTAATCAATCAATACAGTTAAGAGTAGTTCCTAATTTGTTAAAACAATCGATTATCACACCGATTTTGAAAAAGAATAATCTGGATCCGAATTCCACGGAAAACTATCGTCCGATCTCGAATATACCGTTTTTGTCAAAAATTTTAGAAAAAGTTATATCCTCTCAACTGACCAACTTCTTGGATTCTGATAAGTTTCTGGCCAGAAATCAATCTGCCTATAGAAAATTCCACTCTACGGAAACGGCCACAGTAAGAATTTTGTCTGACTTAATCATTCAAGCTGAATCAGGTAAGATTACCCTAATTTCATTTTTAGACATGAGCGCTGCTTTCGATACTGTAGACCATAATATTCTCTTTTCTAAACTTAGACATGAATTTGGCTTGGGTAATGACTGCATTGCATGGCTGTCTTCCTACTTAGTAGACCGTAAATACAAAGTTGTATTTAAAGATAGTACCACAAATAATATTACCTCCTTATACGGGGTCCCACAAGGTTCTGTACTTGGACCAATTCTCTTTAATTTATATACCAATCAGTTGGAAAATCTTGTTCAAAATCTTGGTTTCAACACACATGCCTATGCAGATGACCGCATACTGTTCAAGTCCTGTTCACCTGAATTTAAATATCATTTAACACACGAGGTATCCACATGCATAAATCAGATATCCACCTGGATGTGTAAGAACAAGCTAAAACTGAACCCAACAAAAACTGAGTTCCTTTGGCTTGCCTCACCTCGCAGGCAACAATACATAAATAATGACCCCATTTTAATTCAAAATGTCGAAATTACTCCTTCTAACTGCGTAAAATTTCTTGGTATACATATCGACAGTGCACTCTCTATGGATAAACACATTTCTTCCATAGTCAGACAAAGTTGTTACTTTCTCAGACAACTTAGACCTATTCGAAGGTGTCTCTCGACAAATGCTGCTAAGGTCCTTATAAATTCTTTAATAGTTTCCCGTGTAGATTATTGTAACGCCATATTAGCACACTTACCGCAATACCAAATCCATAGAATACAACTCATCCTCAATGCAGCAGCCCGTTATATTTACCAGATTGATCGTTTCTCGCATATCTCACCAACACTTCACAAACTTCATTGGCTGAAGAGCCCAGAACGTATAGAATTTAAAACATGTCTCCTTGTCTTTAAAGCACTCAATAGCATGGCCCCGGAATATATATCGGAACTTTGTGTTCCATTTTCACCTAACAATAAACAAAGTACGCTAAGATCAATGACCCAATCCAATAAAAAACTAGTAGAAACCAATCTCACAAATAAGCCAAAATACCTATATCGATCTTTTGGCGTTTCTGGGCCAAAGTCATGGAACAATCTTCCAATGGATATAAGATGTGCCGAAAATATCAATGAATTCAAGAAGAAATTAAAAACTCATCTTTTCCGCAAGTCGTATCCAGATTGTCCTTCATCCGTTCAATAATATTATGTGTACTAAATATTATGCCAGTTTACTTTGAATCGACTATTTTTTATAATTAATTTCATCTGGATTATGTAACAAGATTAATTTGTGATTTCTAGGTATTTTTTTAAGTTTTATATTTCACCATTTTCAATGTGTTAGCTATAGGACTAATTTTAACTTAATTTTAACTGATTGTATTTTTTTAAGTTTTGTTTCACCATTTTCAATGTGTTAGCTATAGGACTAATTTTAAATTATTTTTTGCAAACTGAAAGCGCCCTTGAGGTGACCACGGTTGTCACTAAACGGCGCTTTATAAATTGTCCTTATTATTATTATTATTATTATTATAAAAATATAAATCCCAGCTAATAAACAAACAAGTGTAATTATTGTGCTAACCAGAAATACATTACTGAAATTTATCGTTAATCATTGACAAAATAATTTGAAATAACACCGTATCATTATTCCCTCTGCGTTGAAACAATACCGAATTAGCAAATAGACTAATTTGTCACAACAATACGGGCTCGTGCCCGAATAATATAAAAGGAAAATCAATTTCCCGCTCAATTTGTAAACGGCGCGGCAAAGCTCACAGGTACAACATAATTGCACGCAACGACGAAACCAGCTACATATATGTATGTATGTACAGTTATTGGCGGCTAGATTCGTTCGAGTAAAACCATAGAAAATAACACGCGCCAAAGTGGGTTGCCAATCGTAAAATTTTCACTTTCCCTAAATTATTATATTATTACTGTTGCCGCTCCGAACCCGTCTGTCTGCGACGATAATCGATATTGTTACGAACCTAGTAGGTGCATAGAGTAAATAATTCATTCAAGTACCTAATTAGAAGCACTAGTTGAAGTAAGCACAGAACCATCTATCGACAAAATGCAATATCGAAGTTGAACACAATAAATTTAAATCTGATCAAATTGTCAAAAATCACATAAACTAGATGCATTATTCAATATTGAAGACATTTTGTATTCCATACAAAACGTGTATTTATTTATTTATTTAGTTGCTTCTCGGGCAACTAACAGGTACTATGTCAAATATTAATTTAACACGCACCCAATAACAAGTTGCCACATTCTGGAGACTTAAGATATTAATCGTCTCACAGATCCAGACTGAAAACACAATTGAAAACTGTGTCTCCACCGGGAATCGAACCCGGACCTTTGGATCAGCAGTCAGATACCCAACCAACTGAGCCACGAAGGCCGACAGTATGTCAGGATCGGATAGTGTGGAGTTCAGTCCTTTTCTTTCTTTCCCGAATATGTATATAGCTTGATGGTATGTATGAAGATTATGTACCAAACTATTAACAGTCCCCGTAGATATTATGTATTCTGCCATACAAATTGTATGAAACAATGTCGTCACTAAATTCAATTTTTAAAATAATTGTTAAGAGTTTGTAGATGTACTCGTAATGTTACAATGTGCATATTTTTTTTACAGAAAATTGAATTATCTAGTCGGGATGTTTCGCCGTTTTTCATGTTTTTTAATAAAAAAAATTGAGAAACCCTGGAACTTTTTCATAACATAAAAACAAGTTTGTGATATTATTGTATAATTTGTATACATATATTTATTAATTTATTATACATATTGTATTATTCAGCGTTTTAGCTTTTATGGTTTTTGAAATATGTTATGTGGAAATAAAAAATAAGTCAGGATGATCATTATTACTAAATTGGTCTCGTCAATGATGTGTTCTACCATTAATTCGATTAGTCTTCAATTATTTAAAAATATTTCAATACGTAAAAATTTGTCTGGTCTCAGACTGAATGTATGGTATCGTATAATTTTGTTTCATTTATTGTGATGAATAGGAAAAAATGTAAACTACATTTGTTCCAAGCAACCCCATGCTGAAGTATTTCGATAACGCTCAAGTTTTGCAATAACCGTTCAGTTTTCCGTCTGGTATATTACATATACACCAGCCAGCCAGAGGGGAACGCAATGCATAGCCACCAGAGACCAAACACACACTTAGTAAACTTAACGATAAAACATGCATCAGATAAATTTTTGTACATATTTAGTATTTCATTTAAATAATGTAAACTATTTATATGACAACACTAATAAATTATCGTGGGATTCTTTTTTCAAAATTATATTATATTAATATTTTGACAATATTGCGATTGTTTATGGAACAGTTACAAGATAAGTTTATTGTAAACTAATGAACCCCCGGCAAACTTCGTATTGCCAGTATAATTAAAAATCGTCCTCCATAACCACCCGTCGCTTCAGACTCTACAATACCTCCCATCCCTTCAGTTACTCCCGTCCCTTCAGTAGGTCCCGGTCATACGCTCGACAATTCACCAAAGTTTCATTACGATCGGATGAACGGTTCCCAGGAAAGTCCACCTTCATAGGTAAAATGACCTAATACTCGATGAAGAAGAAGAAGATTTTTTTTTAATCCAGAAACCATCCCGGGCATACGCTTGACAATTCATCAAAGTTTCATTGCAATCGGATGAGCGGTTCCCAGGATAGTCCACCTTCATAGGTAAAATGACCTATTACCCGATGAAGAAGAAGAAAAAAATTTTTGATCCAGAAACCATCCCTGGTATACTCTCGACAATTCACCAAAGTTTCATCGCAATCGGATGAACGGTTTAGGAGCGCATTCAACACATACATAGATACATACATAGATACAAACATTCATATTTATAATATAGATAAGAACCTTGGGGGAGGAATTCTATATTTCAATAATTTGCATTTGTGTTCTTATTTAATTGTATTTTGATCTGTTTGTATTAATTTGCACATTGTTTTTCTAAAGTACTTTATGTATCAATTGTATTTTCTCATCTTGTTTTTGTTATGTTTTATTGTTATTTTTACTCTTGAGACATGTAACATTCAATATTGGATGAAATGTCTTTAAATAAATTTTAGATGGGTCGATGGCAGAGCGGTTAGCGCGCTGGGCTAGTAATCCAGTGGTCGCGAGTTCGAATCCTGCCTCGACCGATTTCGTTCACCTATAGCACAAGTATTTATGCTTATTTTAGGGAACGTAGGGAGATGTATATGTACTTGTTTAACAAGGACATATTCATTTTTTTTTTTTTTTAAAATAAAAAAATAAAAAAAAATGAAAAAAATAGAAAATAAAATAAGAACCTCGTACCAGATAAAATATAGAATTCTAAAATATATCTGTCAACATAGGTAGATAGAATAATTATCAACACACAAAAATTGTAAATATATAATTATAGATGCAATATTATAATTTGTAAAATCAAGATCCTCTAATATAAAACAAATAACTGTATTTTCAATAAAATGCGGTATTATTTTTAATATTTTATATGCAAATCCATAGATTTCATAAGGGTTATACATAGATTTTCATATAATATACTAGATGTTGCAGTTAGCAAATTTTGTATGAATCGAAGTGAAGATTTTTTCCGCGGGACTTTTGACAACAAGGTTGGCAAACCACATCGTTTTCCTATAGAGAATAACGACTAATGTGAATTGTTTTCGGATTTATTTGTCGAAAAAAACACGCAGTTATCTAGGAAGTGATGAAATATATGGAAAACTGCAATATGTGGCCAAACAAGACGTCAAACGCGTGATATACCATGACTCACTCATTGCACGGAGTACTCCACCTAGTATATTATTGGGGTTATATTTTTAAAGTATGTGAAATTTCTTAAACATAAAAAAAGAATCATATGCTAAAAAGAAATTTAAAAACTAAAATGAAACAATCACACCTAAATTTAATATTAAACTCAGTGAAAAATTCATGTAATTATTTATATAAGTCTAGAGGAATTAAAATAAAGTACATAGCTAAAAGCGTTCTAATTTCATAATAGCTTTAGTATTGAGGAATGTAGTACACATAGGTAGTAAAACAGAAAATGTAGGCCGTCTAAATATAGAAACGATATTCGGAAAACTTGAATAGGTTTGAAGTTTTAATATAATTTCCCCAATAATAATAATAGTACAATACAATAAGGGCCTAACCTAAAGCCGGTAGCAACGTGTTTAGCATAAATTATTGTTAGTATTGTGCGTCGTGGGGCTGGAATAATTATTATTACGAGTGGCACGAGGCACTTCCACAAATATGCAGGGCCGCTGCTACGTCATCCTTAAAGTGACTGGATTTTGACCAAACCTCAACTTTCCAAAACATAAGTTTAACTTATGAATATCCTTTAAGTTTAGATGGGTCGGTGGCAAGAATAGTTATCCAGTGAACGCGGGAATCCTGACAAATTCAAATTACAATTCGTACAACTACCTATAAAGATAGTGTGCTTTGCTTACTTTGAGGAATTGCACAATCTATGACTTAGTTTATTAAGCTTTGTTTTAACGTAACTATATTATGTTCTTCTTACAAGGACTGGACTAAATGTTTATTTTTTTTTGTTGTCTTCAAAGGATGTCGATCCCTCAATGCTCAGCATTTGAAATTGAAACCCATATTGCACATATACATCAGCGGTCCTTTCTACTGCAAATTAGATCGCAATTTCGAATTTTCGCTAAGAATCTACCTTTGCAACGGAGAATAATGCGGTAGGTAGGTATGTTTTAAGCGTTTAAGTCGATAATATGAATAATTTGTCGCCAGCGACAGATACCTAACTATGTAAGTTGTAAGCAAAAATTAGAAATGGGAATCGGTTTAGACTATTCTATTGTACAGAGAAAGACTGGATCTGCGATACGATAAATATTGTAAATCTCCAGAATGTGACAACTTGTTATTGGATGTGTGTTGAATTAAAATATTTGACATAGTATCCGAAAGTTGAACGAGAAACAATTCAAAATCAATAAATAAATTCTTTCAACAAAGCATTAACATGTAATATTTCATACAAATTTAGTGCATTGTTTTCAAAAATTGAGAAAAAAATGGAAATTTTATAATTAAGTACGCTTGCCAATATTAAGATACAAAATGAGTTATTAAAATGAACGGTCTTTACATAGCTGTCAAACAATCTAAGGTTTATAGAAAAAAAATACAGATAGGGACAGGAAATGAAAATAACGGGAAAAATGTAGGTATATTGTTATATTTTGAATTTTGACAGTTGTAAAGAAAAGTTATAAATAAATTATGGTACCTAAATATAATTTCAATTTTATTTTCCGCCAGTATCGAACCGCCTCTGCAAAAGCGGGACGCTTAAGCAGGAGAGGAAATTGAATTAAGAAGATATCGTCCTGTTGCTTGGAGACGGATAGAGACACCAGTGTGATTGTACGGCACAATACTTAGCGGAAATTTTGCAAATAAAACAAATTTCCCAAATCATAAGACAGATTGGAACACAATAAATTAATAAAATACATTGAGAAAGATTACAAAAGCAATCACAAAATTGCTTTACGAATAATTAGAACGTTTTTTCAAATTACTAAAACCATAGATAAAGCTGACATAAATAGATGCGTAATTACTTTCTTTTTCATTAGTACCTAGTACTTACCTATAATAAGACTAATTTGTCGTTTAATTCGGCCATATAAATAGATCTGTGAAATTATTATCTTTTTCATTAACACCTACCCATATTAAGAATATTTCGTCGTTAAATTCAGAAATATATCATTGTAATTGGTCTTTGAAATTATTTTATTTTTCATTAGTGCCTTTTTGTCAATATTATTATTTTAAGAGTCAACTTGATGATGTCCTGTTTTGCATCATACTATTTACAAGGATGAGTCATATTATTCATCTTATAGATTTCATAGCATTATATTCATACGTATGTATCTGGTTCCTGAACCAAAAGTCCCTGGATCGATACCTGATGAAGACGGTGACGCTAATTGATCGCTAAAGTGGACGTAATATGACAAAGAATTGACTGTAGATTTTAGATTTAATGTCTTATTTCAGCGTTATAAAATATCAACTTGGACTAAATGGAATGGGAACGTACCTATTTTGGCCGGAACGTTCTTAAAAAGTTACTGAATTAGACGTATTTTGAATAATAATGAAAAGGATGAAAATTTCATAATCATTCATAATACATCTGATGTGTTGAAATGTAAGGAAACTGAAATATGTTGCCAACCAAAACGTCAAACGCGCGATATTTCATGACTAACTTTTTGCACGGAGTAGGTACTACATCTAGTACCTACTGTCGATTCGTTCATGAGAATTCAATTCTCTTAATGAATCGACATTATTAAGCCAAGATGCGTGTACGAAGGAAAATTTTGTATGGTGTAGTGGACTTTTTGCATGCTAATAGCACCAACTAGAGGCCTCGCAGCATATATGTTCCCATACATGGATTTACTCAGAATTCGGAGTAGAACATTTTATGTGAGTTTTGTGTGTGTGTGTGTGTGTGTGTGTGTGTGTGTGTGTGTGTGTGTGTGTGTCTGTGTGTCTGTCTGTCCCCCCCTTATAACATTTGATCCGCTCAATAAACAGTTATAGGCCTACAAAACTTTTATACTCAGAATTGTGAATTTTTGTTTCAGTCAGGGGTTATCAACTTTTGAATTTTTACTTTATTTTCCATATATCTCAGAAACCATAAAAGCTAGAACGCTGAAAATTGGTATAAAGATAGACAAATACAAAATCTCAATTTAGTTTTTTTTTTAAAAATTCCAGGGTATCTCAAACATTTTTTATTAAGAAAAATATTTTATTTATGATAAATTTATGAGTTTAACTGCCTATATTTCTTAACAGATTTTTAATTATCTCAATAGAGACGAAGTTGGAATATTTATTGTAAGAGAACCGGGAAATCAAGGCACCTACAGGGCTTACGACCTGTCATCGGCTGGTTTACGTGATCACTTTATGCGCTTGCGCAACGTTCACCTTTGCCTTTTAATGAGATCCCTATCAATTCAATTTTGAAAGTTCTATATATTGTAATACTGAAATTCTTTTCGCTTGAAAATAAGGAATTTTTACTACAGCCATCTATGGGTGAAATTATGAACAACAATCTTATTATTTTATTTATTTTGTTGGAACGCCATCTATTGAGAGAATTGGTTTTTTTGTAAATAATGAAAGCTACAATTCTTATATCTGAGGTGACAATGCATTTTTCGCATAGAAGTCACCCCTGAATTGCGCCAGACTTATAAGGTCATTTTTGTCTTATTTACCTACTTGTACCAATGTGTAAGTAATCGAATATTTTTATTATTGCATATGCGCAAACATTGGATTTTTTTCCTGTCGGGAGTCAAAGATAGGGCCTATATTTCCATTTTTTTTAAAAAATATCGAAAAAAGCCGAAACACCCCAACTATATAATTTAATTTTATATAAAAAATATAAACATTGTATTAGCACATCTCAATTTTTTTTAACAATCTTTATAAAATTGAATTTAGTGACGACATCACTTCATACAATTTGTATGGTAGTCGCCTATACACAATATGTAAGAAGACTTAATAGTTTGATACTTAAATCTCCAAACATACATACATACCATCATACTGTTTTCATATTCTGTGTAGGAAAAACAGACTGACCTCCATACTATCCTATCCTGACAAACATACCTACATGTTTTATATAGAAAATAAAATATCTTCAAATACTTATTAATTTGTGTTGTTTAAAGTTTGGTACGTATTCTTTGATTATGCATACTATCGCCATCGACAGTTGGATCTCATGTGTTACATGCAACTAGTAAATTAAAAATCTATGCTTTTTAAGAACTTTCCGGCCAAAATAGGTACGTTCCCATTCCATTTAGTCCAAGTTGATATTTTATAACGCTGAATTAAGACCGTAAATCTAAAATCTACAATTTTAGAACGTTCCTAATTTAGTTACAATAGTTATTGAATACGGGGTAGTTTGAAATTGTATTCAGATCTTTGGAATACAAACTACGATAAATTCTCTTTGAAGAATTTAATGATTTTTATAAATTAATAATTTTTATTTTTTTTTAAATCGTATTTATATAATAATAATAAACGTTTATTTAGTCGTGTCGTTCAATCATAATAGTTGTGTAGTGCGTGCGAAATAGTTGTATCGTTGGGGTTCGAATATTTCCGATAAAAGTTGGGAGAACGAAGCAGTTACCTCGACAATTCTAGGTAAGTAATAATATAACCACCCCCTTGCTCGACCACAACAGGGCGGCATCGAACCCACTGGCGACTTTTCAAACATCACACCAGTTTGTGTACGGGAAATTCATTACCTACGGCGTATATTTCATTGTGAGGGTGTATAGGAATAATGGTCGAGGTGTGACGACGCGATCAAGGGAGGAGGGTGGGGGGCGACTCGGCGTCGCGACGCCAGACGTCTGGATGCTTCTGGGGGTAGCCTGTCCAGGCCCAGTATGCCCAGACTGTGGTACGAAAGGCAGCAGCAGTGTTGGTGCCATTGTACTGTGGCCCGCGATAATTATCCTCAAAATTAATTAGGATACCCCCAATTAAGAGACCGGCAAGCGGTAAGCTGCCACATCCGCAGTATGGAGAAACGAAGACAATATTTTAATTCATAGATATTATTTTTTTACTCTACACAAATATGGTAGAAAACTATCATAACTTTCAAAGCTGAGACGAGAGAAAAATGAGTCGGTCGCCAAACGCTAAACTCCTCACTAACAAGTCATTCTCAGGGGGGCAAAGGGGGTGCACGGTCGGCGGGTCTGTTGTCTGCTCACAAAACGGGGCGGGGAATGGTGGTCGTTGATCGTGCATCCTTATCCGATCCTCACCTCCTCGCGGTGCCCCCTGGTAATTTGACGGTCATATGGGACGTCACGTGTATCCTCATGCCTACGCGTGTGGACGCTTGGGGCGGCCCATGGGCCGTTAAAGCTAACGAGGACGGATGAAAAACCCAAGCTAAGGTCTGTCGTGCCGAGAGCTGAATGGCACTTGGGTTACATAGTGTCAGAAGCGACTCCTGGGGAAACCGGGCGAAATCCCCTTGTAATGCAGCCTTCTGCGTCTAAGAGGCTCTGGGCGCAGTGACGTATATTTCCTCAATACTCGTGGGAACTAAATGGATAAATTTAATAAAAATTCTTACGATAGTGAAGGAGAGAGCGAAGAAGACAGTATCACTGTCTTGCTGCAGGGTTGTTCAGAGGCCCTCAGCAGAACAGTGATAGATCAGTCGGAGGGGTGTGACTCCCCAATGACTGTAAACTCCGATGTGGAAACAGGGACTGAACTGGCCCAATCCACTAGGAATAATTCTCCATTATCTGATATAATGGAGTATGTGGATATCCCACAGATCCCATCAGTGGCGAGTACGTCTCAAACCCTGACGGAGGACTGTGAGGAATCCAATATTGGACAACACAGTGTAAAACGCTGTGGAGCATCCAGAAGAAGGCTTAAGAAGGCTCTGATAAGGGGTGGGATGTCTACAGACCCTGCTGACAAGCCCGCTACCGACATTCATCCTTCAGCTGTTAAAAGGCCAAGGCAGGATGACTCTATTGAGCATCCCAGTAAGAAGGACAAAGCTGAAGCAATGTCCTACCGAAAAGCCATCAGCCACAAAGTCGGAATCTGCTCTAAGACCGACTCAAAACTTACCGACAAGGAACTGACCACCCTTGAGGTAAGGCTAAACGAGGCCGTGTTTCAGGCAATGGATGCAAGGCAGTATGTTCCAAGATTCGAATCTTGTGTTCCCAAGATGGGCATACTAGCCATTACATGCATAGACCAAAGATCCAAGGAATGGATCGAGAAATTAGTTCCTATCTTACCCTGGAAGGGGGCGGAACTAAAGGTGATCCAAGGGCATGAACTGCCTAGGAACCACATAGCTGTGGCAACCATCCCAGGTAAAGCCTACCTAAAACCTCATATGGTATTAAGATTGCTAGAGAGCAATGAGGGAATCAACACCAGACACTGGAAGGTGTTAAACATCAATAAACTTGACTGGTGTTACAAAATGGCATTCTCAATTGATGAGGCATCAGCCAAAGCAATTGAGAGGGCTGGATACAGGCCTTATATGGGCATGACCAGGATATCCTTTATGATAAAGGAGCTGGGATCAAACAAGGAAAAGGGCCTTGCGACAAATGATGGATTAGCTGGGGCTGGACCTAGTTCAACTAATGCCGTCATTAAGGAAATTGGGCTGAATGCTGGAGACGTAGGCCCTGGCGAGGGGTCACGAAATCCTCATGTGGCAGCCTCTGAGATCGTGGTTGAGGCTGAGTCAACACCAGGCCTGGCCCGACCTGCTCTGGGTGGCTCTGGGGGTTTCGTGCCTGTCGCCGGGGCGTCAGTCGGAGTGAATCCTGCCAGTGGAAAGTCCATCGGTGTCATCAATGCTGGGACAACATCTGGCCCGACAGAGGTGATGCCGAGGACTGTGTCTGCCGGTGCTTCCAATGCTGGGACATCAGCTGGCCCGTCAAAGGTGGCACCGAGGGCAGTGTCCATTGATGGCGTCAATGCTGGGACATCGTCTGGCCCAGTAGGGACGGCATCGGGGACGGTTTCTGCCTTCGGTGGCGCCAATGCTGGGACAACATCTGGCCCGGCAGGGGAGGCACCGGGGACGACCGCTGGAGGGATTTTGGGGCCGGCACACTCGGCTCAAGTAGTAAGAGGTGCTAGAAGTGGCAAAAAGCTACCTAGAAAAACCTCATATCCCGCCGGAGGGTATACCTATGACGAAAACGGTAACCCAAAAGCGGTGAATAAATATCCATTGAAGAGCAGGGGCTCCCAATGGAAAGGGCCTAGAAGGCATTGAGGACCATGTTGATGGACACTCAATACTCATTAAATATAATAAAGGCAAATATAGTTACTGACAATACCAAAAAACGGAACTACAACAGTGGTGAAGGATACATAAACCCTAACACTGGAAAAAATATCAATGATAAGATAGGTATACTTCAAATAAACCTTCACCAGGCTCGAGCTGCTTCGGCTATTGCCAATAGAAGGTTGCAGAAAGAAAACCTAACAGCACTACTGGTACAGGAACCATGGACCATTAATAACAGAGTATGTGGTCTGGGCTCCATGGGAACAGTTATATCCTGTGACCATGAATCTAGACCCAGAGCATGTATAGTGATAAACAATAATACCAAATATATTGGCATTCCAGAATTTAGCAAAAGGGATCTCGTGGCTATAATGATCCCACAAAAAGCAGACAACAGAAAACTAATACTCTGTTCAGCATACTTTGCAGGTGATGAAGCATTACCGCTTACAATCCTTGAAGAAGTAATAAACTTCTCAAAGCAGAATGATGCGAGACTCATTGTTGGGTGTGATGCAAACGCGCATCATACAATATGGGGCAGCACAGACTGTAATCAAAGAGGGGAAAATCTTTTAGATTTCATCATCACACATAATCTAAACATTGTGAACAAAGGTAATGAACCTACATTCACTACCAAAGCAAGGTCTGAGGTTTTAGATCTCACCCTCTGCTCACAAAATATCAGTAATGAAGTAATGGACTGGCACGTATCGTCAGAAGAATCAGCTTCTGACCATAGACATTTAATGTTCCACATTAAAAGCCTGACAAAAACAACAATTCAATATAGAAATAAAAAATCTACTGATTGGATTGGGTTCAAAGACGACCTTAAGGGTGGTATTAGCCCAATAGAGTCGACAAGAAATCTAAGAAGAATAGATTTAATTACGGATGAACTTACGGAAAACCTAATTATGGCCTATGAACAGAATTGCCCAATTAAAACAAAAACTGAAAAAAGGGAAGTTCCCTGGTGGAACTCAAACCTTTCCACCCTTAGGGCAAAAACTAGGAAACTGTTCAATAGGGCTAAACACTATAGCCTGTGGGAAGAGTATAGAAAATCTCTAACAGAATACCATAAGGCTATAAGGAAAGCCAAAACGGAATCTTGGAAAAAGTTCTGCAGCACCATAAATGGTACTAAAGAAACAGCAAGGATTAATAAAATCCTTGCCAGGAGGAAGGAACCTGGTATAGGTCTCCTAATAAAAGAAGATGGTAATTATACTGCAACATGCAAGGAAACACTTGAGCTATTAGCTAAAACACATTTTCCTGGATGCGAAACGGTGAAGGAAACCATCACTAAGCCTCCAGGATGCGATAAACCAAGTTTAAATGACTGGAGATTAGCATCAAAAATCTTCAGGCCTAATCAAATCAAATGGGCTATCAACTCTTTTGAGCCTTATAAAAGCAGTGGAAATGATAACATATTCCCTGCTCTTCTACAGAACGGTATAGAAAAAATCATGCCGACACTGCTGAAAATATTCAGATCCAGTCTTGCATGGGGCTATGTTCCACAAAGCTGGAGAACAGTCAAAGTAACCTATATACCAAAACCAGGTAAAGAAAGTTATAAGACTCCAAAAGCTTATAGACCAATTAGTCTATCTTCATTCATGCTAAAAACTATGGAAAAGATTTTACATAGATACATAGTGAGCAATATAATAACATTGCATCCTATTCATCCAAAGCAACATGCTTACCAAGAGGGCAAATCTACTGAAACAGCTCTTATTGAAATCGTAGGAAATATAAGAAAATCCCTAGATAGCGGAGAAATTACTCTGTGTGCGTTCCTAGACATAGAAGGAGCATTTGATGCAGTACCAATAAGCGTACTAATTAGTGGACTAAGACAGAAACATGTAGACAATACTATAATAAAATGGATTGACAACATGTTATCCAATAGATACATCATAACTAATCTGGTGGATGAGACAACTAAGGCTAAAACAAACAGGGGGTGTCCGCAGGGTGGAGTCTTATCACCACTCCTGTGGACGCTGGCTGTGGATGGCCTAGTATGCACACTGAACGAATGTGGATATAATACACAAAGCTATGCAGATGATATAGTCATTACAATCAGAGGGAAAGAATGTGAAACAATCTCTGATCTGCTACAAAATGCACTAAAAATAGTTGAAAAATGGTGCAAAGATAATGGACTAACAGTTAATGCAAATAAAACAACTGTTGTACCTTTCACTAGGAAAAGGAAGCTGAATAAACTATCACCTCCAATATTCTTTGGAAAAAAACTGGACTTTTCCAATGAAGTAAAATATCTAGGTATAACATTGGATAGTAAATTAACATGGACACAACATGTAGAAAAAGTTGCTCAAAAAGCAATCAAAGCATTATGGACATGCCATAGACTCATAGGGAATAATTGGGGACTAAAACCCCAACAAGCTCTGTGGTCATACACTACAATAATAAGACCCATAGTATCTTATGCTGTAACAGTTTGGAATGACAAACTACAACAAAGAGGCTGTGTAGATAAACTTAAACGTTTACAAAGATTAGCCTGCTTGCTCATTACGGGAGCCTTACACACAACTCCCACCGCTTCTCTAGAGGCCATGATTAGTCTACCACCTCTCCATTTATACCTTGAAAAAATGGCAAAGGAAGGTATTATAAGACTAACAAGTGGAAATAAACTAAACACAAATTTAGAAATCCAAGCAAATCTAAACAAAATAGAATCTCAAGACAAATTACTTGCATTCCCAACAGATAAAATATTAACTGTTTACAACTTTGAAAAACCATACAAAGTAGAAATACAAACTAAAACTACAATAGCAGATGTTTGGTATCAGGAATCCAATGGTGCACTTATATGGTACACTGACGGATCCAAGAAAAAGAATGGTATAGGATCGGGTATATATGGGCAAGTGCCTAGGGTGAAGATCCACAAGCACTTGGGACAGTATGCAACGATCTTCCAGGCAGAAATATGTGCCATAACACTCTGTGCCTATGAAATCCTAAGAAGGAATTATAAGAACCACAGAATATACATTTACTCTGATAGTCAAGCTGCTCTTAAAGCTCTTGATTCCTACACAGTAACTTCATCAACAGTACTAGACTGCATTGAAGCGCTGAAGACTTTATCAGTAAACTATGGTAACAAAATCATACTAAGATGGGTACCTGGACACTCCAATTATAAAGGTAACGAGGAGGCTGATGCTCTGGCAAATAGGGGAGCGGACATAGCTACCTATGGGCCGGAGCCTCACTGTCTCCTAGCTAATAGTATTGTTAAATCAACACTTTACCAAAGAATGCTTAACAATGCCACTGAGCTCTGGTTATCTACCCCAGGACAAAGACATTCAAAAGCACTCATTTCAGGATTCTCTTCAACACACTCTAAGCGGATCCTAACAATGAGCAGGAATAACCTTAGGATTCTTACTAGAATCTTAACTGGTCACTGTAGACTCAATAAACATCTATGCACGATGAATTTATCGGAAATGTACCTATGCAGGTTCTGCATGGATGAACATGAGACACCGATGCATCTACTTACAGAATGTGGCCCACTAATGCAAACAAGAGTAAAGAAAATAGGTTTGCATATTGCTGATCAAAAGCAAATCAGAGACACCGATCCACAAAGGATTTTACAGTTCTTCCAGGAGATAGGACTATGGAATGACATCTAGCAGGCAAATTATCACAATGGACTACTATTGAGTCGACGTGAGAAGGTCTCTAGATGGGTTATAAAAAAAAAAAAAAAAACAAGTCATTCTATAAAGTATTCAAATTTTGTATGGAAAATATTCAGCATTTTCATGAAATGAGTTTGTTAAATTATTTTTTAATTAAATATTTTATTATGAAAACTTTATAACCCTTCAATGCCATTTTATATAAGTGGTGTGTTTTTTTACCAATTTAAAAAAATATCAAATTTTAAGTTTCCTGAGCTTGGGGTCACTTTGAAATATTTGACAGTTAAAAAAATTGAGAAGCACTATTCAGATATCCTACAAAATCTGATGGGATCTAAGTCAGTATTAGATATACATATTTGTAAAATTTGAAAAGAATCGAATGAGTACTTTAGTTTATAATCGATAAAGTAAAATAAACACGCCGCCGTACACAGCACATAGCACACAGCACTCTACACATAGCACACACACACACAGATACATTGTGATGAAACTTTCAGAATACAATCTCAGCATGATACTAGTTGATAATCTGCAATAAAAAATATCCTTAAAAAGGAGACAATAAAACAAATTTTGGATATTGAAAATTCATATTTAATATGACACAGCACCAAAACTTGACTCTTATACCAAATGTTAACACGCCAATCTAAAAGGGTTTACCATCACTGTAACTTACTACCTACATCATCACATACTTCATAATACATCCCTTTCAATCTTTCTTCGTCTTCCTTTTAATAACAGCAATTAAAATTAACTCCGGTTCATGTAGGTATACCACTTAATAACAAAGTACTTGTTTACTGAATTAGAACTCTCATCCCGGGACCTACTTAAATATTATTAATGATCTCAAAACAATGTCAAGCGACAAAAACAGAGGTCGCTATATTTTCAAAGGCTTTTAAAGCCTCCCTTCCGGTGATGTAAATAAAATATGAACAGCTACAATATTAAGTATTGTTAAGTCCTTCATTATGAAGAAAGTCTTTAGAATATTTCGCTTTATTGATTTTATTGTAATTTTGTTGTTGAAGTAATTTAATGTTTGTTTTGACGAAAATCAAGGTTAGAATTTAAGTTGGATATTAAGATTATTTTAAGACTATTAAAATATAACGCTTCTTATAATTAAAATATTATCGGTGTTTGGATGTCAGCGAACAAACTTAAGCTAAACCCAACAAAGACAGAACTACTCGCGCAAATGAAGCCATTTAATAGACACCTCCCCACTAATATTCGAAAATTCAGATATTCTTCCCAAATCTTGTGTTAAACTTCTTGGAGTCAAAATAGATTATAATTTAAGCTTTTCAAACCAAATTAATACAGTTACTTCTTCTGCTTTCTTTCAACTAAGACGTTTAAAGTCAATCCGAAGGAGTATCCCAATTCAAACTATGAAATATTTGTTGCCTCCCGTTTGGATTATTGTAACTGTAGTTATATATGCGAATTTACCAAAGAAAGAAATTAATAAAATTCAGTCAGTTTTCAATGCTGCAGCCAGGCTCATCACTGGAGCCTACAAATTTTCTCACATCTCACATCATCTTCGCAATCTACATTGGCTTAAAGTCCCCGAAAGAATTGAATATTATTGTTTTTTAATTGAATATTAATTGAATGGCCTAAGCGATGAAGTAACGTCATCTCAATCAATTCAAATATTTAATGGTCAACTAAAAAAACTTAATTTGTCAAATCGTTCCTGAATTCCTTCTATATCCTTCCGTAACCTCCTTTTCCTCATTGCTATGATCAGTGTTATTTTTATTATTCTTTTTTTTTAACTCTCTTTTCATTTTTTTCTCTTTGTATTTTTTTTCTCTTACTCCTTTATTTTATTTTATCAATTTATTTCTCACTAAATGATTATTGTACCAATTTAACTTAAAGACTTCACGTTGCTCGGGTTGGTTGGAAGAAATTGCCTTATGGCAATAAACCTGCCTTTGTACACATGTACATAAATTATAAATAAATAAATAAATAAATATTATAAGCTTTGTTTCATATGGTATGGCTCCTACTTACCTCTCCGAACTGTGCATTCCGCTTTCAATAAATGACAGACAATCATCACTTCGTTCTGCTTCTTCATCCATGGTTGGGAAATTAGTTAATTTCGGTGATCGTGCATTTGCTGTGGCAGGACCAAATGCATGGAATAAGCTCCCACACACCCTCAGACAAACCGAAAACATATCTTCGTCTAGAAAAAACTCAAAACGCACCTTTTTCGCAAATCTTACCACAGCCATAATGATACAATGTAATCAATTTTCAGCGCACTTACGGTGATATATTCACAAAAACGGCGCTATATATAAGTTATCCAAATTTATTATTATGAAAAAGTATAGAACTATATACCTTTCATATAACAAAATAAAGGTTATAGAGAAGTCGTAGATAGTTTGATATACTGATCCTTTATTATTGTTTTTCTGTATAATGTGCAGGTAACCAATAATAATAATAATTTATATAACGCCGTTTAATGATTCAAGATCATTTCAAGGGCGCTGACAGATTAGTTATGTGCTGCTCTAAGAAACAAAGCTGTTTTCAGTCCTTTAAGTAAAATGTGCGAGTTCTCCCGACAGGAGACATTTATAATGAAAGAGGCTAACGCTATATTTTTACTCCTCATTACCCCATTAATGGGATGTTATGAATTCACAATTTTTTATGTTATTTTTTTTGCGTATATCAACTAATATCATGCTGAGATTGTATTCTGAAAGTTTCATCACAATGTATCTATGTGTGTGTGTGTGTAGTGTACTTTGTGCTATATAATATGTACAGCGTGATTATAGACTAAAGTACTCATTCGATTCTTTTAAAATTTTGCAAATTTGTATATCTAATACTCGCTTAGACCCCATTCGATTTTGGAGGATAGGAGGATAAGGGCTTCACATTTTTTTAACTGTCAAATATTTCAAAGTGACTCCAAGCTCAGGAAACGTAAAATTAGATATTTTTGTTTTCAAATTGCTAAAAAGGCACATCACTTTCATAAAATGGCATTGAAGAATTATCAAGCTTTCATTATAAAATATTTAAATCAAAAATAATATAACGCCCATTTCATGAAAATATTCCATACAAAATTAAAATACTTTGTTGTTGGGAGCAAATTATGAAAAGATTTAATTCTAGTTCTAGTGTGTTTTGTTACGTATTGTAAGTATTGAGGATATTTTATTTAACTATCTTATTTTATTGTAACTTTATTTTATACATAATGTCATAGTTTGTTGTTACTGTAATTCAAGATAAGTAGGTACGGTACGAACACAACACACCAAAATTTAACCATTTGAAAATAAACAATATTATGTAAATTTAATCCGACAAATATGATGAAGTGGAAATTAATAAAGGAGTGAATTTCACAATTATAACGAAGATAAAAGGCATCCGTGTGTAAGATAATTAATATTCCACGTCAGATTTGATGAAATTTATCTTGCCTATTCAGTTGGAAATGCACAATTTGATGAGCAAACACGACTCCTTTATTTTCAAATATAACATAAATTATAAATTGAGAACATAATAAAGGTCACGGCTACCATAGACTACGATGGCTGTTGATTGGATAGCTAACCATAGAAGACAATGGAGACAAAGGAAAATAAAACCATCGAATCTACGATTTCCACCCATAGATATTCATATAATATACTAGATGCGAGTACTCTTTGCAATGAGTGACCGAAAAGAAGGTTCTGGAACGAACACGTGTCGAGAGTGAAACTAGGGATAATAATTCCCAGGAAAGCAGACCTCGAAGATGTCCTCCCAGGAGATGGAAAGACAGCGGAAAATGAGGAAAATTGATACAGAACTCTCAGCAATCCAACAGGTCTAAAGAGAGAGGAAGAATCCCTGTGTTTATAAGTGTAAATAAGTGTTTTGTCATCTACTTTTAAAATCCAATAATTTGTTATCTTATCTTTGTAGTGTCATCACTGTTACTAACTTATTTTGAATAACAAAGTACATAAACACTTCAGGATATCTTCGCTTAGGGGCGTCTTCAAACTATTCATTCCGCCAATGTTAAGATACTCTGATTTCATATAATTATGCAGAATCAGGATGCATTAAAATAAAGCCAATTAGATATTAAATAATAATATTTAGTATTTACATTAGATTCAAAATACAATGTGGTTTATAAATCAAACAAAAACATCCAAGATTATGTGCTCTGCTCCGTGGTATGCGATAATTTTAACTTTGCAAAACTAAACAATTCTCAAGAGTTAGGAAAGACCGAACCTACTACCGACTAACTAACAAAGCAGCTGAGAGATCAAATTTCATCTCAAACACAAGTATAAACAAATATTATTTTGGGTACAAGAGAAAATAAGGCAAACCAGAGTACAATATTGTAAGGTATGTACCTATGGATAAATACAAAACACGAAGCTGGCAAAGCGGAATAAATAATATTCCATACATATTTCATTATGAAAATAAACTGAACACATATTCAAAGAATGGGAATGTTTTGAATGTGTTTGGCGTTTCAGTATTCAATGCAGAGAATAGATTGTTTCTAGGTAAGAGAGAGAGACTTTGTTAATGTTATAATCAAAGAGCTTATAATAATGAATATATAAGGTCTTTGGTTATAATGAAGAGAAACAGAAAATTTTGCCAAACAACGTTTGTGGTTGAAAACAGATGAAGTACATGTGGAAGAAAACTCGATATTTTCATATATCGTTGTTATTTTAAACAATTTTGAACTAAATACTTGGCTTGAAAAATCACAATGAAATATTTATGTTTATAAATCGGTTGAAAATGGACAATCGGTCGTACTTATTATGGAAAATATTGAAATTATAAAAATCAAACATACTTCGACACTTTTTTGATCCTATGAGCTGAATAAATTTGGAAGAAACAAAACAGAAACAAAGAGGAAAATAATTAATTTTATAACTTACATATAATGACAATTTTAATGAATTGATGACTTGGTGACTATCTTAATTATAATATTTTTTTCAAAGAAACAGGCAAACGATTAGCATTAATAAAGCTGTCTCAATTAAATACAGAATTGGCACTTAGCAGTCGAGCCCTGCGGACAATGACCATCTAACTTCATATTGAGCCTTATTTATTAAGAGAAAAAACAATTGCACATCACACATATACATTTTGCTTGTTACTAAACTGCACTATTTGCTTGTTACTAAACTGCATCTGTTCATCGGCTGGCGCTCTAAAACAATCAAAAGTGCACCACCAATGCGCGTCAAAGTGGAAAAATTACAAGAAGAGGAAGTAAGACATGAATATGAAAGGAATGTTGTTTATGAACTAAATTCTCAAACACATAGTGAAAGAAGTGTAGATGAAGTATGGAAAGACTTGAAAAGTGTTGTGTGCAAGGCTGCCAAGAATGCGTGCGGTGAAAGTAAAAGAGGAATGCAGAAAGGTGATGCTTGGTGGAATGAATCGGTAAAAAATGCAGTTGATGCGAAAAAGAAAGCATGGAAGTTTTGGATATCTGTAAAAGGTACTGATAAAGAAAATAGAGCAAAAGAAGAGTACAAAGAATGCAAGAGGAGAGTAAAAGCTACAGTGAAAAATGAAAAAGATTGTATAAAAGAAAAAGAAAGTCAGAAAATAGTGAACGACTTTACGGGTAACATGAAAATGTTCTGGAAAGACATAGCTAAGCGAAAGCAAGGGGAAGTAAAAGGTTCAAAGTGTATAAATGATAAAGATGGAAATATGCTGATAGATAACGAAAGTGTGAAAGAGAGGTGGTGTGAATATTTCAAAGAATTATATGAAAGCGCACATGGTGTGGACTGTGTGGCAGCCGAATTCATCAAGTATGGCGGTAAAATATCTACGGAGTGGTGTCTATCGCTTTTCAATAAATGTTGGGAAGCTGGGTACACTCCGTCGGATTGGAGAAATGCAGTTGTAGTTCCTCTTTTCAAAGGGAAGGGATCAAAACTCGACTGCAAAAACTATAGAGCTATCAGCTTGTTAAGTTCGGTTGGCAAGATGTATGCAAGAATTATTGATAAGAGAATACGCAAGATTACGGAATGCAAGATATGCGATGCGCAAGGTGCCTTTATAGGGGGCAGAGGATGTATCGATCAAATTTTCTCTTTACGTATGGCTACGGAAAAGGTTCTGCATAAAAACCAGAAACTTTTCTGTGCGTTCATAGACCTAGAGAAGGCATATGATAAAGTGGATAGAGAAAAATTGTGGGATATCCTATCAATATATGGAGTGAAGAGTAAATTAATACGTGCCGTTGCGTCTCTGTATGAAAATAGTGGAGCCTGTGTCCGTGTCAAATATGCGTTGACAACATGGTTCCCTATTAATAAAGGGGTGAAGCAAGGCTACGTATTATCCCCTTTGCTGTTCAATCTGTTATTGATCACTGCGTTAGGACATTGAAGAATGAAAATAAAGGTCTGAAACTAAGTACTGTAAACGTACGTGATTTGATGTATGCAGATGACAAAGTGGTGATTGCTGAATGTGCGGATGAGCTACAGTATTTAGTGAATAAAGTGTATGAAGGATGCCTGCAAAATGGACTGAGAATGAATGTTAGTAAATCTAAGATATTGGTATTTGAAAAGACTGAAAGTATAACTGCTTGTATGATAAAAGTAGAGAACGAATGGCTAGAACAAGTTGAGGAATATTTATATTTGGGGAGTATGTTTGAACGGAATGGAAGACCCGATAAAGATATTGAAAGAAGAGTTATGGCAGGGAATAGAATAAACGGAGCACTTAGACCAGTAATGGCCGATCCAAGCATCTCAAAGGAAGCCAAAATTGCAGTACACAATGCAATTGTGGTGCCTACTTTGACGTATGCTAGTGAAACATGGACCTGGAAAAGAACACATGAAAGTAGAATAAATGCTGTAGAAATGAGATCACTAAGAAGAGTATGTAATAGAACGATATATGATAGAATAAAAAATGAGGACATAAGGAGAGAATGCAAGTTAAAGAAGGATATTATATGTAAAATGAAAGTGAATGCTTTAGGGTGGTTTGGACATATAGAAAGAATGAACGATGAACGACTGACCAAAAAAATATACATGGGTGCAAGAGATGGAGTGAATAGCAGAGGTCGCCCCAGAAAGGGATTCCATGACCATGTGAATGATATTTTGAAAGAAGGAAATATAAAAAGTTTGAACAATCGACGAGCATTTATGAGACGATGCATGGATGTAAAGGAAGCCAGAAATGTGTGCAAAATAGAGAAGAATGGCGCTCGATTCTCTCTGCTTACCCCGTAAGGGACATGGCGTGATGGTATGTATGTATGTATGTACATATACATTTTTGTTTTATACATAAAGTAGATATATATGTGTTATCACATTATTTCCCATAAAGAAGTTACAAAGAAGGTGTGCTTAGAGATAAAGATAGAGATAAAAGTTATAAAATATAAGAAATCTATAAATCATGAAAAAACATATTATGAAGTATTAGGTAAGTGTAATTTTGAATTCACAAGAATGGTGTTTTAAAAATCATCCATTCATTTTCTCGACAGTGCATTCCAGCCATACCCAGGTTCTACATAAGAGGATATATCTGTGACTTTGTAGAATTTACCTTTTGAATATACAGATTCGGATACCTACAATAAAAATGTCAATATGGTCATTGGTCATATATTCTTTGTTATTAGAACAGCGAAAACGAGGGCTTTCTGTGTAAATTACTTTCACATTTCAAAATTATAGTACAATTATTAAATGCTCTGGAGGTATATTATTACGACTAATGTTTTCACTACTTTCATTGCTGCAAAAGGGTGCAGGAAAATGGGGCAACGCACGCTTTTCAGGGCAGAATTTCGCGAAAAAAACTGTCGTGCCAGGATTGTTTGGTATTCCGGTCGATCGCTCCGGTCCCACGTTGGCTGGTAGGGGAAATTAACTGGCATAAAACACGACAAGTCTACAAGTGTCTACATATTGGGATTTCACGACAAGAACACAAGTTCATTTAGAAATGCCCTCTCCTTTGACAACTGAATTTTCTTCTTTGACTAATTAATAGTTACACTTATCAAACAATCCCTGCATAAAGACAAGTATTATATTAATTTGACAAAAATTAATAAAAAAAAGAGGATGATAAAAGTATTAACAAAGAAAGGCATCCATTGATATAATCCTTCTGGAACTAGATCCAAAAACGACAACGCAATAAACTTAGGGGTAAGGGAAATTGAAAAAATATCAAAAGGAGAGATCATACTTGATTTTGAAGTTAAGAACCATGAACATATCTATATTTTTTCAAATCCTTAACAGACATTCAAAAACCACATAATTTATGAGTTCGTATCCATGTAATTCTCGTGTTTAATTTGTATTTTGGGAATTCTTGCCTGTATCTATGCTAAACAAAATAAAATAAAGAGACTGTGGGTAATATTTAAATAAATCAATGAACGTATGTTGTGAAAGGAACCTAATAAATTCTCTCTCCTTACACCAATCGCTATTAGCAAGTCATGATGCTATAATTTTGTAGCTCAATTAGTAGAGATACCTGACTTCTGAGTTGCAGATCTCGGATTTATTTCCGTTCTCTTCACTGTGTTTTCAAGCTGGATAGACAATAAACATTGCAAACTTCCAAAATGTAATAAAATAAAATGGGAGGAAAGCGCAAATGAAAATAATAAATAAATATTCGTAATGTATGAACCCTTATTTAAAATTTGAAAATAACCTCCGTGACGTATAGTTGTAATACGTTGCTTGTCATTGTACCTATACGTTGTGTTCTGATTATTATCTATGGAAGAATGGCGCCATTATTGTATTGACATAACATTATTTTTTACCCCCGCGTACAATTGGACGATTCACATTATGCCTAACTGTGGTAAATTACTGGTCATTTCGTAGTTTCAAATCATATTATTTGTATATTTAATATCGCGTGTCAGGAGGGTCGGTGTGTTCTATACAATCAATGGTATTTTAAGATTTCCATAGATGTGCATCTATGCATATTCCGATAATACAACACATGCAACCAAAGTCATTTCTCTTGCATTCAATATTTCCATTTTTTTCTAAGGTTTTGTGTCCCTTCACTGAGTCTGTAGCCAAATCTTCACAATTACGACCGACAAATAGTTATTTAGAAACATTAGGAATCGATCATTTTGAATACAGACAAAAAAATAAACAAAAACATCACGATATATTCATTTTTTCAAAACACATTAATAAAGTTTCAGCACATTTCAGTTTTGAAATCTTGTATTCTACAAAATTAAACTGAACATTTTTGCGATTACAAATTATTGTGCAAGCAAGAATGAACAATAATCTGTAAATACTTCCGTTCATTTGAGGTGACGATTAGAAAATAACATTATGCATTTATGTTAAGGACTTGTGAGAAATCTAATCATACCTATATTATGTAGCTCAATGTGTATCAAAAACGTTCGCAAGCATAAATTAGATTTAAATTAAACGCCATAAATATTTTTGTAGCCGTTCGTTTCGTTTTGTATGGTTACTGAAAATATACCGATGTAGTCAGGTAAAATGCTTAAAAGATTATCCGTACATTGTATTATTGTCCCACAATCTTTAAGAAATTCGGACCAATACGTAAAGGAAGTTTCTATTATATACGCTTTCATTCATGATTTTAAAAGTAAATTCCATTGCATATTCTAGATTATTTTATCAATAGTATTGAATACAAATTTGGCAATAAGTGTAATACGAAAAACTATTTTTTTTTGTTCAAAACTAAAAATGTACAAACGATTGCAAACTAACAACTTGAGTGTAGTAAGAAGAATTATCATTTTTAATTCATTTACCTACATGTTTCTGCTTTTTCTTTGAGTGTTGTGTCAGATCCCCCAAACGTTATTCGTCACACAAGATTAACCATGTCTGTTCTGAGCAGCTCGGAACAGCTCCTCAACATCGCTCATTCCTGTCCAGTCTTATATTTTACGAAGCCAGGCGTTTTTTGAATGGTTAATAATAATAAATATTATTAATATATATTATTTTTCTATATGTTGCATTTTGTTTTTTATTTTCATGTCAAACAATATATTTTAAATACACTGATTTTACGTGTCATTTTTATGGAAGTGTATTATTATAATTTTGTTTTCTCATATTGTTATTATTGTTTTTTTTTGTTTATTGTCGATCATGTGGTTGATGTTTATGGTGTTGTTGTTTTGATGTGTGCGTATGTATGTGCATGTGTGTATGTGTATATGTGCATATATGCATGTATATATGTATAATGTATATTATTGTATTTTACTGAATAGCCTCACCTTAAGACAGGTTTAGGTGAGGTTATGATGAATAAAAAGAGAGAGGAGGAAGTTATTATGTATTATGTTTTGTTGACTTTTTAGTTTTTCTTTCTTTTTTGTACTTGCAATTTTACTGTATAAACAAATAAATAAAAATAATAATAATAGTTTTAAGCAGAGTTACAAGAGACATGCACATAAAAAAAACAACTATCCCTTACACCTAGGACAGAAAAAAATGAATGCCACAAGATCCTGTCGGCTTCATATTTTAGTTTTCGTCTATATAAGTTTTTTATAATAAACGATTCTTTATCTTGTGTCACGATTACGTTATTTTTTTATTACAATTTCATCAGTCTTTCATGTTTTCAATGAGCAAGGCTGATCATTAATTGATAACTATCTTGCAAATTGAAAAACGAAAACTTATTTTACGATATATTGATAATCGTTGTGTAAACCTTATGTCTGAAATAAGATATACCACGAACAAACAACATATGAAATAATATCAATTTAAAACATTCCTAGCATGCACAAACTACAGTAGGTACCTATTTTTATTTTGTTCAAGTCCTATTTATGTCTCGTTTTAATTTCACGGACATGTTCGTGTCAAATTTAATCTGTCAAAATGGATTCCATGCAGGTAAACCGCTTTTTTTATCTTTTAATCGTCTAAGCATTATTGTATCGCTCTTTGTAAATAGACATCGCCTTCGTTTTTCTATGGATATCCCGCGGGCAGAGAAGGAAACTGTTTTACCAACATAACTTTACACGTTTCCTACTGTTCACTTTTCAAATAACGATGATTAATCGAAATTTTATTCATATTGAAATACGCAACGCTTGTGCGGCGTGGGGATAATCAATTTTTATTTAAATGCTGTGAAAACAAAATTATGCGTGTACATTTAATATCAGCTATATTGATTTTGGAACACTGTAATCGAAGTAGGTAGGTACTTATTTAACATTTGAAAATATATTAATTTATACTTAATCATATCGAACCAAAGATAAAAGTTTTTATACTAAAACGATCAAATAAAAAATGTAAGAAGAATAAATAGTAAAATTTATATCTTTGAACCTTTGACATATCAAACAGTCACGTTTCTTCTTTATTTGGGGTAGGCAGAGAGAACCGAATACCAAAATCTTATCTCTTCACATATTATACATACATTTCCTTACAGAGTCGTCATATTTTTTCGCAATAGGAGAATACCAGACCTTCGAGTGTCTAGGGTGTCGAATATCTATCGGCAGCTCCTACTTCATCATCATCACCATATACCGACCTGGATCAAAACCTGTGACAGACTTATTTTTTAATGAACTATCTCTTCTTCTCGGAAAAACTGTATTATTTAACACAAAAAACATGTATATAACGGGAGATTTTAACGTCCACTTAGAGCAACAAACTAACCCTATCATAATTAGATTTAATGACATTTTAACATCTTTTGGACTTGCACAATACATACAACAACCAACGCATGACGCTGGGGGAATACTCGATCTGCTAATTACTGGAGCTGACAACAGGGAGTTAGTCCCACAAATAACGGACATCGGCCTATCAGACCACCGATTAATTCACACGACAATTAACTTCACCCCACCTCCACCGAAATACCACACAGTACAATCCCGAGCATGGAGAAACTTTAATATAGAAAACTTCAAAACCGAACTTCAACAATCCCCTCTGTGTAACCTTAACCAACTTGAAACGCTCACAATTGACGAAATGACTGCTTGCTATGACAATACACTGACTATACTTTTAAATAAACACGCTCCTGAGCAAACGACAAGGCGACAAATACGAATCTCTGACAAGTGGTTCGACGAAGAGTGTCGACAGGCAAAAATATTCATGAGGAAACGGGAAAGAGCCTTTAAAAAACAAATAGTTCACAGACATGAATGGACAGACGCACAAAAAAACTACAGAGACATAATAAATAGGAAAAAAAACGCGTACTGGACGGAAAAAATCGACTCAGAACGAGGCGACCCCCAACGCATGTGGAGATCTCTCAATTCTGTCCTAGGACAGTCAATACAACCGCCTACCACAGACCTGGTCCCCAACGAAATCTCGGATTTTTTCAATAACAAAATAAAAAATATCCTCAAAAACACAACCTCTCCTGATGCACCATATTACGAACAAAACACGAAAGCACAAATCAACATTTTCAATGAGACTAATATGGATGAAATTCAAAAGCTAATAAAAAACTCAATAGCCAAAAACTGCCCCCTCGACCCCATTCCGACATGGCTCCTCAAAAAGTGCTCTCACGAACTGTCTCCTTTTATCTCAATGATGTTTAACATCTCCTTGAATTCAGGCGTAGTACCAAACCTCTTCAAGAAGGCCTTAGTTACTCCCATACTGAAAAAGTCATCTCTGGACCCTTGTGATTTGAACAACTACAGACCAGTATCTAACCTATCTTTCTTGTCGAAACTACTAGAGAAAATCGTCTCTTCACGTATTAACTATTTCATTGAATCTCAAAACATGTTCGCTACCCACCAATCAGCATACAGAAAGTATCACTCCACAGAAACGGGTCTCCTTCGATTACTTTCAGATATAATCCTTGCAACAGAAACAGGCAAACTAGTTCTTCTTTCATTTCTGGATATGAGCGCGGCTTTTGACACAGTTCACCATCAATTTCTCTTAAACAGACTGAACATTTCCTATGGCATTCACGGAACAGCCCACTCTTGGCTGCAATCTTATTTACATAACCGTTCTCAAACCATAATAATAAATAAAGAACAGTCTTTCCCTAAAAAAGTGACGACAGGAGTTCCCCAGGGTTCTGTGCTTGGCCCGTTACTGTTCACACTTTACACAAAGGACATTTTTAACATAGTTAAATCGCATAATCTACTTGCACACTGCTACGCCGATGACTGGCAGCTGTACTTTTATTCAACTCCGAGTGAGTCATGCCTTCTAAAAGACAAAATTTGTCTGTGCATCGAAGAGATAGAGCGGTGGATGTCTTCAAATAAACTAAAATTAAATCCAACTAAGACCGAATTTCTCTGGACGGCCACACACCGCCGGCAGCATTACATAGACAACACCTCTGTCTCTGTTGCAGACACCGACATTATTCCTAAGTCCGCCGTTAAACTTCTGGGAGTACATATTGACTCCAGTCTAAGTCTCAAAAAACAGATAAACAGCACAACATCCTCAGCTTTCTACCACTTACGACGAATAAAATCTATCAGACGAAATATACCTACGGAAGCTACGAAATCTCTAGTAAACGCATTTGTTATTTCTCGCCTGGACTACTGCAATGGTATCTACGCAAACCTTCCAAAGCTGGAGCTAAACAAACTTCAATCCGTCTTCAACGCTGCTGCTAGGCTAATCACCGGAGCCGCGAAATTCTCACACATATCCCACCATCTACGAAATCTTCACTGGCTAAAAGTGCCAGAGAGAATCAAGTACAAAATATGTTTGTTGACTTTCAAAGCGATCCATGGCATGGCTCCCACGTATCTTTCAGACTTCTGCATCCCTCTCACCGTAAACGAGCGACAACAAACACTTCGGTCAGCCACCACATCCGTGATTGGCAAGTTGACTGAAATAAATAGAGTCAACACTTCATCCTTCGGTGATCGTGCTTTTGCTGTGGCTGGACCAGCCTCGTGGAATAAACTACCACCTGAACTGAGGCAAATCGACAACTTAGCACTATTCAGGAAACACCTAAAAACTCACTTCTTCCGCGAGTCTTACAAAAACGCCTAATATTTTCAAAGCGCCCTTGAGGTGAGGTTATCACAAAAACGGCGCTATAAAAATAATCCAAATTTATTATTATTATTTTTCATTATTAATTAAGTCATACACCGTTTTGATTAATACATAGGTACGTCTTGGTGTAATTTATATTGCATTTATCGTGATTTTATGTTAATTTTGTCTTATCCAAGTTTAACTCTCATAAAATAGTATATTTTAACGTGGTCATGTCGAAGAGTGACACATAATAATATATTGAAAGAAATATCTCAAAGAGCTCATTCATAACCATTTCTGAATGAATAGAAATGAGATACAATATATCAACGAAACAAAAAAAATTCCATGCAATAAATAATTGCTTAAAAAAACTCAAAAGATAATATTAATATGTTGAACAAATTCTTGCGATAAACAAATTATGGCTATATTGAATATTGACAATAGATGGAATGCACTACACATACCAAGTCTTTTACACATCTTAAAATATTTAAGATAATGATGCTGAAAAACCTGAGATTACAAATATTCATAGAACGCACTGGGTACATTTTTTTTTTTTTATTTTTTATTTAACAAAAACAATACAATGTTCACATATAAATCATAATTTAAAAAGGTATACAAAGGTATTTATTAAAGGTATACATGGAATGATTATTCCAAAAGTTGACCCAAGAAAAGCATATTTGAAAGTTGATCAAAGATGGATAATATAATATGACTCCATTTATTCCGACCGTGAACCGTTTCCACTGAGAATATTGGAGGAATTGTATTTTTATGTGTTTGCAGTCTACTTTTAGTTTCTAAAATATTTTTAACTATTCAACAAATTCTACTTTGCTAACCATCTTTAATAAAACTTATGTATCATCGATAACGCTTTACTTCGTGACTGAGAATGACAGCTATACCTCGAGAAGCTTAGTTATTAAATTATTTAACATATCAACTCTGGACAAATATAATTGGTCTGTTTGTGTTTATTTCATAATGATTTTTTGTATACTTTATAAGACTGTATTAATCTCTTGTATAAATATAATGTAATACATACAATAAGCAATTCCAAGAGATCGACATATACTTACTTAGTGCCCCCACATTTAAAAAATATATCAAACTTAAAATTTCATCCTCATAATCAAACTCAACACTTAATATACTGCACACATTTATATATGCAATTTCACACATCATTCACACAATATCTCACTATAATATGTAGATAACCATTCCTAATGTATCTTAATATACTACAATAACTTCAGCGACAACCTGTAATTGGCTTTATTATTAATCAAATCATCTTTATTTTATATAATTTATCATATGCTGTATGTTGTCCTCTAAATAAATAAATAAATAGACTATGTATTAATAATGAATGGAGCGGAAGAATGTTCTCTCAAAATCTAAATCTAAAGTAATAAAGCAATCAAAATGTTAGTGTTGTGTGTGTGTGTGTGTGTGTGTGTGTGTATGTGTGTGTGTGTGTGTTTGTCTCACGCCTTCTGAAAAACCAAGAGCATCTAAAAATCTAATTTATGTGCGAACGTGTACCTGTATACCTGATGCAGTGTCACGCTAAAAATAATGCGATAAAAATGCTGAATTTTAAAAATATTTCAATAATTATTTTTTTCATACAAAATTTTCCAAGTCATATCTGTCAAAAAAGTGTACATTTTGCACGCAAATATCTGTTGATTTAAAAGTTAGAAGTAGGTATTTACACAATAAAAATATATTTTGAAGTATAACTTAGCGTTTAAGTGAAAAACATGGTGAATATTTGGTATAATTATAATGTTTAACTTATTTTTAAAGTAAGCCTTTTGTACATAAACGCCGCCATTTTAATATCTTTTCATACAATATTTCATTTTCCCACCGAATGAATATGTTCTTGAAAATAATAAACCTTTGAAATAAATGTAATTATCTAAAGTAATAAAGCAATCAAAATGTTAGTGTTTGTGTGTGTGTATGTGTGTGTGTGTGTTTGTCTCACGCCTTCTGAAAAACCAAGAGCATCTAAAAATCTAATTTATGTGCGAACGTGTACCTGTATACCTGATGCAGTGTCACGCTAAAAATAATGCGATAAAAATGCTGAATTTTAAAAATATTTCAATAATTATTTTTTCATACAAAATTTTCCAAGTCGTATCTGTCAAAAAAGTATACATTTTGCACGCAAATATCTGTTAGTTTAAAAGTTAGAAGTACGTATTTACACGAAAAAAATATATTTTCAAGTATAACTTAGCGTTTGAGTGAAAAACATGGTGAATATTTTGTATAATTATAATGTTTAACTTATTTTTAATGTAAGCGTTTTGTACATGAACGCCGCCATTTTAATATCTTTTCATACAATATTTCATTTTCCTACCGAATGAATATGTTCTTGAAAATAATAAACCTTTGAATTAAATGTAATTATGAAATAATAAAATGAAACACAAGACATTACAGCAAGTTTTAAGACATATATTGTAAAAATGTGTTTATTATTAGTAAAGATATAGGCATAATAAAATTGCATAATTTGTAAATAATATTTGATTTTTCTGACAATTTTCATTTTTATGGCATCGAACAAACCAATGTATGTAGGTACCTACATATTCAAAAAATGTCTCAAACCATTTGATATTTTTTACGTATTGGAATGGTTACTATGGTAACGGAAAGATTCTGATATTCAAATAAAATTTGTTATGAATCGAATTTATTTAGAACATTGTTGTAGGTAGGTACCTACCTATTATTATTTACTTACAAATCAACAATATACTGATTTCCTATCGGAAAATTATTTTATTTATTTATTTATGAATGTATGAATGTATGCAAGCGATGTGCTCCTAAACCGTATGTCCGATTACAATGAAACTTTGGCGAATTGTCGAGCGTGTGCCCGAGGTGGTTTCTGGATTTAAACTTTTTTCTTATTCTTCTTCTTCTTCGTGTATTTGGTCATTTTACCAATGAAAGCGGAATATCCTGGGAAAAGAAGGTCCGACTGTCCCTCCATCTCTTCGCAGGTCTTCCAGGACGGTTTCTGGATTTAAAATTTTTTCTTCTTCTTCTTCATCGTGTATTTGGTCATTTTACCTATAAAGGTGGAGTATCCTGGGAAAAGAAGACGGTGCTTACATCTCTTCGCGGTTCTTCCAGGATGGTTTCTGGATTTAAACTTTTCTTACCCGAATGAAGGGACGGGATGTAATTGAAGGGAAGGGAGGCACTAAAGGGCCTGAAGGGACGGGAGGTATTAAAGGGCCTGAAGGGACGGGAGGTACTGAAGGGCCTGATGGGAAGGGACGTGATGAGGGATTGAAGGGACGGGATGTACTGAAGGGCCTGATGGGACGGGAGGTACTGAAGGGTCTGAAGCGACGGCTCCTGGAGTCTAATTATTTTTCTTCTTAATTTTATGTAGACCTTTAAGGACAGTTTTAATACAAACTATTTCCTATAGATTAATCTTCTTCTTCTTTTATGAAGACCTTTTGCTCAGTTTTTATACAATCTATTTCCAATAGTCTAATTCTTTTTTTTATGTATTTTTTCTTATTTTATGTAGACCATTGGGATTTTTTAAACAAACTATTTCTTATAGTCTTATACTTATTCTTCTCTTTTTTATTTAGACTTTTGGGTTCGTTTTAAGTCTAATAGTCTATTGAGCAGAAATATTATTAACGATATGCACACTTGATGAAAATACATATGTAAAAACGAATGGGATGTGGGATGTGAAGATGTAACCTGCACTAGAATCTTTTCAATACTTTTGTTTAATCAAATTCAAACCATTTATATCATCCTATTTTAAATAATTTTTAACACCTACATAATATATTTGATTTCGTTGACAATATTTAAAGAAAGGGAGCTGTGGCCATTACTGAATTCTTCACAACGTTTATATTCAAATTATTTGCCATAGTTTAAGTCTTCTTCTTCTTCGTTAATGTAGACTTTTGTGTCAATTTTAAGTTCATCAGTCTAATTGTGCAAAAATATAATGCACACTTGATGAAAAAATATAAAACGAATGGGATGTGACCAACACTGGATCTTTTCAGTACATTTGTTTAATCAAATTTTAACCACATCCCAACATCCAAAATTACTAAATATTCAATAGGTAAGTACATATTACAATTTGTTTTCGATGATAATATTTAAAAATGGGGGTTGTGGCCAAACCAATCTCTTTACAATGTTGATAAACAGTCATATTTAAAACCATTTCGAATAGTGAAGAAATTGTATATTATACTTCATTCACACTTTATAGCAATATATAAAAAATAATGGGTTGTGGCCATCACTTGAACATTTTACAATCAAATTCAATCATATTTCAAACCACTTTTCATAGTCCGATTTTGCAAAATAATTGGGTGACAATATTATAAAAACGATTGCTTTTTCCTTCACAATTTTACATTCTTGGCCAACGGCGGGACATAAAAGCTAGTGAAATAATAAAATGAAACACAAGACATTACAGCGAGTTTTAAGACATATATTGTAAAAATGTGTTTATTATTAGTAAAGATATAGGCATAATAAAATTGCATAATTTGTATATAATATTTGATTTATCTGACAATTTTCATTTTTATGGCATCGAACAAACCAATGTAGGTACCTACATATTCAAAAAAGTCTCAAACCATTTGATATTTTTAACGTATTGGAATGGTTACTATGGTAACGGAAAGATTCTGAATTCAAATAAAATTAGTTATGAATCGAATTTATTTAGAACATTGTTGTAGGTAGGTACCTACCTATTACTATTTACTTACAAATCAACAATATACTGATTAATAAATAAATTTGGAATGGTAAAATAAAACCAAAGTTTTCAGTTCTACTAATTTAAAAAAAAAAAAAAAAATATACTGATTTTCTATCGGAAAATTATTTTATTTGTTTATTTATGCATGTATGCGATGTACTCCTAAACCGTTTGTCCGATTAAAATGAAACTTTGGTGAATTGTCGAGCGTATGCCCGGGATGGTTTCTGGATTTAAACTTTTTTCTTATTCTTCTTCTTCTTCGTGTATTTTGTCATTTTACCTATGAAGGGGGAATATCCTGGGAAAAGAAGGTCCGACTGTCCTTCCATCTCTTCGCAGATTTCTGGATTTAAACTTTTTTCTTCTTCTTCTTCTTAATCGTGCATTTGGTCATTTTACCTATGAAGGAGGACTATCCTGGGAGAAGAAGGTCCAATTTTCCTTCCATATCTTCGCAGGTATCTGGCTTTAAACTTTTTTCTTCTTCTTCTTCGTGTATTTAGTCATTTTACCTTTGAAGGTGGCGTATCCTGGGAAAAGAAGGTCCTTTCATCTCTTCGCGGTTCTTCCAGGATGGTTTCTGGATTTAAACATTTCTTAAGCGACTGAAGGGACGGGATGCAATGAAGGTATGGGATGCACTAAAGGGCCTGAAGGGATGGGAAGTATAAAAGGGCCTGAAGGGACGGGAGGTACTGAAGGGCCTGATTGAAAGGGACGTAATGATGGATTGAAGGGACGGGAGGTTCATGGAGTCTAATTCTTTTTCTTCTTAATTTTATGTAGACTTTACAGTTTTTACACAAACTATGTCCTTTAGTCTTTTTCTTCGTTTTCTTTGTTGAATTTTATACAAAACTATTTCCTATAGATTAATCTTCTTTTTTTTATGAAGACCTTTTAGTCAGTTTTTATACAATCTATTTCCAATAGTCTAATTCTTCTATTTTGTGTATGTTTTCTTATTTTATGTAGACCATTGGGATAGTTTTTTATACAAACTATTTCTTATAGTCTTATACTTATTCTTCTCTTTTTTATTTAGACTTTTGGGTTAGTTTTAAGTCTAATAGTCTATTGTGCAGAAATATTATTAACGATATGCACACTTGATGAAAATACATATGTAAAAACGAATGGGATGTGGGATGTGACGATGTAAGCTGCACTAGAATCTTTTCAATACTTTTGTTTAATCAAATTTAAACCATTTATATCATCCTATTTTGAATAATTTTCAACACCTTCATATTTGATTTCGTTGACGATATTTAAAGAATGGGGGTTGTGGCCATTACTGAACTCTTCACAACGTTTATATTCAAATTAAAAACTATTTACTATAGTTTAAGTCTTCTTCTTCTTCGTTAATGTAGACTTTTGTGTCAATTTTAAGTCTATCACTCTAATTGTGCAAAAATATAATGCACACTTGATGAAAAAATATAAAAACGAATGGGATGTGACCAACGCTAGATCTTTTCGGTACATGATTTAATCAAATTTTAACCACATTCCAACATCCAAAATTACTAAATTTTCAATAGGTACATATTACAATTTGTTTTTGATGATAATATATAAAAATGGGGGTTGTGGCCAAACCAATCTCTTTACAACGTTGATAAATAGTCATATATTTAAAACCATTTCGCATAGTCCATGCGTGCAGAAATTGTATATTATACTTCATTCACACTTTATAGCAATATATAAAAAAGAATGGGTTGTGGCCATCACTTGAACATTTTACAATGCTTAAACTCAATCAAATTTCAAACCACTTTTCATAGTCCGATATTGCAAAATAATTGGGTGACAATATTATAAAAAACGATTGCTTATTTCTTCACAATTTTACATTCTTGGCCAACGGCGGGACATAAAAGCTAGTGATAAATAAAACTCAGACATTTGAAATGAGCTTGTACAGCAGATTGATGCATACACCTCATGGGCCGATAGTCTCCAACGCAAAATTTTTAAATATGATTGAGTTGCTGACGACTGTCAATAAGAGACGCAAAGCTATACTTAAGCCACATATTCAATGGTAATAAATATGCCCTCCTGCAATCCATAGTTGAGGAAAAGATAGAGGGAAGACGTTGGTATGGGGCGCAAAAAGCACATCGTGGCTTTAAAATCTCAGGCAGTGGTTCAAGAATTAGGACGCGACGTAACTCATTAGGTTGGCACAATATCGTAATGAGTTTGGTGTTATCATCCAAAAACTCCTGCAGGAGCGGCGCAAAAGAAGAAGATTAGTGATAATAATAATAATATATAATATGGAGAAGCTGTTTAGAGTATAGCACAGGACCGAGAGGGATTTGCCAAAATAATCACCAACATTGGGAAGACTCGACAAAGCACGCATAAAGAAAAAAATTCCGAGAGCAATATTGGCGTCAAATTTAATAATGCATCGGTAACTTTTGAATACCGTATATTTGATATGTATACAATAATAATCACAACTAGAGTTTGCGTGTCAGAAGTTTCGAAAATGATGGGAGTTCTTAGAATTGTAATAATCCCAAGCATGAGAAGTGTCAAAATAGATCGTTCTGGGAATTGAAGATATGAAAAATACCATATCTATGTATTTGGCATTACCAACATAGGAATATAATATCAGATGCTTTTTGTGCAAAGTAGAATTCAAAATAAAGAAACATGAGCTTCAATAACATAAAAGGGTCAGGTATCCACAGCTATGCATAGATAATAAAAAAAACAAAGATTGAATCACTTTTGATTAAGATATGTATTTGATCAAGAAGAAAATATTTAAAAATAATAAATATAAAATAGCTTATTATGAAAACATACGCCATTTTATACGACCAGTTTTTGAGCGACCGTTTCTTTTTCATGAGAAATGCCATAAATGACAGAGGAGACACATGAGTAGGGCGTCATGTGAGTCGCGTCGTAACGCTGATTAATTGGGCATCTATCACCCACTTAGGATCACATGAATCGCACGTTGTTTTGATAATTTTCTGCGTTATTTAGGGCAAAGTTCGCGTACTATTATTATTTTAAGGTAGATTTACAACAAACGCAGCCATGTTCGTTTCCATACATGAAAGTTGGATTGTGTTGAGGGCGGGTGTTTTGTTATTAGCAAATTCTACACATACAGTTGAGTTGCGTAGGTATGATGTGGGTACATCGGAAGAGTTTTGCTTAGTTCCGCTAGGAACATGCACACATAAAGACAAGTAGGTACTGTACTAGAATAAGTGTATGTAGGAAACTTGGTTACTTTCAACCCCATAATAAATTCACCCCAACCCTCGTTATAAAACTTACCCCCGCGGTTTGGAGTCATGTCAGTACATGGGACTATAAAAAGGTGTTTCACCAACACTAAATGTCGAATAAAATAATAGACTTTTAAAAATTTCTTTAATAACTAAGCATCTATTGGCAACATAACCTCAATTAAAGATTCCTTTATTTAATCTACAAAGAGAACACCAGATAATACACATATTGAATAAAGTACAAACGTCGTATAGCACATCGACCCATAAAAAATATTTGATAATCTGTAAATTGGTGAGTACCTACATATAAAGTTAATTTCTAGTTGTAATCCATGTATTGTGTTATTTAATTGGTGAGTACCTACATATAAAGTTAATTTCTAGTTGTAATCCATGTATTGTGTTATTTAATTGGTGAGTACCTACATATAAAGTTAATTTCTAGTTGTAATCCATGTATTGTGTTATTTAATTGGTGAGTACCTACATATAAAGTTAATTTCTAGTTGTAATCCATGTATTGTGTTATTTAATTGGTGAGTACCTACATATAAAGTTAATTTCTAGTTGTAATCCATGTATTGTGTTATTTAATTGGTGAGTACCAACATATAAAGTTAATTTCTAGTTGTAATCCATGTATTGTGTTATTTCATTAGTTAGTACCTATGTACATATACAGTTAATTTCTAGTTATAATCCATCTATTATGTTATTTAATTCCTGTAAGCGATTATCATTTTTCTGACATTTTGAACATCTCGACCAACAACTGATTCTATAACGTCGAGAAAATAAAGCACAGAACTTCGTAGCGACCTGTAAAAATAATAATAATAAATAATTAAAAACTTTTATTGTGATAAGCGACGTGGCGGACTAGTTGCCCGCAGGCAATTTCTACCAGTCAACCACCATAGTAAATTCAATCAGTTACAGGAATAATTAACAAGAGAATACAAATAAAAAAATAATAAGAAATTAGAAATACACGATGAATATGAAAACAAAAATAAAAACAAAATGAAAATACACCAGAAAAATAAAAAACAACGTGAATTTAGTTGTGACTGGGTAGATAAGTAGGTAAAGGGAATACTATGAATACCTACTATTACAAAACAATCAAAACACTTTATTTTACTGTTCTGTTTATTGTTTTGTTGTAGCTGTTTCTATCCCAAATAAATAAATAAAAAAAAACGAAATTAGCATAAATTAAAGCTCAAAACACATCTAAATAACAGAGTGAATTTAACTAGGTAGTTGTATTAATTTATTAAGGCCCTACTATACCCTGGATATACGGATGTACGCAAAAATGCACACTAAATTAGCTTCTAATGTATGAAACACGAGAAAATATTGTATATCACCTGATATGTGATATACAACATTTTATCGTGCGAAAATGGTAAAATTTAGAGGTTTTTTTTAAATAGCAATAATAGTTATTGAAATATTATAATAATAAAAAACTCAGCCGGTAGATTTTCATATTCTCTATCGAATAAAGTAAAAATATACTTCAGAAGGCCTTGTAGTTTTTTAGTTACTTACAGTAAAAAAATAAAAAAGGGTTTTACTAAAACTAATTTTACAAGAAATATATTAAACAAATTCAAAAATCAAAAAAAATCATGCAATGGATTAAAGATGTACATACAAGGTGTTCCTTATTTCAAAGACGTATCTTTTGAGGGTATTAGGGAAATTATTTTCAAAATATAATGTATAGCCTACTATAGCCTCTTAAGTTTTATATTTTCTTTTCAAGTGTTTTGTTTCCTGTACTAAACTTAATAATTGTACAAAAATGTTTGAGAATGATGGCAACACTCCATTAAATATTTCCAATTTACAATCATTTATCTTGATCGTGACGAAGAATAGCAATAAGATTTAAATTTGATTACAAAATGGCCGGCTACTGCTTTAAATTGTGTTATTTACTTATATTTATTACATGTCGTATCAAATTCACAAGGGTTATATAGACAATATGGGTAATCGACGGATTACTTCATTAGACCATAAGGAACAATTGGAGCACTCTGATTTTTATAATGAAAATACATAATATTATGCACTTTTCAATCTTTCGATTGTGACGGCTTCTAATTTGTAGAATTCCATTATGACAATGATTAATATGAACACATATATAATTCCACAATTTATTTTATTTTTCTCCCGACGACCGTTTCGGCTTATAAGGCCATAATCAACTGGTGTACACCAGTTGATGAGGTGAACACCAGTTGATTATGGCCTTATAAGCCGAAACGGTCGTCGGGAGAAAAATAAAATAAATTGTGGAATTATATATGTGTTCATATTAATCATTGTCACATAATATTATGTTTCTTATTTCGTATAAAATGTATTATTGAAAGAAAAAATGTATAGTGCCACGTGAAATACTGTGTTAAATAAATATGTATGAAAATCTTTTTTGATAATTCTATTATACGTTATATTTTACGAGGACATTAGGTATGTCCAATTCATTAACTTTTTGAACTAAAATAGGAACGATCTAAAATCAACTTATGAATTTTTACTATATTTTTCCATATGAATATAGACAAATACAAAATTTCAAATTTATTTTTTCAAAAAAATTCCAGAGATTCTCAAACATTTTTTATTAAAAAAAAATTTTTATGATATATTTGTGTTTAACTGTCTATATTTCCAAACTATTTAAAAATATCGAAAAAAGCCGAAACACCCCAACTAGATTTAATTTGTTATAAAAAATATTAACATTATAGTAGTAGGTACATCTCAATTTTTTTTTAACAATTTATAAAAATTGAATTAAGTGACAAAATCGCTTCATACAAATTGCATGGCAGTCGCCTATACACGATATCTAAGAAGACTTAATAGTTTGATACTTAATCTCCAAACATACATACAAACCATCATGCTGTTTTCATATTCTGGGTAGGAAAAAATGACTGACATCCATACTATCCTATCTTGACATACATACCTACATATGTTGTATATAAAACAAAATATCTTAAAATATTCAATAATTTGTATTTATGGGTTTATAGTTTGGTACTTATTCTTCAACTATACATACTATCCCTATCGACAGTTGGATCTCATGTGTTACATGCAACTAGTTTATACGATTTTTATTTAATGGTTCGTATTAAAAAGGCTTTCAAAACCGTAAATAAACCAATTCAGTAAGATACCTACAAACATAAATATATCAATCTATGTATATGTTATACATAATATACTCGCGTGACTGTTGATTATAAAAAATGACTTGTCATACGCAGTGCATAGAGGTAAGTGATTCCACCCCCCCCCCCTTTATGAAATCGATCATAAATTCAATTTCGATAAAGCATATCTAACCTAACCGCAGTCCAAAAACTTCGAACGCTAAAGTACCTACACACAAAGTACACAATTTTGTGCGTCCCGAGGATGAAGCCGCATATAACTAATTACAAAAAAATACAAGCTGATACATGTAGTTCCGTTTATAAACAAGTCAAATATTAAATTAACACGCACCCAATAACAAGTTGCCACATTCTGGAGACTTACGATGTCTCATCGTCTCACAGATCCAGACTGAAAACACCATTTGGAACCGCGCTTCCGCAGGGAATCGAACCCGGGACCTTTCACTCAAGAGTCAGATTTATAACCAAATGAGCTACAATTTGCTTTCTTAGATCAAGTTTGATTTTTTTTATAATAATCATTCTATACCTATATACTTATGGAATGGAAACATCGGTCTTAACAAAACGAATAATGCACAAGCTGTTAGTGACACAGAGAACTATGGAGAGTAAGTTGCTGGGTATTTCAATAAGGGACAGATTTCAGAATGTCACGATAAGAGAAAGAACCAAAGTAGCCGATGTAGCGGAAAGAGGTGCTGGTCTTAAATGGAGCTGGGCTGGGCATATTGCCAGGTGCCAGGATTCGCGATGGACCAAAAAGATCGTAGAATGGCGACCGAGAACAAGCCGAAGAGGTGTCGGCAGACCCCAGGTGGACTGACATCAAGAAATGTGCCGGAGGGAGATGGATGCAGTGTGCCCAAGACAGAGTTGTGGAGGATCAAGGGGAAGGCCTATGTTCAAGAATGGACAAAAAAGGCTGAAGAAGAAGAAGACCTATATACGACGCCAGACTCCTCTCTTTGACATACGTTTCACGCTTCATTCACATCTATGCATCATTTCATGTGCATTTTATCCATTTTTCTTTATTCTATAGAATTCACTATTGATCTTGTAAATGCGTATTTGGTCCTTGATTCGCAAAAATGATGTGTTGAATTATCTTCTACATTAATTAAAATAAAAAATGAACGTAGGTACCATGAAAATTATATTGTTTTTCTTATCATTTTTGGCAAACGATGCAGCATTTATTGTTTTTGTAACTTAGACAATCAACAAATTCATTGTATTGTTAAAAGTAGGTACTTCCGATATTCGGAAATACAATACGTATTTAGGCATCGTGTTCTTTGTGAGCGCCTCTCGGATCTTACATCTCAATTAGTGAAAGAAAACCAATATCCATTGATAAACATCATACAATGAAAAGCATTTATGTAGGAAGAGAAATAATTTCGTATCATAGGAAATCTATTCCATAGAAAACAGACGCGTATCTTGTCACTTTTGTCCGTCACAATAATAGATAACAAAGAGAAAAAAATCTATGACACCGGAAGTTGTAAACATTTTCACATAAAATAAATATATTACGTATATTGTTATGATAACAGAAAACGATAGTAACATAAGTTTTAATATTGCGATAATAACAAAATGAATCACCGAGGCTGGTATTACAAATTATTTATTGGCAAATGCTAAGCAATACTGTTCCTTACCGTATATTTATGACGTAAAATAAAATATTATTTATAATTGTAGAATTTCACTAACCCTATCTGTTCCCTACACTTAGAAAAAGTATTTTTTTAGGAGCAATTTGAAGTATTATTTTGTAAGTTCGGTTTAAGTTTATGGAAGCATTTGCTAATATTTTTTTTGGAAAGTACTTAATAATCAATATGATATGCCTACACGAAATATGGATGTTTGTGAGGTTAATGTCTGTCTAATGTCATTTGCAGACTGGCAAAAAATAAGTTTGGTAAAAATAAAATGTCATAAATTTGTTTTGATGAAATAACAAATGCAATTTTAATGAAAATGTGCATTTTGAGTTGCCAATAGCCACAACCCACTCGTTAATTGATTGTATATTTTTTTCGTAAAACAATTCTGTCGCGTTAAGTTTAAAAAAAAACATGAATAAAGAATTGTTTCTCTGGGCTGGAAACACTGGTTAGTTGGAAGAAATAGTCATATGGCAATAAAATCGTCACTTGCGCAAGGTGCAAGAAAGTTTTAATTATTATTATTTATTATTAACGAAAACCATAAATTTAAGTTTATAGATAATTACATACATCGGGTCATATATATTAATAATCCACCATGTTGTTCGAGAGATATGTATTAATGTCAAAGACGCCGAAACCATAGAAAAAAGAATATATTATTATTTGTCACTTTTCCTATTGCTGTATTAATACCAAGGATAAAGGCTAATACAATATGTTTCCAAAATCCCTCTGTGATTAATAATACGTTAACATATCACACAGTAAATAGACAAATAATTAGGAACGTGATATTTCTATATACGTCTGGATTATCAATATATGTAATAAGATTGTGACAAAGTTATCGTAATTTTTCGATACTTTACTAAATAGAATACATAAGTCCGGTAGAGGAAAGGAAATTTCATTGAAATGACATATTACACAAACATATATTATGTGAATGTAAATTTCAACTGTCAATACTTTAAAAATAATATCGAGTTTTGCGAAATCAATTTGTTTAATCATTGGTTAAAAAAACAAACAAATTGGCTTCATATGTTAAGACTGTTAATTTAAAAATAATATGATTTCCAAATTATAAGTTCAAATTATTATTATATTACTAATATTCTCAGAATTTACTTTGTGGTATATTAAAAAAATACAAACGACTTTGTCATAACCACTACTTATCAACTAGTGGTTAAAAACAAAGTCATATGTTTTTAGCCACATTTTAACACGCTCCTAACTATATTGACTGAAGATTTTGATATAATACTTCAATTCCAGACTAAAAACTGAGTCTACACCTGCAATTGACTCCGGAACCTCTGGCTTGGGAATGAGAATTGGATACTTTAGTAACGGAACCACCGAAAATATCTAAATCAATTCACCCTAACTTCGACGGTAAAAAAAACTGGAAAGACATTTCGTATAGATGTAATGAATTTTAATGGGGTCAACCAATTATTTTTATCTCTATAGAATAACGTCCAAAAATCTGTAAATTCATGATATAACATAAAAAAAAAAACTCTTAAAATCTTCATCCATTCCAGCCCACCTGTGTTAATATAGCGGGGCAAAGCGTAGAGACATAAAAATGGTGAACATGTATCTAGGGAAATAGCTCAGGTCCGGATCTACTGTAGTTTTAAATTATGCAGTTGACCATGGAGCGAATAAATGTGGGATGACAATTGGAGGGAAAAAAATATATAGAATATTATGTTTTTATTGTTGCATAAAGGCAAAAATTGAATAGTTTTTTCCCTGTCGAGAGTCAATATTATTTTATGACTAATTTTTGGTATCACAATAGAGACGAAGTTGGAACCAGGAATTCGAGGCACCTACAGGGGACACGACCTGCCATCGGCTGGTTAAGGTGATCGCTTGCGCAAAGCCACCGTTGGACTGATACGCTGTATTAAAATGATTGGGGATCGATGCGCAAGCGCATAAAGTGATCGCGTAAATCAGCCGAAGACAGGTCGTAAGTCTCCTATAATATTCCGATTTCGTCTCTATTGAGATGTTAAAATTTTGACAAAAAATGTTTGGTAAATAAAAAAAAAACAACATGGGTATTTTACATAAAAATCTTCAAATCAATTAAAACTTTAGGTTACATAATAACTCAAATCTTTTGATGTGTCCACCGAATGTTACCTACTCCCCTTTTATTTATTTTATTTTTAAGAGGTTTGTCCAACAAAGATCCAATTGGATAGGCAATCGAAGTCTGCTTGTTACTATCGCCGAAGGAATGAGGGAGGGCAGTTATATGGGCCAGGAGATTAGTGATGTGCGCTGTAGCAACTACCAACAGACGAAGAGGCTGGCGGACGACAGAGATATGTGGAGAGATGGACTGCTTGGTGCAAACCACGATGAAGAACAATAGTAATTATTTCGTTATAGTTAAAATAAAATTAAGCTGATTTTGAAAATTGCAGCGAAAAATAATAAAATATTGATGACTTATTTTCAAGGGAAGGGGGCGGCTTCTTGATTGTGCGCCAGGCGCCACAAACCTAACATCCGGCCCAGAATTCACTTCAGGAATAATTCAGGAGGCACTGAATGATTAATCTCTCAAGGGTATCCAACGAAAGGTCTCCGCCAGCTTAAAGACTCGCATTTAAAACAGAAATGAAGTCCATTGACATATCTACCAATTCAAATGTGAGGAGTTTTAGCGAATGGATTCGAAAATACTCATAATAAAATCTACGCAAATACTCTTAATAAAATCTACGCAAAATAAATCAGCCGAAATATTTCTTAAGAAAGTATTTACAGATCTGATCCTAAATCAAACGGGCTTTCATTGTGGAATTTTATAATATAATTTTCGTCCTATGTACGTATTTATCAAAAACTTTTCTACATCCTGTGCACTGTGCAAGTGGCAAGTTTCACGCAAAATGATTTTTTCAACTATCCTTTGTTAGTATGTTGACAGTCAAGAATTGTGTTAAGAAATGAATTTCAATAATTCTCTCCTCTTTTGGGTATCGAATTCAGAATGTCGGTATAGAAGCTCATCACTGTGTCGATGTATGACTTCAGATCAAATTGTGTGTCCTTTTAAAAACTCGAAACTATAATAAATCTAGGCAAATGAATACTTTAAAAATGAAAATGTCCTTGTTAAACAAGTACATATCCATCGTACTACATTTCCTAAATTAAGCATAAAATGCTTGTGCGATAGGTTAACGAAATCGGTCGGCAGGATTCGAGCACGCGACCACTGGATTACTAGCCCAGCGCGCTAACCGCATTGCCATCGATTTATCTAAATTGATATTATTTATGAAGATGTATACTTCTTACCTACTTATGCAATGGAGTATATTTATTACTTATCGGGCAACTCAGAGGTACTATGTCAAATATTAATTTAACACGTACTCAATAACAAGTTGCTACATTCTGGAGACTCACGATATTAATCGTCTCACCGAAAACACCATTAAAACTGTGTCCCCATCAGGAATCGAAACCGGGGCCCTTAGATCAGCAGTCAGATACCTAACCAACTTAGGCACGAAGGCCGATGTTAAGTGCTGCTGTTTTAAAATATCTAATTATTTTATAAAAAACAAAAAAAATATAAATAATCCTCAAATAAAAAAAAGAATCTTTAAGAAATATACGAGTCAAAGAACTGGTGTCAAGGGAATTGGCGGAGATTGAAAAGATCAATAGTGAACGTTGGTTCTCGAACATTTTGAGCAGTGCACGTAGCACGTCAAATAATTTCCACACCCCCAGGCATACAAAATAACATCATGAAGATAAAATGAACAAGTTTAATTTTTGTGTCATGTTGCGTCAGGAACGCAAAAATTCTAATAAACCAGCCGTCAAAGAGTCCCCAACAGTCTCAATACTCCTTAGTTCCTTTAAGCAGAAGTGCCTTTAGACAAAATGATTGGAAAACCGTGTGATATGGGAATAAAATGAAATATTAATGAATTTATGTGGGAAACACAAACAGCACATAAAGTTTCGATACAATTTCACCCAATGGAATTAAACGAAAAACCAGTTAGGAAAATATAAAAAAATATGCAAACCAAAATATGAAGGTTCAAAAATAAAATGAAATTTATATCTAAAACCGTTGAGGTTTAAATCAGTTAACTACATTTATTTTGAATTATAGCTTTCATATATCCTTATATAGGGTATTTTCGTGGTCGACCCGTCTTTTTCGTTCCATCACGATTGACTTTTTGCCTTTCTTTGTTAAACATTCATCTTTTGTTGTACCCTTATTCTAAAATTAATGTAATAATAAATAAAACATTTGTGGAGATAAAGTTGCTTGCATACACAGAAAACTAAGAGAAAATATGAATATATACAAATATAAAAAAAAAATCATATTTCAAAAGAACCATGCTCAAGATAAGCCCTCAGCAGCGATTTTTGTGATTCTATGAGATAATAAAAATAATAAAATTGGCTTATTTATCGAGCGCCGTTTTTGTTAAACCACCTCAAGGGCGCTTTACATATAAACTTAAAATTAAATACAGAAACTTTTCTTAAATAAATGAGTTTTTAACTGTTTTTTAAAACTTATTTCACTATTCACTGCTCTTATGGTTGGTGGTAAATTATTCCACTGAATCGGTGCCCTTACAGCAAAAGCACGTTCGCCGAATTTATTGTAGTGACACTGATTTTTTTCAGTTAAACGTCCAACGGCAGTTGCTGCAGATCTAAGCCACGTCCTCCGGTTCGTTAATTGCTGTGGTATACATAACTCCGTTATGTATGATGGAGCTTTTCCATTGACCGCTTTATGCACCATCCAACAGTCTTTAAATAAAATACGCTCCGGAACACGTAACCAATGCATATTTTTCCGCAGTGGAGTGATGTGATTAAATTTTGATGAACACTTAATCAGCCTGGCAGCAGCATTGAAAACTGATTGAAGTCTATCTAGTTGATTCTGGGGTAGACCGGCGTATATAATATTGCAGTAGTCCAGTCTTGATACAACAAGTGCGTTTATTAGCATTCGTGCTGCGTCTATTGGCAAATATTTTTGAACTGATTTTAATTTACGTAGTTGATAGAAACAGCTGCAAACAGTATTGCTGATCTGTGTCTAAAATGATAATTCGGAATCAGATCTATCTCTATAAGAAAAAAACGAGACGATGCAGCCAAGAACCATATTGAAATGAAGATACGGGAAGATCCCAAGAGACGGACTAATCTAAAACATTACTTAAGTAGAACATTATCTCATTGAACAATTTTGACCCACACCAAATGGCCGACCCCGATACACCAATAAAAATATTAGCGACCCCGTCGAGTTGAAAATGGCCGGAAAAAGTAAAACACTTACGTGTCAAGTGCTCTCCAGCCATCAAAAATAAATTGTAAGCAATGCTTTATAAATTATAAGCAATTCTTTTAATGATCAATGCAGTCAAAACTTATCAAAGAACCCTAACAACATAACTATAACATTATCAGCGCAAAGAGGAAATAAGCAGTCAGTAATGTGAGTAGTGTACTGATTGTAAGTTATACAAAAAATAATATTCCAGATATAAAATTTAATAATAGACTCGGTTGTTTGTTTACGACACATGGTGCCGAGAGTAACAATCGATTCATCACATTGTTAATGACGATACGCAGAAGGGATATACATAGGTGTTGCAGGAGATGAAACTTTGGATAGAATAATATGGAAGATGGGTTCTCATTTGGACGTAATCAATTTTCAAAGCGGAACAAAGGAATGATATAATACGTATTTTGATGATGAATTATCGGCAGATTTAAAATTCTTTGGCAGTCAAAGTAAACGACGTAAACATATTTTTAAAGATATTTCAAATTTAAGGAATCAAAATGTGTTAGATAATTTACTAAAATCTATTTGGTCTTCGATATCAAAATCTAGAAAATGAACTGAAACATTGATTAAAATTACTGATAATATTATTAGATTTGGAAGAAAAGAAAATGAGACAACACGAACAAGACCAGTAACACCTTAACCTGAAAAACTAAACTTGATCAATATTTTATATTAACGAGAATTTTTTGTTGCTCGAGAAAGCAGACCACCAGGACGTTCTCCCACGAGATGGAATGACAATTGATAATGCACGTCACAGGAGGAAAGCTGACGCAAGACTTTAAAAGGCCAGCAGGCCTAAAAAGATAGGAAGACAAATAAGGATATTTTAGAGTTATATGGAATTAAAATTAAAAATATTATTCAGAGAACTCAGTAAGACATACATTACTGGCGAAAGTTTTAAAACGTATAAAATGATACTAGCACCTAAACCAGCCAGACCATTCAAGGACCATTTGACGACATAAGAAATTTATTTAAAAACATATTTAAACGTGCTATTAAGTTTACAACATGAAAAGTTGGTTTGTAGGTGGTAAAAGAAAATAAAAAAAAATCATTTAGATAAACATTGACATTGGGATCTGGTTGATCTGTTTTGTGTGAGCCTATTAATATGTTTGTTGTGGTAATGATTGTGATTGCAGAAAGTTGAGATTGTATACATATTTAGTGTGGAACGGGAAAAATCACCTGGTTCATAATTGCATATAATTGTCAATATAAATTGTAAACTGCTAGCCCTAGAACAGGATTTCCTAGTTGGGCAGCAGTAATCTACTTATTGTTGTAATTATAAATATGTGATAAATAAAATAAATAAATAAAAAAATACATATTGAAAACAAATACTTGACAGAACTTTGTTTATTTTAAAATAAAATAAAAAAATTACAGAAACCAAAGATTAACAACAATCTATTTAATTATTTTTTTAACTATTGGCAACTCTAAACTAATCTTTTATTTATCTTCGCCATTACTGTTTCTCCAATAGACCGAAAACCTTTATTTGCCTTGCACCCGTACGTGATCTTCGTACATTCAGGCAACTTATAAGACTGAGTCTGCTGCGGAAACCGAAAACACTTAAAATAAATGTCAACTTAAGAGAAATTTACAGGAATAGTAAGAAACTCAATCTAAACCTGTCCCAAATTAAAAACAGCAAAATGTAAACGTCAAATTTTACAAAAAAAGTATGTTCATTACTTCAAAGTGTAAAATGCTGTGCTATATTGAAAGTTATTTATGATCAGTCAAATCCTATCATCATCACAAGTTCTGATTACGGGGACTTGAAACGGCCTCTATAAAGAACGTTGAAACAGATGAAGAACAAATTTAAGGGTCAGAAAACTTTTAAACTCCGCTGATACAATACCAATTGTCAAAGAGAGTAAAAATAAGAAATATTGAATGACAAGAAGGAGAGTTTATTCATCGATAACGAGATCCAGACTATGTAGGTAAGATAATGGTTTATTATCAAAATAATAAACAAGTTTGCTATTAAAACTTCGCAAGTTCTCACAAAATGTCATGAATCCTTTGTAATTGGTCTTCATGACCACTTTTCCATGAGTCCAAACAAGTTCTCTAGGACAGCGGTGTAGAATTCTCGCCAGAACATTAGAGCATATTAAAATTACATGCTCAGCTATGTGATCCAGATAATCGCTGCTGAAATATGTTTAATTGTATAAATTGAAACTAAATAAGTAGCTATCAAAACTGCCGTGTCCAGTGATAAAGCGTGTGAAATAAAAATGTAAAGCAACTTATCAACTAAGCATGAATTCAAATGCGAAAAAAGTGATTGAAGGTAACAAAACATTCAATGTAGAACAAAATGCAAAATTGAGTTTTGATTCCAGGAACTGATTTTAAAACAATGTCGACATTGGGAATTTCCAAGATTTAACAGATAAACTATATAAATGAATAAATTCATCCACAACCAATATATTTAAGATAAGAATAATGTAATATTGATGGCAATAGAGTTAGACATTCCACACTTGGCTGCGTTTAAAACGTTTAACCATATACTTGAAATAAACTAAAAGTATACATGTAGGAGTCCACATTTTTTATTACAGACATCTGGCAGATGAATTTAATTGAGTGGTGAGACTTGGACACGTCAAATTTATGTTTGTTACAGAGTCAAGATCGTTCACACGATAAAAATATTTAATGTCGAGATTAATTTGGTATACACGCTGTGTGTTATTCAGTCAGAGTGCTCCATTCGGAAGCGAACTACAAATAAAATGATCTTGATTAGAGAAAACATACCAAATTGGTGTGTAATTGTTATTTATTTTGATGTCTGAATTTAATCCAAGATGCCTTGTCGTATTCTTGATACAGACAATTTTAAAGAAACGAAGTTTATACTTGAAACGTAGCGTTTATATGAACGCTACAAAAAACTAGTATTGATTATGAACTATTAGTTATCGTAAGTATTTTTGCACATCTGTTTTAAACACAAATCACTTTTCAATCGTGCTACTCATTCCTGAATGTCGTGTCCATTGGCATTGTTGCCTCCTCCAGAAACTTCTGTCCTCTGCCAGTTATTCTTTTTATCTGGTCAATCTACCGATAGGAAAATCACCCCCAGGGTCGCTGCCCTTTTTGTAATTTTTCATGGTCGCTACGTGACCAAAACACTTAAGAATCGTACAAGCAGCTGGTTTATAATCTGTTTTGTATCGTCAATTCACCTAGGAAGAATTCGTTTAATTATTATAAATAAGACTTGAGAAATAATTGACATCAAGATATAGTAAAAACTATTAACGGTAGCAGTAATAAATTATTGTCAAAAATTAACAAAACTCGATCTAACAACCATCGTTTTCAATCGTTCTTTAAAATCAATTGAAATCAGGTACAACATCGGGTACAATAACATCAATTATATTCAATTTCGTTGGGTTTTAATTAAACAACGCGTCATAACTCGTAATTAATCGACGATCGGAAATTAATTTCCAATCAAGCACTTTAAATAATTAATTTCGATACATAAATCCAAAACGTGTTAATTCGCTTTCAAAATAATTGGGACTACCGATTATGCGACTTTAGGTTCGTGCTTCCAAAGCATAAAGCATCGATGAAAATTCGAAACAATTTAGAATAAATTTTATTACGTTTCACATGCATTCACAAAGCAATGGTTTTTAATATTTTATAAATAATGAATGGTATTGACGGCACAATTTATATGACAAAATTCTAAGTGTATTTCTGATTTCTGAAAAAAAAAATCCACAGCGATCAAGATTTCGCCCCAAATTTTTAAAATAATATAATAATTCATTGTTACGGCTAAATTTGTATAAAATATCCTTTTAAAAACATAAATAACGGTACAAAATTAAGTAAAATAAAGTCATTGGAACAGAAAAAATGGCATAATTGTCTTCATAGTTTGCCTTCGTGGCCCAGTTGGTTAATTATTCAATTAATTTCATAAGTCTTCAGAATGTGACAACTTGATATTGGGTGCATGTTAAATTAATATTTGGCATAGTAACTGCTACTTGCTCGAGATGTAATTTAAATAAATATAAATCAGAAGATTAGAAATAAAAAGTGGTACAAAAAGTTTGTAAAATATATTACATTGTAAGGGATATGGTATTTGTATTGTTGATGTCTCAAAACACAATAGTATTATAAATCAAAAGTTTAGATAACACAAAAAGTTTTTAAACTACATTGTTTGATAAATGAGTCTGTGAAAGTAATGATTTCAATGCGAAAATTATTGATACAAAAACGAAATTGAAACGATATCAAGGACAATTATTTGAAATATTTTTACACCGTTGAAATCGAAACTGCGCGAACTACGTGAGAAATATACAGATAACGAGATAACAATGATAGACGATGATTGAAGAGTTGGGGAGAAAGTAGCTGGTGCATAACCAAAATATGCTAATGAAAACTTTAGGGCCTCATTTAAAACATTCAAAAGGGTTATAAAAGAAAGAGAAAACAAGAGTGTACACAACATTTTCTTTCAATTAATATCCTGCTGTTATTAATATAAAATTACCTGGTATAAACCATGAATTATGATGTAGGTATCCAAGAACAGGTTAGAACTAAGTTGATACACATCCATTGTTAACTCACCTGAAACAAAGAAAAATAACACACGATTAGTTATAACATCAAAATATTATTTGAATGCATTTGGCAACATAAAATAAATTAATTTTGCAAATTAATTTATTTTATGTTGCCAAATTAATTTTAATTAATTTATTTATATAACAAATTGTACCTACAAGTAAATGGGTAAAATTGGTCAACGATTGCAAACAAATCATACATGTATCATCACGCCATTTGCCTTTTGGAGTGGACAGAAACAACTTAACACTGTACAATTGTCTTCAAAAGTTTGCTTTATAGTAGTTATAAATAAACTCACATACTACCTCATAAATGTCTGTAATTCAGACTTCGTACGTCACTCTCTTTCAAGAAATCATTAGTGTCAATGTTATCTCTTTCGGGTTTGACCCGTCCCTCTCGAACCATTTTATTTTTCCAATTCATGCTTATTTTATTTATGATGTACATTGTACATGCACTTATTCTAAATAAATATTTTGTTTAAGCTAATTTTTAAGGATATATTGACATTCTGGATATACTGGAACAACTCTTATAATTGTTTGTTTTGGTAATTAACTATCTGAAATTCCTCGAAAGTTTCCTTGACAATCAGATAAGTTTCTCTTAACTCATCTATTTGGTTGCATTACTTGGAGACTTTAAATTCCTTTGAGTAATAGGATAAGTTCATGACTAACGAATGACATTATTGACTATCGCTTCCATTTGTGTAGAACACATTATTTCGCTTAGTCATCTTTGAATGATGCATTCCTCAATCTCACTACTCTGTTTCCACCATTTTGTACTCTTTGATAATGCAAAAAGAAACCGCTATACCGCAAAATCTGTCACATTATTAGACCATAAGTCATCGATGTGTAACCTAAAGTATTTGTAACATTTTTAACCTTCAGCAAAGTTCAAGAACTATGAACTTTTAAAACTGATACGAAGAAATTAGACGTTGTAAAAGGAAACCAATGATAAAAATTGGTTTATATCAAATCTGAATATACTATTGAACAAATAAGCATAACGTTAGAGAGTCATTTAAAAATATATTGCTGTAGGTACTTAAAAGATAGTCTCAAATAAGGTTTCAATTATTTTAACAGATTTTTAATTATCTCAATAGAGACGAAGTTGGAATATTTATTTTAGGAGAACCGGGAAATCAAGGCACCTACAGGGCTTACGACCTGTCATCGGCTGGTTTACGTGATCACTTTATGCGCTTGCGCAACGTTCACCAATTATGCCTTTTTAATGAGATCCCTATCAATTCAATTTTGAAAGTTCTATATATTGTAATACTGAAATTCTTTTCGCTTGAAAATAAGGAATTTTTACTACAGCCATCTATGGTTGAAATTATGAACAACAATCTTATTATTTTTTAATTTTTTTTGTTGTAACGCCATCTATTGAGAGAATTGTTTTTTTTTTGTAAATAATGAAAGCTACAATTCTTATATCTGAGGTGACAATGCATTTTTCGCATAGAAGTCACCTCTGAATTGCGCCAGACTTATAAGGTCATTTTTGTCTTATTTACCTACTTTATTTTGTCTTATTTAATTATTATTTTCTTACGCACAACAGCAATCAAAACAGAGCACTGCTCATATAATAGTCACAACTGTGGAGAAATAAATGCTTCACAGTATTATATCAAACGAGCGATTAATTGTAGGAATTTTTCAATTAAGTCTTCCCTAATCCTGACATAGTTCTGGTCAAGAGCCACATTCTTGGCGGCGCCATTCCACCCCGATCTTATGCTTTAATTGCACGTCTTTAATGTCGTCAACAATTAAATTAAATAATTATTACTGTGCCCTCAAAAGCTCCGACAAACTCTGTACCTTATAGGCTTTAAAGCTATTATACTTTGCGACACGTACGTTCAATATATATAATTTACTGTTGCCATCATGATGGTACGTTACAATTTATATTTAATAAACCATTGAATATTAAAACAATTAAAACGAGAGATATACATAAAACGCAGGATAAATATCATCGAAGGAGATACGAAGAAAATGATTACATTCTATTTTAGAAATGGAAATGGTATTGAATGGAAATAGATGATAATAATAAATTAATAGAGTATCGTTTAATGATACAAGATCAATGATAAGACTTTTAATTATTGGCTCAACGAAATAAAATAGTCTTCCATATAAAATATGTACGTTATTCGTTGAAGGTTACTCTGAACTCTACGTATGGTAGGGGGATATGTTTTCCACATAAAAGGTCCATTTAGTACAAAGTACTTTCAACAGGGTGAATTATCTTAAATAAAAAAGGGCAATTTACACTAAAACCGCGAATGTAGTAAATCGCAATATTGAATCATAAAAAATTGTAGGTATTCAATTATCCTAACGATTTTAATGTAAAATACCAACGACACGTTCCTTACGGGGTAAGCAGAGAGAACCGATCGCCATTCTCTTCTATTTTTGCACGCATTTCCTGGCTCCCTTTACATCCGTGCATCGTCTCATACACGCTCGTCGATTATTCATGTTTCCTTCTTTCAAAATATCGTTCACATGGTCATGCCATCCCATTCTGGGCAGGCCCCTGCTATTCACTCCTTTCTTACACCCATGTATGGTTTATTGGACAGACGTTCATCGTTAATAATATATTTCTTTAACTTGCATTCTCTCCTTGTGTCCTCATTTTATATCCTACCATAATATATCGTTCTTTCAGATGTTTTTTTTCTGATATCATATTTTGATACAGTTATTAAATGTAATGAGGAGCCAAGTCAGAGCCTCGTAAACTAGAATCCATACTTTATAAACACGTCAAGCAGTGTAGTTCGTTGTCACAATAATGTGACATATATTGTCAGCTCCATACAACGCAATATATTGCGCTATACCCCTTTTGCAATATATTAAGCTGATAATTGGGCAAACCAGCATAGAGGTAATTTCAACTATTGAACCCAGACAACAAATGATACGTTTTAGTGTATTTCAGCTGACTCAAAAAAACAAGTCAGACATCTTTAAAACCAATTTCAGTCAAATAAGGCTCATAAATACTAGCTGTCTCATTACACTGGTAATTTGAAAATGACAAGAGCGCAATCCATAACAATGGTTGCATCTGTACTGATTAAGCGTCCGATATAACATGTGTCCAGATTGGAAAACCCATTTTTGACCACATCCGTAGACCACCGGGACAAAACATCAATTTGATGAATGGGTTATAGTCCATCGAACCGGTAGACTTTATTATTTTACGTATTGAAACAAATGACAAAACGGATGCTTAAAATTTAATAAATGAATGTCAATTACGATGGGATTCAGTTGTCTTGAAATTTTTACTTGTTCTTCAACTTAATTCGCTATAATTATCATTATTCAATTTCACTATTTGGAATCAAATAGAATCGTTTTAAATCTTTTTTCTCCCGAATTAATTCCGCTTTAGCGTAAACTCAGCAACAATATCAACACTAAATATAGTAAGTTTATGTTTCCTTGACGTAATAGGATCGGATATTACTTGTATTAGTGGCCTATCTTCTCAATTTCCTGCCATCACTCTCTTTTCAACATCTTATTCCGGTCTTTCATCATCTTGAAACAAACTATCATATTATAAATAATTCCTAATCACTATTCCTCCACTAGATAATTCAATTTATTTAACGTGTATTCAAAAGTGTAACGTGATAAACGATTTACAGTGTTGTTTGCAAACAATATTAAAACATTGACAGGAAAACATGAAATTGAGATGTTTTGTAAAGTAAATATACCTACATATTGAGTTAAACAATAAAGGAATCAATGTCGATAAATTAATATCGCGAACCTCAACTTTTAAAATGCAAGGACATCCCCTGCTTAATGGAGGGAAACTACACAAACTGTCAAAATTTGAGATCAGAAGGATGTGTAGGTAAGTAGTTTAGATACAGATGGTGTCTTTATCTGCATATATTTATTTACCAATAATTATAGTAAAGAAATGCACGTTTGGAAACATGAACTTAATGATGAATAAATTTCAATGATAAACGTGCATCATGTTGGTATTCCAATACACCAGCTATGTCATTATTCAATGAATGCTTTCTCTGTCGTTGATTACAATTTGTCAAGACAATGAAACTGCTTCATCTTGTTCAAACATAATTAATCTCTATCAGACTGTTGTTCATTCAGTTCAGCGAATTAAATGGTAATGGCCTTGTCTTTACGGAATTCAGATAAGCCAAGTTCAATTACAGGGTTCATAGAAACAACATAAACTAAATGGTTAGGATTTTGCTAACAGAAGACAAAATAAAAAATTAAAAATTCGCTACTCCGACCGTAAAAAAATGACTACCAATAAAATTGTTTGCCCTATAGTCACAACGAGCGTTTATGGGATATTGGATATAAATCGTTCGTAATATATTAAGTAGATTTTTATGATTAACATTTTTTTTCGAAGTATGTGCTTACTCTTGTCGCTTCTGGCGCCAAGAAACGAATATAAATACAAAAGGTAATTACGACCTGGAAGTCGAACCGAAGAATTAAACGTCTTGAATGAATATGTTGTAAATGTAATCGTTTACAAGTCATCGACATTCACAGCACATCGGAAACTCCGGATGCGATACGAGTCCATCGATCAACAGGAATCCATCGAGATGTCACATACTGAGGATAACTTAGGTTAAATTATTATTCAGAACCAAGGACTTCCTCATCGGAGACGAGTTCTCTGTCAATAAGTGTCATACGCATCGTTGAACTGTCCATATATGGACTAGCAGTTCCTGCTTTCACAATGTATATACTCATAGCTGTTAACATATGTCAAACATATTAGACTTTTAAAAAAGCCATGTCCACAATGAGTAATGAATTCATACGCTATTAATAACTATATTGTTTCAAGAAACATATTGGAAAATGATTATAATCAAATAATATTTTATTGTTATATTCAGCAATGATATATATGACGTAGTAGCACTAATAAACCAAAAAAAGTAATGAAACCTAGTGACAGTATAGATAATATACAAATAAAGACTTTAAAACAAGCAACAATCGAATGGTCAGGCAGCTCTACTTAAGAGGATTAAAAAGACAAATTAACTATTTAAAATAATAATTTAATTTTGCTGTCAAACAATACATTTGAGATAAAAAAAACAAACTCAAAAACATACAAAGAGAAAATATAAATTATTTTCTCTTTGTATGTTTTAAATGTTGTAAGATTTATTAACTAATATAGATAACCTTACAGATACATAATACATCAGCAACTAATACCAGACATATTAATATGTGCTGATGTATGTAATAAACAGCATAGGCCTGAAATAATTACCCTACAGCGAGGATGATTAGTTGAACAAAAGATTAATTCCGATGCAGACAGTATGGACAGGTGTACATGACTGATGAATACTGTAAGCGTTCTATATTGTAATTAGGTACAAGATAAAATGTATACCTACAAGTATATTTGATACACATAAAACACATACACAGAGAATTCAATACACTAACAATAATGATATTGTGACCAATGATGAATAGTAAAATTATCAACAAAATTAATACATTTAAATTAAAAAATAAAACAGTATGTTTTTGATTATACGTATAATGTTTATTTGTCTATAGCTATTTCGCCTTATTAGGGCATCTTCAAGTCTTTATTAAAGTCTATTAAGCAATTTCAGAAAATTATGTAACTGACGTACTGTACCTGTCCAAATGCAAAATACACCATCTCCATAGTAATACATATTTTAAAAGTACAGAACTGTTATTAAATATTTGATATTCTAAGTTGTTGATGAACATATCAGCTATCAATGGGCTAGTATGAGCAGTAATATAATAATTAATAATAATACAAATATCGCAGGTACCCCAATTGAGATGTACTTCTACAATGTTCATATTTTTTTAGAAAATTAAATTATCTAATTCAGGTGTTTCGGCTTTTATCGATATTTTGGAAATATAGGAAGTAAAACATATAAGTATAACATAAAAACAAATATTTTTCTCAAAAATTTTTTTTTGAGAATCTCTTGAACTTTTTTAAAAAATAAATCTGGGATTTTAAGCGTTAGAGCTTTTATGGTTTTTGAGATATATGAAAAAAATAATGTAAATATTCAAAAGTTGATAACCCCTGACTGAAACAAAAATTCAAAATTCTAAGTATAAAAAATTTGTAGGCCTATAACTTTCTATATATTCTGAAATTTCAGGGTCTGTGCACTGAGCAGATCAAAAGTTATAAGGGGGAGATGAACACACAGACATACAGACACTAAATCCATATATATAGAACATATATGCTGCGAAGCCACTAAGTTGGTGTTTTTTGACTTCAAAGTTGGAAAAACCGTGAAAAATATAGACCCTGCATACAATCTCGCGTATCTTGGTTTGATACTTTGTCGATATGTTAAGAGAAATAATTTCTCTTGAACAAATCGACAGTTGAATGAATATTTTATTTGTCTGCACTTGTTTGTGGTTCACTCTTGTTACGTGCATTTTTTACGTAACTCACATTGTATCTTTCCTTTCTGCTTGTTGTAAGTGATAGGGCGTTAAATCATAAACCTAAGCAGTTGTAATATCAGATTCTACAGAAACAGAATCAGACGTAGTAAGATTACTCATAGTTGTAAAACAAACTCTACTAGAAGCAATCGAGAGTGGATGAGCGACTTCTGTCTGGGGCGTCATACTGAGTCATAGCAGGCGGTTGATAACAATATTATTTATAGTATGAATCATCAACATCGATATTATTATAACTTCAATAATAAAGGAAACAATGGCCCATGCCGTTATGCTATTAAACCTATTCGCAACCCGCCGCTCAGACCAGCTCAAAACCATTCAAGTATGTACATTGATACTCGACGATGCTGTAGGCTGTAGGCCATCATTTAAATCTTCGCCTACAATCGTCTAACACGCGCTAAACACAACTCATTTTGACAAATGATGCGTTACTAAATGCGTGTTTTGATCTATTAAATCTTATCGATCTATGGCGATGAGTAATTATATTGGAAAATATATTGTACACAAAAAAAATGTCTGAATGTGAATGCCCTATTAGGATTATTTAAAGGAAAACCAGTTGATTAAAATTACGCAAAGATACAAAGATGTAGTGAATACCAAAATTAATGGCACTGGTGTGCCAATGAATTAAAATACATGGTGGTAAAAACATCAAACGAGACAAGTATACATGACTGACAAAAGCATTTTAATAGGACTTAAAAAGATGAGAATGTACGAAGTCACAATAATAGGAGAGCATGTATGACACGATGAAACAAAAAAATCATAGTGCGGCGTTCGATTTTTTCATCCAACACCAAATAGGGAAACGACATGATGATAACTATGCATCTTTGTGACATACTTGAGTTGTCAACAAAGAAATAGTCAAAAAATACTTGAATATTGAAGTCAGTAAAAGTATCTGAATTATTTAATAATGGCCATCTGAAAGTACAACCGAATCAATGAACCCAGCATGTCTCGTTTTTTCAAGTGCAGCTATCACTCCCAACAATTCATTGTTTGAATCGTCGGATGAATTCATCCGATGCAAGTAGGTGCCCACGTTTCATATTATTCAATTGGTTAACCAGACCGGAGTAATTTAAAAAACCCGAGCAACAAGTCCCAGGCGTGTCACTGATAACATTCCGAGTCAGATGAAGACCCCAGACATTTTTGCTCAGTAGACAATAAACTGAACTAGACGAGAAATTCCCAGAAGCCAATTCCTAAATATACGCGACGTAAAATTAGCCCCGAGACAAAAAGTTCCAGATATTATGACTTTGATAACGTTTCGGGGTGATAGGAGACATTGATACGTTTCTACTCGGACAATTAGACTAGACAAAGAATTCGATGGCAGCCAGACGGCCGCTAGTTGTTAGATAAATAATGTTGGTGAAGTCCCGCCTAATTGGAAAATAAATTACTTTTGGTCGGACGTTGGTGAGTCGCGTGTTAGAAATAAATTGTTCTGTAAATTGAATTCTTAGATAAGAAATTTCACAAATGCCAGATTTGACATCTCCGAGAAGATCATAATGGATAAACTACACAAAAAGTGTGAAAACCTTAAGTGAAAACATTAGCTTGAGTCAATGATAAACCAACTTAAATTTGGCTATAATATTTAGATTTATAAAAGAGTAATTCACTACATATTTATAAATGCATATTGATACGATTTACCAGAGGAAAAATCCTATTAAGTTCAATTATAAAATTATAAACTTGTTGTGATGGGCAGCGTGGAGGGACGGAGATCTCGTGGTCGCTCACCGACCAGATGGAGCGATTTGGATAAGTCCACAATGGGGTCTTCGGTGACTGGTGCTCTGCGTTCAGCCCAAAACAGATTGGCATGGAGGCGGGCCATACGTGTGGCGACAGACTACAGCCGCTATCCTCAGTCATGAGGAAAATGACGAATGAATGAAACTTGATCAAGCTGAGCTGAATGTTGTGTCTGGTGTAAAGGATTTGGGTATCATTATTGATGATAGAATGACATTCCGTGGTCATTACGAACAAATAGTTATTAAGGCATCACGAATGCTTGGTTTCATATCCAGAATAACCAGGCTATTGAGGAGTCCTGAGGTATTGAAAACTTTATATCTGTCATATGTAAGGAGTGTTCTTGAGTATTGTTCGTCTGTTTGGAGTCCACATTTTGGACTTCATATATATAGGATAGAGAGAATTCAACACAGAGCCTTGAAAACGCTTAATTTCTGGAGTTTTCAAAGATTTGAAACATTTGCGGAAGCCGAAAGGTACCACGGCCTGCTACCTCTTTCAGGTAGGCGCAAAATTGCAGACCAGGTACTGTTGTATAAGATTGTAAATTCTATAGTCAATTGCCCAGATCTCGTTGAATTGGTATAATTTCATGTGCCTAGGAGTGCTTCTAGACATCCTCAGACATTTCACATTGCTCGGTTTGACACGAGCTATGCCAGGAACAAGTTTATCCGTCGCTCGTGTGAAAACTATAACTGTTTGTTTCAGAGAGTGGACATTCTTAGCTCTACTCTTCCACAGTTCAGAAGACATATCGCAGCGTTGGCGATGAGTATGTAGTTGAAATTGGATGCTTTTATTTGTTTCCCTTTCCTTTTATATTCCTTTTTCCCGTTTACCACCATAATTCTTGTATTCTTGTTTTCATACATTTTATTATTGTTACATGTTATAGATTCTCAAAGCTTTCAATCTCAGCCTCAGTTAAATTTACTACTTATATTATTGTTTGTTGTTTTTTCAAAACCGCACACTTTCTTTTCTACCCTGTGTGTGCATACTTTCTGTTTTTGTTTACTTCTTCTTATTTTTTCTCGTATTTTTTTGTATTTTTGTTATATTCTGACTTGTGTTTTTTTTTTCTTTGGATTTGTACCACAATATTTTACATTATTTAATTTGTATGTGCTATCTGTAAATGGACTAATGTATTTATCATATTTGTAATAAAAGTTTGTATATGATCTGTAGATATGCCTATTGAAATAAAAAATAATGAAAAAATTCAATTTTATACTATAGTCCAATAGAGGTATTTTAATAAACCATCACTATTTTTAATTTAAACCCAATACATAATATTCCAAAATCAACAATAACAAAATCAGATAAAAAAACACGCCGTAAGCAATTAATAAGATTCAAATTTGGAAAATATTTTAAAAGCTCTAGAAACAAAAAGGATAAGAGCATCGAAGCTCGAGTATATATAAAACAGAGGATGTAGGTACTTGAATACTGTAGGAACATTTATTACGACAAAATGTGAATGTACTCCAATAAAAACACAAAGAAATCAAATTTGTTCCCCACAAAGAATAAAAATTTGATACAGTCAATTTTGGCTCCCAGGATTGATTTTCAATGGGTAAAAGATTTCATAGGAATTTGAGAATAAAATAGCATAATTGCAAATCATCAATTTGCAAATAAATTTAATAAATTTGCAATCTAAAAAATAAGAACAAGAACTTGTATAGGGTCGTTAAGTGATTAAGATCAGATTATTCCAAGGGCTCTTCTTGCATAATTAATCTACGAAAAATACGACACTGTTCGGCTACCAATATATTTACCAAACTGTATCAGTAACTCAAGTTTAGATATTATAACTGTGTGTGTTGGTTAGGATAAATTGAAATGCATTAATAACATTCCAATCGACAGCAAAACAAAAATGTCGAAATTATTGGGCCGGTCAAATTAGTTTTGGGCGTAATAACAGAAAAAAATGAGTCAGTATCAGAGCGGTTATTGTATTGTATTATTTAGTATGCAATTCAGTAGAACCTGGTTCAAATCCTGTCAACCTATTTGTTTCACATAATATATAAGCACAATCATTTAAAAGATTTAAACATGATGCAGAAACTGAATGCAAATGTAAGATATAATTAAGGAAACTAATCATAATAAGGAAATTATTATACTTAAAAAAATAATAAAGTCTAAATTTTAGGCATTTTAATATTTAATGAAAAATATACCGATATCATTGAAACTTCTTGTTAATAACAATAAACTATCATTTCCTATGAACGCTACGAGGATTACAAAGAATGAAAAATGATCGCAAAGAGAAAAACCGTGTCTACGGTGCGAATTGTGATTATATGTCAGAAGCAATAAGTATTCCCTAAGCAAGAGACATCTGCACGTGCTAGAAGAAAAATTCCCTCCATTATATTAACTGAGAAAGACCAAAAGCCAGAACCAAACCAAACTTAAAGTTATATCCAACGCTGAAAACTCGACTAGGAACTATACGCGCCTGGACTAAAGGAAACAACAAAACTATCCAGGAACTTCTAAGGAAATTCTACTTAAGGAACAACGGAACGGTAGCTGTTTGTTGAAATGCTCAAAATGTAAGAGGCATCGTACGAAGAAAAATGACAAAAATTCACGAGAGAGACTCTGCAAAAAAAACGACATCGTGATCGAGGGCAAATGGACGATAACGTTGAAATACTAGGTTCCCTTTTGTATTAAACGGTCGTTATGCCTGTTCTCGATATCCACCCCGAGGTGAAAGGGTGGGTTGGATGTATGCAGATACATAGACGATTGTATAGTGTTCCAGACGGGTTCAACGCCGGATGGGAAAAAGAAGAATTATTTAGATCGGATGTTACTGCACGATTTTTCTCTTATTTCATCTGTTGCGGGAGATGATTTACATTATAAAGAAGCAAATAACATTGGGTGTGGTAGGGGACCCCGAGTTCCGACCTATGCAATAATAGAGAATCGCTCAACGGAACAACAAAAAATAAAGTAAAATGTTATTCGATTTTACTCATACTTGATAAAAGATAATATAGATTTATCGTATATTCAAAATCATTCCAAATCAAAGATATTAATAGCTTATATGTATATTTATTTCCCTTCGAGTTAATTTCAGAACGTACTATTGCTTTGAGCGCTTCAATTTTTTTATGCATATTCCAATTTGTTTGGCCACTCAAACTAAAGCCTCATCATAGTAAGACACTTTCTCGGTTCTGTCCACCCCCTTTAAAGAAATGTTTCTCTGTGATGAAAATGAGCAGTGTGAGATGCCTACCTGAAAGTTATTCTCTGACACAATTCATGAATATACGAGTATTGTAATTCTAGGATATCCAAAGCATTGAATAATGTCTGACCTCCTTGAACTGATACTATACGATATGAACAAGTTTTGCAGCAAGATCACGACGATCCTAATCTTGCATTAGCAAAAAAATGCTCTAATTAAAAAAACTGTAAACGATGACAGTTGATTGTTATTCAATGGTGATGAGACTACAAATCCATACGAGGTGAATAATTCATTTTATTTTTTGTCCATAAAGAGTGGAGGGACCAATTACAGACCGGGTGGTGGAAGTAGAGATAAAACAAGTACAAAAGACTTAGTAATTTTTACGATCAATACATAACAGAATATACGACCGCAAAAATGTTCCCTTTTGACTTCAATAATAAGATTATGAGAAATCAATTTGCGTTCAAACAGCCATAACTCATAAAACAAAAACATAAATCATGGAAATAAAACCAAACATCCCGCCATCTTACAACATATTTGTATAGAATAGGGTTGGCATAAGTCCCAGTGGACCGGGACCTTGTCCTAACTGATCGATCATATATTCCTGGTCGTGAATCAGATGTCCTGATGTAGATACAACATACAAACTATCTAGTCTCATTTCTTACACGGTTAGGCAGAAAGAAACGAACGGCACATTTTTCTATCTGGTAACGCAATCAACAACCATATATAAGGGTCTCATACATGTTGGTCTGTTATTCAAGCTTCTTTCACTTACCTCCTTGAGAATGTTATTTACATGATCGTGCCCATATTCTAAGACAGTGAGTGACCTCTCGTTCCATTCCTGTCAGCCTTATGCACTTTTTTTTTCTTTGACTAGATTTATACTATTGTTATAATATGTTATTTACAATCTATCTAATTCGCCGCAATCGCGGCAGTTGTACAAATTTATAGTTTATTTTTTAATATAAATTTCATGTTTCCCAATACATATTTCGATCTTAACAAAAATTGCAAAATGGCAGCCCTATCAAAACGCCACGGTTTGACGCGTGGCGGATCTATTTTGATTTTATGTCAGAATTCCAAAGTAAATGATTGTGTCGGTAACTATGATTACTACATCATATGTATTATCGACGGGTTTCACAATAAAAAACAACAATTTATGTCTACCTACAATTCGTTAACTAACCTAAACGCTTTTCCTGCGGAAGTTTGTAAATAAATATTGATTATTGAGACAAAATAAAAATATTACATATTATACAACATTGATTTGCACGTTAAGTTAACGTAAATCTATATAAAGAACTGTCCGCTCCATTTAATAACTCCATTTTGTATTTTCGTGACGGTGACTTTACATAAGTTAGGCAATTTGGTTCTACGGATTTGCTAATATTTTAAAGACTTTGTTAAATATCCCCACAATAATATTTTAACGCGTAATATGTATGAGGTATTTTTTTTTCGTCGAGCATCAATTAAAAACGAGAATGAATGATAACGATAAATTTTGCATGAGTTATTTTTCATTTTTTCGACAGTTTTCGTATATTTTTTTTACGAATGAAATGTCAATCCACTCGATCACGTGTTCTTTGAATGTTCGATGCACTACGAATATGACATCTTTCCCAACTTAAAAGTCCCTCTACCAGTCAACATGTCGCATCTCTTATCACTTAACTCTCTTACTATTTATTCCGTAATATCTAAATTTATCTTAACCAATGGTATTATTAATCTGAAAGTCGTAATATTCACTAATATATTTTTTATCTTGTCTTCCATTTGGCACAAATCACTCTTCTAAGGGTGGGTTGCTTAATGTTATAAAAAAGTGTCAAAAAGTGCATTTTTTGATAACTTAACGTTATAGTGAAAAACATGGTGATTCTTTCGTTTAATTTTTCCCTTCAAACGATTTTAATGTAATATTTTTTCCTGATGGCACATATTTTTAAAACAGTTCTTTAATGTAGTGCGAAGCGAAGTAATTTAGAACCATCATACACCTTATAATAATAGTCTTCTATGTAGTTCTGGACATTTAAAATAGTGCAGTTATTTGAGATGAGATGCTTGTTATATGAGATCTTTAATCAGCTCTATGCGTTAAATACTCTATGCAATATATAAAGATCATATTAAATAAGTATTATTATTTGTTTTAAATAAACAAAACAATATGGCGATTATTAACATATGTATTACACCTGTGTCAAATTTAATAATTCAAGGTAAACACTGTTTAGTACTTCCTGTCATTTGAGATTAAAGGAAATTATCAAGCACCTAGTTTAGCATTGCTGACAACACTAATGACCTACTTCAGTAAATATGCAACAATAAGAAATTAGTTGTCACGAACAAATACTAATGAGCCTAAACTTATTAGTTTAAAATGTACAATGATGAAAAGGTTAATTATTTACTTCTTGAATAAACGTACACTATGGAGACATATTTAACACTTTGTTAAAAAGGGCAAATACTAATTATCTTGAAGAAGGGAACTCATCGTTCACGAAACGTGTCAAGGCATGTGATAAAAAGTGGAGTTCTACAATGAGGTTCACCACACATGTATGAATGTAGTGCCATTTTAGGCGAAAGACGAGACTGTGTGGGCATAGACGCATGAGTGTTCTTTCTTTTACACTTTCGTACACCTGTCGTTGGTTACCCCACATAGTGGGATATGTCGTGATTGCATATAAATACAAATTGTATATACAATCGGTATGTGATATAGTGAGTAAAAAGTTGTACTTACTGTGTGTATGTGTGTGTTTGTGTCTGTCTGATAGGTATATACCTCGTAGACAAGAAGGCAATTGTATACAATCATACAGAGTTTAATGATTCATGACACAAGCTTTAATACTACGCGATCGTATGACGAATGTCAATGTCAGCCATTGTCAATAAATAATCGTACTCTTCATTACTTATTAAGTCATACAGTAAACAGGTACCTAGATAATGAATCAAAAAGTTTTTACTCTTCACTACTTATTAAGTTATACAGTTAATAGGCAGACATTGAATCAAAAAGTTTTAACTCTTCACTACATAGTCATACGGTAAATAAGTACATATATAATGAATCAAAAAGTTTTTACTCTTCACAGCTTATTAAGTCATACATTAAATAGGTACCTAGATAATGAATCAAAAAGTTTTTACTCTTCACTAATTATTAAGTCATACATTAAATATGTACCTAGATAATGAATCAAAAAGTTTTTACTCTTCACTAATTATTAAGTCATACATTAAATATGTACCTAGATAATGAATCAAAAAGTTTTTACTCTTCACTTCATATTAAGTCATACAGTAAATAGGTACACATTAAATCAAAAAGTTTTTACACTTCACTACATAATATTAAGTAATACAGTAAATAGGTGGAAATTGAATTAATAAGTTTTCAGTCTTGACTACCCCGTAGAAATAATATAGGGAGTTATGAATTCGCAATTTTTAAGTTGATATTTTTTAAATGTATATATATATCAACTATTATAACATATTTCAGTTTTTCTTTCATTTCAACACATCCTAGATAACTGATGCTTTTTAGACAAATATATCCCAAAACAATTCACATAGGTCGTTATTTTCTATAGAAAAACGATGTGGTCTGGAACCAAAACGTCAAAAATTCCCTCGGAAAAATGACTTCGATTCACAGTTATTATTAGTCGTTATTCTATATAGATGTGGTCTGGAACCAAAACGTCAAAAATGCCTCACTTCGATTCATACAAAAATTGCTAACTACGACATCTAGTATATTATAAAAAAAAATCTATGTGATAGGCATGTTGATTGAAAACACTTAGTGCATGTAAATTACAAATATAATATTTATATGCTTATAAAAACAATTATGGTGCGGTTCATAAAACATTCACGCACGAGAATACATTATTCTATTTAAATATTCAATTAATTAACTGAGGAATGCGAATTGAATTATCTGTCATGGCGACATAATAATTACGTATTATGTATGAGCAATGCTAATAAAATGCCACATGAAAGAGAGCTTGACAGGATACGGATATGCACAGACGATGCACACAGATAAGCGTAGAAAACAAAGAGCGCGGTAATTATTTTTACGTCAGCGTTGGCCATAGAAAAAAATCAAAATATCGGGGCTCTGTTTCGATCTAGGAGACTTTGGCCAGTTTACTACAGCAGGCGGATAAATAGAGTATTAATTACTATGTAGGTACCCCCCCATGATGATTAATATATCGGCCTTCACATTCCGTAACATCGTGATAAAATTTGAATAGCTATTAATATGTAGAAGTGTTTATACGACGAGCGTAAGAAAATAAGCATACTACGTTACGCCGACATCACAGGGAGGAGGGAAACAGAATAGTTACAGATAAAAATAGGCAAAATGTATGGCGGCACTTTCATTTATACGATTTGAGAAAAACGAAATTTATCTGTACGAATCAAGAATGAAATAAATAACGAAATCGGACTGTAATCATTCGAATATCGAATGATCGATGTTTGTGAAATTTATTTATTTCATGTATTTTTTGCTATTCTGAAACATGAATAAAATAAAAGCAGTTATATGATTAAAATGACAAAATAACATCACTAGTGTATTATAAAATGGATATAGTTTAAAGTGACAGTTCTAGTGAAGATATTTTTCTTTTCAATGACTTTGTTAATTCAAATTTTAATTCCTCTTCAGAATTGAGCCCAACTTCTGGGTATAATCTCTATTTGTTTTTAAGTTTTTTTTTTATAAAAATGTATATGTCCTTGTTGAACAAGTACATAGTACATATACATCTTCCTACGTTCCCTAAAATAAGCAAATAAATACTTGTGCTATAGGTGAACGAAATCGATCGAGGCAGGATTCGAACTCGCGATCACTGGATTACCAGGCCAGCGCGCTAACCGCTCTGCCATCGACCCATCTAATATTCGCTTACTTCGATGCGATGTGCACCACGATCGAAGATAGCAATTTTTTCGAGGCCCAGTGTATTGAGGGACTCGGCGGCTATTTGGTTTTGGTTTTGAGCTAACCTACCTGCGCTAATTTTTACTATTTGCGCCTGAAATTTGTGTTATATGACCTGTAAGATGTGATGTCCCACACGACGTATAAAAATCTGGATATAATTACATTAGACCACTTTTATACAGTTTAGCAATGCGTAGACCATTCTCGCAATACGATAAATGAAGAAAGGTAATAAAACTACCCCGAACTAGGTTTAAATAAAAAATGTATTGGTGGTCCTGATACTTCATCAAAAACATACAATTTTTTTTTATAAATAATTACATAATTTAATACATAGTACTGTGCTATGACCACTTAACTAGACATTCCGATGTAGATTTAACCTGCAAAATCATCATGTGGTGCAAACTGCTCTAACACTCACAGAAATTAGGAAAAGAAAAGGACGTCAACTATGTACGTGGTGGGGTAGTATGAGTAAGGTCATGGATAAAGCCCAAATATCAGCCTATAAATAAATATTATACGTATCCATCGTAATTCTCGATATCGAACGGAACCAAGAGAAAAATATCGAAAAACTATATTCAATTTTCGTTCAAACGGAAGTCTTTGAGTTTACACAGTTCAACTCACGGTGGTGGTATCGGCCATTGAAGAAAAAAAAAGCGGCGATGAAAATCTATGAAAGAATGTTAAGTTGAAAACAAAAAAACTACGAAGCGTAGCTATTCTGTCGTTGTTGAAGAAATAAATATAAAAAAGTTAAGGTGCAAATGAATTATAAAAACATTCCGCTATTGTTAATGGCTGTAAAATATTCAAACACATACGTATATAACTGATATCTACCTACATATGTTTTCTTAAATTTTAAAGAACACGATGTATTAGTTGACGTATAAAATAGGCAGCAAAATAATAACGAATCAATATAATAATGCATCATCGTTAATTGGAATCTTTTAGTACAAACTAAAATCCAAAACATGCGAGTGAAACTTGGGGTTGCCAGAAGACACACAAAATCAACAGAAACGTATATTTGATTCTGTATATAAACGTTTTCATAATATCAAATTGATATCATTTTAAATTAAAATTGATTTTTACAAGCAATGATGATAATGTAAGTATATCTGGGAAAGATTTTCGATTTTTTCTGACGTTAAACATATTAAGAATCAAATAGAAAAACATAAATGATATTAAAAAAAATATGAGAAAAGAACAAGAAGAGGAAAGGCAAGACCAAATAAATGGAGAAAAAAAACTGTGGGACAAACTTATTTTGTAAAATTTTGGAAAAATATTATGTAGATGACGATATTTCAAGACAATATTTTGATCACATAGACATTTTCTGTATTGATCTGTCAAAATCGTAGATTTATAATATAATCATAGATTTTTATTATAATATACCTAGATGTAGTACTCTGGGCAAAAAGTGAGTCATGGAATATCGTGAGTTTGACGTTTTGGTCGGCAACATATTTTAGTTTTCCTTACATTTCAACACATCCTAGATAAATGTTCTCTAAATTATTAATAATTAAAATGTTTTTTTATAAAAATAAATCCGAAAACAATTATTCACATTAGTCGTTATTTTCTATATAAAAACGATGTGGTCTGGAATCAAAACGTCAAAAATCCCCCGGAAAAATGACTCACTTCGAATCATACAAAATTTGCTAAATACGACATCTAGTGTATTATATGAAAACCTATGAATAATATACTAGATGTCGTAGTTAAAATTTTGTATGAATCGAATGAGGCTTTTTTCCGCGGGATTTTTGGTAACTTGGTTGGCAGGCCACATCGTTTTTCTATAGAGAATAACGACTAATGTGAATTGTTCGGATTTATTTGTCGAAAAACACACTTTGTTCATCAAGATTTAGAGAACAGTTATCTAGGAAGTGTTGAAATGTATGGAAAACTGCAATATTTTGCCAACCAAAACGTCTAACGCGCGATATACCATGACTCACTTATTGCACGGAGTACTCCATTTAGTATATTATAATGATAATCTATGGTCAAAATATATAGGAGTTTCAAAATGACGGGTATCTTTTTGAAAATTAATTAAATGAAATAAAACACAACTTTGTGTACACCACAATTATAATTAATTGTGTACATCAATTGAATAAAAGTTATAATTGTAGTAGTGTACACAAAGTGGTGTTTTATTTCATTTAATTAATTTTAAAATTATAGCACAAAGTAAGAAAAGTTTATCGATGATGTTATATCTTTTTGAGTTAAAAAAATATATTCAAAAAATATAATCTTACGCCTTATTCGAATTATTGGAATGCAAAGATAAAATCAATACCAGTGACCATAGATTAATCTCAAATAAACCATAGTCAATGAAGCAATAAAATTATACTGTGAATAAAAGCACAATTAATATATCACGGATGATAGCTTGTCTGAGTCACATGTGGGTCACTGCGGGTCATACGGCGCATGAGGGTATTATATTATCAATTTTTATACCAAACGGGGATGATGATGTTAATTTAAAAAAATATATTCCCCTCGTGAGTGTACCCGCACGAATACAGATTAACAAACAATATATTTTTATTGGGATGTTTGATCGTGTAAATACATTACAAATATCATATATCAAGAATAAATTGTAACTAGGGAAGAAACCATGTTTTGTTTGATGTACAACAAAGTAAAAATTAAAATTACTAAATTTTTAGTTTATCGACAGATGAATTATTAGGTACTGAAGTAAAATAAAATATTTGGTATTAGTTCTATTGGTTATATTTGATTATTGACGTAATTCGCGCAATACACATCGTCAGAATAATGCTCTGCAAGGCTGAAACTCGAGGTTATATACAAATTTTCAACTGTGTGAAACAGTTGGTTTTGAGAGGTTGAAAATGAACCAATTTGTTGGAAAACCACCCAAAAAATGGTGGGAAATCCCAAGAGTATCAGCTTTCTGTCAAAACAGATCATTACATCTAAATAAAAAAAAGAAATAACAACTACAAAATGTAAAATGCAACTCTTCACGAAATCATGAGTAATCTCTGCTTTTCTGCATTCCACGTTGAACCAAATGCATTAAAACCGTATTTGTGTAAACTGTTAAATATGTAGATATAATTATACAAAAATATTTCACATTTCCCCGCGTAAGAAATGCCCCATTACCGCTCCCGTCTAGACAGATGCATTTCAGCAAAGTAGTTACTTGCAGTTTGTAGTACAGGGAAGAGGGTACTAGCAGTTTGCAGTTCAGAGAAGCATCCGGTGAGGAAGAGGCTCGTCCAATTGTTGGCCTCAATCAGAATAATACGTACATGCAAGGGAAAAATAACTATTGCAACTCAGTCTACAAAAATTCCACACAGCAAACCTTTTGTTAACAAATCGATATCTCTCTATAGAATTAATCGCTTTAACAAGTATAATGTTGTTAACAAAATAAACTGTGCGTTTATCATAAATCATTTATCAATGGGTCGAATAGGAAATCATAAATTCGTCCTTTTATTGATTTTAGAAATTCAACAACTATGCCATATTTTCCTGCACCGAGGAAAAGATTCCGTAAAAAATAAAGGTCATAATAATCTTCTTCTTTCAATTGCGCTACAGCCTTCCTCCTTTAACTTCAACCTCCACCGCCCTCTATCCTCGGCCGTCATCTTCCAGTCTGTCCTGCTAGAACCTTATTTGGTACTCGTGGTCTTGGCATTCTGTGTATGTGACCGGCCCATTTCAGTCTGTTCAAGCCAATCATTGGTTTGGTCAAGCCAATCATTTTCATGACAAACGAAAGTTCGAAAATGAAAAGGTACAAAGCAACGTCAGAAGATAAAAAGCACAATACATCTACCGAAATTATTTCTTTAAATAAAACACTACCCTGCCTATAGTTCAGGTTCGACAAACAATCCAAAAATACCAGTTAAGACATTCCATTACCAAAATAGAATTAACTGGTATAACTCCTTGTATCAATAAATCTAAACCCCGTAATAGAAATCAGAGCTCAAATGTAAACATCTCAAGCTGGATAAATAAATCGATAAAGACATTGATCAACCCTTGAGAAACTGCATTGAGAATTGAAAATCTAAATCTATGAACTACACTACAAATGATTATAAATTAGTTTGAGAAAGATTTATTCGGATTGGATGCATAATACAATTATTTACCAGCAGTCATAATAATAGTTAAAACTATTTATGAAAATCTGCTTAGTGATACAAGGATCACTCCCATCAATTGCGCTATAACTTAATTGTTGGCTCTATGAAACAAAGTAATCCAAGTAATTTACAGATAGCCTCATAGCGTATTGTGAGAAAAATATTAATACGCTGTTACAAATGGATAATGTATTGAACTACAGAAAAACATAGATTCTCTACAGAAAAACATAGATTCTCTACAGAAAAACATAGATTCTCTACAGAAAAACTCTTATGATAATAAACAAAATATTTCAATGATCACCTATATTTTACTAGTAATATAGATATGCATAATATAAAAATAAACATCTTAGATGTAATAGTCTTTATGTATTTCTAACAATCTCTTTCCACGCGAATTTCTTACACTACGCCATACGGCTGCTAATTTATAGTAATAATACTTCACGAATTATTACACAAAAAGTTGATTAAGATGGTAAAATTTTATCTTCTTTAAATGGGGTTTTACAATTTAGTGGATATATGTATATATCATAGGTAGTCGTATTATTTTTTGTGGATTTGACTTGAAAACATTTTACAAAAATCTCTCATCAAAGCACTCTGTTTAATTTATTTTTGAACATGAATGTTTGTCTCTCGTCTGATTCTGATATCTGTTAGAGATTCAGATTTGAGATATGGATAATTCTGTAAACCTCTGAATATATTCCAAATGACATCGAAAAAAAGTCATCCCCGATGAGATTAGTTTGTAGAAATGTTGAAACGGGAAATCGATAAATTCAAAAAAATGACCTGGGACAAGTGAAATCAGTAAAAACAGACGGAGAAAATGATCTAACATTCGAATGTGGTTTAGAAGATGATAACAGATAACAAGAATAAGAACCGATGGATTAAAGAACCATTGAAGATATGTGAGAATGAGCAGCTGACCCTACAAGCCGCACTTATAAAATAAACCGAGTGAGAAGTACATGAAAAAACACTCGGCGCATTATCCCTCCATCCATGAATGGAATTGTATTCAAACATTCTTGACATGTCTAGAATAAATATTTAAGTTATTAACCAGCTCTCCGATACACCAAGACGACGAGACGACACCTCCCAACGATGCATAATAAATAATATAATGTATGTTTATTGATTACAATCAATAAACATAAAAGGTGTAAGCGTTGACGCCGCAACACATTTAAATATTTAAACATGGCTTGTTTCAAAACACAAGGTAGGTGATGATAATGATAATAATGTAGATGTCAGCTTTACTGCGTAAAATCCTACAAGACACAAAGGAATGTACCTAACACACAAGGTCGGCCATGATGGCCAAGAAATTCTTGAACTGCTGGGATCAATGCGTAAAATGATTTAAATTAACACCTAAACCTAGGTAAACTATGTCATAGCTATTATTCATAATGCATTCCTCAATATTTAGTATGAGTACTTGACAACGAATAAAGTAGATTGAACTAAGGAAAACCAACATCATTAGGTCCTATGTCCAGTCATTGTTTGGAACTTTTGATAAAAAATGCATTTTCGAGTTTGACTGATATGAATTTTTTACCAAAAGCCAAGCACTCGATAAATAAAAGACAAGCAATCGCATTTTCTACCACAAAAGTATGACGTATAACTATTCGGTGGTATAATGGGTGGTGGCAGAGCGGTTAGCGCGCTAGGTCGAAATCCAGTGGTCCATCCTGTTCGAATCCTACACCGATCGATTTCGTTCATAAGCATTTATACTTTATTTAGGGAATGCATAAGGATATGTATTTATTTCAAGGACATGTAACTAAACTAAAGAATGTTTTGATTTTTAACACATTTCTAACTCGAATCCGTTCCTTACATCATTCACCTCAATCTGTCAAATGAAAATTTTATATGATTTTTAACAGAACCCAAGTAACCATCCTTAGATTATTTTTTCTGTGAAAATTGATAGAAAGTTACAGTAGTATCTTCTTCGATGGACTTACAGCCCATATCGAGTATTGGCCTCCATCAATCTTCGTTTCCAACTCCTCCTGTCCTTGGAGGACATGAGGAGTTGGAAACGAGGAGTTGGATGGACAGGAGGAGTAGGATGGACATGTTCAGCCTACCTTAATCTAAACTAATAGCCTGGGAGCTTTGCAGATATTATGTATATAGGTCGTTGCTGTATCACATACTCCAGGACGCCATCATTCACGGGGCCCAGGATCCTAAGTAGTACTCTTCTGTCGAAGGTATAGGTAGATTTTGGTTATTGTGATAAAATTTAAAATCATTATAACATTTATTGATTTGTGACATATACCTATTTGGTAAAAAATCACCATTAGAAGAAATCGTTAATCTTGTTTAGCAACAATTAAAATTCATACGTCTAAATGTTTGGTTGTTTTTTTAAACGTCAAAAGCAGACATTTTTAAAGGTGTACAATAACGATAACATGAATCAAAAATAAACCCCACGTGTCCATAGTCCAAGTCGTTGAGTCAAGGAGCATTATCTGACAGTGAGTCAGCTAACTGCTGCTGATTCCGAGGGAAGTGTAGAAATGGACAAGGGAAATAAGTCAGCTTCCGAATACTTTTCTAAACATTAATATGCTACATCCTTCCACGTCGCAACCAGGGATTGGACTCGTAACCAATTTCAAATATTATAATTTTTGAAATGATTACAACCATACTTTCTTTTAAGTTGGCACGTTGTGGGAACTGAACAGCCATATTCAATAATAGGCCGTTTTTCTAGGTCTTCTTATCAGTTTCAATCCTGGGATTGGTTTGCAACATCTATGGCTGCCTCTCTTCTTCTCCACTCCGCCCTATCCTCTGCCAGCCTCTTCATCTCCACGTAGCTATTACAGCACATGTCGTCGATCACATGGTCCATGTAGCTCTTTCTTAGTCGGTCGGTCTTTTTCTAAATTATAATATGCTACATTCTTTCAAGTCGTATCCAGGGATTGCAATATAACCAAATTGATATATAAGCAACTTAGAAATAATTACCTACTTATAACCTCACTTTTACAAATCGTGGTAATTGAACAATGATATTAAAGAATATTCTTGATTGATATGACTTCACAGATTCAGAAAAAAGTACTTACTTAATCACAGTATACAATTAATCTTACATAAAATTCTAAACAACGCTATAGACTCGCCGAAGCTGGTATATATTTTAACACCCATAAACCAGGAAGATTAGTTGTGATAAAAAATTATTTCATGTTTCTTATTGCAAAAGTATTCGGTGCATTAAAATGATATACCTTCGATAAATAAAACAATACTGAGACAAAAAATATGACTTAAAAATACAGATTAATGCAGAAGTAAGGAAATGAGGAAGGAGGGGAGGTATGAAAGGAGGCAGAAATTAACCTACGATAAATAAAAAAATGACGGAATATATGGGTAATTCAGATCTAGATGTTGGGTTTAACACTCTAAATGGCTCTGTAAACTTGATTCCAGATTGAAAAGAATTGAATAAAAACTCACAAAGTTAGGCAAATACGAAGAAATCTATGATTCAATATGTAAAAATGAATTTTCTGTATAATATACATACATATTATGTAAGTTCAGGATCACGACAGAGCATCCCTGAGTAAGTCCATACATTCTGGAACGTTGTATTTCAGTATCCGCTTGCCTTGTATGATACGCTTATTTATACTTCATCAAGAAATAAACTAAATTGACTACACAATGTGGTATGCATAACTCTCAACACACATATTCTGGTATTCATAAACTAAACCATCACATGTTCAATATGTTGGAAACATTTCTTAGATACATAGTTAGTTTAAGACAATTGATAAAAGACTTACATCTATTGGACGTGATCTTCCGGAACGCAGAATCAATAAAACCATTTATTTAATATTCTGAAAGAAAAAATCTTGTGAATTCAATAATATACTAAATGGATTACTAAATTACCTTCCAACGTATAAATATTGTTTATCGCCAAATATGTGTTAAACAAGTGAAGAAAAGACAAATTTTGAGTTTTTTAATAAGATTGATGGATTTGACGGTAACTTTGTAGTAGTCCATGATAACAATAATAATGGTGCACCATTATTATTTTTTTACTTTTTTGATGGTAAAAAAATAGTTATTAAAATAGTAGATTACTGAGCCAGTAGATTTTCATATTCTCCTTCGATTGAAGTAAAAATCTAATTCATAGGCCTTGTAGTTTTTTTAGTTACTTATAATTAAAATAAAAAAGGGTTTTATTTAAATTAATTTTATAAGAAAAGAACCTATTAAACAAATTCAAGTTTCAATAAGCTCACGAAAAACCTATTAAACAAATTCAAGTTTCAATAAGCTCACGCAAAAGAACCTAATAAAAAATTCATGTTTCAATAAACTCACGCAAAAGAACCTATTAAACAAATTCAATTTTCAAAAAGCTTACGCAATAAAATAAAGATGCAAAAATGTGTTCTTTATTTCAAATACGGATCATTTGAGGGTACTGGAAAAGTAATTTTCAAAATTTACTATTTGACCAACTATAGGTATGTATATAGTCTCATTGAAGAGTAGAATTTTTTTAAATTATTTAAATATTCTACTTATAATGGGGAAAAAATCTGTTAATTTTATACATAAAAAATAGGTAGGTACATATATTGTTAAGTAAGATGATAAAAATACAGTTAAAGTACACCAGTTTTAAATAATTATTTAAAAGGGAGAATTATTTTCTTACAATAATTAAAAACAATTTTATTTTGTAGAGCAACTAAAAAAAATTGTTTATTTTAGATAGACTATGGCCCAGTATTTCAGTCGGCCCTTAGGAGTTTAACTCAAGTTTAACAAAAATATTGCGTATTTCAGTACCTAATCTTCCCTTAAATACGTCACTAAACGACAAATATTTAACTCAACGTTTCTGGCGGATCGCATGTCATAATCTTGAGTTAAGTATTGTTTCTAGCCTTTTTCGCCAGGTGGCGTACTAATCGCCGCACGCTTTAATGTTTTATTTCATTTTATACTACAAATAACTATGCATAATAATTATAATCATGATTTATTTTTGTTGTTAAAATAAAAGACTTGATATAGAAGTTGTTCATGTATTTAATATTTATTTTCTTTTTTACATAATTATGATGTATTGCCTGACAACAAACGAAATAAACTGTCAGCCATAATGAAACATCAGGCACGCAACTTTATTTTTGCGATGTTTTTTCATCCCACTTTTTAAATTGATCCATCCTGTTTCTATATATAATGTGTATTCTTAAATTTTCTACATAAGACACTATTTTACCATTATCACTTAGTTCCATATCCATCTGTAAAATGTACATACATTTTGCATTGAAGAACTACGTACGTAGTATATATTCAATGACATTTTTTCACTACAATGTTTGATTTTAATTAAAAAAAACATCGATCGGTATAAAAAATTGAAAAAGTAACATGCTGTGTAATGAAACAAATAAAATAATGTGTTGTTATAATAATAAAATAATATTTAGTCACAGCTTCGCGTCACGTATCATTTAAGGTTATTACAATTTTGACAGATGCGTTATAGACAATAACCATAGAAAAACGTAAAATATATCTATAGTTGAAGATTACGTAACTGACGTTTCATTTTGCACTGAAATACGCGAATGAAATTTAATCTTCCCTAAACTTTTAACTTGGATTACCAAATCCAACGATTTAAGGGCCAACTGAAATCTCGGGCCTATTTTTATAGTTGTATATGTATACGCAAACATTGAATTTTTTCCCCTTGCCCAGAGTCAAAGATATTTTATGACAAAGTAACATCTCAATAGAGAGGAAGTAGAAATATTATAGGAAAACCAGGAACTCAAGGCACTTACAAGGCTTACGATCTGCCATCGAATGTTTACGCGATCACTTTATGCGCTTGTGCAACGTTCAATAATTATGCCTTCTTATTGAGTTCCCTATCAATCCAATTTTTGAAAGTCCCACACGAAAATCTGTTCGTTTAAAAATAACCTGAATAAGATACAAAAGAGAAAGGCAATCGTGGTTTCACTAGATTCATGAATCCAGGCCCACGAGCACAGGCGACTAGAGTACCAGCCAGAACAAGCGAGCCACATGGGCTTGCGACCATGTACGCGGGATTAAGAGGCCCCTTTATGACTATCGCCATCTATAAAGTGAAGAAGATTTTTTTTTTGGCATACATATGTACATACCATCACGCCGTATCCCTACTTGGGGTAGGCAGAGAGGACCGAACGCCAGACACCTCTATCTTGACATACATGTTTTGCCTCATTAACATCCATGCATCGCGTCATACATGCTCTCATTCTGACTTCGTATATTACCATCTTTCAAAATCTCATTTATATGATCATGCCAACTCTTTCTCGGGCGGCCACGACCTCTCATTCCACTCTTTTCAGCTTTGTATACTTTCTTTGTCAGGCGCTCATTGTTCATTCTCTCCACATGTCCGAACCATCGTAGTTTATTTTTTGGCAACGCTATATTTTTGAGAAATTGGTTTGTAAAGAATAAAAGCAACAGTCCTTGTAGTTCACTTTTCAATTTGTTCTGAAATTGAAACGAATTTAAATACAATACTTCCTTTGATTAACGTTTAATCGAGTTAATTAAATATTGCGATAAAACCAATTGACGAATTACCATCATTAATTGGTACCACGACGTGCATTGCAATTTTTATTACTAAAAAATAATAATTATTGATGATATGCACTAATGTGCAATAACATTGATAAGAGCAAAATTTTCAATTTTACTTTATGACGTTGTGAACGAATCATTCCTCTAGATGATTAATCTCAAAATGATTGTAATTATGTTCAAGTTATAAACTATTTATATAATTCCTTATATAGATGCATAGCGGCGTAAACTTGCATATAGTCAAAAAAATTAATTTGTGTACTTATTTTAATTTTTGTTTTTATCTAGCAGATACTGTTATTTTTATAATAGTAACAAATAAGGTCCTTCTCCCTTCATTTTTCCTTCCCTTCCTTTCCCGTCACGGGCAATTGTGTGAAATATATAAATATGTAATAATTTTAAGTATATTTAAATTTATTTTTTGTTGTATTGTAGGTACATACTTCTATGATTATTTAATGTACATCAATTGTGTACAAAAGTAATTTCATTTCATAGTATATTTTCTCTGTTTTATCTTATAAGACTGTATTTGTCCCTTAAATAAATAAATTTATGTTGTAAATTAAAGTATTTTTTTAGGTTTTCTATACCTACTCTTGTTTTTTTGTAAAAATAAATTTATTTTCGGAATAGATTAAATTAATATTAATATTAATGCTAGAATTTAAAACTTTGAAATATTGACGTTAGAATAAAGGTTTTTGACCTTTCCTTCTTACACAAAATATTGAATCATGCTATAGACTGTCCTGAACTCCTTAAACTCATAAACCTTAATGTTCCGGCTAAAACCACTAGATAGTGTGTTATGTTTCGTGAGAGCCATTCTCTAAATAATTATGTCTGCCACTCCCCAATATCAAATCAAGGCTACATTGTGGGGAGTCATTCCGATGTTTTTGCCGACGATTTTTCTTCCTTCAAATAAAAAATTGTACATTTTCTTTCTCTAAACTCATGACTTTTGTATTTGTATAAAAATAGGCTTTCAAACCAATTAAATGTGTAATTAAATAAATAGAATAAATTAATAAACATTTTAACTCATGACCTGTAAATATAGTAATCGTTGTGTCTGGGTTTTTGTATTTTTTGTATTTTGTTTTTAATTGTGTATGGTATATTGATATTATGTTTATTATAAATTTGCTTTTATTTTAAAATTTTAGGTTTTAACCATTGTTGATATAATTGATTTTATTATGTTAGTTTAAATTTTCTTTTATTTTAAAATTTAAAGTTTTAATTATTGTATACTTATTGTTCTTTAAATAGGCTTTCAAGCCGTAAATTTGAAATAAATAAAATAAAAATAAAATTAATTAAAGAAAAAGTATTAACAAAAAAATAAACAAAAACTAAAATGATAGAGGAAATAACAACAAATTAATCAAACAGAGTAAGCGAGATAAAAATAAATAAAATTATTATATAGAAAACAAATTATAATAAATTTCAAAATCAAGATGCAAATCCTTCCAAAACATACGCAAGGAATTTCATCATGTGTAAACGATATGATAAAAAAAATTCGGTGAAGTTAATATTTAGTTATATTATCATGGCCTGCACTGAAAGTCTGTTTGATTTCATTAAGATATGGTTTATGTTTTACGTGAAACACATCAATATCATTATTTTTTATTGTATGTTGATAGTGTTCTGATTAAGACATACCGTCTTACTTATAATTGTAAACTATCTATAGTACCTGGTAATAGAGCGTGATTAACGAAAAAGTTTACTTAAAAACCGCGACTATCTTTATTACACCTTTATTTAGTAGACATCATGTTAGGACGGGTCGAGAGATTGTTTAACGTTTGACTAACGCGTCGTTCCAAATATTTCAAAATGGCGGATCTTTCGCATATGATCCAATGCATATTTGAAATTGACAGAAAGATTTAATCCTTATAACATTTTACCTTGTTATTCTTCATCGCAATCGTGTTTAAATTGACTCAACGCGGCCCAAGGCGGTGATTGTTTTCATTATTTTTCGATGTTAGTTATCCAAAAATTAAATGCATTATCTATTTTTTGACATTTGTGAAGCCAATGAAAAACGAGTGGGTTGTGGCCAACGCTAAACTCCTCACTAACAAGTCACTATAGAGTATTCAAAGTTTCTATAGAAAGTTTTCGGCAATTTTATGAAATGAGTGAGTTTAATTCTTTTATTATTTAAATATATTATTATGAAAAATTGATATTTATTAATGACATTTTATGTAAGTGATGTGCCCTTTTAGCAATTTGAAAATAAAAATAACAAATTTCGAGTTTCCTGAGCATGGGAGTCACTTTGAAATATTTGACAGTTAAAAAAAATGAGAAGCACTATTCAGATATCCTTCAAAATCTAATGAGGTCTATGCGAGTTTTTGATATACAAATTTGCAAAATTTGAAAATAATCGAATGAGCACTTTAGTCTATAATCGATAATCTAGAATAAACACGCCGTACGTAGCATATTATAGTACACAGCACACACACACACACAGATACATTGTGATAAAACTTTCAGAATGCAATCCCAGCATGATACTAGTTGATAATCTGCAATAAAAAATTACCTTAAAAATTACGAATTCATAAATCCCCTTGGGGTAGTGAGGAGTAAAAACAATGTTAAGTTCAACCCCTTCTTCATAAGGATTCATATTTTTTTCGTGCAACTCTCCAATAATATCTAAAAATTTAAGTCCTGGCAGCACCGTCCACCGTGGTTGACATTTGTCATTTGACAGATATTATACGCGTTCGTTCTGTCATTTGATAAAACATTTAAATAATTAATCAGCATAATATTATATTATAACTTTTTGTTTTATGTAGCTTCACGGGCAACTAACAGGTACAATGTCAAATAATTATTTAACATGCACCAATAACAAGCTGCCACATTCTGGAGACTTACGATCTGCTTATGGTATTAATCGTCTCACAGAGCCAGACTTAAAACACAATTAAAAACTGTGTCTCCACCGGGAATCGAATCTGGGACCCTTGGATCAGTAGTCAGATACCTAACCAACTGAGCCACGAAGGCCGAAGATAGAAATGATGCGACTATTTTAATTTTATGTTTCCCCCAGAGACAATCCAACTAGCAAACAAGTCGTATAAATAAGAGTTATACCTATGACTTTTAGTCGTATAGGAGTTTTATAGTGGTTATTAACTAACTCTGTTAGTCGTATAGACGTTGTACATCTGACGGTTAAGTCGTCTAACTAAATAGTCTAATTGCAACGTCCCATAAACGTTTTTGCAACGTAATTATACAAGGATCACATAATGGTCTTAATCGAAATGTTAACTTAACAAAGCTGTATGTCATAAAAAGATTTCAGTTGTATAAAGATTTTTAAAAAGACAATATCGTCATAAAAAGGGTATTATTATAACATCTAAACAACTTATTGGCCTATAAACGTTTTAGAAAAAACTTTAATAGACGATTGTATAGTGGTATTATGGATGACTTCAATAGGACATAAAATTATTAGTGTGACGTTTATATACCTATTATTCAACAGTTGGTTTTATAAATGAAAAACAAAAACTTTTATAAAACATAATATGTAGTTGTCGATGAACCTGTTATATTCCTTTTATATGACAATATGTTTTATAGATGTTAAGTACAGACTTTTATAAAACAAAATTAAACATTTTGTTTTACATTTGGGAGAAATTAAGAGAACATAAAACGCTGAATCTAGTAATTGAATATAATATGATTTATTAAAACATCCTAATACATGATGAAGTTACATGTTAGTTAAGATAAATATCACGTGCGTTAAAAAAGTTTTATACGTGAATTAAATCAACGGAAACCTAATGTTTATTGATATTTTTCTGCATTTTGAACAAACTTGACTTGAAAAAACTATGAGTCTTTTTTCCCTTTGTTTACTATTCAAGTAAGCTTTTTTCTTGGCCTTCTGGCCCTTAATCCATTGTTGACTAGGCGTCGTCGAATCGTCCTATCACTTACAATTATACCACTCTCAGCAAGGATGTGTTGGATATCACTCGAAGTGGATCTACGGTCTTGAAGAGCTAATTTCGTTATCCTTCTGTCGTCTATCAATAACGTCTTCTGGTTTCTGCCAGATTTTACAGCATTGTGTAAACTTTTGGAGACTTTGAACCTCTCGCAGACCTTTGAACTCCAGACTTGGACGCTCTGTGTCCCAACTTTTCAGCAATTTGTTTATATGTATATCCCTCTTCTCGCAGGGTAACTGCTCTACTACATTTTGTAGGTGACCAGTAGCCTCCAAGCATGTTTCAGAAGAAGTTTCAGAATAAAATAATCTCAGAACTTGAAAAAACACTCCAACCACTTACAAATGACACAGTACAGGACGAACGACAGACTAATAGCTCTTGCTTAGATAGGATTTCAAATATCCTCAATAATTACTTTCTAATGATCACAGACATCAAAAAAACAAATTTCCAGAAAAAAATGTGAGTAATAATGATGATTCATATCATCAAATAGTAAGGTATATGTTCCTTACAACTCATTATGAGACAAATTAGAAAGGATTAACTAATTTTGTAAAAAAAAGTTGAAATAATTAAGAAAATATTTATTGTTTCTTGCGAAATAAACAAAAGAAAATATTTGTCATTAAAAACAATAAGATTGCAATAAAATTTCAATGAAAAAGTAAAATGAATCACCTAGTAAGTTGAAAAATGTAGTCAAAATAAAAAGTTTCCATTCTTTTGGCCACTACTGAATATCACGTGTTTGTGTCACCGACACAGTAACAACATAGTTCTCTATAAATAATGGGGTGCATGCTATCTCCATGGCTCTTCAATCTATACGTTGAATGTTGCATCAGAACTTTTATGGAGGATAGCAAGGGTCTGAAATTTATTTATTTATATTCACATACACGGCCTCTTAGCCATTATAAAAATATGGTAAAAATAAAACATAAAACTCGTATTAAACAACACAACAATTAAAAAAAAAAAACAACACAATAATTCATTAAAATACAAAATCTATCACACAAATCGAAATATTCATAATATGTCCCATTCCGATTCGTCTAAATTTATCTGTCTGAATTTTAGTAGGTATATGAGAAATGTCAAAACGTTGACAATTCAGTAAGTATAGTATATGAAGGATGTAAAGAGAACGTACTGAGAATGGATGCCAGCAAATCGAAGTTCAAATGGTGTTTCAAAAGAGTGATAGCAGAACAGCGTACCAAATAAAATTAGAGAACAAATGGCTCAAGCAAGTAGACGAATATGTCTATTTGGGAAGCAACGGAACACCGGAATGGACGGATTGATAAAGAGATCGAAAGAAGAGTTATGGCAAGAAACAGAGAGAATGGAGCACTTAGACCAGTTATGAATGACCGCAACATATAAAAGGATGCTAAAGATGCCATTGATAACGCTATCTTAAAAGTGCCAACCTTGATGTATGCAAGTGAAACCTGGACATGGCAGAAGTCACATGAAAGCAGAATAAATGCAGTTTAAATGAGATCACTAAGATGAATCTGTAATAGAATTTAAGATGAAGATAGATGTCATTAATAGAATGAAAATGATGAATTCATTTCATTCATTAATTGGCCACATGGGGAGAATGAATGAGGAATGCCTGACGAAGAAAATATACAATGCGCATAGGAATGAAATGAGAAATCAATGCCGCCCAAGAAAGGGATGGCATGACCATGTGAATGGTATTTTGAAAGACGAAAAGGTTAGAAGCGTGAAGAACAGATAAACATGTATAAGAAGGTGTATGAATGTTGACGAGGCGATGATTGTGTGTCAAGATATATGGCATTCAGTTTTCTCTGTCTACCATGTGAGGATCATGGCATTATGGTATGTATAAGAATCACATACATTAGGTATGAGAAATTTTATAAATATAATAATTAAATTAGACAAATGATTTACTACAAACAAGACAAATATTGAAAATAATATTTCTATATTGCCCTCATTCAGTATAACAAAAGCTGTTTTTCATTCAAATTTTGCTTATGAGTAAAAGCATTTCTTTATAAACATTATTCTATTTCTATTTTACAAATATATATATATATATATATATATATATATATATATATATATATATATATATATATATATATATATATATATATATATATATATATATATATATATATATATATATATATATATATATATATATATATATATATATATATATATATATATATATATATATATATATATATATATATATATATATATATATATATATATATATATATATATATATATATATATATATATATATATATATATATATATATATATATATATATATATATATATATATATATATATGTTATAATATTTTTATCTCGGTTTTCCCGTGTCAGTAGGTCTTGACTAAGACCATTTGTCTTCCGACGTTTCGCCTGAATATCACCAGGCATTTTCAAGGACCTAACGAAAAGCACGCGCGCGACACACGTCTACTCACACCGAAAGCTCACCGTCAAGTGAGCTTTCGGTGATTGACGGTGATTGACGGTGAGCTTTCGGTGTGAGTAGACGTGTGTCGCGCGCGTGCTTTTCGTTAGGTCCTTGAAAATGCCTGGTGATATTCAGGCGAAACGTCGGAAGACAAATGGTCTTAGTCAAGACCTACTGACACGGGAAAACCGAGATAAAAATATTATAACATATTTCACCCGTGAAAACATCAAATATAACATATATATATATATATATATATATATATATATATATATATATATATATATATATATATATATATATATATATATATATATATATATATATATATATATATATATATATATATATATATATATATATATATATATATATATATATATATATATATATATATATATATATATATATATATAAAGTCACTAAAATTTAACGATTTATTATACACAGACTAATCTCCTGAGCTCGTAGTGCACAGTGACATAGATCTGTAAATGTGTGGGTGCGAGAGAGACTGCTCAATAGAGTCTGGTCAATCAAAGAACACTTTTAATATATAATACTAAACATAATATAGGAAAAAAAATTCACTTGATCTCTGAAGTGCTGCTTTAACTAATACCATGAAATATTTATTTAGCTTTTGTGCATAATTTTAAGACAATAAACCAAAAATTCTAAAAGAAATTTTTCAAAAGCATACTTTGTGAAATATAAATTATATATTGTAATATGAAAGCTTTCTATGCATGACATGTTATGGCTGGTCTGGAAAAATATAGTTGTTTGTTACTCATGATGAACATACACAATATTATGATTTCAAAAATCAATATTAAGTCTATACAAGTTGTTCTAAATTCAAACTTTACATGGGAAATTAGTAGTTGATGAATATTATTTGTTTTGTTATTTTTTATAAACTTAATTTCTTTATGTTACATTGAGAATACATGAATGTAATTCAATGTAAATAATGTTCTTTTTATATATTTTTCAAAACAACATAGTAAAACATCAAGTTTCCCAAGTAGAATAACTGCCGTTGAAATGAGGTCTCTCAGACAAATGTGTAATAAGACATTGTGTGATTGAATAAAAAAAGTAAGCACAAGAACAGAATGTATGTTGGAAAAGGACACCACATGCAAAATAAAAATATAATATATGTCCTTAAGTGGTTCGGCCACATAGAAAGAACAGATGAAGAACAGTTGACAAAAAAATTATACATGGCTAAAAGATGCGGAATAAGAGATAGAGGTCGGTCGAGAAAGACTCATTTAAATCACATGAATGGAATCTGATGTGTAGATAGTAGGAGAGTGTGCATGAGGCAATGTTTGGATTAAGTGAAGCGAGAAAAGTATATCAGGAAAGGAAAGTATGGCGCTCAGTTCTCTCTGCCTACCTCAATATGAACAAGGCATGATAGTATGTATGTAAAAAAACACAAAATATTTATTTGTAACTAGTATATTCCTAGAAAATAAACTATCATGACGTTCGGTTTCTAAAAAAAACTGATAAAATAAACATTTTCCTAATATTCATATAAGATATTATGAAAAATGATGTAAAAGAGTAAAATTAAATAATAATTTAACATAAACAGAGCAAATTTCACAATAATAATGTTAATATATTACCTTTAGTCAGTATATATTATTATAAGGTCTTTGGTATATACCTAGTCAAAGATGTTCCGTACTCAAATTTTGTATGGAAAATTTTCAGCGATTTTATGAAATGAGTTTGTTTAATTATTTTTTTATTTTATTATGAAAAGTTGATATTTCTTGAATGCCATTTTATGAAAGTGATGAGCCTTTTTACCTATTTGAAAATAAAAATTTCAAATTTTAAGTTTCCTGAGCTTGGGGTCACTTTGAAATATTTGACAGTTAAAAAAATTGAGAAGCACTATTCATATATCGTTCAAAATCTAATGGGATCTAAGTGAGCATTAGATATACAAATTTGCAAAATTTGAATAGAATCGAATGAGTACTTTAGTCTATAATCGATAAAGTAAAATGAACACGCCGTACATAGCACATAGCACACACACACAGATACATTGTGATGAAACTTTCAGAATACAATCTCAGCATGATACTAGTTGATAATCTGCAAAAAAAAAAATACCCTTAAAAATTGCGAAATCATAACTCCCCACTATATCACCTTGTGTTAGTGAGGAGTAAAAAAATGTGGGTGTTCGTAAACAATTCGGTGAGCTAGTTAGTCACATCTTAGCATACGTTTATAATATTATAATTAAGATTTTTAATACCGATCTTACCTATTGTAGTCATCATGATTATCTAGTTTGCTTTTAACGAAATATAATAAGAAAGACCGATAGTGTTTACGTATGTTGTTATTTCACACAATACAACAATTTAATACATTATAACTTAAATAATACAATAGAATTTATTATCTTAGGTACTAGATGAATCATATTCTAAATAAATATACAAAATAAAAATGTTTCCTATATTTATTTTTTTAACATAAAGAATCTCTATCATCGTTCTGTGTTTACTCACTACAGAACATAGGCGTCTCCTACCCTACTCTCTACCCCTCCCGTTCCTGTGCGATTGTCATCCACTGGGGTCCAACGAATATTTTGATATTGACAATTTATTTATACAAATTATTAAAAAAATACCTACCTACATTGACGAACTTATTCTGCATTGGGCATTTCGGATCTTACTAACAAGACTTTAAACCGCTTATAAAACTTCCAGACGCTGAAGCATCTTCGCCAAAACGAGGAAGCTTTCGTTAACTCGTATTATTTGCGAAAGACGGGAGAGTCTCGCAGAATAATCGCGCTCAAAAGCTATTGAATATTATCAACTAAGAGCAGATAAGACAAGTAGCATTAAGTTAGGTAGGTTTCCCCCTCCTTTTAATGGGGTCAACGCCAACTTCCCAGAGGGATCCATTGTTATACTCTGTAACAATACACTCATCAGGCGATCAAAGTGGATAGGTACACAGTAATTATCATTATGACTCATCCAGTATTTGAACGGCGGACCGACTCGTCGGCTATATCATAATAAATTAATTATTTAACAACTATAAAGCCAAACAAGACTAAAATAAACGTAAATATTTACGATAATAAGCGGAACAATTATAAAATATAATAATGTTTAGGTAACTACTTATGGGCGGACAGAACTAACACCAATTCTTAGTATTCAACAATAACAACTTAAATAATTAAAAATTAAAATTATTAATAACATTAGTAACTATGCCGTATTGTGTTTGCGATGCTCTTTGAGTAACACATATTTTTTTTATTTGATTTGGGAAGTATGTGATTCATATTAACTACACCAACATAGTTAACTAGTCTCTTTCTATGGTTCTGAAATAAAAATCGCGTCAGATATTGGATTTATGACATGTATTATAGCAGACATTAGGACCTGGTTAAAATTGTACACTGCTAGCCCTAGAATAGGATTTCCTAGTTGGGCAGCATTAATCTACTTATTGTTGTCATTATAAATATGGTGTGATAAAAGGTAAATAAATAATAATAATAAATTATAACTAATATATTCTAGTACCTATGAATGTATTTATGTATGTGTAAGTTTGTGGATTTTCCTGTTAATATAAAAAAATATAAACAAAATACAAATATACACAATAATTACTTAATATTTCTCAAATAATTTAATTCGGAACATAAGAATACGATCCTTTTAAGACTCTCGCACAAGTCTAGTCTTATTTAATAAATATTTTTACATAGCCTTCCCGTGCGTTAAGAGATTTTATGCAAAAAGTCTTTTTTTTTAAATGTGCGAAAATACACGAATATGTTCGTACAATATACGAATAAAATATTGTTACGGGCAAATAGTTTTTGAAAATAGTAATCATTTGAAATTTGACACTCTGTAATAGAACAATCCCATTGTTACATCCTGTATTGTTAGGACTAAATCTTAATAATTTTATTCATTTATCCATTTAAGTAGGTTCTAAAAAAAAACTATTAAATATGGTATACATGGCAATGTTCGACAACGTATAAGATCTTGTAAATTCAAATTTTAAAATAGGCGGGAAGAATAACAGGTAAGGTAACTATAGCTGTAGCAAAAAACTTCTCGATTTGATAGAACATTCGAGTACTTAAAATGATAATCATAAGTTCACGGTATTCACAAAAAACAATTACTTACCAATAATAGATATGAAGACAAGATAAATGTTAACATTGAACTGAATATCAGATTCGAATAGAAACAAGGAATAAACACGTGTTATATCTGCACCTAACTTCACGCGACATATCGCAAAAGGAAAAATACATTAATATTCCATCACAAAACTTGACGCATCTTTGAAGTCATAAAGAAAGTTTAGACGCCACCACAAATACACAGAAAAACGTAGATTTGGAGATGAACATCGGAGCTAAGATATTATTGTCATCAAACTTCACGATGAAACGAAGAAAGTTTGACGAAAACAATTTCCGAATCTACTCGATTTTTTCTTTCCGAATCAAAATGCGATAGACATTTCAATATTTCACGCATCGAATTGCAAACAGTTATTAAACTTAAAAAGTAAATACACAGTAATATTATATTTTGATTTAATATTAAATTCTGTCAAACGAAAATAGAATTTCTTTCATCTCTTTCAGCATCGTAGAATGTACGTATGTATAAAAAGAGAAAATGACAGTATGTTGAGTGAAACTAACACATCACTCGACAAAATGATCAATTTTGTTCAAGGAATAATAATAATATTAATAAATGTATGGCGAAAAACTAAAACAGGAACATATGTTTCGCAAGGACCAATGTCGACGATCCTTTCGACGAATGGATGAAACAAACGTAAATCCAGCAATGCCATGACACACAGTATAAAGGGCAGTACTTATTCCATACATCGCATATCAAAATATGGACTTTTCACTCGGTGGTCGGGACGAAGATGAGTAACGCGAGAGCCAGACTAACAAAGATGGATTAACAAAACAAAGGCTCGGCGCAACACGGCTCTGCCGTTATCAAGCATATCAAATCGCAACCGTATCAGGCGTTGTACATTTTTACTAAAATGTGCGACTAGTAGAAGCTAAATAGATACGCCAGCCCGTAGTAAAGTGAGTATTGATCGGCCACCACACCCAAGCTTATGAAAAGGGGCATGTCACTGAAGAAATAATTAAAACAATATTATTTTAGAGGCAAGTTTTATCAGGTGATAAATCGAAATTCGTCGGTCGCAATAAGAAAACGCGAAGAGAAAAATTACCGCTAATTAGCGTCCTGCCAAAAGAGATTAAATAGAAAATTACGGACGCCATTTATATTTCATTTTGTCCCATTTGTATAAAAAGTTATTTTAACGAAAAAGCATCGTGATTGTTGCCATAAGCACAAGAATATTACGGCACCATATGGCGATGACTATTAAAATATTGAAATTGTACGTATATAATAACAAAAAAAAACGTAATAAGTATAAGTTTTTTCATTCTTTCAAAGGAACTGTAAATAAATAGTTATTAATGGCACATGTTATTAATACCTCAAAAATGATGATTCTTAGTAGCATATTTTTTTAGTTCAAGGTTTTTACACCCTTTTCTTTAACTTCTCCTTCGTGGCTTGGTTGGGTATCTGACTGCTGATCCAAAGGTCCCGGATTCGATTCCCGGTGGAGACATAGTTTTTAATTGTGTTTTCAGTCTGGATCTGTGAGACGATTAATATCGTAAGTCTCCAGAATGTGGCAACTTGTTATTGGGTGCGTGTTAAATTAATATTTGACATAGTAGAGAAGCAATATTAAATAAATAAATAAACTTGTCTGTACTGGAATTTAGCAAACGATTTTTTACTAAATTCCCGACCAGTTATAACTCTTTAACTTACATGATTTGTGTATTCCTGATGGCAATGCATGTTAAAACTGTATATTTCAAGCTTGATTCGTTTGAAATTGTAATAAATTAGAATAATTTTGTATTCCATACAAAATAAACAAAGCTATACGTTTCCGGCTGCAACAATAAATATACATTTCTAAACATGATTTACTTATCTGTCAATTTAAGTAATTAAAATGAAAGTAAATTTATAAAAATAAATAAAATGATTATTTTGAGAATAAAAGTAATCAATTGAGTAATTAATTTGGTTATTCATGTATGCTAGTGAAAAATCAATTACAAATTTAATATGTGAAGTTTTTGTATCGGACTTAAATAATAATTCTCAAAAGTAAATTATTAATTATTTTTGTGCCAAGACTCGAACGACAAGCCCGGCCTAGTGGCGCGTTCACAAATTGTGGCTAGACACTGCTTGCAGTTTTACTTTCGGAGTTCGTTGAAATTTGAATTTGTTCGAAACGGGGAGCAGCTGGAACAACGCCCCCACGCCAATACAACACACAACTATACAGGCAATATGGTGCATATTCGCGAAACATGTATATTTAAGTATACAAAACTCCAAATTCAACAATAATATCCATATTGAGTAGGCACCTACCTACCAAGCATTGAATTGGGAATGCACAGATTTAAAAACGGCAAAATTCACAACACGTGTGTTTAAAACATAGGCAATAAATCATCTTTAAAATAACGTGGTATTCATACCTACCTCATTAAAAAATCGTCCGTATCGTGTGTACCTACTTGCATATCGTTAATATCTTCATGACAAAATTTATCATTGATTCTGGAACAGACCATTCGATATCATCATAAACAAGTTTTGAAAAGAGAAAAACTCATAGGTATTCATATAATACACTAGATGTCGTAGTTGGCAAATTTTGTATAAATCTATGTGAGTCATTTTTCAGGGGGGATTTTTAACGTTTTGGTTCCAGATCACATCGTTTTTCTGTAGAAAATAACGACTAATGTGAATTGTTTTCGGATTTATTTGTCTAAAAAACATTTTAATTATTAATAATTTAGAGAACATTTATCTAGGATGTGTTGAAATGTAAGGAAAACTGAAATATGTTGTCAACCAAAACGTCAAACTCGCGATATTCCATGACTCACTTTTTGCACAGAGTACTTACTACATCTAGGTATATTATAATAAAAATCTATGGAAAAATTCGGTATTTTGAAATTCGAATTTTTAACCATGGAAAAATTAATTTTATAAAATAAAAAAAAACACGATTTCGATATTTTCTTAGATGAATTTATTCGTTCTTTCTTTTTAACATTTATTCATCCATAGTCTCCACTAGTTTTAATTTATTTGTGTAATAATAATACGTCCATTAAAAATACTAAAAAAAATGATCACAGATGTCTGATACTTTTATCTAATTGGAATAAATATCATAAACCTTTTTATATACAATATACCTTAACGTTTTACAAGCAATGCAATAAAATTTTATAGATATGAAGATCATTTTAAAATGCTATGGTTCTCAACATTTTTATGATGTCACTGAAAAATTTATTACATCTATGTATACCTAATCTATTTCTCTTTAGTGTTACTTATAAATCAAATGGTTCTACATTTATATTTTCCTTCTGTAAAAACGACCGTGGCTGACTAGGCCCTTATCAACTGGTATCATGTAAATGCATTTATTGTGTCAAATTTCCCCTTCCTTATCTATTATTGTTATCCTCTTTGTGAATCTATATATAGATGGTCTTCATCATTATTGTTCACAATTCTGACGATGCTTAGCATAGAGCGATACCGGTGAATGGGAGTCGCGTTTGCGAAAAATTTAAGTAGAACGTAAAATTAAATATAATTTTTGCATAATTTTAGTTGATTATGGAGTTTTATCATGAAGTTTCAAATATTGAAAAAAAAAATTGTCAAAGCTGGATTGCTGTAATGCTATTTATGCAGGGTAGCACAAGTATCATCATGATAGATTGCAAATAGTATTCAACGCGGCTGCGAGATTGGTATATGTACCTGACAAAATATGTCACATAACACCTCTACTTAACGAGCTACACTGGTTGAAATGTCCAAAACAAGTAGACTGTAAGGTATGCCTGATGGTGTTTCAAGGCCCCTAATGACTTGGCTCCAGGTTACATACAAGAACTGTGTCAAAAAAATGTTTCATTAGAAATACAGCTTACATTGAGATCATCTGGATTACAGAGAACCAACTCTTTAGAAGCATTGACAGAGTCAAAAAGGCGGAATACTATCATTGCATTTTCAGTGTGAAAATAGCTCAAAAGTGCAATAAATTGCTCACTGCCATACCTGGAGCTCAGAGCATTGACACTTTCGGTAAACTTCTTAATACTGTGACTCAAAAAACAAGTGGTTTATAGCAAATTTATAATTCAAAAATGGTTCAACCCTTTTTCAACCAGTGTCGATTCAAATAGACATGATCTTTGTAATTTATTTTTGAATGACTGAGCGTATAAAACACTTATATTTCTTGTTTATGGTATAATATTATTTTTCTCTGGCAACTCTGATTTTATTTCGCTAAGTTTGCTGCACTGTTTCTCAGGTAAATGTCAATAAAGGGAAAGGGTATGCTATTTTGACGGATGTTGTTTTATTTGGTTTTTACATCGGAATTTTGTAATGTAAATTTTTATTGTTTTTTTTTGCATTTTATTTCAAATTTATGATAACATGTAATTTATTTTGCGTATATTTAATAAATCAATGCAAAAAATGTTATTTACAATGTTTCAAATAACCCTTTCAGACCCAGTGTCATTTTTTATAGACCTGTAATTTTTCCAAAACTATCCATGAAAAAAAAAATTTTTTTCACTAAAATGTTTTCAAATGTTGTTAGAACATGTTTCCCTATGATATTTATTTTTTTTATCCAATCATATTAATTTGGGTGAGAAAGGGTTAATACTGCCTTGTTTCTGTGAGCCAACAAAACAGCAATAGCGCCCTTGGAGTGATCGTGTATCACTATTCGGCACTTTGTAAATTATTATTATTATAATGTAGAACCATAACATTTGTTTTTAAACTAAAAATACCTAGTATTCTATCTAATTATTTATAACTTCATTTAACTGTTATGTATACATACCACATTTTCTGTGGTCAACCTGTATTTCTATTTTCGTTTTTTTAGCTATATAATTTTTACTGCTCATTCTTTTGATGTTATTTAACCACTTCAAAACATTTTTATTTTTCATTCCGTACGCACAAAATCATTTTAATCTTAGATTTTCATCTAACATCTACTGATCCAATGTCCTTTTTATCCTATTATTTTTCTCTTTGTCTATCCCAGTTCTAAATCATTTTCTCCCTGTGTTCAAACCATTTCAATGTGACATTATTTAACATTCTTTATTTATTAACAACCTTATTTCAAAAACCTCTTGTCTTCGTTTTGTAAATTCAATAGAATCAGATGTCATCAATCGAATAGAGATATATTGGTGACCTCCAAAATGGATAAAACAATAGCTCGGACCACATTTTAAGAAACCGTTCTGCTTCAAATAGTAGCCAAAACAAAATAATACACGTATAATTGGTACGAAGAGGCAAAACCTACGAAATGGTTCAACCATTATAAGTAAATAACCACGTGTAACATAATGACATCGGAATTGAACCCAAATATTTTTTTCTCAACTACAAACCGGAACGACAATAATTTTCACGTAAACATAACGGATTCGTAATTTACTATAATTATAATACAAAAACAACAAGATAATAAAAAAATGACTGCAAAAACATTAGAAGAACGAATATTAATTGCAACATGGCCGTCTTAAAATATTAGTCACATAAATATTTGCTTTTTTACAGATAAATAAGAAAATACCGAGTTAATTTATAAAATACGACATTTATTTTGTAAGAGATTGATATTTCACGTAAAAAGAAAGACGTTGCATTTACAAAAATAACAATAATAACTCATTTTGTATTTTGGTGTTGGTAATAAGTAATAAACTTCTTGTATACTTGTCAATTAAGTTCTACAGAGTGCCTAGCTAACTTTAAAAAATACGTATTTCGCTAATATAAAAACGCCAAATATTAGAGATAAATTCGTCATATTTTACATATACGAATTTTCATTTACATACATGTACAAAGTACATGTATATACTACATACTACACTTAAGTTTTCAACATTTTGTCAATACAAATGCCTATAGAAAAATTCTGTATTTGTTATGAAAAAAATGTTACATTGTTGTCATTGATATCTAATAATTATCTTAGGAACCCAACCAACGTATTTATTTATAAAAAAAATATCTATATAATAATTCACGTGATTCAATTTATCATAATATTTTGTTTTGGTATTTTAAATTTGTAAATAAAACCATTTAACAACATGCAATAAATTAAAAATTATCACATTTCGTACATAATAATAAAAATGTATGCTAAGTATTAGGCAATAAAAGAGTAGATACTTTTAATACAATAAAAAGTTGTTTGGGGTAAATAAAACAATTGGTTTATTTCACTGTTACCGAGTTGCAAACAAGGTCCTAATAAATTGTTTAATTTACTCATTTTTACTAATTTGCTATGGAGTTCCACCAATACTTATCCATTGAGAAGTAAATAACTTACCTACTTATAATATTTTGTCTATGGTTAAATAAAAATGACATAAAAACGCTAATGAAAACGCACAAAAATCATTTCAAATTATTTTATCCATGGAAACAGCAGGAATGCGAGTGAATTCGGTTTTTAAATATATATTAGCACGAGATCGAGATAGATAGTATATAGATATAGGGTACTGTGTACCCACTTTTAAACATCATTAATCTTTACGATCCCTTGAGCTGCGAATCTCCCCTCGCACCAACCAACACAGAAAGTACACAGAAGTAAATAAAAGTCAAAAGAGAAACTCGGGGGTCTGACGAACAGAGTCATAGAGTAAAAATAAAATAAGGTTAGACTGATTAAAAGACTAGTCTATGATCAGATCATCCGATGATGATAAATATTGGTAAACAATCAAATACCAAGGCTTATAGAATAACATGAAAGTTGTGCGTTTTATTTTACATTTTTAAATAAATATTGATATACATACACATGATTTTATACGTGTAGGTAAATGAGATAAGTTATTCTACGAATTTTCATTCCTCTTATAGTACTCCGAAAATATTAATATGCATTCATGTTATTCATCGATAAATTATACGATTCAAGCAAGCCTTAAATGGAGTAATAATTAACGCTAATTAAATTCCATAAACAATTCCAATTAACTTGTTAAAAATATGTTATGGTTAGTACTATCCGTAGGTATTATATACTCTTTGGTTAATACAATATGAAGTTGTAAGCTTGAAAAGTATGAAAATGTTTATGTCATGCACAAGACCCTATGCCTAAAATAATGCTGATGATTAAAACCAATTGAAGTTAACTGACCAGACATACGTAGAAACATTCAGGAGTTTATACATATTAGTATTTTAAATATACATACCTACTTACAATGGAAAATTGTATTTTTACTTTTACATATACCTACGGTGTGAAAATTGAACATACATATCAATGTAAAGTTATATTATACTTATATCATATCACAGTCGATGTAATCTTATATAAAATTATTTTAAATAAAGGTAAAAAAATGTCAATAAGGCAACATTCTTCATAGGCATAAATTTCTATGGTTAATGCTCTTATTTATTCTAATAACCAGACATTGTGAATCGAAAAGCGAAACCCGACATTGCCACCTTGAGTTATGGCCTGATAAAACACCCGTAGACAGGTAGTTGGTTCGTTTTTTTTTTTGTTTCATGTTGTTCTATTCTACTATTTCAGTAGTTGAATTCTTCCGATCCGTTCAGACGTGAAGAAAGGGTGCACCCCTTGCGTGTGCCCATCCTTATTAATAGGATTTTTGAATCTAAAATATTACCTGGAGTTTTTATAGCGAGATTCCAAATTGTTCCACCTTGGACTCGATCCACATTAACAAATTTTGATGTTGAAAAGACAGCCTAAACATACGATTCCTATAAATCATAAATACGTTTTAATCGGTTCGTTTCAAGTCGAATGCGGCTGTTTAATAGGATTTAACGTTTTGATCAGATTATTTATTTGATATACTTATTATTTTATTAATTCTTGGGAAAATAATTGTAGGTACGTCAGACAGACAAAAATAGTTTAACAATAGAATCACCTCTTATGCAAGCCATATAAGGTATTAGCTATACATATATATATTTTAACAATTAAAATCTTCTATAAAATATACCTACGTATTCAAATATATAAAAATAAATTAAAAATATACGACATGAACTAAAACAATACATGAAAAATATTATACATGCTTCTAGAACACATCTTGGTGAAAATTTTTTCTTTCAAATATGACTCAGGTCCAAATTAATTAATTAGGTACAAATTAATAATCAATGTCCATATTTGCGAATTTATTTTTTGACAATCCCTTAGAACACTAATCAGGGGGGCAAGTCTGGTTCGACCGGCGAAATCAAAACCCTAGTGATTACCCATATCATAGATAGGTATAATTATCGTATGGATCTATGACTTCTAAAGATATTGTAGAACTCCATATAATAATTATATCCATGATATGGGTAATCACGAGGGTTTTGATTTCGCCGATTGAACCAGACTTGCCCCCTAGTATACCAAAGATACAATCATAAAAATATACCTTTTTCGATAAAATTACCCCCAAAACTTGTCCAAACATCCAAAATGACCTACAAGTCTTACGAAGATCGTAAACCTATTGGGGTCTTCTTTTAATGGTGGTACAATAAACTTAAAGATGAGTACGATATAAATAAGAGAAATCTATTAATCCACTTTACTTAAATAAATAATGAAAATGAGAAAGCAAATCGCAGTTGCATACCTATATAATATAATAAACAACACCAACACGAATTTTAGCTTTCGCATCAATATCATTAGAAATAAGTACTTGCCTATTTATTTACCTTCAGTAAACGATATAAGCTCAATATGAACACTTACTAAATAAACTATGTTATTTATATAGCAAAATAGGTGTATGTAAATTATACAATAAAGTTGAAACGTGTAAACTCTATATAAATAAACCGAGTAGGCGAACTACCCGCAATGAACGAATAGGCAATTCAAATAATTGTTCATACTGTTATTCCTATTTTAAATAAATCATCTATGCACGTTGATAAACAGATATAAGTAATTTGTTGAAATATCTAAATTTATGTGTATATATTATTATCCGTAGGTATTATATACTCTTTGGTGTATATTGATTATTTGACGAGATCTTTCCGGTTCGGGTTCTTAGCATATATTATATACATTGAATTAATTATCATAAAATAAGGAGGTACACAAAAGACAAGACAACTTATGACAACAATTATGTAATCGTAACAATCAAAATACAATGATATGCACTTGAAGATGAATCAAAGTTTCATACAAACTGAAAGTTGTCTTAATTTGTGGTAAGGTACCATACCATACCATCACGCCATTTCCCTATTTGGGGTAGGCAGAGAGAACCGAACGCCAGACTCCTCTCTCTTGACATACATTCCTCGCTTCATTCACGTCCATACATCGTCTCATACACGCTCTTCTATTATTCTTACTTCTAACATCTCCATCTTTCAAAATCCCATTTATGTGATCGTGCCAACTCTTTCTTGGCCGACCTCTACTTTTCATTCCTCTTTTATCAGCCTTGTATACTTTTTTTGTCAGACGGTCATCACTCATTCTTTCTATGTGGCCGAACCACCTTAGGGCATTTATTTTCATCTTACTTACGATATTTCTTTCAATCATACATTCTCGTCTAATATCCTCATTTCTTATTCTATCATACATCGTTTTACCACACATTCGTCTTAGTGACCTCATTTCAACCGCGTTAATTCTACTTTCATGCGTCTTCTGCCATGTCCATGTCTCACTAGCATACATTAGAGTCGGTGCGACGATACCATTGTGTACCGCGAGCTTTGCTTGCCTCGAAATAATTGGGTCAGCCATTACCGGTCTTAATGCACCATTCACTCTATTACCTGCCGTTACTCTCCTTTCAATATCTTTTTCCAATCTTCCATCACGCTGAAACATGCCTATAAATATGTCAATACTAAAACATTTACAACGTTGCCGATTAAATTTCATAGCTATAAAATTATGATAATTCTGTGTAAAATGTTCTAAATTCAAAATATTACCATTCAAAAGGAACAAATTTGAATAAAAAACATCCGCCAGATTATTCATTGTCTAAACAGTTTAGACTCTAAACTCTAAGACATACTGTATTATGCTGTTTTCTTTTCACGCACGATTTCTTTATATATTACAGCGTATAAAAATAATATTAACAACATACAAATGTTGCCGTTATTAGTAATGGCGGATCATCGTGAGTCATGATGTTGTAGCACGTTTATTTATATTTTTTTCATTAAATTTATTAGGCTACTTGATAAGCAAAAGCGAAACGGTAAGGTCAAGTGTACTATTAGACTACCGTTCTGCCTGTTGGCAGAAACTCCACAATTAGAATCATCCCGAGCGGGAATATTGGGCCATAAAGATGAAAAGCAACAGACTTCTGGCCGGCGTTTTAGATTGGTCATTGCAAAATATACATTTAAGACAAATTATCATACATTATATTATACTACAATATAACATTTCGTCAGAAATAAGCCTGACGCAAAGTATGCAGTATTCTAAATAAGAAAGACTTTATTAATAATGTTGCAAAAGCGGCATACATGGGTAGGTAATAGATATACACCGCAACCATGTCATTTATAGTTATTGTCAGTTTTAAATGTCGAAAAAATAGAACGATTGATGTCTCGTTTGTTACATAGATTTTTACTATAATATACTAGATGTCGTAGTTAGCAAATTTTGTATGTATCGAAGTGAGGCATTTTTCCGAAAAAAAATTGACGTTTTGGTGGGCAGATCACATCGTTTTTCTATAGAGAATAACGACTAATGTGAATTGTTATCGGATTTATTATCGAAAAAAACGCTTTGTTAATTAAGATTTAGAGGACAGTTATCTAGAAGTGTTGAAAAGTATGGAAAACTGCAATATTATGTTGCCAGCCAAGACGTCAAACGTCTAGTAAGTATATTATATGGAAATCAATGTGTAAGGCCTGTTTTACAAATCTATTATTTTTTCTATTCATTGTTTATATCTGTTTTAAAAATATATTGATTTTGTTTGACGGAATCCCATAAATACCATTATATGGGTAAAATTTAGGCAATATCTTGCCAACTTAATGACTAACAAAATATTCAATGTTGTTAAGTATTTACATTTCAATATCTCTGTAATTTTCGAATGCCATCCGCTCTTGTAAAATACTGTAAGAAAATAATACGAAGATTTTAAAGACACCTTAAAGCACTGAACCTTGTAAGCACTGCAAATATAGGGAAGAGACAACTAAAAAAACTGCTGGATATGTTATATTATATGGATAAGTTAAAACAATGTAAAAATGTCTAAAAAAACTGACTAAAGAAAAATATAAATAATCTTAAAATGCATCATAAAAAATCATTGTTTTTTGTCTGATAATATTGTTCGCTGTCAGTCACTTGTGTATGGAACGGTGGTCCCAGGTCATCAACCAAATATCAAAACTCTGTGAACGACTAAACAGTACATTATATTAAGATTATTACATATTTTATTTGTTGTATAGGAAAAATAATATCATGGTTGACCTCTAACATTCAATATAATAAATATATTATACACAATGTTATTGTTATTTCGTATGAAAAGCCACGAACAATGGAAGAGACAAGATTTGTTCAATCAATTTCTTTTGTTAGACAATTCTCTCGAGTGATTCCTATCAAGTAGGGTTGGGACATGGGTCTCTCACTTTACACACAGAAAAAAGCATAACCTTTGGAAATATTTCAGATATATATCTAAAAAAATCTGCTCGGGAACTTATAAAATAAGTTGATGAATAATGTGCCTGGATAGGAATTATTTTATTCGAGGGAATGGAAGACCCGATAAAGATAATAATAAACTACGTACCTACTTATGGCAGAAAATAATAGTGAAAAATGCTACTAAATTGTCTTATTCCAGCATTTCAAATGAATCTAAAATTAGGAGATTCAGGACGCTTAAGACGATAAAATAAAAATTAACTATGTAAGAATTAATAACTCACAAGAATGGATTAGAACAAATGGTTGTGTTATATATAAAATTCTTTTAACATTTTTTTTTTATTTTTGGTTTGAACATTTAAATATTTTGGCAGTTTGTTAAATAGTTTTGGAATTATCGTTGCCTTTGTCCTGTCGCTGTAACGTTAATTTGTTTTAGGTATTGTCAGTAAGTCTTTCGTTATTATTTGTCTAGTTGTATATTTGTGAGTGATCTTTAATTTATTTAGTGATTACTAAGTAATTGGTCTAAATATTGTACATCTTTTTTTGCTATAATTTTTAATTTGACTGTATACTGATCCAAATAAATAAATAAAATGTCAGACAGAGACAATACACATTCTTTTAGAACTGCTTGATTGTATATTTTTTCATCTTCTATGTACTTATTAATTTGAAAAAAAAATCCTATAGACTTACTACTCCTATAATCAGGTTTTTACAGCCACTAGATACATATTTTGTAATATGACATAGCTTATAAATGTGCTAAATGCGCCATCTAGATAGATAATGTAAATCTATGATATACACACGGCGCGGCGTTCAGAAAAGATTCACTCTGTTCATGAGTGCTCTCAACACTGACATATATTTGAATACGGAATTAAGGTTAAAATTACCAAATTTGTTTAAATCTCTCGAATCCCCTCCCGGATGATTAGATGTTATCTCTGTGTTTTGGGCGCGTGAAATAAAAGGAACATTTACATGTTTAGGAGAAACGTCCACTCGGCGGGGATGGTTGGAGTCATATTATTAGCGACGGGGAAAAATGAGTGATCCGTATTATTTGACCGGATCATTAAATTGAATCGGTGACTCACGGTTCACGTTGCCACAACGATCCGCTCATGAACCAGACATCACTCTCACACTTTCTATCTCATATAAAATATATCGTTAGAATGCGATACACAGACCGACTCATCGATTCCGGATCATGTATTCTCTTGCTCTAATCCACGTAAAGTATATAGTTAGAATGCGATACACAGACCGACTCATGGCAATCTTCGATTCACAACTAATTCATTATGGTTCATGAAATCTAATTCATTGTGGTTCTTGAATATGTTAAGCAATTTTGACCGCAACACACTTTGAAAAACAAATACGTAACGTCTATAATTGTATATACTATTTTGAAGGGGATCTGTTATAATTCTTTTAAAATAAAGACTGATGGCAATCTTCGATTCACGACTAATTCATTATGGTTCATAAAATATTTAAGCAATATTGACCATTAAGTACATTGAAATGCAAACATTTTAACGCCTACATTTGCATATCAAATTTTGAATCGGTTTTGTTTTCTCTGTCATATTACGTACATGTTATGTACGATAGATAAGGATAGCCATATTTGAATCATATTGAATCGAAGAGCGAATTGATGATCCGCATAAATTTCATGAATCGATTTGAAAAGACAGGATCTTAAAAAAATATCGAACTTTGCACCACTACATATTATTATTGTAAAAGAATGGGGTGCATTATTTTACCTTATGGGGGTCCATGGATGAATGCGCAGAAGAGATGGGGGAGTAGTGTAGAGGCGGAGGACACGAATGGTGCGTCACCCAGTAAGCACAAAGTGTAATATACTTAACAGTTAATTGTTTTATTACGGGTATCACAATTTTGTACGATGCAAATCGTGTTACAAAACAAATAATTAACTACCACCGTTTTTTAACTCAGATATACACTTTTTTTTCCAAATAAATAAGTAGGTACATTATTATTAAAAAAATAAATTATTATCGATTTCTGGTGTCCCGTAAGAGCCGGCGGGTAACAAAATACAACAGCCAAAATAACATCTTACATAGTTCAACAAAGAGGTTCACCACAAGAATTGCCAGGTTCCCTAACCCGGAAATACCCGGGAAAATAATCGATCTCGGGAAATTTTAGTTGGGATTTGCGAAATTCGATGCGACGTTTCTTAAAATTAAATCAGGATTATTTGAAACCTCCAGAAAACTAACTCCTAACACCTGTAGCTGGTCACCCCACATTATGGAATATGCCGTGATGGTAATATGTACGTCACAAATAAAAACAATGTATGACGAATGCCAAACTTGCATAATCGATTTCTTTATTGATTATAAACAATATACTATACACATAGCAAAAATATGTAGGTATATTAATATTACCCCAAAAAGAGTTTGTACTCGTGCTTGGGGGGGGGGGGAGAATTTTCTGTTCAAATAACCTTTTTTATAAAACCCTTTAACACTTCGAAACCAGTCGAACAAAAAAGTCTAAAAACATTTCAAGTATATGTAGTATAGTAATAATAATTGTATTTGTTGACATTATAATATCCCATGTGTATGTTGTTCAATGAAAAGTGCACATGACCAATGACCAATACCTAATATTTATTGATTAGTCAGTCATAATACTAGTTGCATGTAACACATGAGATCCAACTGTCGATAGCGATAGTATGTATAGTTGAAGAATAAGAATCAAACTATAAACCCATAAATCCAAATTATTGAAAATTTTAACACATGTTGGTATGTTTGTCAAGATAGAACAGTATGGAGGTCAGTCCTGTTTTCCTACCCGGAATATGAAAACAGCATGATGGTTCTGTATGTATGTTTGGAGATTAAGTACCTATCAAACTATTAAGTCTTCTTACATATTGTGTATAGGCGACTGCCCTACAAATTGTATGAAGCAATGTCGTCACTACATTCAATTTTTATAAAAATTGTTAAAAAAAGTTTGAGATGTGCTAATACAATGTTTATATTTTTTATAGAAAATTGAATTATCTAGTTGGGGTGTTTCGGCTTTTTTCGATATTTTAAAAAAAAAATTAAAATTAAGGCAGTTAAACTCATAAATTTATCATAAAAAAAATATTTTTCTTAATAAAAAATGTTTGAGAAACCCTGGAATTTTTTTGAATAAATTAATTTGAGATTTTGTATTTGTCTATATTGGTACCAATTTTCAGCGTTCTAGCTTTTATGGTTTCTGAGATATAGGGAAAAATAAAATAAAAATTCAAAAGTTGATAACCCCTGACTGAAACAAAAATTCAAAATTCCGAGTATAAAAGTTTTGTAGGCCTGTAACTGTTTATATATTCTGAAATTTTAGGCTCTGTAAATTGAGCGGATCAAAAGTTATAAGGGGGGGACGGACACACACACACAGACATACACACACACAGACACACACACACACACAGACACACACACACAGACACACGAAATGTTCTACTCTGAATTCTGAGTAAATCCGTCTATGGAACATATATGCTGCGAAGCCTCTAAGTTGGTGTTTTTTGACTTCAAAGTTGGAAAAGCCGTGAAAAAAGTAGACCTCTCCATACAATTCTCGCGTATTCTGGCTTGATACATTGTCGATATGTTAAGAGAACAAAGTTCTCCTGAACAAATCGACAGTTGGATTATTGTTTCATTTCAGAAAATAAATTATTCACCACTACATATATCCACACCACAATATTTTAAACGCACATATTTATGTATGTATGTGGATTTTTTTTGGCCGAGCATCAATCAAAAACGAGAATGTTTTAAACGATAAATAGATACCTACTTTGCGCATTGTTTTATTCCCAGCCAGTGACGGTTTTCAACAAATAGAAAATCATATTTTGAATGTTTGATTGTGTTATTTTATCGCACAAATTTTTTCAGCGGATGAAATGACAAATAATGTACGTTTTCGTGAGAATTTATTTGTTTACTTAAATGTCAGAAGTACCTACGTACCTATTTACACGATTAAAATATATTTTCAAGAATAATAAGAGTTTGAGTGAAAAACAGGGTAATTATTTCGTTTAATTTCAATGTTTTTCCTAATTTTAATGAAAGTATTTTAATTGTAAATGTCGCCATTTTCATACAAAAATGTTCCATACATTTGTTGATTTTCATTGCCAAGGTTACGATTAAATCCTCATAATAATATTTCAGTATACCAGTGTAAGTAGTAAGTATGTACATATATGGATATGTATTTTTTCGCGTCTTTCTTTGTTCGTGTCGCAAGATGGTTTCGTGTTATTTTTATATTGATAACAAAAAATATTTTACACAAGAAAATTACATCAACAAAATAGAAATTCAAATCTTAATAACATAATTTCCTTCAAAAAGAGATGAACTCGTGTTTTGAAGGGAGTTGCAACTATTAACATATTTTACATGGTAAAAAAAAAGCAAAATAACAATCTATAACAAAATGACTACAATAATTAATTTATTTATTTATGAACTTTCAAGATTTTTATTTATTTCACATTTATGATTTGCAGCCGACACTACACTCTATGCTTATATTCAATCTAATTTCAACCCACTTCCCTAAGTCCGTTATTTGAGACTGAAGGGAAGGAACTGATTTTTTTTTTAAATTTCTTATGATAATTTTTATTTATTATGATGGATATTTTTTACTCATTCTGAATTTATATCATAACACTCATCAACATTTAAATTACAAAAACGATTTTCTTGCGGCTTCACATTTACCTACCCAAGTTACGCCGGGTATAATGAACTAGTTATTAATAATATAATTTGTACTAGTAAAAATGGTTTCTTAGTCACACGTATTACATCATTACATTCAATTGAACGTATTCGGTGTATAGATTATAATATTTACAGCAAGTGATAATTTCTTACAATCGATCTAGATATTAAATTGCTTTAAAATGACATTATAATATGTCTTCACAGGTACAGTAAAATTACCGCTATAAGACGAAATAACATTATTCATTTCTAGAAAATTATCGAAATACTCAGCCGTGCGATTTATCGAGAATCAAGTGAAATATTTCAATCTTGTGAAATGTTATCGCATGTTATAGGTAGAACATAACGGATGAAAAACTTCACAAAATCGAAATTTTCTACGTGGATCGCACTACGTGTTCCATGTCTTTCTAACATTGTTAATCTTAAAATAGACAATAATTATTGAAGCATCTGGTTATAAATAAATAGGTACTGAATTTATTTATTTATTAAAAATCCTTTTTTACAAGTATAATAATATCAGAAGTAGGTACAATATAACTTGATAAAGTAGTAAATAAAATGTATAATACTATAATTAAGGGGGGGTCTGCTGCCATCGTACCTATTTTTCAATTTGATATACCATCATTATTTCTTATCAAATCGTTTAGAAAAAAAATATTTACAAAGTTTGGATACTAATAAAGAATAATAATGGCTTAGCCCGATTTTCAAAGTTTATCTTATATTTTTATTAAAATATAAGGCGTAGTTCAACATTTTTTTTTTAATTAAAGAAGACAAAAATATCTAGAAAAATATGATGTGACGTTGCATTAATGCTTCAGGTTTAGTAAATAAACATTTATTTTCCATTCAGCGCCATTGCGAAATAAAAGTTATTTTGGTTTATTAACTTAACCTGATGCATTAATGCAACGTAACATCGTATTTTTCCAGACATTTTGATCTTCTTTAATTTATAAAAAAATATAATGCTCTATACCTTATAGTTTTATAGAAATTTAAGATAAATGTCAAAAATCGGGGTATGCTTATTATTTTTCTACAAGAATAAATACAGAACATAATTAAAAAGTTAAGGTATATTTTTCCTCGGTCTAGGACACTTGGCTGCGGCCACTTGGCTGCGGGACACTTGGGTGCGGGACACTTGGCTGCGGCGGACACTTGGCTGCGAGGCACTTGGGTGCGACGTACACTTGGGTGCGAGCCCACTTGGTTGCGAGTCCATTTGGTCGCGACGGACACTTAGGTGCGAGCCCACTTGGTCGCGAAATAAAAAAAAATTCTGCTTTGGAATGAAGTGTTTCATACTGATTTTTGTAATGCTCTTTATATATATGTAGTTGATATAAAAGTATACACAGGCATTTAAAATATAAAGATATATACTTAAGTTTAGTAGTATAAAATAAAAACAAGGTTATTAAGTGAAATTATTTTTCATACTATAAATTTGAGAATTTTTATACCCATACCGACATGAAAAGTGAATTATATTTTTTTCGAAATTTGTTGTGATAGCAAAAATGTAGTAAATTAGAAAAAGAACTTATGTAGTTAAACATCAATTCATACATAATATCACGCCGTATCCCTAATTTATGTGATCGTAACAGCTTTTTCTTGTACATATTACATACAATTCATTACATTTCATTATTACAAATACATATTTAAATAAATTTAAAATGTAATTTATTATTTTTTTTTAAATATCAGATATTATTTTCTGTACATTACCTACTTGTTTTATTTTTATTCACTAAAGTACCAACATATATTTTGTTCTCTACAGTTTATAGACAGTCGTTTGCAAAATAATTAAAAAAATCTTCAATAATGCGATAGTGTGATTTAATCAATCAGGTAGCTTCAGATTTGAGATAGGAAAAAGATTAATAATACAAACATGATTTAGAAACCCGTTTAAATTTCTTTTTCTTAAAAAAAGTTTCTATCTACTTACTTAAAGATAGTAATATGTGTTTGTAATCACGAAATGTAATCAATTGTATGTACCTAATACGTCCACGATTTTTTTTTACGATCACATAAATTAGGGATACGGCGTGTATATGTAGGTATTGATGTTCAACTACATAGGTTCGTTTTCAAATTTTCTACATTTTTATCACAACAAATTTCGAAAAAAAATTGATTTTACATGTTGTGTATAAAAAATTTTCTTACTCGTAGTATGAAAAATAATTTCACTTAATAAACTTGTTTTTACTTTATACTTTTAGACCGTACATATATATAAAGAGCATTACAAAAATCAGTACGAAACACTTCATTCCTAAGCAAAAAAAATATTTTTGAATTCGCGACCAAGTGGGCTCGCAGCCAAGTGTCCGTCGCACCCAAGTGTCCCGCAGCCAAGTGTCTGCCGCGGCCAAGTGTCTCGCAGCCAAGTGTCCCGCACCCAAGTGTCCCGCACCCAAGTGGCCACAGCCAAGTGTCCCATTCCGATTTTTCTTTATTAATATCCAAACTTATTATTAGGTTATTTTTTTCAAAATGATTTGTTTTGTAGTAATGATGCAAATTCAAATTGAAAAATAGGTACGTTGGTAGCAGTCACCCTCTTAAGTTAAAAGTTTAAGTTTAAGTCATAAGTGTATACCTACATATATTTATTTTAATTTATGAATTAGGAGTATATAAGGTCTTTGGAATTAGGCTACTCTACTAGGCTATGCCTGTCCCAGAGTAGTGTTATATACATCAGTTCTATTATTTTTATTCGTCATAGTGTTAGTTAATTTTTATAAGGTTTAGTGGTAGATTGAAGTGATATGTATTTTATTTTAATCAAAAGACAAAATAAACCAGTGAAATTGCTATTTTGGGATGATGTATACGAATTAATATTAATTTAACACGCACCCAATAACAAGTTGCCACATTCTGGTAACTAATGGTATTTATCGTCTCGCAGATCCAGATAGAAAACACAACTGTGCCTCCACCGCATAAATGATCTCAGTACCTTTGGTTCGGGATTTTGAAATTTAAATATTTCCCTACATCCAGTGGTGAGTAAGTTTCTACATGGCAATTTCTTCCAAACAATCAATATTTCCAGTCCAATAATGTATTTGGGGGAGAAGTAAATTTGAATTTTCAAATATTTTATTCCTTTGCTGGAATCGAACCCAGGACCCCGACACAGGAGTCAAACAACTTTCCACTATGCCAGCGACAAAAACACTCATTACATTCCTCTATAAATTTAAAGTACCTATTTTAAATTGCAAATCTATCACTTGACACAACGAAGCAAAAAAAAAACCGTCAGGGATAGATTTGAACCCGGTGTTTCTTGATTCACGCCCAACGAACTAATCATTTAATATTTATTCATATAAAAGAAACAAGGTATTACAAGTACTTTATATTCTATAAATTCCTATCTTGGCACACCTACATAATATGTATGTTTAATTTTCAACTATCATAATATTCGTATATCATAACGAACTTTTAATGTGACCTCACGCCTTTTTCTTCGAATAAAATATAAAAGGTTTATAAATAGTTATTTCTTATCTCATTTCTGACTCTGACCGACAGGGAAACATGCACAAATTTAAATAATGAACAAGTGCACAGTAAATATTATAATCAAATATTTCCATATAATATACTAGATGGAGTACTCCGTGCAATGAGTGAGTCATGGTAGGTATATCGCGCGTTTGACGTCTTGGTTGGCGACTTATTGCAGTTTTCCATACATTTCAACACTTCCTAGATAACTGTTCTCTAAATCTTAATGAACAAAGTGTTTTTTTGGCAAATAAATCCGAAAACAATTCACATTAGTCGTTATTTTCTATAGGAAAAACGATGTGGTCTGCCCACCTTGTTGTCAAAATTCTCGCATAAAAATCCTCACTTCGATTCATACAAAATCTATGATTATAATATGCTTTTTGAGAACAGCAAACAGCATAAAATTCCAATAAAATTATCAACAAATTCACAATGATGTTATTTTATAGATGTGACTCAGTAGTTTAGATATCTGACTCCTTAGCCTAAGCTATCGGGTTCGATTATCGATAGAGGCACAGTTTTAATTGTGTTCTGTTAAGAGAAATAAATTCTCTTGAACAAATCGACAGTTGGATAATTAAAAGGGTAATTCCAACTCTTTCATTATCGTCCTCAGCATTCATGCCAAAGTTAACATTTTATTATTATTATTTTTGAAAATCAAAATTCATAATCACTATACATACAATTAATATATTAAAAATATTATTCAAAATAATTAAAAATATTAAATGACATGTTCATCCACAGTTTGGAATGATAAAATTAAAAATTCTACGCGTGTCAATTGTTCAAAAACTACGAGCAAACAACCATTAATTGTACATACATAATATTTTTATTATTATTTATGATACGAATAAAATCAATTATCATACAAACAATGTCTAATTTCGCTTAAAATACAGAGAAAGTGATGATTTCAGACGGTAATTGGACATTAAACTCTGGTATACAATCGCTATTATTTGTACGCTGTATGTTAGAATCTCCAACACGTTAATCAATGTGTAAAAATATGATTATTATTTATGTTAGAACTATTGTTATTTTATTTTAATTATCACCCAGAAAATAGCGATTAATTAAAATTTAGACAGAAAAATTTTAACAACGCAAAAACTATTGTTATCGACGTTGCAATAAAATATTCAAGTGCATGGAAACACAAAATGAATTATTTCTGCAATATGTTGTGTGGGTAGGAATGCGCAAGGCAAGAAAAACTTTACTTTTTTTTCATCTTCGAAACTCCCCGTTTCGCAAACATCTGGATACAATTATTTCGCATAAAAATAAAAAGGCCCAAAACGGTAAACATTTTTATAGTTTTGTTTAATGCGTACGATATATTATTTTCGGCGGTAGTGTCCCGCATATGGAGAGAAGCACCACGGGACACCCTTCGCTACTGGGAGGGGACACGAAAAAAAGGACTGAAGCCAGATTCCGACATATGGAAACACGTTTGACAACAAAATTTCTCGCGGTCGATAAACGCCGCATGTGCAATTTCTGCGAAACGCATTCGGGAAACGTCAAAAACTTGAAAGCGCCCAGAGTAAACAAGAAAATATTGACCGCAGAAAACAATCACCGCCGATTATTTTAAAAATATTATGGTCAGACTCCTTCGACCGTGTCAAAATGACCGGACGTGCTTCCGGTCAGGGACGAACGACGGAATCTCTCACCCGAGTTTAATTTATCAATAATCGGACACACGATAAAAACTCCCAACAATATGGACCGGAATTCAACAAAAACTCGCCGACAGCCGGCGGAGAAAAAATCCATCTGTTGCGCAAAAACCGGCGTCTGTCGCTTTTGTTTACACACAAAACAAACTCGGAAAGAAGCGAAAGTGACAAAACTCACCATGCTTTGACTCTGATGAGGACTTCTCCCTCGTTGAGGGTTGGCTCTGGCTTCTTGAGGACCTTCACGGACTTGAGCCCTCCGAATCCAGTGAGGACGATGGCTCGCATCTCCTTGGGCGGTTCCTCCTTTTCCTTTTCTTTTTCCTTGTCTGGAGTCTTGTCTTGGGGTTCCTCGGGGCTGGCAGCCTCGGTGCCGTTCTCCTGGGGCACGGGCTTCTCCGCGGCGACGGGGGCGTCTGTTGTTTCGGTCATTTTTTTTCTTTTGATTTATTTAAAACAAATTTCAAAACGGAGCGCGGCGGTTGAATGAAACCGACGGTGTATTTCGAAAAATAATCAAATGAAACTAATTTGAAACGATGGACCGGCGTATTTCAGTCGAAGTTGGGAATGAATTTAATGCAACTAATATGGTACGATAAGTCTACGAAGCGTTCAACAACGAACAAACCACTCACAAGAAGAACTCGCGGCGGAATGAATCGGGCAACGAAGCCGTGACGATTGGAACCGAACAAACGACGAATGAACGAACGAGGTTGAGCGGCTGAAAAGGATCAGTTGGGGTGGGGTAGGGTGGGAAGGGATGAAGTTAACAGGTGCTGGCAGCAACCGCGTTCAATGGGCCGCACATAATATTATAACCAAGTTGATATTAAATTATTATTTTTACATATCAATTTATATAAACATTAAATGCAAAGATATTCTTGAAACAATGTTTCTCAAACTAGAGCTTTCTTAAACATAATACTTATTAATGATTAATAATTCAATTAAGTTCTTTGGTGTATAACTCGTTAATACTTAATATATAATGGCAATGACAATATCCTTTATTGAGAACACCGTGAGAGGCGAGAGATTTTTTTTATCTACATACTTGGAGGAGTAAATATGATCTACATACATTCACAAATAAACAGTGAACGACTAACAAAATAATTTGCGAGGGTGATTGAAAGTTAGCATAACCATGTTATTTATCCAATAATGGACTTCCACTCCGATCTGCTGAACGTGCAATACTATCTATCATTATCCATAATACAGAATTTCTCAGCTCCTCGTTCGAAAAACAATCAGCAAGATTATAGAATAGCCTAAGTCCGGATATTGCGTCGTCTAACTCACTTTGTATTTTTAAGACAAAAATATAGAAGGAATATTTATCCCTGAACACCTGATCCCGACTTGTTTTGTATGAAGTATTTTAATTTTTAATGTCTCTCGTCTCAAATAAAAAGACTGAAAACATACATAAAACTGTTTTTCCACCAGGAATTAAACCCGAGATCTTTGGTTCAGGAATCTAATCAGATATCTAACTAACTGAGCCACGAAGGCCGAACTTTTTAAATGTATTATTATTGTAATTTTATTATTTGACACTTGAATTTATTATTTTATAATTAGAAATTATAATTACTTTCAATAAATATCGTATTACCCAAGTAATTAGTAGTTTACAAAATGTATAGATCGAGACGGCTTTTGATTTGTAGAATTCCATAATTTGAAAAAAAAAACATTATATTTCACAACTTTTTATTTAATTAGTATTCCGGCAACCGTTTCGGCTTATAAGGCCATAGTAAAGTGGTGAGTATGGCTTCATAAGTCGTCGGAAGACTAAATAAAAAAAATATTTTGTAGAATAATGTGTTCAATTTTTTTAAAAATAATATGTATTGTAACACAAATCATTACACATGCCATTTACCCTCAGGTATGTCATACACCACGCTTGAAGAATAATATTACACGGAGGCGACGAAGGATCGTGTTTATTATAGAAGCTTACCACAATGCAATAAACAAATTGCATAGCTTTTTCAATAATTAGCGAGGTGATCTCGCAATAAAAAAACTAGGAATATAATAACTTAAATGTACACTTGGAAAATATTTGTGCTTGCGTATGATGTAGGACGTATTCTACAAATAATATTTATTTATAATATGTTGGTATTTGAAATTTTAAGATATAATAATCATTGAGTGTAGAAAACATAAATTTACAGATAAGGTAAGTTTACACTCGATGCAACTTAACCGAAAAATGGTTACAACGTGAAAAATATCAATTTTCAACAATTCTAGTTCTGGTTGTAAAAGTATAAAATATATTATAAGTAATTTTATCATATCTATATTCATTATGATCTTACCCTGTATGAACGAAATAAAATCAATCTTAATTATTGTATTTTTGTTGTAAGGCATCTGCTTGCGATAGTAACTTTTTAACTTTTTTTTTAACTTTTAACTTTATTCTATTATCATAGTTTTCGGATGTCTCGTAAGAGCCGGGCAATCGAAAATACAATAGGAAAAATAACATCTCAGTAATGAGGCTAACCACCCATTCTGAATGAACTGCAGGCAAGACTGGTGTGTGTGGATACACGCGCGTGTCGAGCTTCATTTCACGAGTTAATGCTCACCCGCCCATCTCTCAGTGGTTACCTCACATTGAGTGATATTTATTAATATTGCTTCTCGGGCAATTAACAGGTACTATTTATTTATTTATTTAATATACAGAGACACCAACAGAACACTGAACAACACAAACAAAAAAAAACATGAAACAAAAAAAATAGAATCTCCAGTGCTCCAATAACAGGTATCTCCCGCATGGCTATTGTGCATAGTTAGGTAGGTACAATCAACGTCTCCTAACCATTCAAGTTATAAAAAAAACATTACTTTGCACAGTTAAAAGGAAAGTTTAAAATACACATATACATATATGTAGGAAAACAAAAAGCAAACAAATGTTGAACTAATAAGATAAAACAAAAAAAAGAAGGAATAATTGAACTGAGACAAAAAAAAATAGATTTTAGCCCAGCATATTTTAAAAGATAAAAATAAGCAATTTATCATAGATCAATTTCTATGAAATATGTACGTCATTGTCATTACATTAAATTGTCACAACGATTCAGACGCAACGTCTGAATCTACCAATACAATGACACTCTGACACGGCAGAATGTCACTGTATTGGCAGGTGCCTAAGCGAGTGCAATGTAACGACAGTCAATGAAGAACGTCGCGGACAATATCGCGAACTCGGCAACATGCCCGTCTAACTAGAATATTTTTAGTAAGACTTATAAGTTAATATGTTGTTGAATTTGCTGGTTTATATGTCGTACTATACACGTGTTAGTAATTTTTTATTTTTAAAATTATAAAAATTAAATAAAAAACAAAACATACAATCAAGATACCAAATTATCCTTATACAAAAGTGGGGAGAAATGCGCAATACAAATCAACACCCACGGAGCCACACAACATCAGGGTGTCCCTATCACTAGATTTCCTCGAATCAATCGTTTGAAAGTGGACACCGGATTATGAAACACATCAAGATCCGATACAATCCTTGACAAACTATTATATGAGCTCATCATTCGGCTTATAGGACAAAACTGTCCCACATTGGTTCTATACCTTTTCAGACGAAACACTTCGCTGCATCTTAATCTATTATTTGCATGAAAGTTTAACAATTCTATGTCAGATGTGTTAAATTAATATGTACTATGTCAAATATTAATTTAACACGCACCCAATAACAAGTTGCCACATGCTGGAGACTTACGATATTAAACGTCTCACAGATCCAGGCTGAAAACATAATTAAAAACTGTGTCTCCACCGGGAATCGAACCCGGGACCTTTGGATCAGCAACCAACTGATATGCCGTGATGGTATGAATTGTATTTTTGTGAGCTGTTGGATTTCCAAATATGTAGTTTACACATGTAAATAAAAAATAAATAAAAGCATGCCATCAACGTATTGGATTGTAAAAACGTCGCGGCTTAGTTGACGTACTCGGTCTAAGGACTCGTGTACTCAAATACCTACATGGCGATATATAAAAAAAAATTTACATCATAAATACCATTTTGTTCGAAAAATGTTTATATTGTATTGAAACGGTGCATTCTTTTCTCGTTTTATCTTCGTTCCATATCAGTTGTGTCCCAAAATACAATACAATCTGTTGTTTCTTTTAAAATACGCAAAAAATTTTCAGTTTCAGGGAGTTTCAGTACATATTGGCAATTTAAACGTCATTCTGAAATGCGCATGCGCTAAGTGTATGAGTCAAATAAGAATTTTCTAGTTGACTCACTCAAATTCAATATTCTTTGAAAAATGGTCTGATTAATCGAATATGAGTAGGTACATAGGTAGATACATAGTCAGAGTATTTAACTAGGAGAGGTACCATATTTTTTTCTATAATCAATCGACATTACTATTGGCATACAAAAACACAGTGATATGTATGTAATGGTTATCACTACCATTACATATCACTGACAAAAACATAATATAATGTGAAATATAATAAATTTACCTAGTTTGTAAGATTAAATAATTTGGTTATTTAGTTGATAATTTTATTAATAATTTAAAATATCACACAGTTTCCCTTTTACTGGCAGACAGAAAACTGAATATCACTCTTCTCCTTAGTTTACAATTAATATAGTTTAACGCCCTTGGGGGGAGGCTATCACAAAAACCGGAATGGGACACTTGGCTGCGGCCACTTGGGTGCGGGACACTTGGGTGCGGGACACTTGGCTGCGAGACACTTGGCCGCGGCGGACACTTGGCTGCGGGACACTTGGGTGCGACGGACACTTGGCTGCGGGACACTTGGGTGCGACGGACACTTGGCTGCGAGCCCACTTGGTCGCGAATCCAAAAATATTTTTTTTGCTTAGGAAAGAAGTGTTTCGTACTGATTTTTGTAATGCTCTTTATATACATATTTATATATTTATATGTACGTTCTAAAAGTATAAAGTAAAAACAAGTTTATTTAGTGAAATTATTTTTCATACTACGAGTAAGAGAATTTTTTATACACAACATGTAAAGTCAATTTTTTTTTTCGAAATTTGTTGTGATAAAAATGTAGGAAATTTGAAAACGAACCTATGTAGTTAAACATCAATGCCTACATATCACGCCGTATCCCTAATTTATGTGATCGTAAAAAAAATTTCGTGGACGTATTAGGTACATACAATTGATTACATTTCGTGATTACAAACACATATTATTATTTTTTAAGTAAGTAATAAGAAACTTTTTTTAAGAAAAATATATTTAAACGGGTTTCTAAATCATGTTTGTATTATTAATCTTTTTCCTATCTCAAATCTGAAGCTACCTAATTGATTAAATCACACTATCGCATTATTGAAAAAATTTTAAATTATTTTGCAAACGACTGTCTATAAACTGTAGAGAACAAAATATATGTAGGTACTTTAGTGAATAAAAATAAAACAAGTAGTCAATATACAGAAAATAATATCTAATATGTATTTGTAATAATGAAATGTAATGAATTGTATGTAATATGTACAAGAAAAAGCTGTTACGATCACATAAATTAGGGATACGGCGTGATATTATGTATGAATTGATGTTTAACTACATAAGTTCTTTTTCTAATTTACTACATTTTTGCTATCACAACAAATTTCGAAAAAAATATAATTCACTTTTCATGCAGGTATGGGTATAAAAATTCTCAAATTTATAGTATGAAAAATAATTTCACTTAATAACCTTGTTTTTATTTTATACTACTAAACTTAAGAATATATCTGTATATTTTAAATGTCTGTGTATACTTGTATATCAACTACATATATATATAAAGAGCATTACAAAAATCAGTATGAAACACTTCATTCCAAAGCAGAATTTTTTTTTTATTTCGCGACCAAGTGGGCTCGCACCCAAGTGTCCGTCGCGACCAAATGGACTCGCAACCAAGTGGGCTTGCACCCAAGTGTCCGTCGCACCCAAGTGTCCCGCAGCCAAGTGTCGCCGCAGCCAAGTGTCTCGCAGCCATGTGTCCCGCACCCAAGTGTCCCGCAGCCAAGTGGCCGCAGCCAAGTGTCCTAGACCGCACAAAAACGGGGCTATAATAGTCATGTCCTAGTTTATTATTACATAAAATAATTATATTTCTCTCTTTATTTATATCTATGCATCATCATTCTATTGTTATTATATTTTTGATTTTATGTAGGTAATCATTCCAAAATTTCAGTTTTGTCATTTTGACATTCTTTTATATACATAATATGTCCTATTCTGAGTCGTTTCAGAGTACGAAAACGTCTGTAACCAACAGGCGACCACGGATAAAAGGATTTTATTCGCGCTGTGTGATGTAATGAGTCCCATATAAATGCAAGCACCTTTTTTACATTTTTCAGACGGATAAATTTAGACGAATCAGAATTGGACATAAGATGTGGATTATTCTATGGGCTAAACCATAGATTTTTATTATAATATACTAGATGACATAGTTAGCAAATTTTGTATGAATCGAAGTGAGGCATTTTTCTGTGGGATTTTTGACGTTTTGGTTGGCAGACCACATTCTATACTTAGAGAATAACGACTAATGTGAATTGTTTTTGGATTTATTTGTCGAAAAAAACACTTTCTTCATTAAGATTTAGAGAACAGTTATCTAGGAAGTGTTGAAATGTAAGGAAAATTGAAATATGTTGCCAACCAAAACGTCAAACGTGTGATATTCCATGACTCACTTTTTGCATGGAGTACTACATCTAGTATATTATAATAAAAAATCTATGGGCTAAACTAACTAATGCGCTCATATTCAATCTTTCATCAGCCTCTTGATGTACTTCAAAAGTGTTGTTATCAGTCTCCGTAGTAAATTTTGAATAATTATTATAGCACCATTTCCATGAATATATCACTTCATAGGCGCTGAAAATGAATAATATTGTATCATTTTGGTTCTGGAAGATTTGAAAAAATTGTGCATTTTGAGATCATCAAGATTCAGTAAATAGAATGAGAGTGGAGATGTACATAATGTAGTTAGAACAAGAGTTTTTTCAATACATGTATTATTTCTTAATTAGGACAATGATTTTGGAACAATGCCAAAGGTTGAAATTTGAAATGATTTTATTACTCCTCACTAACCCATAGGGATATAGTGGGGATTTATGATTTCGCAATTTTTAAGGGTATTTTTTATTGCAAATTATCAACTAGTATCATGCTGAGATTGTATTCTGAAATTTTCATCACAATGTATCTGTGTGTGTGTGCTGTGTACTGTGTGCTGTGTGTTTATTTTACTTTATTGATTATAGACTAAAGTACTCATTCGGTTCCTTTCAATTTTTGCAAATTTATATATCAAATAATCGCTTAGACCCCATTAGATTTTGAAGGATATCTGAATAGTGCTTCTCAATTTTTCAAAGTGACCACCAAGCTCAGGAAACTTAAAATTTTTATTTTCAAATTGGTAAAAAGGCACATCACTTTCATAAAATGGCATTGAAGAATTATCAAGTTGTTATAATAAAATATTTAAATTAAAAAAATGCAACAAACTCATATCATGAAAATGCTGAATATTTTCCATAAAAAAATTGAATACTTTATAAAATGACGTGTTAGTGAGGAGTTTAGCGTTGGCTACAACCCACTCGTTTTTTATTGTTTAGAAAAAAATAATACGCTATCTCTCCATCTATGGGATAAATCACAACTTATGATTATAAATTCTGTAAAATTTGTGGATATTATGTCTCAGATGTCACAACAGATGGCAGTAATAAATATACATAGCTTAAAATAAAAACATCCCTATTGATTCTATAAAAAAAATAACATAGAGATAATGGTTATGAATCATGGTGACTTTGAAGGAAATTATGTTAAATATTCAATCATAATGGGATTCAATGAATCTCATTTCAAAAGAGGAGTTTTAAAGGCTAGTGTAAATACAGGCACAGCGAACGAAGCACATCAGACGGATTTTACAATTCTTTGTATAGGAATTCATGTGCGAACACTGATCGGCAGCGGACAGAGACAGGAAGAGGACAAGCAATAATCCGCTGGGATCTGTCATTTTTGTACGTGCATTTTCATATCACCTTTTTTGGAAAATTGTCATTTAAATTGTTTAAAATATATTTAAATAAATCACTAAAATATAAATTCGAATCTTTGGATGCTTAGATGTTTTTTACTCAATAAATTACGAGAAAACAGCTGAAAGATTTTACATGATATTTGGTATTAAGATATGATAGTATATCCTATAATAGGCTATGGGCTATATATTTTTTAAATTCATTATAATTCAATTTCATTAAATATTTTCATTGAATAAAATAATGTACAAGCCAAGCATGTGATACCAAGCCGAAGAATCATTTGTGTATTTGAATTTTCAATCGAAAATTGTCAACAAATCCAAATGACAGTTGTGTCGGCAATCCGATTGTTGCGCCTCTGTGGTTGCACTGCCACAAACAAATCCATTGGATGCGCTCCGCCCGCTGCACCTGTATGGACGCTAGCCTTAAATTGGAAAAGATACCAAGAATATAAAAACATGTATATGTACTATATACAAAACTTATATTTAATCAGTGTTATAAAACATATACAATTTGTAATCTTCAGTAATAAATTGTTATACATAATAATACATATATCCAAGTAATTAAATATATTGTTATGTTTTCACTTTGTCAGATATTTCATTTAGTTCTTGGTTTTCAGAATGATCAATGAATTCATCGAAATATTCAGCAAAATAATCATATTCCATTTGATTTTCATCATGTTCATTTTGGTTTACATCTATATCGACTACTTCATCGTCATCAGAATTATTCATCAATTCTTTATTTGCCTTCTTTTTCATTATCTGAAATATAATAAAAAAAAAAAACAATGAATCAGCCAAAATAAAATAATTTTGGAGACTCTGTTCAGTTCTAAAATAGGTATTCCGGTTACATTGTGAAACTGGTACAAGATCCTTGATCTGGAATTCTTGCAATGTTACTTCCATGCTCATTGTCAGTCATATTTAAGATTAAGGTTAAAAAATAAGATAGAACTTCAATATGAAAAAGTATATAAGCTCACAATACATGACAACCTTAGTTAAGGAAGTCCTTAGTTAAGTATATAAGCTCACAATACATGACAACCTTTTTTGAAAGAACAAAAAACGTGGATTGTAATGAGTACAGAATGAATATTAATATATAAGTGTTCTGGATTATCAATCCAATAGGCTCAGGTTGAAATCCTGCTTCGATGGATTTTATTTAGCTATTGGATAATCATTTGTTTATTTTAAGGAATGTATGAAGATGTACTTGTTTAAAGGTTATACAGTACAATCTCCCTAATCCGGCACAATGGATTATTGAAAAGAATATTGATAAACCGTTAATATGGAAAACCTTTATGTTATTTATATTTACAATTTTGACTCATTTTACCCAAATTCCAGCAATTAAAATTTTTTGCTAAACCAGTATTCTTGTGCCTTCATTAGTGCCAGATTAGTGATATTCTATTGTATTCTCGCTTTCAAAAAGAATATTTTTATACATTCCTTAAATTTATTAATACTCATGATTAATACTTCATACCATTGATAGGAGATTATAGTAAACAGACAAACCAATTTAAAAAGATTGCAGGAACTACTAAAATTTAATCAAATATGACTTACTTGACGTTTTCGAAGGAATTCCATAAAGTGTGCTCTCTGTACTCTGGCTGAAGTAAAGTCGATGCCTGTCTGATCTTCATCTTGTCTCTTTTGAGGTTCAGCATTATCATCTTCCTGCATCTCCCGTTTCCAGGCAGTTCTAGACTTGTCCATGGAAATGTTGATTCGAGACATTATTTTGCTGTGGTCCAATCCCAATACATCATTCCTCATGGGAGGCAAGGGTTCTTCTTCTACTTCTTCTGTACCTTCAAGGGACTTTATTTTTTCCTGAAATCAATGTTCAATGTTATTTTAAAAATTCAAAATTTTCAATTGCTACTCCCTGAAATGAAAAATAATAATTCCATGAAAATTTTGGCCAAATTCATCAAGAACAACCCGTACCACAAACGTGTCAAAATTTGGTAAAAATAGTAGTAGGTCGCTTCATAATACCTCTGGCGAGCCACCCTGTGTGATTGGTAGAACAAGGCTGTTAATTGAGGAATATGTGCAAAATATCAGTAATGGGCCTTTTTACGTATTCTTAATTTATAAGTTGAAAATGAGAAATATAAACACATATAATTCTACAGTTGATTTATTTCACTCCCGACAACTGTTTCGGCTTACAAGTCACATGCCATTGGAAATAAGGTGGGAATGTACATAAAATATCTTATTAAACTGACAACACTTCATAAAAGGATTAATTTTCATTACGGTATTAAAAGACGAATCAATATCATTATATTTTTAGACTTACTATGACGTGGGGTTTCAAAGCATAGTTGTTGAGAACAAATTCCGATTTAAACTTGAATGTCGGATCTGAGGGTACAAAATCATCACCAAAATCAGCTTTGGCCAACAGTACTTCAACTTCCATTACTTTGGAATATTGTTTATCTGAAGTCAAAATGATAAGTGTTTTTTTTTTAATAAAATATAGTAGGGTTAGCCATTTTTCTCCACTGTGGCATAGCTACATAAGTTCAAATTTTCATAAATTGATTATACCTCTAACAAACTGCATTTTTGGAACAACACCCATAGTTTTGAGCTGAGATAGATCATGTCTCAGCATAATAGCTACTTTCTCTAATATCTTTTCCGTTTCATTGTCAGATGGCAGGCCTTTACATATCCAAAAGATATTTACGAGGCTGAAATCTGGAGCAATATTAACCTGCAAAATGTTTTATTTGTGAGACATATTTCCACGTCAAAGGGAAATTTCAAATATCTAATAACAAAGTGACTTTTTTATTTCTAAGAATTCCATTATGAATTAGAATGAATAAAAAAGGTTTGTTTATCATCTTCTTCTTATGCCCTATCAGATTTCCCAGACGTAGGTTGTCACTTCTGTGATGACAAAGCAAAAACACCACTCAAAACAGCTCCTATCCACCAATCTTATTACAGTTCTGTCTCTTATGTTGCGCTTATGTTGCACAAGTTGGCTTTTAATTTTTTCCATTAGCAATTGTTGAAGCATCTCAAATTAATCCCCATGCAGGATGTGTTTAAGATTCAAAATACTTTGTTTATGATTATAAGTATTAAAATTGTTAGTTGTTTTGTCTTACAATTTCGTTGTGTACTTGTTTAACAAGGGCATATTCACTTTAAGACAAAAAAAATTATAAACATTAACAAATTGCATAATGCGACATATACTGTCAATGATCAAGATCTAGAGAAATCACATGGGTGCGCAGAACCCAAATTTGGGTATTTGCATGGTAGGTTTGATCACATGTGTGCGCAAACCATCGCCCTCCTGGCTGAAAACTTTCAAGTTATTTGTTGATAACTATAATAGGTAATATGCAAATTAAATTTGACTTCATCTATTTCATTTGAACTATACCAACATCAGAAATTTCAACTTGTCTTCCTTGTATCATGGCTGCAATTTCTCCTGTGGTCATTAAATCTGTGACATTTCTCATGAATAGTTTATTGAGTACAGACGTCCTTCTGTTGACGCTTTTACCATCCTGCCCTTTTCTAACTGTGAGTGATTTTGGAGAAGTCAGGATAGCGGGGTTGTGGGATGTGAACCATTTTCTGAAAACAGAGAAAAACTTGTAGTACTTAAGCAATAAATTAAATTATTATGAAGAAATTTGCAGTATGTAAATGGATTTATTACTTTTTAGCAGGGCTCGATCTGGACAGCATTTTCCCCATGATTTTTGATTCTTTTGATTGAATGATATAAAATTTGTTGAAACATTTTGATGATGTATTGAAAAAAATCCACGTTTGTCTTGCAACTGGTATCAAAGGAAGAAGACGAGTGCATACTTTATTCATTGCTATAATTATCCTTATAAATCAAATATATTTAAGAATAATATTATTATTTCAATTGTCTTAACCTTAACCTAAAATATTTAAATGTATAATCTTGGAGGAACAAAGGATGTGTATAATCATGTATAATAATATATGAAAGAATCAAAGAATCTTATTTTTGACAGCAAAACAAATGTTGCTAGTATAGCTGCTTGTATAATAAGCATTAAATTAATAACGGAAAGTGACATTAGTTCAATAAAAAAGTATAAAAAAAACCTTGAAAATTGCGGGGCTGCTGAAAAAAGCTTCTTTCTCATGGTTGGTAGATGTGCAAATCGTCCCCCATTCCACAAGATATTTGGCGATATATATTCACACAAGTGCATTGGCTCTATGAAGATACGATTATTTCAAATTTATTGTTACGATATCAGAAAAAAACTTAATGCTTACCTTACTTCTAAGCAAGAAAATTACACCCAATCGGGTTAGTGGTATGAAAAAAGGATAATAATCATTATGACTTTTATTTAGAAATAATATTAGATCAACAAGAAAACCAGTACCTAGGAAATATACACACGAGATAACATAATATTATGGAGCAGTGAAAAACAAAGCAAGGTTTGAATTTTGCCATATTCCACGTTGTTGGTGCTCAGCCTCACTTATAAACTAGGAATTCCTTTGGATACACAAACGTAGTAAAATTCCTCGCTCAACTTATTTACCGATCCGAATATGAAATTAAATTCTGCTCAAATGTATGGATTTTATCATTATGTCCTATTCTGATTCATCTTAATTTATCCGTCTGAATTTTAGTAGGTACATGAGAAAAGTAAAAAAGTTGCTTGCATTTATACGGGACTTATTACGTCACAGCGCGTATAAAATCATTTTATCCACGGTCGCCCATTGGTTACAGACGTTTTCGTACTCATCAGAATATAACATAATGTCTCATTATTTAGTGGTAAAGGCAACAAATACAGGGCGTTAAAAATTTTATGGAATTAAAGCAATGTGCCACCTCGAATGTTTATGTTAGAATATAGAATGTATTAGAAATTGGCATATTTACAATCGATTTTATACATATCTACCAAAAGTTTGACAATACATAAATACTAAGTAAGGAATAGAAAATTGTTATTTTATATCCCTTTAAAAAGGCAAATATTCAAATAAAAAAGGGAAATATTGAAATGTGTATTTGAAAGAATGACTTAACATTGAAAAATAAATGACAAGAGTTGAATAAATATTTGTTTTCAGAGTTGACAACACTTACCGTTCCCGCCTTTCGAGTTGTCAAGAAGCTGCTTTCGCGTCATTTCATATTGTTTATTAGTAGACTACGTATTTTATTTATTAGACATAAAAATGTCTCAATCAAGTGAAACTGATGATCCAATCGAAAAGAAACATAAAGAACTATGCACGCAACTTAATGTGGACTCCGATGCCACTCGACAATCATGGGAAGCCTTTGAAACCATCAGCCAGACATATACTTTGGACGTGAGTTTTTTTACTGAATAATCTGCTTTTACTTGATTTAATCGCATCTCATACACACTTTATATCCTTTTGTGTATTAAAATCAATCTCATATGTGTCGCGGTGTTTGTTATAAGATTTTCAAATACCTGAAACCTTGTACTGAGTTTAAGGTTATATTTGTCTGATGAGTTTAATTTATTTAGTTTTATAATTTGCTAAATTTTATGTTTTATCACAGATACGAATGTGAATAATATTTAATTGATTTTCCGTTCGATAAGTTTTTTTAATAAACTTTTATATACTTATCAATACCTACTTCTGTTATCAAGATTAACTTCTTTGTATGCTGTGAAATTAAGGGAACTAATAATTTTTTTTATTTTTTTTAACAGCATTTAATTTAGATAGTTTTCTCCAATGTTTAATTTTTCACATTTAAGGGCGATCCAATCCATTGGTTAAGTTGTGCACTATACGTTGCGTGTAGGAAATCCTTAGTTCCAACGGTTGGAAAATCAGGGACGGCTGTTGAAGGAAATTGCGTCAGCTTGACAAAGTTACTCCGACTTTGCAATATTAGGTATGTATCCAATTGTTATCTATTAACAATTTAAACTCTTCAATGTCGCTTTAAAATACTTGAATCCAAATGATTTTGATAGACATTCATTGAGTAATAAAACTTTTATTGTTTCATGTATTCATTACATTCCAATTCTTAACTTTAATAAAAATAAAATATTGAACTGTGTGAATCATTGATTAAGTTTTGAAGTGTGGATTTCATATTCCAAATTCAAATTTTTCTTTGTTGTCTTTTGTTTTGTGTTGAAACTTTTTTCTTTGATCTTTTTTATCTGTGTAAACCACCCATCTTTCATTGATATTTAATGTAATTTATTTCTTTCCAGTCTTATACAATTTTTTAATACAATTAAGAAATGGATTGAAATGGCCTCAATGCCCGAAGACTTCAGATTGAGGGTTGAAAAACTGGAGAGGAATTTCGCAGTGTCCACAGTTCTATTTCAAAAGTTTAAACCAATTTTTCTGGATCTGTTTGTGCCATTGGAGAACATTGAAACAACAAAGACAAACAAAGGAAACAAGAAAGCAAAGTCAGTATAATTTTCTAATCATTTACACAATGCAATAATTTTACATTTTATAACAGTGTTTCATATAGTGACCCGTAATCCAACCAACGATTTCCGCCATTATAATTTTGACGTTTGTCGTAGTTAATATTATCATATGTTTTTCACATTTTAAAATAGGAATATGGAAAATAAAACGAATAATTTCATCATACGAATATCCAAGCGAGCACCATTGTAGGTATTATAAAAGAACTGATTTTTTGCTCCTTTTCGCTCCTAAAATGCACAATTATCGAGAATACAATAATTTATAAAGAGGTTTCGTCATATTATTCCAAGATATAACAATATAAACACGCATATCAAAATCAAATTCGATTTTTGATATATGAAATTTTTCTTAAAACACCGCTAAACTACCTAAAACAGGCGGGCAAGCGATGTGTAAAATTTGTATGAGAGATACACGGTCGTTGACCAACTAATCTGCTACACGGGTGTTAAACGGTCGTGTAAATTTTACAACACGTTTATTAGTAAGACTGAAGTTGTATAATGTCAACATTTATTTGTAATTGCACAAGCCCATGCACTACTTCTCAACCCCCGAAAGACTGTAGCCCTGGTTGTGGGCCCAAAACAAAAAATTACTGCTGTGGAAAGCAGCGGCTTTAGGGTTGCCATTGATTCCACTGACATTCCATTTGTAAGCGTTGCACGTAATCTCGGTATAGTGATGGACCAAGGGATGAAATTTGAAGAGCATGTAAAAAAAAAGATGCAATGGGGCTATTCAAGGCTACGCCTTTTATATAAAATACGGGAATATGTTTCGGTCAATGTTCGCAAACTGCTGACAGATAGTCTTGTTTTATCCATATTAGACTATGGGGATGCGGTGTATGGTCCTTCTTTGTTAAAAAATACACAAAAGCAAGTGCAACGTATTCAAAATGCGTGTGCACGTTTTTGTTACAAAATACCTAGGCGAGCACATGTTTCTCCATACCTTAAGCAGCACGGGATACTGAATATGTTTAACAGAAGGAAGTTTCATCATCTGTGTCAAATATTCAGAATCATTAAAAGTAAGACACCTTCCTATCTGTATGACAGATTACAGTGGTCCCGTGATATTCATATGCATGCTACGCGACAAAGAGACTATCTACTTATTCTCCCCAGACATCGAACCACTGCCTTTGAAGGGAGTTATACATACACATCAACCAAATATTGGAATGAATTGCCGCAGCACATTCGTACGGCAGCCTCACTGCAGAGCTTTAAAAAGCATTGCAGTGAATGGCTGTTAAGTACACAAAATTAAATGTAATAATGCCAAATTAAGTACCTATGTACAACAAAATTAACTATCCTAATAATGCTTTCTTTGTTTATTTATTTTTATTTGTATATATAATATATATTTTTTTCCTTTTGTTTTTTTATCTTTCTCAATTATTATTTTTTTTTTCTTCATGTATAAATGTTTTCGTATATAATTTTATGTTATTTTATTTTTTATTTATTATCTGTATGTATAAAATATATATTTTGTGATCGTCCAAGGCATTGCTGAAAATCAGCTGCACTGTGGGTCTCCACGGGTGTACAGCTGAGCAATAGCCTATTTGTTGTAAAATAGTTCAAAATGTATATAATTTCTTGTTATTTTTAATGCAACAAATAAATTTATTATTATTATTATTATTATTATTATATGTTTTCAGGTTGACTCCTTGCACGGTGAATTCAGCATTTGAATTGTGTTGGTGCTTATTTGTGTGTGTAAAGGGAGAGTTTCCATGTCTCTCCGATGACTTAGTCAACATGTATCACGTTCTGCTGTCTTGTGTGGATCTGGTGTATGGGAATGCCATTATGGCACAACGAAGGGATCTTATCAACCCTAACTTCAAAGGTCAGTTATGCTACATAATTTTTATATTGCTTGGTGTGAATGTAGTTTTAAGTCTCGATACTACATGGAATTAATGAAATTGTCAACTTATGTCATATCTTAAATTTTTGCTGGAATTTTATATCACTATATCATCATCTTTTTAATTACTACAATGCTTGCTTTATATATATTGGTGCTTTCTAAAAAGAGTTCTTTCGCCCAAGAAAGGGGTGGCACGACCATGTGAACGATATTCTGAAAGACAAATATTAGAAGCGTGAACAACAGACAAACATGTATGAGACGATGCATGAATGTGGACGAGGCCAGGGTAGCGTGCTAGGATAGAAAAATGTGGCGTTCGGTTCTCTCTACCTACCCTTGCGAGGGACATGGCGTGATAGTATGCATATATGTATGTTCTTTCTTAAAATCCGGACGACTGAGTGTGTGTTGCTTCCCCGATAATTTTTCAATGTACCAGTTTATTTAATACATTGATTAGCAAAAATATTTTTAGTCAATTTCCTCTGAACATTTTAATCAATGTTACTTATAATTCATTTATTTTTTAACTCCAGGATTACCACCTAATTGGTCTTCGCCAAATTTTGAGTTGCCCGACCAGCCCCCTTGTGTTATATCCATTCTGTGTAAGACACACCAAGGGTTGGATTTGGAAGCCAAGTCCATGAAGCAGTACGCTTGGAAGTCTGTCATCGAGAAGTTCTTTACCAAAGGAGTAAGTTATTTCATTTTTTGTTATCATTCATTATGTAAAAGTGAAGTAAAATTTATTATAAAAAATAAATAAAAAAGGATACAGAAGATATCATGACAACAAAAAATAGATAAGATATCGCAGTTTGAAATTTGAAATTCTCCCCAAAAAGGAGACATTGTGCTTCCGGGAAGAGTTTAGATATTTACGATTTGCAATTTACCTAAGAGAAAAAAAAATGACAAATAAAACTACAGTTCATATAAAGGCACAGAAAACATAATTCAGAAAATTTACAATTCTCAACTTATAAAAGAGATATGTACATATATTGTGACAACAGGGGGAACGAACTGGAAAGGAAAGGGCAAAGATAGAACTTTATGGAAACTTTTGGACGAGGCCTTTACCCAAGAGGGATCCATTGCATGAAAAAATATGTATATTATATACATATACCTCGCCAAGCGAAAGAATGCAGATGACATAACCTGTGCACAAACCAATTTTAGTGCAGAAAAATACTCTAATTTGTCGAAAGCCAACCAATAAAATTAGTTGGCTTTCGATGTTGTGCAGCGAATTACGTGTCACTGCTTCCCTGACCTTTGCATCTATAGATTTTCAACAACGCTTTATAAAACTGTCACCCGTATTCTTTTGTTTGTCGAACCCTACAAATGAAACAAAGTAGAAATAAGTTTAAATACTGCACAATAATTGAACTAACTACTAATTAAATAAAATACTTATGCTTTATAAATAATTGTAAAATAAATGGAATAATTAAAAGGCTTTATTATTATTATTATTATAATTTACACAAGAGAAAAAAGATGACAAATAAAAGCACAGTTCATATAAAGGCACACAAAACTTAGTTCAGAAAATTTACAATTTGCAACTTACATAAGAGATACGTAACATATATTGTAAAGTCTTCAGGTTTAATAAATTTTGGTTGTTGAGTTATAAATACACTCTTGTAATCTACGCTGTATTTTAGGATTATTTATTCCAAATAAAATGTTTTTATTAGGGAATCTTGTTGAAATTAGCTGCTTATTTATGTTTATTTTCAGATTTTAAAAGGAGACGAAAAATCATTTATGGGTCTATTGGACCTAACTACATTTGACTTCAATCTCAAGTCATTAAATAAAGTTTATGAAACTTACGTACTCAGTGTAGGGGAATTTGATGAGAGAATATTTTTGGGTAAGTTTTTGATTTTATTTAAACACATTTATTTATAAAAATAAAATAACAAATATGTTTTTGAAATGAGTAGGTACATACTTTACTTGTCTGGATATATTAGGCCTTTCCACTCAACATTTTGCAGTAGCAGCTATTACGAAGTCATATGCCACAACCAAGTCTTCTTCATCACATCTTTGTTCCATGTTTTGGCAGACAAAAATAGATGCATCCTCCTCGTTCTTACCTGTACAAGTTTGTTTTAAGCTCTTTGACACCTACACAGAGTATATTCAGTGTCTTCCATGTGTCATAGGGTAAATTCTGTCCCAGCCCCAAAGTCTCCGACAGCTTGTTTCGACCTCCACTTCTGAATAATCCAGTGTTCTTCTTTCCTTGTCTATTCTGGAGGTACTTGTAGGGGGGTGTCATGGTCAGGACTCTTTTTTTCTTTATTTTAATCTTGTCACCGGAAGCATGTCACCAAATAGAGAATGTTTTGGGTCCACTTCTGTTTTTCAGAGCTCAGAGTTAGTAGTCTTTTGAAATGAGTGCTTGTATTATACTAGTTGCATGTAACACATGAGATCCAACTATCGATGGCGATAGTGTGTATAATTGAAGAATACGTACCAAACTGCTAACACAAATTAATAAATATTTCATTTATAGGCAGTTAAACACACAAATTTATCATAAAAAAGATCATATTCCTTCTTTTATTAAAAGAAAAAAAAATATTGATGGCATGTCAGTGGTAGGTAAACTGCGGTTTTCAAGTTTTACTCAACATACTTGTCAACCAATTAAACCAAGACTTAAACCTTAAAAAAAGTTTATTAAGTTAATTTCAGGGAACATTGTGGAATAAAGCTGTAGTGTCCAGGATTGAGAAAGGTATTTTGTGATGGTTTGGAAGAAAATAGATGAAACAAGTATACAATGCAAGAGTGGATGAGAAAGTTGGAAGTGTTTGAACTCAGCGAGTGTATCTCAATTACATGAAGGATGTTTTTTGCAAAATGAGCTTAGGAGTATCTTAAGCAATTCTTTGTGTAATTTATGTACAGTAGATCCTCGGTAATCGGACAAAGTTTTTAGATGATGGTGTCGGATTATCCAACTATAGTGTTGCCAGCAAATCTTGTAGTTCGGAATATTTGAAAGAGGAGTACCTTGTAATCTGACAAATTATGAACAGTGATCAAACAAGTTACAATATGTTCAAGCACGCATTGACAAAGCACCATTGTCCCATTTACATATATTTTTAATTAGACAGGAGCCAGATTAACGAGGGACTACTGTTTTCCTAACATAAATAATCTATTGTTAAAAGTTCTAATTTTTATGTATGTGTTGAAACTCGGTCAAACATTTATCACATATTTTCAGGAGAACATGGTACACCCACTAAAGCTGGCGGTGATGAAATATCAAGAGCTATTGCTTCATTACCCCCGGCAAACATCCGTACGCTGGTCGGTGATACACCCCTCACAGGCAGACGTCACCTGAAGCACAAGAGCGAGATGATGACTCCAGTGTCCAGTACGACACACTCTGTTGAGAGACTTCATGCCTATCTTCAGGGGCACACTAATGCACCTTCAGTTTCTCTCATGATGCTTGTCAAGTTAGTATACATATAGATAAATATTTTCTGAGTAAATTGTTTTATTTTTCATTATTTAGGACCAATCTATCAAACCCTGGTAATACCCCTTGAGTGAGCAATATTTTTTTTGAACCGTATCACCTCTTTTTTTATGTGTTTCACATCTATAGAAATAAGTCTTTTGCTGAATACCTATAGAATGTTGTAGTGCGTAAATCTATTTTATTTTCAAAGTAGAATTAAAATTAATGCTAAAAAGTGTTTCAATCTTGAAACAATGTGTTTGATTAGTTGATGTAAAAAATGTTTTAGGTTGAAAGATATAAAATAGGTTATTGGCGCCAAAAATTGTCGTACAGTGCGAATACCCCTTCCCTCCCGCCATCTCCCATCCTAATCAGTCAAGGTTAATCTCTCGAGATTAGTGGCCGTTTGTGTACCGTCGTAGCGGTCATTGTTCATATACATTGTTTTATGTTGAATCCCTCGTGTCGAATTGTTGAACGTTCTTATATTGTTAATTTGTGTGTGATGAACTGTGTTTATATGTGAAATTATATATCTACAAGCCGAGATCTTAGGTTGGCCAACCTCGTAAGGGCGAGCAGTCTTCAGACCAGGTATGCATGTAATCTTGACTGTTCCCCTATCATCCTATATTGATCCTGTTCATCCCCATAATCAACAACCACATCCAGATACAGTCCACTGTTATACCTTACAATCGTGCTGAGGCAATTTCGCACCAGCGGAGTCCCTCGCCATTTCGCTGGTAGGTGTTTTGAGCTAACATAGGTAGTAAAAGAATGGTTTATAACCCAGAATTAAAATTTATATAAACGAAGAAGATGCATTGTTGTAGGATAATTGATGAAGTCAGGAGAAGAATATGTGGATATTTACGTCTCTTGATGGTTTGTGTATAACTGTGAGAGAAATAGTGAGATGGAGATGCTGAGGTTTATTTTTTCTGTAAAAAAATATACAAACACGTACACAGAGTTGAAGAGTCGTTGAAAAGCGTGCGGAGTGGAGGAAGAGATGCATCACTTTACAGTCAACCAGTCCTCAAGATTGAAACCATACAAGAAGATTAAGATATAGGTACCTGACCCTCGTAGAATTTAACATAATGTATGTGTCAATCTTGTTTTCTCTAGGGATTGCAAAGATAACCCTATGGCAGAGGTTGTCAACAGACAGAAGGGTCTCGGTGCTCTGTTCCTCGCTGCTTACGCACCCCTCAGCTCTGAAGACACGGCCGGGAACAGGTTACATTTGGCCGAAGTCCTCTACTATAGACTCCTGGAACACATTATTAAAGATGAACTCCGAAAAAAACCACACATTGATTTGCAGGTATACAACATTTTTTTCTAGTCTGATACGCCATAGAAAACTAATTTAAATATGATCAATGGATTACTGAAATGATTGTATTTATCGAATTATATATTATAACTTGTACACATAATTGCAATAAAAAGGAAAAAAAAAACTATTTGAAAACTTTAAATTCAAGTAAAGATCAATTTAGCACATAAATTATTTGCCAAATATCAATAACAAGCAAGTTGTCATATTTTGGAAACTTTGATCTTAAACCTCCTCACAAATCCAAAATAAAGACCACCTCCCCTGAGTCAAATTGTAAATGCTGTTCTCTTTTGCAAAACACTTTTTTTGTATGGGATTTGATGTTTTTCTTCAACAATATACAACGAATATCAAATCCCATACAAAAAAAATTGCGCTTTGTGAAAGCGAACTGCGGTTATAATTTGACTCAGGCCCCAAAAGAATAACTGTTTGTATTGAACCTAGGACCTTTGATTCTGGATTTAGCTGCCTTTGATTCTGGAAAATTGCACAGGGTTAAGTTTCCTGCTTATCAGATATTAATTCCCATATTCTTAATGTAATAAATCGCTTAGTCCGTAAGTTCATAAACATGTGTTTGGTTTGGCTGTTCACACACTCTTGGACTTTTTGGAAATGTTATAATTCAACTTATTAAAAAAAATATTGTTATATGAGTACAATAATGTTTTATGTTTCAGACTCTGTTGGGTCAAGAAGTGTTTCATCAGACGCTGTTTGCATGTTGTGTAGAGATTGTTATATATGCTTACAACTTCCAAAACGCACGTTTCCCTTGGGTACTGGAATGTTTCCGCTTGGACGCATTCTATTTCTATAAGATCATAGAGATTGTTGTTTTGGTCATCAAGGAAAAGCTTAGTAGAGATGTTGTTAAACACCTAAATGCTGTAAGTATTGTTGAAATTCCTATTTAAATTGTTTAATAGACTAATGTTTATTTTTATAACTGAAAACAGAAAATTGAGAAAAAAGAGTTAATTATGTTGTCATTCTATTATTTTTTATTTATATTTAGTATTATAATTTTAAGACGTTTTAAAGATAAATTAAATACTTTTTTCTTTACATAAAAAAAGGATTTTATTATGACTTTTCTAATTAGTACACCTAATTGATTGAATTGTATGAAAATTTTACTTACTAATAAAAATCTACTGCCCGTTGATCAGTGTTTTAGTTATACACCGTGTAAAGTCCGTGTAGTGATTATTTGAAAATCTTTCTAATAAACGCTGTATAACGACTGGGTAGTAACAACAAGCATACAACAAAAAATAATCCGACAATGATGTAATTTCGCACTTGCGCATGTGCAGAGCTGCCAACCGCCATCCGCCATTATAATTTTGACGTTTGTCATTGTTTATGTTTTCATGTTTTTCACATTTCAAAATAGGAATATGGAAAATATAGCAAATAAATTCATCATACGAATACCCAAGCGAACACCATTGTAGATATTAAAAAAGAGCAAATTTTTTGTCAACTTTTCGCTCCTAAAATGCAAAACTATCGCGAATATAATAACTTGTAGAGATTTCGTCATATTATTCCAAGATATAACAATATAAACATGCATATCAAAATCAAATTTGATTTGTGATAGATGAAATTTGTCTTAAAACAACGCTAAACTATGTCGAACAGGTGTGCAATTATTGTGTAAAATTTGTATGAGAGATACACAGTCGTTGACCAACTGATCTGCTGCACAGCGTTTATTGGTAATGTTTTTGCCTACACGGGTGTTACTGCTTACTGTTACTGTTACAACACGTTTATTAGTAAGACTGATATATTATTAATTATGTTTATGTAAACAAATCCATAAAGAGATGGAAGGAAAGTTGGACACCCTTATCATAGGACCATAATCAATTGAAAGAAGAAAAAAAAATTGAAATTTATATAAAAAATAAAGAGTTAAATTTGTTAATATTAGATTGAAGAACAAGTGCTGGAGTCTCTGGCATGGACGAGCGGCAGTCCTATCTGGGAGAGAATCCAGAGGTTGGGTGAGCCCATACCACAGTGGAGTGAGGTGTGCGCCCCTGAAGTCCAGCACATGGTCACCGCTGCAGTTGTAGCCAACAACAACCACCACACGCCCCAGCCCAACACTAGGCGGTCACAGAACACACCCGGAGTGCCACAGTCGCCTGTCTCCTCAGCCACGGAACGTTTCGTTTCTCCCGGAACGGAGCTGGCCAAGAAGCAGCTGTTCAAGGACTCCAACGCCATCAAACCCGGACAGTCACTATTGAATCAAAATGTCAACATTCAAGGTAACATTTTTATTTCTATCTATATCTAAATCTTGGTTACTTTTTTCACAAAATGTCTCTTAATGGGTATGATTTTATGATTTTTATCAAGATTGCAAACATATGTACTGTTTTATGAGGTGTAAAACAGGTGCTTGTGTAAATAATCACAGTGTAGTGACAATATGAAAGTCCTACTCCTATTTTATGATTTTTATCAAGATTGCAAACATACTGTTTTATGAGGTGTAAAACAGGTGCTTGTGTAAATAATCACAGTGTAGTGACAATATGAAAGTCCTATTCCTATTTTATGATTTTTATCAAGATTGCAAACATACTGTTTTATGAGGTGTAAAACAGGTGCTTGTGTAAATAATCACAGTGTAGTGACAATATGAAAGTCCTATTCCTATTTTATAATTTTTATCAAGATTGCAAACATACTGTTTTATGAGGTGTAAAACAGGTGCTTGTGTAAATAATCACAGTGTAGTGACAATATGAAAGTCCTATTCCTATTTTATGATTTTTATCAAGATTGCAAACATACTGTTTTATGAGGTGTAAAACAGGTGCTTGTGTAAATAATCACAGTGTAGTGACAATATGAAAGTCCTATTCCTATTTTATGATTTTTATCAAGATTGCAAACATACTGTTTTATGAGGTGTAAAACAGGTGCTTGTGTAAATAATCACAGTGTAGTGACAATATGAAAGTCCTATTCCTATTTTATGATTTTTATCAAGATTGCAAACATACTGTTTTATGAGGTGTAAAACAGGTGCTTGTGTAAATAATCACAGTGTAGTGACAATATGAAAGTCCTATTCCTATTTTATGATTTTTATCAAGATTGCAAACATACTGTTTTATGAGGTGTAAAACAGGTGCTTGTGTAAATAATCACAGTGTAGTGACAATATGAAAGTCCTACTCCTATTTTTCTCATCACAAGCACAGTGTAGTGACAATATGAAAGTCCTACTCCTATTTTTCTAATTCATAATTAAAAATTATGCAAATACAGAATCATCAATTTTTTTTAAATATTCTGCTCCTAAGAAGCAAAATTTCCTTTAGCTTCTGAATTGAAATTCATCTATTTCTCGTAGTTTCATTCCACTTTTATATTTCTATTCCTACAGTTCCTCCCCCATCTCTGTCATTATCCTTGTTGCTTTTGTCATGTATATATTTTTTTTAGTTTTTAATATAATATTAATATTTTTTTCAGAATCAACTGTAAATAGGTACTTTGTGGACAGTTTTTTTGGCCTTGATTTATTACTCATTGTTTTATATTCATGTTAATTAATGCTGTTATTGTCCCAAATAAACCAAATAAAAATAAAATAAAATATACATTACGGAAGTAAAATATTAAATATTGCGGATGAATAAATTACAGATTATACAAAATATGGGAATTAGAACAATTTTAAAATGCAATAGATATACAAGAATAAACTAAAATTTATGACAGTAAAGCAATACATACATAATATGAGTAGCTTAAAAGCAAAAACGCTACTGTCCGCTGGCACAATATTGCTTTTAAGCTACTCATATACAACACATTAACTTTGATTTACAAACTAAAAAATTATATGCTTCCAAAATATATGCAGAAAAATATATTATTCAATGTAAATGTTCACAGAATGTTACCCTACGAGAGAATGTCAGGATTTTAGACATCCAAAAACTTGATTAACCATGCACACAAAATAGTTTATACCATAAAGGTCTCAAAATGTATAATAGTTTAGCACCAAACATAAAAGAAACCAAAAATCTTGTCACCTTTCGTAGGCTAGGTGCTGAATACATAGTTTTTTTTTTTTTTTTTTTTTGTTGGCTCTTCACCCGTTAAGAGTGTTCTCAGCCATCTAAGTTAAAATATTAAACTGTCAAAATAGAGAAACCTAAATTATTTTTGTATATTTATTTTACTTCGATCAATTTAAATTTTATGAACAGAGTTAAATTTTAATGTCATTAATTTTGATGAATTTTTTGAGAAAAATGTTTACCTGCCTGGAATTGTAGCTCAACAATGTCCTCACATTTGTTGGCATTGGAACCCCAATCTCTGTGAGGTCGGTAAAAAAGGACGGATACCTATCGTTTATGGGGCATTCAAGAAACAAATGATCCAGTGTCTCATCACCAATCATACATTCGCAGAGACTGCTATCAATGATCCCTATTTTTTTTAAATGCTCTCTGGTACAACAGTGTCCCATGCGGATACGACACATAACGCTGATGGAATGTTTGTCAAAAGCTTTATCATGGAACCATGGCTTATTGACAATTGTTTGTTGGGTCGTTTTGTAAAGTCTACCCTTTTTCAGTGAGCTTGTGTCCCAATATAACTGCCATTTATTCATCAGACGGTTTTTTGCGATTGGTAGGAGATCGTTTTGTGTAATATTGGGATGTGTCCGTGTGTTTCCATATGTTGCTCTCTTAGCCAATTCATCCGCTTTCTCATTTCCTGGTATACCACAGTGACTTGGTATCCATGCCAGACAAAGTTTTCTGTTTTGGTTGCATATTTCTTTAATTTTTTTCCATATATCTATACAGTAGTGGTCATCACTATACAAAATAGGGGATTTAGAGAGTTTTTCGAGTGTACTTAAGGAATCGGTCAATATTAATGTCTTTAAGAATCGTTTTTTATTTGCATAGTTCAAAGCCTCTATTATAGCTATACATTCTGCTGAGAATATTGTAGAATCTTTATGGAGAGTCAAAAGTAATTCAACTTTATCTGAATCACTAAATACTGCTGCTCCAGTATTGCTTTTGCAGTCCATTTTTGATCCATCCGTATAAAGTATTTTCCAGTCATTCCATTTGGATTCAATTACGTGTTTAAGTCTTTTAGATGCAAAAGCATCTGGAGTTATTCCTAATGAGTAGATTATGTTTGGCGGCTCGATTAAATTTTGATAGGGTAATGAGTAAACTGGGAGTGTCTCAGATTTAATGAAATCCGATGAGTATTGGTCTAAAAAGGTGAGGCTATTTACAAGAGGAGGAGAGATTTTATGTTTCCAAAATGGTGATTGATTTGTGAATATTTTAAGCATAGCGATTTTTCTGATTAGAGGGTGGAATTTAATAATATTGCATTTTAAAACAAATTTATCTGACAGATACTGTTTTCTCAGCTCAAGTGGTGGGTCCACGGCTTCCACCTGGAGTGCACATACCGGTGTCGATTTCATAGCGCCTAATATAAGTCTCAGACCTTCAAATTGTATTCTATCTAAGCGTTGTAAATTTTTCTTGGAAATTGGACTAAGTAAAAACGCTCCATAGTCGATTTGACTGCGAACGTATGATATATACATTAAACGTAGAACAGAAGGGTGACCTCCCCACCAAGTACGGGTTACAGCTCGCATTGCATTTAGTCCAGACTGGCATTTGTTAATGATATGTGTAACTTGAGAGTTCCAAGATAGTCTGGAATCCAAAGTGATACCAAGAAATCTTAATTCCGAAGAGACAGGGAGGATAATGTCATTTAGTTGAATTTTTATATGTGGTATAGAGCGTTTTTTTGTAAACATAATGGCTTTACATTTGGGAGGACTGGGATTCAGGCCATTTTCAGATAACCACGAAGAAATATTTTTGAGAGTATTATTCATAATGTTCTCCATTTGTTGGATTTTTTCCCCTGATACATAAATAAAAAAATCGTCTGCATATATCAGTAACTGTGCCGAGGGTAACAGTACATGAAAAATCTCGTGAATATAAATATTGAAGAGGATAGGGCTAAGGACTGACCCCTGTGGCAAGCCTCTGTCGACTTTTCTTTCTTGAGTATCAATTCCTCGAATGTCGAGAATGATTTTTCTATCCAGGAGAATATTCATTATGAAGATGGCTAATTTTAGGGGGATTCCAATTCGGAGAAGTTTAGATTTAAGAAGGGAGAGAAGCACATTATCATATGCACTTGTGATATCTAAGCTTACTCCTATGACCTGTTCTTGTCTAGAGAAAGCTAAAAGAATATCCGTTGTTAAATTGGCTACACTTTCTACTGAGGATTTTTTTTTTCTGAAGCCAAACATATTGTACGGCAAAATATTTTTGTTTTCAACGAACCAATCAATTCGTCTTTTTATAATATGTTCTGTTAATTTAAGCAGAGTTGATGATAATGCTATTGGTCTGTAGTTGACACCTGAATTAGGGTCCTTTAGTGGTTTCAAAATTGGGATAATGAGTTGAGTTTTCCAAGATTCTGGGATAACCCCAGTATCGAACATTATGTTTATTAATTTTAAGAGATATTCAAGAATTTTGTCGCTACTATTATGTAAGATAATATATGGGATCCCGTCTATTCCAGGTGAAGTATTTTTTACCACTTGTAAGACTGATTTTAATTCGTCTATTTGGAATGGGGCATCTAGCCAGTTACTGCTAGTATGTGAATATTGTAACGAGATTTCATCGATGTTAATAGCATACGGTGGGGCCATTTTATTTAAGAAATCTTCTGACCATAGTTTAGGGCATGATTTAGAAGATGGGGTTTTGTATGAGCCACGAAATTTTCTGATATTATTCCAAACTTCTGAAATTGGAACTTGGATACTAAGTGATGTGCAGAAGTCTTTCCACCCTTTTCTTTTCTTGTTTTTGAGGAACCGTTTGACTTTAGCTTGAACATTTTTAAGATACAAGAAATTTTCAAGTGTCATGTTATGCTTGTAGTCTTTATATGCTTGCTTCCTAATTGACGAATGTTCTTCGCACGCTGAGTCCCACCAAGGAGGAGGTAAGGGATACTTTTTGAATTTGGGATTCTTTTTAGGTATAAATTTTTCTGATATTTCAATCGTTTTAATAAATTCATCGTAGCATTCTTGTAGGTTTTCTATTGAGGGGGGAGTAAATGTTATATTGGGGTTGTTGGTGTAATGATTATATCCTGACCAATTAGCTTTTCCAAAATTACAAACATTTTTATCGAATTTGTTGTTTCTTTTGGATTTTGAGTTTTCAATATGAGAGGTATATATGTATCTGTATGACGGTTGTGAATAATGCAAAATTATTGGAAGATGATCACTATTGAATGGGTCAGAAAGTATTTTCCAATTCAAGTATGGAGCAATATCGGGACTACATATTGTTAAATCTACTGCGCTGATTCGTTGATTTGGCACAGGGATACGTGTCGGTGATCCGTCGTTAATAATGCAAAGATTCAACTCATTTAGCAGATCAACTATAATTCTACCTAATTTTGTGCATGATGATGAACCCCACATGTTATGGTGAGCATTAAAATCTCCCATAATTATAAAGGGATGTTTTATTCGAGAAATTATGGTTCTTAAAATATTTTTGGTGGGTTGGAAATTAGGAGAAATATAAATTGAGACAAAAGTTGTACCGTCTATTTCCGCAGCAACAACTTGTGATGGACAATTTAATGGTTTTAAATTTATCTGGTTAAAGAAAAATGTGTCTTTTATTAATAACGCAGCTCCACCTTTGCCATCATGTCTATTATCTTTTAGGCATTGGTAGCCGGGAATTTTGAATGTTTTTTCATCGCGGAGCCAGGTTTCAGATAGTGCCGCTATTTGAACCTGGTTCTCGGATAGCAATTTTAAAATAGAGTCTTTATTAGGTATTGCACTTCTGCAGTTCCACTGCGCAATATTTAAGGCCATTTTGTATGAAAGATTATACAGGGAATTATTGTGCGAGTTACAAGTTTAAGGTCTAATTTGTTTCTGTGATAGAGTTTGAATCGATATCTTCTTTATTTAGGTTGTTATTGAGTATATTGACAGTATTTTGTAAGGTGTTATTAATAAGTGCATCGTTGGACGGTACTGAGATATAGTGTTCTGTGGTAAGGAGTTCATGGATCATATTGTATATGCAATTTAGAATTATTTCTTTACGACTATAATTAATGTCTTCAGGTATTATTGTATCTGGGGTAGTTTCATTTGTTAACGGGAGAGCACATCCATTTTTAGGTACTGGATGGTTTCCATTTGGTGCAATTAATAATGAGTTGATTTGTTTTTTATCCAAGTAAGGGGGGGTATTACTATGATTTTTAAGATTATTTTTGTTTGAAGGGGTGATTACCCTCCATTTTGGCGTGAAATTATTTTGTATTTCAATTTTGTTTGAATTGTTGACAGCTTTCGTTTTTTCTGAGTATGATATTTTCACGGAGGGAAACATTCCAGCTGCTTCGATATACGATATACTTTGGTCAGCCATTACTTTCTTAATGTTCCTCTGTCTTGTCAATTCTGGGCAATTTATATCGATAGCCTGGTGATTTCCCGAGCAATGAACACAAATAGTATTTTCTTGAGTTACATTACATGTGTTTCCAAGATGATGTAAAGTGCATTTAAAACACCTAGGTGCTGCAGATTTGCAGTTAGTTTTAGTGTGTCCGTATCTTAAACATTGATGACATTGAATAGTAGGGAATATGTATGTTTCTACTGGTAGACGATTGTAAAAGAGGTAAAGGTGTGATGGGAGTTTTTGCCCTTCGATTGTGACCACAACAGTTTGAGATGGTTTCCATGTCGGGATTTCAATTTTACGGTCTCTGTAGTTAAGCCTTCGAATTTTTATTATTTTTCCGAATCCCGGAGGGACTTCCAAATTACTTAATATTTCCTCGTCAGAAAGAGATGTAGGTATATCTTTTACAACTCCAAGACGAGTTACGTGAAAGGAAGGTATAAATGGTAAGTAGTTGTTTTGTTCTAAAATTTTGTTATTAAGAAAAGTATTTGCTGCTAAATAATTTTTGAATTCGATTGCAATTGTGCGTTTACCCAACGGCTTGATTTTTTTTATATTATCAATTTTATTTTTGTAGATAAACGAACCGAATGAGATAGCCTGTATTTGAAGACTTTCTCCCGCTACTTTCTTTTGTACATGTACAATAAATGGGGAAAGAGAGGATTCATTATACAGTAAAGAATTCTCTTGGTGTACTGAGGGGTTTATGTTTGGTTTGAATTTTTTGGATACTGAACTATCCAATAATGTATTATCATGATCTATCGGTGTGGACTGGGCCTTACGAGTTTGTTTTGATGGCGTACATTCTAATACATTGTTATCTGTTGACTTGGCAACAACGTTACTAGGTAACATTTCGCTAGCACAGCGCATGAAGCGCCGGCAAATTGTTTGCTTACCTACCTCCACTAAGCAATTGTTTTGACACACTTACAAAAAAAAATAAAAAAAATAAAAATGGAACGAACTCACCGGTTACGTGGGGACAATATTTTAACTAAGATATGTTCACATAAGCATTTAAACAAAAATTAACACAAAATATAAGTTTTTGCACCACTTAAAACATCAAAAACACAAAAAATATGAGGAGCGAACTACAAGCGTCGTGATTCATTCAGCGGCAATTCACGTCCGAATACATAGTTAAACACTATTAATGTTCTCCATACTTTTTATAATTAATTGTCATAATCTTATCATACTTATTTGTTCCAAAAAATAATAATTTTTATACTTTTTTGTTTAAACTATTATGATGTATTAATTTTTATATTTGTTTTTATGTATAAATAAAGTTTACTATTACTATTATTAACATATTACACTAATAAATAAAAGGCAATAATGATAGTAATCATTATTGAATGATGAAATATATGATTATAATACAATAAATGTTTTCAGCAAACAATGGACGTCAGATTAACAAAGAGGGACCACAGCAGCTTAGAAAAGCCATCAAGGCTGGTTCTTTGGGGCTTTTCTTTAGAAAGGTAATCATCAATATTATGTCTTTCTCAATAACAATTGATCATGTTGTGTCCCCAAGTATATCAAACAGCAAACAAAAATATTCAATTAAGATACATACATGAACCATGAAATTATATCAAACATACATATTACTAAATATGATTGTCTGTAACTGTATTTGTATGTATTTCAGTTCTATTCATTAGCAGTTGTGCGTATGAAGGATCTGTGCAGAAACTTAAAATTGGGTGAAGAAGAACTAAAGCAGAAGATATGGACTTGCTTGGAACACTCAATTATCAACCAGACACATCTCATGAGAGATAGACACTTGGATCAAATACTAATGTGCGCTATATATGTCATATGCAAGGTACGGTACAAATTATATCATTTTGGATATCACAGTAAAGAGACATACACTTTGTCAAATAATAGTAGAAAATGGCAAAAAGTGGAAATATTTTTTATAACTATAGCAACAAAGTTGTTGTCATATGATCTGTCGATTATTTTGCTGTCAAAAACACGGGATTTCAAGAAATTTCAAAGACTTGTGATTTTTTTTGTGTAATATTTAAAATGGAATAAATCATTTAGAATACTAATAAAAGATACGTAGTGGAACGAGAGATGTTATGTACAACATTTTACTGAATTACTTATAAAATAATCAGAAAAAAATATTTTTTGTGTGTGACAGTGTCTACAAATGAACGGTTGTCATCGACTTTGATGTACAATATACAATAGTGTATAATGGCGGGTTTATTGCCATAAGGCGATTTCTTTCAAAAACCAAAGCAATGTGAATTTCTATAAATAGTTTAGTGGTAGATACATAATATGTACATTTGTGCGATTCGGCATAATATTATTTGTACCGCAGAAAAGTTTTCTTGGAAAAAAATAAATTTTACACTAGTATTTTTTAATTATTCAATCTATTAAAAACTGTTTTACGGAATTATAAATGAATTATTTTCAATCCATTACAATTTTTAGTCCCTTTTCATAATGTATTAAATCAAATTTATAAACACAATGTTGATGAAAATGGTGTGTACTTAAAATGGATTATAGAATATATTTTGGAGATATTCCACATTATCTCTAAAGAATCATGGTATTGCCGTCAAAAAATTCACAAACTCCTCATTACTTTTATAGTTTTTCGGCCCTTGTGGCTCAGTTGGTTAGGTATCTGACTGTTGATCCAAGGGTCCCGGGTTCGATTCCCGGTGGAGACACATTTTTTAATTGTGTTTTCAGTCTAGATCTGTGATACGATAAATATTGCAAGTCTCCAGAATGTGGCAACTTGTTATTGGGTGTGTGTTAAATAATTATTTGACATAGCACCTGTTAGTTGCCCGAGAAGGTACATAAAATAAAAAAAGTATATTTAAAAAAAAAACTGTACTTTATTGTTATTCTAGAATGTTTACATTTTACCCTGTCAAAGTAGATACAATTTGAGAAATATTTGAGAAATTCATAATTCATACCATCACTATAATTTATCCCACAATGTTTGGTAACCAGAAACAGTGCATTATCTTATGGAAGGAAGCACGACACGTGCATGTATTCACTCACACCGATCTCATCTCACCTAAAGAATGGGCGATGAACTTAATTGCTCAACAATATTGTAATTGGCTCCTACGGGCACTTAACGATGAAAATAGAAAAGAGTACAAGTACTATTTAATACTTTTTTTAACTTTTCTACGGACAATTCTTGGTAGAACTCCATTTCAAATAAAAAATAACTTTGGAATGGTAAAATAAAACCAAAGTTTTCAGTTCTACTAATTTAATGACACTGACTAGTTTCGGTCATCCAGTGACCATTTTCAAAGTGTGAAAAAACAAGAGGTGGTTGGTGTTTATATAATATCTGGTTAAGGGGTTTGCAATTTTTTTTTTGTTTTTTCACACTGAAAATGGTCACTGGATGACCGAAACTAGTCAGTGTCATTAAATTAGTAGAACTGAAAACTTTGGTTTTATTTTACCATTCCAAATTTATTTATTATTACTATTTAATATGTATTACAATGAATATGTTGTAGGTATCAAATACGGATGGAAGTAAAGTAGAGAGGACATTCACAGAGATAATGAGATGCTATAGACAACAACCTCAGGCAACTGGTCATGTATATCGGAGTGTACTTATATCTTCTGGATTACCTCCTACTTCAGCCAATAATGAAAATGAAGGTAACAAATAGGATTAATACATTATTATTTTTATACAACAATTATGCCTGTTGTATATTATGTGCAACTAGGCTAGTTAAATAATTTAGGTATAAGGTATACTTACTGTATATAAACATAAACCATTTTTTTTATTGAATATAACAAGTACATATACATCCCTAGCTAGCCCTAGAACCTATTTTTCTATCTATTTTTAATGAAGCATGTTGAAATGGTCTGATAAAAAATAAATAAAAGAATACATTCCCTTAACTAAGCATAAATGCTTTTACTATAGGTGAACGAAATCAGTCGTAGCAGGATTCAAACTAGCGACTACTGGATTACTGGCCTAGTGCTCTAACTGCTCTGCCACCACATTTTCATTTGGAAGGAGGGGGAGAAACGTTCTTCAAAATACCACACTATAGTCTGTTTCTACATTTTGTATATTTCGTTATTTGTTTCTGAAAATAACTTAGTAGAAGAGTTCTGTTTAGATTATTTCTTTAAATATTAATAGTACCAGAAGTATGTATTGTTTACTTTTTTTATTAAAACCTGCCTCGGAAAGTATAAACCTTAGAGGAATCTAAAGCCTAAAGCTTAATATTCTTCATTTTTAGGTGTTTATATTTTGTATGGGAAGTAAGATAAGGGCAGCTCCATATATTTTTTATTATCCATTTCACTTAGCCTGTATTTAAATTTGTATCGATGTTCCCAGGAGATGTAGCCCGTGCCCCCATTCCCCGCAGTCCCCCATCTCCTGGAAGACCAGCGGGACTGTCTGTAAGACATGCCACTCAGGAGAGAGGTGACCTCATCAAGTTCTACAACACGGTGTACGTCAGGTGCATGCAACAATTTGCACTTAGATTTTCAAGAACACAAAATGAGGTATGTCATTTTTCATACAGCAAAATTATGTAATAATGTTGATTCTATTCATACATATTATATTCTATTTTTAATCTCCATTACTAAGTAGAGTATTTCAATCTATATGTGCTGTTATAATTAATTGTAAAAATGATTATAATAACTTAAATAATGGTGTGTTTTTAGGAGTGTCCCTTGAGTCCGTTGCCCCCACGTGACTGGAGCAGTTCCGGTGCTGGAGGTCCATGGAGAGTATCGGAGCATCATAGACTGTATGTCAGACCACTCTCTTCCTCCAGTCCAACACTCACACATCAGGGACCTCCACTGTCCACCAATCTGACATACCGCTTCAGTCGTAGTCCAGCCAAGGTAACAAACAGATTCATCTATGTAATATGATGGATTCTGCTAATTAATTGTGAAAGATTAATTAATGAATACTTTTATCTCGGGTTTTTTTAAAGACAAATGTTTAACATCACAATGGAGACGAAGTTGTAATATTATAGGAGAACCAGGAATTCAAGGAACCTACATTGGCTGATATACACTTTATGTGCTTGCGCAACATTCACCAATTGTGCTTTTTTATTGAATATCTCTACATAGCCACCTTGGCTAAAAACTTTGTCGATCTGTTAAGAGAATAAATTGATAGTAGATTATTATCTTATGGATATTTTCAACATTTACTTCCATAAACTGATATGAGGGAGTCTGGTGGTGTCCATTATTTGGACATGACCTTACCAGTCCCTCTTTCGTTGTCTACTCTGTCTTACAATGTCCTCAGCTTTGCATATCTCTACATAACCATCACCAAGTATTTTTTTATTTTATTATATATAAGTTTTAATTAAATTGTATTCATATAATATTTTTTGTTTATACTAGGATTTGGAAAATATCAACTATTTACTGTCTCAAGATTACATACCGGGTACGAAGCGTCCTGCCGACTCCATGCTCGGTATATCCAGTCCCGATAAGAAGATTCCTTCTCTCATACACCGCAAGATACAAAGTATCATAATCGACCAACCAGCGGCGCCATAATTACATAGAATTTGTTCCGTTGTTGAATTACAATTATATCAAACATAATCAACTTTTCACTATTCATAATAATTATTTTAATATCGGGCCAAAGTATTTGATTTTTTACACCAATACATCCTTTCATTCAGAAGTTTCTTACAATTTGACTGTGGTCATATTTTTACTGACCAAACTATATATCTGACTTTAAATAGAAACCAAGAAACTTTGACTGTACTAAATAATGGAAAGTTTTTTGTGCTTACTTTATTTACACAACATATTTTTTCATAACATCTTTTCAATCACAAGCGTACATACGGTGTGATTATTATGTATACCTACGTTTATTTATTGTCACTTTCATCATCAGTACTTGACTTGATTTTATTCACATTTGTATTGAAATGAAATGATTTATTAGAATTTCTGTCAATGTGATTGATATTTTTACATTTTATATCAAAGTTTTATTTAATTATGGATTACTCAATTTTATAAATTTAAATCATGTTTTTATAATGAGTGTTGAGAAGGAACCTTTAACTCATAGTATGTATGATATTATTATTTTTCAAATGCGTTGTTAAGTGATAAAAAATTTAAATATGCAATTCTGTTACAACTTGTTGTATCGGATGTTATGCCGGCCGCCGTGGCACAGTTGGTAACCTGTTTGGTTTCTGTGCGGGTGTCCTGGGTTTGAGCCCCAGCAGAGGAGAAATTATTTAAATTAATATTGCTTCTTTGGGCTTACACTGGTTAATTGGAAGAAATTGTCATATGGCAATAAAATCGCCACTTGCGCAGGGTGCAAGCAATGTTAACTATATTATGATTTATTATTATACAAATAATAAAAAAATGTTACTTTTAATCAAATTGTTCAGAAACACCATAGGTGATAATGTGTAATATTTTTTTATTTTGACAAACTCCATTTTGAATTATTTTAAAGCTAACTATTTAAATAGAACAAAGTAATTTTCCTCAATTTCTATTTATTGTGGCATTATCAAGTTTCATTAAGACATTGAAAATTTCAGAGTTACCTCTGTGAAAACATTCATTCATTGAATTTTTGGAAAACCACTGTGTTCTGTTTTATCCAATAAACGCTTCATGCTCGTTTTTTTTCACAAAAATAGAAATAAAAACAGGTTATAAGTCTTAAAATTTCCAATTTATCTAATTTTAAAATATAATACTTACAAAATATTTTTGATATGCTTTTCAATAAGTTAAAACAGAAGAAACGATTTTCATAAACCTTTGTTTGTTTATCTTATGTAACGTAAACAAGTCTAAACATGCAAGTAGCAGGTTGGCATGATAGGACATACACGCCACTCGCAAAAACTGCTCGATCAAAAGCATCAAGGATTTATACTCTGTTAACACAAAAACTTGAGAATTATTTTATTATTGAACATAAAAGTAACATTAGTTTTAAAAATTAAAGCAATATTATTGGTTATTCATAAATTTTAGACATTGATTTGTAGGTGTTATCATCACAATATGTAACTGCTGAGAATTGAAACACATCACACCATCATTTATCAACAAATAGTCATAGAAATTAATTTAATTCATTTTGACTTCTATAAATAAAACAATGAAATTCAATACTAATCAAATTAAATATTTTATAATAAATTATGTAGAGTCATTTTCTGTATTGAGGTTATACATATGACCTTAAGGTAAAAAAAAAACTGGTATTAATAGTTTCAAAATAGGTTAAGTTTTTGAAACTCAAATTATCATTCTTGTTTTTTTACCCTATGTGAATGGTGAATGGTGACAGGAAAATTATTCGAAAAACAATTATTCGAATGCTCAATTTTACGAAAATCAATTTTACGAATGGCAATTATTCGAATCACATTTTTTCGAAAAACAATTTTCCGAACACACAATTATCAGAATTTACAATTGTTCGAATTTTTATGACGTCATGTTGGTAGTATTGTGAGAGGAATAAACCATAGATTTTTATTATAATATACTAGATGTCGTAGTTAGCAAATTTTGTATGAATCGAATTGAGGCATTTTTCCGGGGGATTTTTGACGTTTTAGTACATCGTTTTTTCATAGAGAATAACGACTAATGTGAATTGTTTTCGGATTTATTTGTCGTGAAAAACACTTTGTTAATTTAGATTTAAAGAAAAGTTATTTAGGATGTGTTGAAATGTAAGGAAAACTGAAATATGTTGCCAACCAAAACAAATGACTCACTTTTTGCACGGAGTACTACATCTACATAGTATATTATGTATAATAAAAATCTATGCAATAAATAATATGGCGACCCACCGCGCTGTCAGATATCCTAGGATGTACACCGATTTTTTAAACTTAAACCTACAAAACTTTGGTAAAAATAGGTTGGTTAGGTTTGTTTGTAGTTATAATTGCGACTGGCATGAGCCAGTTGCATTATATATTTAAAAAAAGTAACTATAATATTAAAATAAAATAACTAAATTGGTGTGAATACTTGATAAACTGTTTGTACATGATGTGTCAAAATCAAAAACTGGTGTACAAACTAGGCTATCCCGCGCTGTCAAACATCAGTTATTAAAAATGTGCAAACATACGTACCCAACAATAACACAACAAGTAATAATAGTCTTCATCGAATATATTTTACTGGCAACAAATATGTCAAAGGAGGCAACATAATGACACAAATATATATCAAATTCGGTTAATTGGTTTTCCAACAAATGTTAGTTCGAATAATTTGCTTTCGGACAATTGTCATTCTGATAACTGATTTTCGAAAAATTTTTATTCGTACAATTGCGCATTCGAACAATTGTGTTTCGAAGAATTTTCATGTAATCATGGTGAATACTGTATGATATCTTCTTATGTTTGTCATAGAAATATTATTTTATGACCGAAGCAATTGTTATCTATTAATTTTGATAATATAAACCAAACTTCCGAATATACAGAGTTATAGTTAGTTATCTATTTGGAAACATTTCAATTGAATGAACTAAATATTACCGAATAGATAAGTTAGATGGAATAATTAACACATAGTTTTTAGTTTTTATAAAACCTTATCTATTTCCTACTCAATTAAAATATGGAGAATCAGAAATTATATATATATTAGTAGCTTCAATATTATATTTGGTTTGTTGTTATGCATCCTAATTAAAAAAATACATAATAACATAATCATGTATGTATGATATTACAATTGTAATATCGATGTGTGTGTGCCCTAAGTCATGTTGTTTATCCTTCCTTTCGTTATAGTCACTATTATTTATAATCTAAATTTATCAAGAAATTTAAATCCAAAAGAAAATTTGCTCAAATCTATTAAAAGATTTTTCCATTTGTTTGAATATACTTTTCGTGTTAAGTATCTTAATTATTATATTAGAAAATATTTTTATTAATATTCTTGTTGGAAATTTGTTGTTTTTGTTTTTGTATCTGGACTGCAAACATATACATTGTAACTTTACAAATTCATATTCTATTAGAAAAATTGTTTTAATGAAATAAAAATTTTGCAGTTTTTGGAAACTGCAATTAATAGGCAGTATTTTTCTGTAGAATTAAGTGCACAATAAAAAATAGAAATTGTAATGACGAACATTCAACATTTTGATCTTCATTTTTTCATAGATTTTTTTGTTTTTTGTTCATGAAACGCATCAATTTGAAGTACAATAGAAATGAAAAGATTCTTTTTTTGTTTTCTTATTATGAATTTAGGGAAACTATTTTTTACTGTATTTAGTGGCTGATGGAAAACTTTGATTTCCATAATTTTGGTTTGGTTTCAAGATAAAACCTAAATTTCGGCTTAATCTTGACCAAAGGTCGGACACTAGTATAAGTAATTGGTATTATATTAATTCAATAAATTAGTTCGTTGAGGCCCGCTTGCACCAAAGTAGTACACTATTCGTCTTAATCCTCGAATAGTTAACTTGGTAACCGTGGGTTTAAAATAACTTCTTGCACCAACAGAATTTAACCGTCGGTTAGCTATTCGGGGGATGCCAGGTAGATGACTACTCATTCGGACATTTTTCGTCGCAATTGTTTTTTTTTATATAGCAATACACGATACGTACGCCGCTTCTGTGATGTTTCTGTGGTTAATTGTCATGTCATATTATTGTTAATCATTCTCGTCGTCTGTCAACCACTATCCGTAGGTTATATTCTCTTTGTCAACCACTGTCAACAAACCTTTAATTTTACGTAAAGTATTATATTTTCATTTTAAAATTGAATTATACATATGGATGCTAAATCTGCGATGAAGAGATTCACAGCGTGGGAAGACGAACTATCACGGGACGCGTTACAACAGCGAATTAAATCGTCAAACAACGCGCAGTTAGTAGGAATGGCATGTCTTAATACCGTTGAGAAAGTAATTAGTGAGTTAATGACGTATGACAAATACAACAATCAGTCTTTGGCAATCAGCAGTCAATTTTCAAAATATATAACCTATGTAATGATAATAACAACGAAATGTCAATTGACAGATAGCTGGTTAACATGAATAGTTAAACTTAATCCGACCCATCCGTTGGGTTAAGTTTATTCGGCTTAATCTTCGAATAAAAGTTTGGCGCAAGACGCTATTCGCAATAACCGAGGTTTATTCGGAGTTTAGCCGGTTTAAGACGAATAAATATGTTTGGTGCAAGCGGGCGTGAATATGTTAACTATAATAATAAATAGTGATGCTAAATGTATTGATAATAAGAGTAAAAACAAATGAATTTAATTAAGAATTTTACATAACATTACGTGCAGTGATATTAAAAAAATAAATAAATACAATTTTGCAATGGTTTAGTTTTATGTATTATTTTGGTTTATCATAACACTGGACTTTTAAAAAATAATGGATTTTTTCTATATTGTAAAACAAAGAAATCTATTAGTATTTATAAATTGTTTTTGATCTCTTTAATGTTTATGAAAGAAGAGTGAATGATCCTCCCCATACATAATTGAAATATTATGTGTAATTAGCCGTATAATAATTTATGAATATTGTATTAGATAAAAAAAATGATAAATATTTGAATTGGTTAAAATAAAATAAAAACCAAATTAATCATGTTATCTGGGTCAACGTAAATTAAATGTGAGCATGCAATTTTTTTTTATTTTTACGTTTGTTTATTTTACTTTTTTTTCTCAACTTAATTAGAGAAATTGTTTACTGATTTAAGTTTATAACTTTATAACTTTATAAACATAATAATATTTTTCATAAAATTGATGTAATTTGTTGTAAAGTTACGCTTTTTATATTCCTTTGTAAACTCTCCCATCCATAATATTATTTTATATGCATCACATTTTATTTTAAATAAATAAAGAATTATTTTCAATGAAGATGAGGTTGAATGCAATACATATTATTATTAAGATATTTTAGTATTTTTTGTAAATTAGATTATTCAGATGAAATATTGTCATGGAAATGTATAAAAAAATATATATATATATATATATGAGAAATTATAAATAAATCATATTTGCTTTATTTTATGTCTTATATTTTCTATGTGAAACAATATTTCTTTCAGAAAATAACGTCCCTATTGATAGACAAATCTGAGGATTGAAGCCTTCAAGGTATGTGTAGCCATCAACTTTTTTCAATTCATATTGAGGAAAGAATAGATGCTAATGCCATTTTTCGTAATACAAATAATAGGTATAATCCGTTATCATGTAAATTTGAATTGATAACTAATAAAACATTTTGTATAGGACTTGTAGTCTCCAATATCCGCTAACTCCATTTTTTTCAAATATGTTTTTTTTGTATTCCTTCTGTATCCGTATGTCATCATACTTAAAAAATCATTTATTTGTTTCAATGAACCGATATTTTCTAAGAAAAATGATGAAAATTATTGTTATTTCCAAATAGCAATAGCATAATTAAAAACTAATCCAACCTAAATGAAATATTGCATCGTGCATATTAAAATGTACCTAAGATTTTCAGAGAATAGGAAAGGGTTGCCATGAAATAATTACAAAACAAAAAAATATGGAAAAAATATTATATTTAAAAATCAACATTTTTATATATAAAAATTCACAAGATGATGACTGTTTTTTATAAAAATGAGTGATGAACACATGTCATGTTTGATATAAGAACATAAAGTACAATTTTCCTTAAAATATATTTTGACAAACACACATCAGTCGTCTAATATCTACAAATTGGACGGTATAGATAAAAATATATGTAATACAGAAGAGATTCAGTTGTTAAATTCAATATGAATTTATGGAATATTTATTTCATGTAACGAACGATATGTTATTTTTGAATTTAATTTGTTAAAAGTATCTTTCTTGCAAATAAGAAATAATAGGACTGACATATTTAGGAAGAATCCTGGTAAAAGTAGTAATGTATGGTAAGTAACTTTCCTAATTTATTTATTTAATATTGCTTCTCGGGCAACTAACAGGTACTATGTCAAATTAATTTAACACGCACCCAATAACAAGTTGCCACATTCTGGAGACTTACGATATTTATCGTCTCACAGATCCGGACTGAAAACAATTAAAAAAACTGTCTTCACCGGGAATCGAATCCGGGACCTTTCTCTCAGGACTCAAGATACCCAACCCACTGAGCCATGAAGGCCGACAATAAGTAAGTATGTCATTTCAGAACAAATAATTATATTATAAAATAATATACGATTATTAATAGTATCATACCTTCATGATTATTAATTTGTGGTACATTATAAAGAAATTAACTACTTCAAATTTCAAATTAATATAATAGACTCATCAGGATTTGATAAACTTCGTTACTTAAACTATTTAAGTAACTAGTTTAAGTAACGGCGTTGCTGATGATGGACGAAAGTCCGAAAACGTTACAATAATTAATTTATAAAAGTTAATTTATTGAGTGGAAGTAAAACTATAGTGTCTTATTGTTAAGTCAATATAAATAATTTACAGATGTATTTGTTTTATTGCCCTTATCAAACCAAAATAGTTTATTTTACTCTTTACAAGACCAGTCCCTTATTATTTCCCCAAACATCTGAGCTCAATAATTTGTAGTAGAATATATAGCACGATTTGTTTCAATTTAGTTTTCAAATTAACCTGATGAGGGAATGGTCATTATACAATTTATCATAAAAAAATTATGACAGTCAATACAAACGTCTCAACCAGGATCTTCCAGAATATGTCATCCTCTAAATTAATTTGTATCACATAAACTATAAAACACTTACATTTTTAACAATATAGTTACAACTTCAAAATTGTCCTAATGATACAAGAAATTTTGGCAAAATATTTTTATGTATGTATATAATAATTATGCACTATAAAAAATACAAAACAGACACATGCCTAATATTATGATCATTTTTACGTGATTTATATATTATATTATGCTGTAAAAAAAGAGTAACACTATTTGTAGGTATGTCTTACAATTATTGTTTTATATTTATTTATTCAACAAATGCAATTAATAATAAAAAAAGTTGTAATTAAAAAACAAATAAGTAAGTATTCGATACTTAATATAATTTCAGAAATTTTTGAAGTAGACAAAACACAGAATGTTGTAAATATTACAAACTGTAATTGTTTTTTGTTTTTGTTATAATATAAAATGAGATTCTACGAACAAAATAGACTAAACAAAACAACAAATATTTACAAAATAAAATATTTATCATTTTCATGAAATTATTAATAAAAACCTGTTTTCTTTATATCATACTTACCTATATATAATTTAAATTTCATCAACCACAATTTAAATATGATTCTTTTATTCACAATTCATATTTTCTACAATGTTTTAATATCTACATTAATCATAAAAATACATACATATATATTTTTGTACATGATTCAACATACTATGTAGGTACTGCACGGCATTGTTTTAAAATCATTTGGGAAAATTAAAATAGAAAAACACCGACAAATGTTTTTTGACAAAATTATTACAACACCAACAACTTTCCGATAAAGAAAAACTATCTTAAACTCTTACAACTAACCTTGGTTTGTTTGAATAAAAAAAAAACTATACTAATTGTCTGGGCACATTATATTACAGATCTAAACGGTCACTTAACAATTAAAACTGACATAAAATATAATCTGTACTATATGTAAAAAAATAATATAAAATAAAACATAGTACACATTTGACCAGAAAAATGGACGGTTGTTGTATTATTAACTAATAAAATAGCAATATTTAAGAGATTCAGTTTTATTAAGATCTATTAATTTATTAGAATAGATACAATATTAAAAATATATTCATTGTAAAGGGATACAAAGCTGATATAAAATCCCTGTAAAATCAAAATTCATAAAATACTATGGTTAGTTACCAAATGATACCTCGTACAAATATTTCAATTAATAAGTGTTTTTTACATTGCATTATGCACTAGAGTGCGTTTCATTAAAAAAATCACTTTGGGGTTAAGTTAGTATGATTGCATTTGGTGTTGTTGTACATTAAAAACAGGATATTCCTTAAAATTAGTTTATTTTTGACTTTTGTAATATTTGTGAAAATTATTTCTGATAAATCTGCACAAATTGTTAAAAAAATAAGTTTGTTTTGTTTCAAATAATTATAGAAGACATGTTTTATACTATCATATTAAACTAAGATTGTTTTTTTTTTAATGTCTGATTATTATGTTTTAAATATGAGATAGAGGAGCTTAATTTGGAGATATGGCAACATTATTCAGTTTATTTGACTGGCAGTCGTACCAACATTGCCACAAAGTACATTTTTAAGTGAAACGCAAAAAAAGTAAAATTTTAGCTGCTATGTAATTTATGTATAATAAATTCAGTATTTTTGTATAATGAAAACATTAGTTTTTTCACTAAGAGATTTGGAGGTATCATCATTTATCAATTCTCATTGCAGTTTTTTAAATGCAAATATAAATGTTTTTTTAAATAGATTATTTGATTTATAAAAAAATACTACACATTTGAATAGCACATTGAAAATAATATTTTTTTGTTAATTGATTATTTAAAGTAAAGATAAAATTGTCACTTACACATTTTTTTGCAGTAAAAACATTACTATACATAAAAACAAAAAATAAACAATGTTAAAATAACATTATTTCATTCAAAAAGAACCATTTAACAAAATGATATGACAATTTGTATGCAAATGTATGAAGTTTTAGATGATTTTGAAGATAGCAAAAAATGAAAAACTTCAAGATCTTATTGCTTTAATAAGTCGACTATTTATTTTAAACAAAATTAAAGTAACGTTCAATGTTACTTTAAATATGGTTTTATTCTATCTAAAAAGACATAAGCAAACTTCAGTCACAATGGAAGACTCACATTACAAATTTGCCCACGAGACACGCCATTTTTTTTAAATTACTAGTTTATCTATGGCAAATATGTATGGAATAGGGAGTTCCAACATTATACAGTAAATGTAGTCACCTATATATTATATTTCACATGTTATCAAACTTTTAAATTAACAACTTACACAATATATGTTCATCAAAATGGATGATGAGATTTACAAGATGAGATTAAAAAAATATTGTTTAAGATAAATACATTACAAAACTTTAAAAATGTCATAATTATATTCACTCCTATAAACAATTAATTAAATCAAACTCTGCTGTCCAGAAATAAATATATTTTTTTATGTAAATTCAGTTCACACATAAGTTAACTAAGATATAGTAAAATCATTATGAATTGACATTTTAAAAATGTTTGAAACATGTCATAATATCAACTTTTGATGTCCATAATGTTTTGAAAGTTATGTAATTTAATATGATTACCTTTAAAATCTTGATTCCAACAAAATCTCACAAAAATCATATTTAAACAATTACAATGCAAAAACTCTTCATATAAACAACTAAAAAAAAAATCAGCACTATGAAATTAAACTAATCAATTTTGTAAACAATAATTGTTAAAATCAATAAATTCATATTCCATATTATTCTTTCAATCCCTCGAAGAATCAAAGCCATAGAAACAAAAATTTTTCACCACTTAAATTGGAATATATTTAATAATAACCTTTAGAAGAAAAATCTGTAGTCTTACTATCGAAACTCGAATACGATACCAATTTCAAATATTAGTTCAGAATTTGCCTACCTGTCACCTGCGTACATTTAAATTATCGACTATTACTTTTTAAACATATTTTCAGTTATCTACCACATTATTCTCCGTTACAAAGGTTAGTTCTTAGCAAATTGGATCATATTAAGATTGGATTTGAGGTAGAGAGTAAGGCCGCAGGTGTGGCAAAGTTCCGACAAAAAATATTCTGATAACAATTAGATTGATAAATGTTGTTATAGCGACACATATGATTATAAAAATATGTAGTTTTAAAGCTATAATTATTGAAACATTTAGATGGGAGTTGGTAGAGCGGTTAGCGTGCGGGGTTTGTAATCCAGTGGTTGTTACTTCAAATGCTGCCATGATCGATTTCGTTCATCTGTAGCTCAAGCATTTATCCTTAATTTAGGGAATGTATATGTACTTTTCACAAGTGCATATTCATAATTTTAAAAAAATAAAAAGTTTTTGCATTGGAATCAATAAACGCATTGTTTTTAAATATTTTTTTTTGTAACCACTCAAATATTGTCCTTTTAACAATGGTGCACTCAATATATTGTCAAAAATTATTAAAATTTGTTCAAGTCCTAGATGATAACGTCACTGGAGAATAATTGTAAGAGTGAGGTGAATGAAAGTCTGGATCGGAAGTTGGAGAATAGGACAGTGATGGCTGCAACGAGGACGAGACTCATGGCTGCCTTGGTGCTGGTAGCTGCGTTGTATATAGAACAATAAGGACACTGCGAAGAGCCGCACACTTCGCAGATGTTGAGAATGTACGTAGGTAACGAATTGAAAATTGTCTCGTTGAAACGCTCTGAAATGAAAATATGAAATAATAAATACAATAATATCCCTAAATAGAATGAAGATTTAAAAAAGATGTAAGTACTAAAATGTGAACCAAGATTTAACAAAACTTTCAGTTTAGATTGTAACATATTTTTAATTTGGTGACATGAAAATTATTCGAAAAATAACTGATAGAATGCTCAATTTTTCAAATGACAATTTTTCAAAAAGCAATTTTACCAACACACATTTAACAGAAATTACAATTCTTCGAGAACCATGATTTTACAAAGAACTTGTATTGAAACACGCCTTTTATTTATTAGTGCTTAATTATATGATAATAATTAAAATAAAAATAAATACCTGGAGCATAATAGTCGTAGACTCGTATGGGAAGGTACTGTGACATGTTAGCCACGGGATACCATCTTTCTATTGTGAAATTGATGCAAATATCTTCAGAATCCAACTGTAAACAAAACATTTCATTAGTAAATTAAAAATGAATGGGCTGCGGATGACGCTTATCATTAGTGTCCGACCGAAGCGTCGGCTTCGGCCACCTTCGGCTTCGGCCAAAAATAACCCGAATTTTCCGCCGTAGCCGAAGCTTTTTGTCAGCCGCTAAAAACAGTTAAAACTTGTAAAAACATGCGCGAACATGACATGTGTAGCGGGTGTATAGATTCGGCCGGGCCGGTGTCGCGTGCTGACTGTTATTATTTATTATTTTAATCGATTTTTTATTTATTATTTTAATTGAAGCAGATTATTTATTATTTTAATCAATTTTTTTAGTAAAATCAAACCCTCGGCATCGGCTTCGGCCGAAGGTTACGGCTAAGGCCGAACAATCAGCTTCGGCCAAAATCTGACCTTCGGTCGGACACTACTTATCATGCCACAAGGGGCCTGAGTCAAGCTTAACGATACGCAAATTTTTTTGTTGTATAGAATTTGACGTTTGTTGTAGAATTTTTTTCTACAATAACAAACAACAAATGTCAAATCCCATAAAAAAAAATAGCGTATGGCTATATCGTTAAGCGTTTTCGATTTGACTCAGGGGCAAGGCTAACATAGTATGAATTTGGAGATTGTCGCACCTCTGAAAAAGAAAAACTTGCAATTTATCATTGTAGGTATACATTATTCACACAAAAAAAAACCGAGTTTTCCGGAATGTGAGAATATATTTAACTAATTTTACAGATGGAATTGACAATGGTCTATGGAAAATTAATCAGATATAAGAAAAAACATAATATATCAATGATACCCGGTGAGAAATTGATGTATTAAAATTGTTTAAAAATTACAAAATCATAATTCTACTATTCCTTAGTAGTGCAGAGTAAAAAAATTGACAAATAAGGCGATACAATATATTTGCTAATACTTACAAAGTCAAAATAAAATAGAACTTTTCTGTCTTGGAAGCGAGCCCTCTGCAAGTTACGTACATGTCTGGACAGGACATATGCATCCAGTTTCTGCTGCTGTATGATATATCCAGTTGGAATGGCCACATCAAGTACGGCCATACCCGATCTGATTGACTCGTTTATGTTGGTCCAACTGCAATCAGTACACACATATGTTTTTGACAAATTAACATCTCAATAGAGACGAAGTTGGAATATTATAGTTCCGACCCACGACATCACAAATTAAGTTATTATTTATATTGTAGTTTCATTTGTTTTATATAAGCCAATATTGATCACATAAGTAGTTCTTTGATTGAAAACCTTTCATCACTATAAATTATGTATTATCAATTATTTAATTAACTGACATAAGCAATATTGAACACGCACATTTGCAATATAATTCATTCTGATATAAAACATATAAATAAATATATACCACCAAATAATCAAATTAAAATTTAAAGTCAAGTGTACCTCTGACAGGATTGGTATGTGATGTGTGACTTATTTCTTCCGTGGAAGTCGGCTCTGGTGTGTAGGCTGAAAGCTGTTTCAGGTGGAGGAGTCTGGAACTTCTCAATGTCCACATTGTACTGAACAGACATCTGAAGGATGGCGTAACCAGCTCCCTTAGCCTGCACCTTCACTGTACCCCATGCTTGAGGGATCTACAATTATTTTAACATGTATTTATATACAACATGCTCAGCGAGGAAACATATTATGATAGTGAGATTGACAAAAATATGACAATGGCTATCAACCATATTGATACATAAATATTATTTATGTTAATTTTTGTGAAAATAATTTATCGATAAATTAGGGTTTTTAATGATTATTCAACAATTTAAGATCAATGCAAATGGCTGACATTCGTAATATCAATATGAAAACAGTACCTATGATTTTAACTTGATGAGAATGCCAAATTTGTAAATTTTGCTTCCTTACTTTAAAATTTTTCATTGAATTTTATTTATTTATTTTTTAATCTTGACATTTAATATTTACTAACTATTATAACATAATCCCCAACTTCACTAGGACTATGCCTGTTTCGAGGTTGGCGATTTCACACATTTAATGCGATATTATTCACAAATATACATGTTGTAAGTTGCAAGTAAACACAGTCGGGTACCTCACACCTATTCAGCAACAATAATATTATCACCGGACAAATGCATGGCACCCATACAGTGTAAGTAGTACCTACCCGAGTTAAAAGAACAATTATGGTGATATTATGTATATACATAGTACAAAACACTAAGGTGACCACACAGTTAATAAATATGTAAGAATATCATAACCGCAATAACTTAAAAATGAGTAATTCAGATTCTCAAGTTTTGCTTCTGTAAGAATAAAGTTTTTAATTTTATTTTTGAATGACATAGGGGCTGTTTCACCAAACTCCGAATAAGTCTCGAATAACTATTCGGCAAATAGTGCTATTCACCGGTTAAAATGTTTTGAATAAAATTTGCGTTTCACCATCGTTGGATAAGGTCCGAATAGTAAATTGACGAATAACGATGGCAACGTCGCATTTTCATAGACAAATACATAGAAATGTACTAGTTTTCAAATTCTTCTATGGACAACCGCCAAATTCGTTTCATTTTGACGTTTAAGTTTTAGGTACGTTAAGATCGAATCTTTTGAATTTAAATAACAAACAATATTCTATGTATTTAAATTACCTAATACTTAATTTTACATTTGAATGACATTATTTAAATAACAAATGCATATAATAAAGTAATGTTTTATATATCAAAGTATGTATTTACTTCATTGTATTTGTCGTAATTCAATATTTTATCAAGTCATATATCATTGATACTGTATAAGCTTTGACAAGCGAAGTTTTCTTTTAAAATCAACTTCATAGAATTTGACGAAGTAGTCTTTTCATGGTCTAATATTTTATCTATTTGTGTAGGAAACATTACCGCATCAAAAACATCGTCTATTGCTCCGAATAAAATCATATTTAAAAGAAAATAACAATGAAACACGTGATACCGGCAATGAAATGCAACTGTCAAAGTGACAAATAAAGTTCCGAATAACTTTACTGGGTAGGTAAAGTCCCCTATAAGTTACTTGTCACTTTATCTGACGAGTAGCGCTATTCGGGAGTGGTGAAACGCAATTTTTACTTTACTTGAGACATAACCGCTGAATAGGCATAATCGAGAGATATTCGGGACCTGGTGAAACAGCCCCATAGAATTAGGGATAGTTACATCACAAAAAAATTAACAATTTGATTTGATATTTTAGACTTGCTTATATTCTATATAGTAAAAAATTGCTTACTTTCAAGAATGACCTACAAAACAGCGGTGAATTTAAAAAAAAAAGTATTAAAGTCTATCTAAAATATTATAAATAAAACATTCAAGTAAAAGTATTAAATATTAACAGTCTATCCCTTCGATCTGCTGAACGTACTACACTAGCTATCCCCATTCACAATACATAAGTTTTCAGCTCTTCTTTTCAAGTACAATCAGCTAGACTATGGAATGGCCTAAGTGATGAAGTAACGTCATCTCAATCCATTCAAATATTTAAAGGTAAACTAAAAAAACTTGTCAAATAGTTCCTGAATTCCTTCTATATCCTTCCGTAACCTCCTTTTCCTCATTGCTATGTGAGGTGTTATTTTTATTATTCTTTTTTTTTTAAACTCTTTTCATTTTTTTTTCTCTATGTATTTTTTTATATTTCTTACTCTTTTATGTTATTTTTTATCAATTTATTTCTCAATAAATTAGTATTGTACCAATTTAACTTAGAGACTTCACGTTGCTCGGGTTGGTTGGAAGAAATTGCCTTATGGCAATAACCCTGCCTTTGTACACATGTACATAAATTATATAAATAAATAAAGTACGCACCTCGAGGCTCTGCAGCTTGGCAAGATTTTTATTTGTAACATAGAGCATCTTTGTCTGTCCAGGTAGAGCAGTAGCCTCCACAGCAACTGACAGAGTACTGACATCTCGAATCCTTCTTCCTTCTGTGTAGTCAATCAAGGCCTTCATTGCCACATATGTGTCCTGAAAATAACAATATTTTTTTGATTAAATTATTTATGAACACTTCTTTGCACCCTGCGCAAGTTCCCAGTTTATTACCAAACGGCAAATTCTTCCTTGCGGAGAACGCCAGCACTGAAGTCAAATGATTTGGCATTAGCCATGGCGCTCAATTAAATATAAAAAAAAAAAATTAAATAAAAATTAGAGGCGACTTGTTTGGCAATTTATATTATCTTAATATGAAATGACAATATTCGAAGTAAAAATAATCATAATAATTTATAATCATTCTTATTTATAGAATTCTTTTACACCTGAGTGAGTTATTTGATATGTCCGGTTTTAAACCAAACACTTTATCAGGATGAATGACAACAGTAATAACAACTCATTCGAGAGAAGGACAGTTGAGGACAATCCACGTCACAGGATGCAAGCTAAAGCGGGACAGGCCCAGAGGCCTAAAAGAGGAAGAAAAGACAAATGTGATGCTGATGATCAGGGTAAAGCAGTAACGAGGACACAACTTCATCATCAGGTGAATCCTCTCCTCTATTTATTTCAAATACAGTCCGTTTTCCTTATTCGTTACACCACTTTTCGGCAACTGATCCATTTCACTACTCCCACCACCACCCGCTCTGCATAAACGGCCCCTTCACGGAACGCTAAGTGAGCGACAAGAAAAAAAATGCATAGCACGAAAAGTAGCTCAAGGAGACCTCTAGATTAGCAATCTCGGCACCATAGTGCAAAAGAACAATTGACGAATGTGAATGGAGGATTCACACTCGTGGACTTTAGATCTTTTAAATGAGAAATATCAGGGGTAAAACCAAGATCTCTGTAAAAAATTAACCTACTGGGAATCTAACAATAGTAAAGCACCATAACTATGACAAAACTTTTTACAGGCTTTAAAATTGCTCTTCAAGATCACAAAATCCGCTTGACCAATGGGACCTTGAAGAGGCCCACGGACAGCAGTGAGGAGCTCCGATCTATAAGAGGACACCATTGGGTGGCAACAATCCCACAGGATATGTTCCGAAGTTTGGACTGGGCACTGACAGAACTGACATGAGGCAGAGGAGGCAATATTAAATCGGCGAAGATAACTCTTAAAATTTCAACTGATCCATTATTTTATTACAAGAAAATAATCAGAAAAAATATAATTTACCTGTGTGGAAGCCCATCCCCCATCACTGAGTCTCTGTGTGTTGAGCCACATGACAATTGGGTCGATAAACTGCTCCTGACGAGCATTGTACGTCATGAGGGCATACGCTGTTGTCTCAATGTTGGTACTATCATATTTGTATGGCAGTCGAGGTAACATGAATGGCTTCTGATTCTCCATCTTGTACGGAGGACTAGGTACCGGTTCTTTGCCCCAATACATCAAACCACCTAAAAATTGACAATAACTCAGTAAATACTAATAAGGAAATTTACTAACACATAATGTGAGACCTGGGGGGCAAGTCTGGTTCAATAGGCGAAATCAAAACCCTCGTGATTACCCATATCATGGATATAATGATTATATGGAGTTCTACAATATCTTTAGATGTCATATAACTCCATACGATAATGATATCCTTGATATGGGTAATCACTGGGGTTTTGATTTCGCCGATCGAACCAGACTTGCCCCCCTGTATTTTTGTCATATGACAATGTTTTTTTTTTAAATACAGAATTTAAGACAGTAGGTATACATAAATTGATCTAAGAGCAGATTCATAACAGACAAATAACCTTGTATAAACATCAGTAACTTTACTCTATATTCTCGAGTTCAATCCCAATTTAAAATTTTTATCTAGAACTTACTTATCTCCTGCCTGTATACATTCAAATTATCGACGATTATGATTAAAACATACCTACCTACCTACCGCATTATTCTCCGTTATAAAGGTAGGTTCTTAGCGAATCGGATCATATTGGGATCGGATTTGCTGTAGAGAGTAAGGCTATTAATCTAGTAATCTATTCGAATCAGTATTGTGGGGATTAACTAATATTAAAAAATTTACTCTTATTAATATTATGTTGCAAATAAAATCAAACAAAGTCGGCCTTCATGGGTCAGTTTTGAAATATCTGACTTGAGTCAAATGTCCCAGGATTGATTCACTGTGAAGACACAGTTCACTATTTATTAGTATGTACTAAAATCATCACTTCTAAACTGTTAAATGAGGTTATGAATAAATACATAGTATATTTAGACATAAAAATCATTTTTTGTATTTAAACAGAGTGTAAAGGGCAAACAAGTCTGAATATGCAATACATTATCAGAATAGAAAGAATACTGTAGAGATGCAAAGTATATTGTTTTTATATAATCATTTGAAAGATACTGAAGAATTGTACCTTCATTCCTTGCATGTTTTGAGAGAATGGCAAAGGCAGCTTCTGTATTGGAGGCCTTGTTGAGCATAAGAGCGTAAGCCACAATAGCAACCTCGTACGGTTCTCCGTATTCTGCCAGTAGATTCATGTTGCGCTCCAACCATCCAATGGCTCTTTGTTGGGCCTGGGCGACCTTTGCTCCCAAACCCTGCATATAATATTATTCAAAAACATTAACAAAATATTCTTCATAACAAAGTCTTAGTCGCCGGAAAGTGTAATGCTTCAAAACAAGAATTCATTTTCTAGGTTTCATAACATACAGTACAATTTTTCCCCGGTATATTTAATAATAATAATAAACACTTCTTTGCATTCTGCGCAAGTGGGGAGTTTATTACCATATGAAAATTTCTTCCAAATGAGTTGTGTTTCCAGCCCAAAGAAGCAATATTTTGCGTGGTAAATGAATTTACATAAATTCACAAAAATGTACACATCAATTTTGTTTTCCTTTCATTTCATATTAATTAATTTTTGTTTTGTTCATTCACTGTAAGCTTAAAATGTAAATTCAAAAGAACCTCGTCCCTAGCGAAGCTTGCGATTTTGATTGCACATTTCCTCTATTCATTTCTGATATAATTATTCAATAACCTGATATTGAATTGGAATTATTTAAGTTTATATTCAATTCAAACTTATTTTTGATTATAAATGATAATACATCTGATTTATGATGATCTTCATAAGAACGTTCCGGTTAAAATAGGTTCGTTACTATTTAGGAGTGCTCTTACTCCAAGTAAGTCACGAATAAGTTCAATTCCCTATTCTATAACCACATTTTAGTCAAAACGTTTGTAATTTTAGTTCACTAGTTGGAAACATAATAGTTATTTTCACAGCAGTCCGGGATATTTACATCAGTTGCGTACGGAAAAAAAATAAAAATGAATTATATATACATGTGCTGCGATATTTTGAAAATTAAAAACAAAGAATATTGGTGCAGATCAATTGAAATGTTAGGTTAGGTGACTAGACATAAATAAACATGACCAAACAGTGTGCATTACGCATGCGTGGTCAATTTGAGTTTAATTCATTATTTAAATTATATGGCGCAGAATTTTGTAGATATTAGTTTGAGGATCAACATTAGTTACAGAATACAAAATTAATTTCGAACGATCTTAATTTAAAAACTTCCTAGTTTAGTTCAAAAAGTTACACAATTGGATGTAGATGTGAAATGAAATGAAATTATTTATTTCCATTATTTACATAATATATTTGACAATAACAAAAAAATAACTATATACGATTGTACCTATTTGGAAATTTACTGCCTCACTAGATAAGTCTGTTCTGAGGCAGTACTACAGATGTGTTTGTATGTACCACAGTAAATAATTTCAAAAGTAGGTCTCCTGTGTAGTGGTTTTACAGAAGAAAAAAAAAACTATTATAAATAATATAAAAAATGAAATGAAATACTAACCCCCTTCAAATCCTTGAGATCCCTGACATTCTCCAGAGTGATAAGTACATGAGCAGTGAGTGATATGTTCCTCTGTGTAATGAGATCTTCCCCGGGCCACTTGAGAGAACTGTTAACCTTACGATCTGGTGACCACGTCACCTCGTAGAATGCTCCCTCATGGGATTGATGCTCCAATATCCAGGCTACAGATTTTGATATTACCTGGAAGACAAGTTTTAATCCATTAAAAAGTTTTTTCTAGTAGAAACCACTTTATTTTTTCGTAGATATGTTTTGTGTAAATCTATTTTTTTTTATGTTGAAATCACATTAAACATAATTTGGGTAAATTTTCATTCAGACTGACCAAATTGAACTTAAATCAAAGAAGTTTTAATTTAAGAAAGAACTATAAGTTATCAGTTCATTCATTCATTCATACCATCACGGCATATCCCACAATGTGGGGTAACCAGCGAAAGGTGTGCGGGTGTGCATTGCCTTATTAAAGGGAGCACAACACATCAGTGTATACCCACACACCAGTCTCGTCTCACCTAAAAAGGCACTATGTATATTCAGAATGGGTGGTGAACCTCATTGCTGAACTATGTGAGATGTTATTGATGCCTGTTGTATTTTCGATTACCCGGCTCTTACGGGACATTCGAAAACAATATTCTAAGCCGGTGCCGCACAGCTAAGTGTAACAATGAAAAAAAATATGGTAATTATTTTTATACATAGGTAATATCAACATAAAAAGACAACGGAAATAGTTTTCCATTGTAAAGAAAATGTACTCATAAAGTAAACTCCTTTATGTGTCAAATGTCAACACATCTTCTTCTTCTTTTTCTTAGCCTTGTCCTACAGTCAACATATATTTGTAAATTATTATTTCCTAATATAAAATACCTTCAAAGAACTTGTAAAATCATTACTAAATAATAATTAGGGCAGTGATAGCCCAGCGGTAATCTCGTCGCCTAACACGGTCGACGGTTCGAATCCGGGTGGGGCACGCACCTCTGGATTTTTAAAAAATCTATGTGCGGATGTATATCACTAGCTATATGTAGCCACGATCCAATTTGTCTGGTTCCCCTTTCTAAGGGTTACGAAGGTCAGATGGCAGTCGCTTCAATATAATAACCAGACTCGCCAATTCCAGGATCATGGTCAAAACGTACCCCAATAGAAATGGGACAAAAGCGTTAATGGGAAAGAAGAAGAATCACAATAATAATCATTTATAATCACAAGCTAAATCACTAATACATATTTGAAGAGTTATATGAAATATTGTATGACTTACTGAAGGATCAATGTAGATATAATTTTCCCATTCATAGAAGGAAGCAGCTTGGAATATTCTGGCACAGAATGCTGTCAACCAAACACTGGAATCTGACTGGTTCCTGGAATATAAGTTAATAAAATAAATGACTATATTTTTTAATTATAATATCGAAACAATTACAGATTGCACACCTTCACTCGAAGAATCACTTGACTCGGGTAGGTTGCGAGTGCGGACTAAATAGAAAATCGCAACAGTGCGGCGCGTCATGTAAAATTATGGTGACAACGGTGCGGCTCTCATATCTAATTCAGGCGTATATAACATGTTGAGCTCCAGATTATGAATAGTCCAGTCCATGAATATTGTTAGACCACATTTATCAGGAGACGATTCCGTATTGGCACTATTATATTATATGTTTGACTACTATTCAGGTAAATATTGAATAAGTATTTCCACCAAACCAGTCACTTGCATAAGCAAAGGCTTTGCTTTAAATATGCATTAAATTACTTAAAAAAAACTGACCAGTCACTTCTGAACAAGCTAAAGGATCCATCAGGTTTGAGGTAGGATAACTGTCGCTGGTAGAGTATGTTGAGATGATGGAAGGCGTGTCGCTCTACGGTGCGGTTTCTCTGGTTGATCAATCTCATGTACAGTGTGGTGTAGAGGTTAGCTGCAAAACTGAACATGTTCTGCTCAGCTGAGTCCTATAAAAACAAAATAATATTATTGTATACAAGCGGACCCGACATACGTTGTCCTGCCCGAACTATTTGTGAAACAAAAAAATATATATAAAATATATTTGAATCATATGGATGTTATTATTCGCTGAGCAAACTTACATTTTCTTGATTGATAAGCCGCTAAACACTTTGAGGTTAGATTGTCATTTTGTATATAATTGCAATACAGTATAGATGGTCTGGACACAGAAACGGACGAATTGAAATATGAATAATAACGAAACAGAGCAAAACAAAATTTAAATGTCAAAAAACCAAAACTACGACGCAAATGACAGATTTCTTAGTGTTGTTAGATGGAAAAAACTAAACATTGCCAATTTAACATTAGCGCCACCTATTTACGTAGTTATAAAAAAATCGTGTTTTTTTTTCTTTTATTATATTAATGTTTAAAATTCCATTTTGTGAATCTAAACCATTCAGGGACTCACAGGAAGACACACAATTTTTTTTTATCAAAATCGGTTCAGCCGTTTAGGAATACTTGGAAAATATAGCAATAGTAATTCTAAAAAAAATTGGTAATATATAGGAATCAACAATTATTCAATAGCCATACTATTTTTCTTTAAAGCAGAAAAATATAAAGTTTTGATAGAATATCTTATTTTACGTCAATGCAGACAGCCAATGGCTGGTATGAGAACTCACGACACTATACAATTCAAGTCAGTCTATATTTTTGTCGTTGTTTAAGATAACCATGTTTAGAAGAGTATAATTTGTGGGAGCATTATGAAAATTTTGGAGGGAAACTTACCATGGGTAGATTGAGAAGACTAGTGGCGTTGACTGGCATAGTGGGGAATACAGGTCCCACCACATCACCGACTATAGAGACCCTGGCCTTGTTAGATCCAAATACATAGTATCTGTCTACCTCGTATGGGATGATGGGCAATTCTGTCACATTCACATGCATATACTGGAACACATAGGCTCTGTTTGACAGATCCAGCAACACCGATTGATGCCTGAGTTGGGGCAAACCGTCAGCCTGGAAAAATAATTGAATATTTCAATTAATAAAATATAAATCAATGAATAAAAAATAATATTGCACATTTACGAGTCACTCTCACAGTAGAGTCACTTGAAAAATTATATAAATTTTATTTAATTTTTGGTTTTTCAATATTAACCAGGAGAAAATTGGAGGTGTTTGAGATATGACTGTAATGAAGAATGCTCTGAAAACTATAGACTTATTTATTTATTTATAACTCTTTGTTCTTATACTCTGGCAGGCTTATTGCCAAACAGAAATTTCTTCCAACCAACATATTATTATCATAAAACAAAACATATTTTGAAAACAATTAATTTCAAAGACCAAAAACTAAAAACAACAATCTCAAAAGGGAGCGTTAAGATGGCGGTTAAGATTTGTAATATTTTTTCATGTTAACGGACATACCTCAACGTGTAGTTTCCTAGTTGAAGAGTCTTTGCCGATGAGAGTGACTGCATGGATTGTGACTTCAATGTCTCCGAGACGCTGTGGCACAATGGGAACGTGGACAATCATGGCTTCACCCGCCGGGATATACACAAAGAACTGGTGCTCTCCGAATGATGTGCGAGGGTTGTACGAGTTAACCTGCAAACAGACAAATAGATAGTTAAATTTTGAATTATTAGCTGTGTTTTGAACTATACAGTATTTGTTTTAGTAATAATAATTTATTTATTTAATTTATTCATACAAGGATTACTTCAGGGGAACTTAACTTAAGAGAGTGACTACTGCCAACGTACCTATTTTTTCAATTTGAATTTGCATCATTACTACAAAACGAATCATTTTGAAAAAAATAACCTAGTTAGTTTGGATATTAATAAAGAATAATATACCTTAACTTTTTAAGTATGTTCTGTATATATTCTTGTAGGAAAATAATAAGCATACCCCGATTTTTGACATTTATCTTAAATTTCTAAAAAAACTATAAGGTATAGAGCATTATATTTTTTTATAAATTAAAGAAGATCAAAATATCTGGAAAAATACGATGTAACGTTGCATTAATGCATCAGTTTAAGTTAATAAACCAAAAAAACTTTTATTTCGCAATGGCGCTGAATGGAAAATTAATGTTTTTTAGGTTTATTTACTAAACCTGAAGCATTAATGCAACGTCACATCATATTTTTCTAGATATTTTTGTCTTCTTTAATTAAAAAAAAAATATGTTGAACTACGCCTTATATTTTATTAAAAATATAAGATAAACGTTGAAAATCGGGGTATGCCGTTATTTTTCTACAAGAATTTATACAGAAAATTATCAAAAAGTAAAGATATATTAATCTTTATCAATACCAAAACAATCTAAATTATTTTTTTCAAAACGATTTGATAAGAAATAATAATGGTATATCAAATTGAAAAATAGGTACGTTGGCGGCAGTCCCCCCCTTAATTGTTGGCTTTATGAAACAAAGGAGTCTTAAGTAATTGACTGAAAGTGTCAGGGGGTAATTTGTTCAACTTAAAAGCCCCATTAACACTGAAACTGAAATTGGCTCAATTCAATTTCTTTAAAGATTTGCTACTGTGATCTGTACAATTTCAGTGTAAGATTTCTTCATGACAGCACATTCTTTGATGCAGTTATTGAATGTAATGTGGAGCCAAATCATTAAGAACCTTTAAGACCATCAAACATATCATTTTAATGACATTTGTATTAGGCAGTTAAGATACATGTTGGATGATACTTACAATTCCAAATTCTTCAACATGCACAAACTTGTAGTCAGGGGATCCGTTCAAGACGACTGTGGCTTCGATAGCCGACTTCATGTAGTTGAATACTGTGGCTCGAATACCAATCTGTTCGCCTTGACGACATACATCCGGCATTTCTATGTTCATGAAGAATGGTAGCACACCCTCATACTGAAATAAACATTATCCTTCTTACTTATAAACATAAACTATAATACATATATGTAGTACCTGGTAAATAACCTCATAAACCGTGACTATCTTTATTACACATTTATTTAGTAGACGTCAAGTTAGGATGGGTCGAGAGGTTGTTCAACGCTTGATAACGTGTCATACCAAATAGTTCAAAATGGCGGACCTTTCACATATGTATGATCCGACGCATATTTGAGATTGAAAGAAAAATTTAATCCCTAAAACGTTGTTCCTTGTTATTCTTCATCGCAATCGTGTTTAAATTGAATCAACACAGCACAACGCAGTGATTATTTTCATTTTTCTGTCAGTTATCCTAAGAGTACATTTATTCATCTATTTTTTGAAATCTGTGAAGCCTATGCGGCCATATGAAAAAAATAAATGAGGGTGTTCGTAAACAATTCGGTCGAGTCACATCTTAGTATACGTTTATAAGTAAGATTTTTTTTATACCGATCTAAAATATTTTAGTCATGATTATTTAGTTGCGCGTTTAGTAAGCTTTTAACGAAATCTAATGAGTAAGACCGTAAATATGCTAGTTTACATTTTATGTACAGAAAAAAAGATTTTTAGGACAGAGAAACTATCAGTGAGTAACAAAAAATAAGTTCATTAAGAAAATAACTTATCAGTGTTATTTCCAGTCCATAGAAGCGGAAAATTAATAATCAGATTTACACTAGTTCCGGGGTTATCTAAAGATACACATTTATAATGATGAATAGGCTCTTTGTCATCATTAAGACCCAAGGGTATATCAAGATTGTTATAAATTTAATGAAATGAGAATCTACCTCAATAGCTCTAGACAACATTCCGAACCCAAGGCTGGGGGACATGCTGAAAGCAGAGACCATCCAATGTGCTGGTCTCTTGGGTACCTCCACATTGAAGATGAACCTTCCGTGTGGTCCAATATTGATGTCTTTCCATAACCAAACATTATCATACTGTCGTTGTATTCTGTTGAACCTAAACTTTCTGAAGTGACTCAACTTGGAACTGCTATTCAGATCACCTGAAAATAAATAGAGCAAATTTAGTAGTGCTAGTTAATTACAGTAACTATGTGAATCGAAAGAAAATCAAATTTTCTGTAAGTCTTAGTGTTCGGTAGTGTGAATACAAATCACCTGTCTTGATACTTCCCCCCTCTCTTCCGTGTAACTGCTCTGTTGTTACTGCTACACCCTAACTAGTACTTGCTTGCTGCCGATCTTGAATGGATGTCATTCGGACTACGTTATGTAGCGCTGTTCTTCCGTACTGATAGGTGATTTCCTTTCTTGATCCATTTCTTCTTTTCCCGTTAATTACCTTATCTCCATGAATATCACAATTCTCTTAGCCAGAGTTGCAATCGGCAATTTGGTGCTAACACTTAGTATTAAAAATTATTATTTTTTAAACATAATACCTATTCTTCGGTTAGATTAAGTAAGGTTTAATATATTTTTTGGTTAGGTTTCATTAATTAATAATCAATGTGACTTATGGAAGCAACTTTATTATAAACGAGTCTAAATAAATTTTCTACACTTTTTCAGAAAACCACTGAGAAAATTAAATTATGTTTTAATAAATATAATAATAGATTGAGTAGGAAAGAAGTTTATAAAAAAAAACTCACAAGCAGTTTCGTCAGTTCCATCTTCACAGTCAAATATTCCATCACATTTCTTGTTAATTCGATAGCAGCGACCGCTGAGACACTCTGCCATTCCAAGGGTTAGGTTACAATACTCCAAGCGTCGACTCACTGCCACGTCACTGAATACAACTAAACCGGCATACTCAAATGTTCTATTGGCGTCAATTCCAAATGTCGAAGAAGGGAAGTAAACTAATTCATCGGGGTTGCCCTCGTGCGACAGCCAAGTATGTTTGAAGGTACCGTTTGTCTGCTCGTCAAATGTCGCCATCTTTGTTATTACCTGTAATCAAATATATTTTATTTACTCTGTACTATATTTGGAAATATAAACAATTGTGCAATAAACCTTTTATAAGGCAAGCATAAAGCAATATAATATGATTAATTTCTAAAGCATGATTGACCATTCGATATTTTTTCAGTTATGAGTTAAAATGAAACAATTGAACAATTACTTGCATTTTGATGTCAATGTAAGTGAAAAAAAAAAAAATTGATACATTTTTATTACACACTTTAATTTAACCGTACAGGATTTGTGCAATTGATTTTTAACCAACTTCATTTGATATTTTTATGAAATTGAACAATTCTGTATTATATACACACTTAGTGTAATTGTTTAAGTGAAGTTTATTTATTTATCAATTACATCTCGGGCAGCTATGTAAAATATGAATTTAACATGCACCCAATACCAAGTTACCGCATTCTGAAAACTTATCTAACGGATCCAGTCTGAAAATTTAATTAAAAACTGTGTCTTCACAGGGAATCAAACCCGGAACCTTTGGATCAGCAGTCAGATACTTAACCAACTGAGCCACGAAGGCCAATCATTTATAAAATTTGACAATAGATTATGTACGTTCTGTATTTGAATTTGTTTGACATTAGCGGTATGAATGTAAACAATCCACGAACTAGCTGAAATATTTTTTTATTCTTAATGTCAACGCGAAGAAAACTTTAATGTTTATCTTCATTTTTTTTATTTACTTATTAAATCAAACAAAAGATATAAATATTTTTGATAAACTATATTATACCTCAATATAGACGGAGTTGGAATATATATTTACAGGAGAACTAGGAAATCAGTACAGGGCTTACGATCTTTCATCGACCGGTTTACGTGATTACTTTAAGCGCGTGCACAACTTTCACCAATTATGCATTTTTTCATTGAGTTCACTTATCTATAGATGCCTTATCTCCTGGTTTTCATTTAAGTTGATAGCAAAAAAAAATCTTTTTATAAGCCCTTTTCTCCAACTCTCGATTTTCAGAATGTGAGAACATTTTAGAAATTTTAACATATCTTCATAGGATACAAAATTGAACAGTAAAGTAGAATAATTTATAATTATATCATGGTTAGCATATACACAGAAACTCAAACAGTAAAATATAAAGAGTAGTATACTTTTTTTGTCTAACTTCTCCAAATAGATGAACGGTGACATATTTACAAAACTATAAAGCGAAAACTTGATATATATTTATTATATCTATAACTAAAAGAAAAATTCTAATAAACTAAAAATATGCATGTCACAAAAAATGTTATACAAGTATGTATATGAATAATCATAAATTTGAAAATATTCCCTCCTAAACTTTGTCGAAAGACCAACACAATATAGAGTTTTTGTTAATTTGTACAGCTTTATGGGAATGTTCATATTTAGTATTAAACAAATGATAAAACGTTGATTAAATATTTATGGTAAAATGTTGAGCAAAAACTATTGATGGTACTAACATGAATAAAGCAAATGTTAGCACAAGATCATTTTACGTTTTCTTACCGAGGACTTCATTCCCATAGGAAAAAATAATAGAAAAACATCATTAAAATCACAATAAAAATGCACAATGTAAATCAAAATAAATTTAGCGTTTGGGTCAAGTAAATATCTAACAATTTTTTATATAAATATGTTTGTGGTCATTCTTCATACTATAATACTATTATATATTCGTAACTGTCATGTATCTTCTGCCAAGTCCAAATGGTCAAATAAGGCACTATAATTGCATTTTGCGTGTCAATATTGGCTTCCACATAGCTGAAAGAACTCTGCTGACTCATACTTCCTGCCATGACAATTTTTTCAATATCTTTATCAGGTCTTCTTTGCAATTTAAAATACCATCAGTTTTACTAATAAACATGTTGTAAAAGTTACATGACCGTTTACCAACCGTTTACGCAAAAACGTTACCAATAAACGCTGTGTAGCACATCAGTTGGTCAACGACTGTGTATCTCTCATACAAATTTTACACAACGATTGCACACCTGTTCGACGTAGTTTATTGGTGTTTCAAGACAAATTTCATCTATAATAAATGAAATTTGATTTTGATATACGTTTTTATATTGTTATATCTTGGAATAATATGACGAAACCTCTACAAATTATTATATTCTCGATATTTTTGCATTTTAGGAACGAAGAGTTGTCAAAAAATTTGATCTTTTTTAATATCTACAATGGTGTTTTGCTTGGGTATTCGTTATATTTTTACAAATTCCTATTTTGAAATGTAAAAAACATATGAAAATATTAATTACGTCAGATGTCAAAATTATAAAGGCGGATGGCGGCTCTGCACATGCGCGAGTGCAAAATTACAACATTGTCGGATTATTTTTTGTTGTACGCTTGTTGCAACTACACAGTCGTTATACAGCATTTATTAGTAAGATTTTCAAATAATCGCTGCACGAACTTTACACGGTGTGTAACTAAAACACTGGTCAACGGGTGTGCAGTAGATTTTTATTACTAAGACTGTTAAACTTTTGATTTATCAACATTTCTTCTTAGTTCATAATGCACTGTATACTACATATATTCATTCAACACTGTAATTCTTTACAACAAATTGAAGATAGAAGCTAATTTATAATTATGAAATATCATTAACTCCTAGAATTTTCAATAGAATGGTAATAAAATGAAGAAATGTACAGTTTATATAGGACTGCTGTACAAAGAATTGATTAAATTTTCACTGATAGATACCTAGTAAAATATAATCCAATTTACCTGAGCGTAGGTAAGTTCATTACCAGCTTGCATTGTATAGAAAGCGTTGTCAATACCGGAAAGACCAACGTAGGATCCCGGTTCTCCGTATATGGCAACTTCCACTTTTTCTCCCGTACGTGCTTTGCGGTTGTTGATCAAAACGGTGAACTAAAAATGAAAATTCAAGGATATTAAATTTCATTCAGAAGACATAATTTGAATTAAAAGCAGTGTGTATATAATTTATGGGGAGTGTTGTTGTACTTCATGTGTAGTGTTTTTATATTTTATGAGCAGTTTTGTCATTGGATTTCGTATTGTTGGATTAAAAAAAATATCATATGGAAACATGTTCTAACATCATTTGAAAACTTTTAAGAGAATTTTTTTTTATTATTAATTTTGGAAAAAAATACATGTCTGAAAAATGAATCAATGAAACATTATAAATATTTTTTTTTTTACATCGATTTATTCAATAACTACAAAACAACTAACATGTTATGATAAATTTGAAATAATCCGTATAAAAATAATAATCATAAAATTCCTTCTTAAAAACAAAACCCGTCAAAATTGCATATGCATTCCGTTTATTTCCGTTTCTGTGAAACCATATAGCAAACTTAGCGATAAAAATCTGAGTTGCCAGAGAACATATATTATTTTACTATAAATGAGAATATTATAAGCTTGGTCACTCAAGAATAAATTATAAAGATTGAGTCGATTTGAAATGAAACTGGTTGATAAGGGATTAATAAATTATGTGGAGTATTGTTGTAGTTTCATTTTACCTTATGTGTATTGTTTTTATTAACAATGGGCATTGTTATTGTTTTGAATGTGCATTTTTGAATAAGTATTGGGGTTACCATTGAATTTAGAGGAATAAAATATGGGATAATCTTATTTATTATTTCCAGTATTATTTTTTATTTCCTTTTGGTTGGGTTACTTGCACAAGTATTTCCTTGTATGTACAGTCATTGTACTTAAGTAATGTAGTGTTTTTAAAATGTATACTTAGTGCGATATTTTAATTACTTATTTTGGAAGTTTGGTTCACTTTGGTTCTAGACCAAAAATAATCAGTTTTTTATATTGGCATAAGATTAAAAACTTGAAAATTTTACTATAAAGATAATTTATAATACATACATTGTTTCTGGATATTCCATTTACTGGAACAGTGAGAGAATCAGCTACTGTATCCCCACGTCGCCCGGGACTCCATACTACGACGGTTGCAGCTGGAGCCATCTCCGCAGACAATGTCACAGCAAATGTTCTTATAGAATCCTGAAAAACAACAATATGAATATAATATTATTTTAATGAACCAAATTTATATTTTGGTTTTTTTAAAATAATAATGAAATAAGACATTCATACATACACTAAATTGACACTAAATAGAGTTATACACATTTAATCGGCTTTATTTCATACAAGGTAAGGTTTGAAGCGAATTATACACACTTAATTGGCTTTATTTCATACAAGGTAAGGTTTGGATCAAATTGCACACACTTAATCGGCTTTATTTCATACAACGTAAGGTTTTGATCGAATCGCACACACTTAAACAATGAAAAATATACAAAATTGTTAGAGAAATAAATTGTAAGAAATAATTATATATAAATAAAGACTACACAATGTAAATATTTACCTGCATATTTTCTTGACCTGTTGTTAATATAATTCCCTTGGACATGACAATGTAATTGAAGAATTCCATATAGAAATTACTTTGCACATGTAACACCAGATACTCTCCAACCTACAAGAAAATAATATACATCATATATTTATAGTAATGAAAATTTCCTTACAACCTATGCTGTGCAAAGTAATGAGTTTAATGCCAAAAGGCAATTTCTCTCTTTTATCAAATATTTGTATAGTTGCATATAAGCAAACATTGGATTTTTTCCTTGTTGGGAGTCAATGGTATTTATATGACAATAGAGACGAAGTTGGATTATTATAGAAGAAACAGGAACTCAGGGCATCTACAGGGCTTACGACCTGTCATCGGCTGGTTTTTGTGTTCTCTGATTATGCCTTCTTATTGAGTATCCTATCACTCAACTGTCGAGTGACTGGCAACTGTCACTTCCATACATTGAGTTATCTTTTCTTGAGCTAAATGTCACGTTGTCTAGGAGGGTTGGCCTCGCCTAGTGAGGTAATAAATTCCATTGTAATATTTAAGTTAAATTATACTGTATTATGGAAATAAATTAAAAAAATATATTATGGAATTCTAAAAATTAGAAGTCCTCTCAATGGACAGATTGAAAAATTCCAATGTCAAATACTCTGTTAATCTATGATGCAAGAAAAAATATTCATGTAATACACTCACCAAATACTTTAGCAAAACCTAATTAAAAGGCTTTTTCTTGATGCAAAAAATATCAATGTACGGTGATACAAAAATTGAGATTTCTTTAATGCATTTCTCTTAAACTAACTGTTGTTTAAATAAAAATTAAAAATTCTTCGAATTTTTCGTGAGAAACTTTGTAGAAGTTCATTTTAAATAAGAAGTTCATTTTATTTTTTAGAAGTTCATTTTATTTAAAAATTAAAGTTTTACTTTACAAAGATTTATATGCACAGTAAAAGAAAATACCGCATTTGCTACTGTAAGTATTTTTTATAGTGAATAAGCAGTATAATATTAATAATCTTATAAAGTTGTATTAATTACCTTGGCTTGGTCAGTGCTGGTAGAGACCTTGATGTGATGGTTCTGTGGAGAATAGTGTCCAATGAGAAGCAATTCACCCTGAGCTGGTCTTCCCATTGAGTCTCTGAAGTAGGCTGTCAATCTGATCTGTGATATGTCGTTCAGAGTTTCTTTGGCGTTGCGACTATCCTCAAGTCCTATAAAATGGATTAAAAGATAAAATAACGTTGCGACTATCCTCAAGTCCTATAAAATGGATTACAAGATAAAATAACGATGCGACTATCCTCAAGTCCTATAAAATGGATTACAAGATAAAATAACGTTGCGACTATCCTCAAGTCCTATAAAATGGATTACAAGATAAAATAACGTTGCGACTATCCTCAAGTCCTATAAAATGGATTACAAGATAAAATAACGTTACGACTATCCTCAAGTCCTATAAAATGGATTACAAGATAAAATAACGTTGCGACTATCCTCAAGTCCTATAAAATGGATTACAAGATAAAATAACGTTACGACTATCCTCAAGTCCTATAAAATGGATTACAAGATAAAATAACTTTGCGACTATCCTCAAGTCCTATAAAATGGATTACAAGATAAAATAACGTTGCGACTATCCTCAAGTCCTATAAAATGGATTAGTAGATAAAATAAGATTGCTGTTTTTTAATTTAATTTAATTATATAAAAGCCATTAACAAAAACACTGGAAACGATAGTGGGATGAAGTAATATCCAACATACCAAGTTGAGTTCTGAGATCGACTTTCATGTGCCATACACCAGGTGTGGTGTCCATCATTCTCAATTGTATTTTGGGAAAGTCTCTACGTCCTCCTCCCCTCATTTCTACGCTTCCCACCACCTCCATGTTGCTGTATGACAGGTGAGAGTCTTGTAACGGAGATCCATCGTGGAATGCCGCTGCAATCTGGACATTTCACATTATACAAAATATCAATACAAAAGTATTTGGGCAAATATCGAATTAAATGTACATCATAAATGTAATTGATTCTTCATTCAAAGAAACAAAATAATTTATATGATTATTAAATGAATTGGTGAGTGAAATTTTAGTGATATAAATTGATTGGTTTGGCACCAAAATACATTCAAGAACTATGTCAGAGAAAAGACCTTTCTGAGAGGCATCTCACACAGGTCCATAGAGTAATAACTACTTATATTATTATTAATTATAATTTTATCATGTATTATTATATCGGGTATATGGCGATTTAATTTTTTAAATATTATTAATATACCATCAAATAATTGTAAGTTATACCACAGTTTGATAGAGATATTCAAAAGATTTATCATACAGTGACAAATTTATGATATAAAAAATTAAGTAATATAGCAAAAATAATTTGCCCAAAGATGATTTGCATATCGAAGTCCAAGAACAAATCAACAAAGTGTCCACTGTATCAGGGGTGTCTTAGGCAATTGGTTTGGAAAAACCAACATATGTCGGCCTTCGTGGCTCAGTTGGTTAGATAACTGCCTTCTGAGCGAAAGATCCCGAGTTCGATTCCCAGTGGAGACACAGTTTTTAATTGTGTTTTCAGTCTGGAACTGTGAGACGATAAATATCACAAGTCTCCAGAAAGTGGCAACTTGTTATTGGGTATGTGTTAAATTAATATTTGACATGCCCGTGAAGCAATATAAAATGAAATATGTGCACTGACAGCAAGTTTAATATATAAGACACGAGTGCGACTGATTATGACGTAGAAGCACGGGATGACACTTTTCAAACCAAAGCTTTTTAGAGCATTAGAAATGAAGGTCTTGAGATCTATTGCTGGAAAAACCCTCCCAGATCGTGTCCATAAAATGGAAAAATGTGTAACATAGAAGTCATTGTTCGGTGGAGTAGATCTAGAAGATTCTGGAGAAACCACATAGCTAGGATGAATGGTGACAGACTTGCATACACTGCAGCTAATGAGTTCCCATCTGCACATATAGTCCATCTGGAAGACCACCTATGAGATGAAAGGACAGTTGGAATTCATCATCTAAGGAAGCATAGTTTCTGTATCACAGACCAATAGGTCTATTAAAAGAAAAGAAAGTACAGTGTGGTAATATTAATAAAATTGTGATGGTTTCAAAATAAAACTTTTGAAACTATTCATATATACTTACATAGCAATCGAATGGCATGGCTGGCTTAAAGACTTGTGGCGTTCCTCCGAGGAAAGTGACTTTAATGGAAGAATTGAAGATTCTGGCAACAGAATATCCTTCGATGATTTCGTCCAGGAATCTTTCACCGACTGTCGCTGTAATGATCACTTCCATACCGTCCAGCACTGGAACGTGCTGTTCTATTTCTCTCATTGGGAATTTAAATTCATACGTTCCGTTGAACTGAAAAAAAAAACGTAATTAAAATAATGGCTAACCTGATAATATATTATCACACAAGTAAAAAAATAAAAACATAATATGAAAAGAAGTTTTTTAAACGCTGAAAGTATATTTATGAGGGAAAAATGTACGATAATAATACCAACAAACAAGTGGAGTTATAAATGTGTATTTTGATGTTTAAAATGTGTAGAAATCCAATCGCTGTAGCACAGTTGGTAAGCCGTTCGGTTTCTGTCCGGGCGTCCTGGGTTCGATCCCCAGCAGAGGAGAAATTTATTTAAATTTATTTCTTATGCAAATATTGCTTCTCTGGGCTGGAAACACTGGTTAGTTGGAAGAAATTGCCATAGGCAATAAACTCGCCACTTGATCAGGGTGCAAGGAAGTGTTTATTATTATTATTAAGGCATTATATATATATATTTTTTTTTAGAAACATTATAGGTAAATAAATACATTTGAATAGTTGATATGTCAAAAAATTCAATATTGAAAATTTATATGAAATATTATAAATACGTACAAATCTCAAAAATGGCAGATAGTCGTTTCTTGTTCCATATTGATAGTTGTTGTAGAGATCTGGTTTCGTCATCCAAAATGGAAACTCTTCGTCCTAAAAAAGACATATAAACAAATATTATTCAATAGTTTTAAAAATTATATTTAAAAAAATTATTTTTATCCTGTAGGTTTTCATTTTCCTATATAATGCTCTTGCGACGAATAGGTACATAACAAGAATATGGATAACAATACAATTTCAAGAGGTGCTTTTCTAGGGAGGAACACCCGTTAGAGAACCACCGTGGACATTGACCCGGTATACACTAATTTAACTACCTCCCTGATGGTATAAAAGGCCAGGTAGTGCTCGACATTTCATCATAGTTACCAACATCTATAGTTAAAGCCTACATTTCGAAGTTGCTCAATTTTAAATTATTCTTTAATTGATGTGACAGTTTATATTGTGATATATACATTTATTTAATAATGAAATTATAAATATAGGTACATATATGTAAGTAACCGACCCTTTCTATACTCTCTCTTTGTGAGATCCTACACTGCTTGTATTGACTAAAGTTTAAATTCACTATTTCAAAAGCTTTAATCACTAGCTTCAATATAGTGACAGGCTAAATTAATACCCCTACAAGCTGAATTGGTGACCCCGACGCAAAAATGTAAAAAAAAGTTGCAATATATAGATATTTAATATGTACTTGTTTTTATAATAAATTGGTATTTGATCTAATAACGATAAGTTATAAGCAAGGACTCGATAAAATAATTAGAAAATAAACAGTTAAAATATCAAATACAAATTAGGGAAATTTTAAACAATAGGTAATATATGTATGTATATTGTTTGTCTATATATGTAATTTATTGCAGGTTAGTTTGTGATTTCTTTGTCATCTTTTGAGCTTAAAAATTCAAACAGTTTTTCTGTGTGTTATATTTCTTTCATGACTGAATATGTGTATCAAATAAGCTGTAAAAAAATAAATACATTATTCAAACGTATTACAAATAACTTACAAAAGTGAAAATTTTTTCAACAACTTTGGAGTAATCGTAGACATATCCAGGCTGGTGGAGGACATCCGTGGACATGGGTACAGGACCTCCTTGTCCCAAAATAGGATTTCCATTTTCGTCCAACTGATTATTTAGATTATTTAAGTTGTTTAAGTTATTGTTGTTGTTCAATGGATTATTAGCATCATATGGGTTTAGGTTCAAACCGGGATAATATTGATTGCTGATGTATTGATCTGAAAGAGAAGATTTTTATGTGTATAACATAATAAACATTCAATAATGCATACTTGAAGCTATGAATAGGAAAAAAAGTGTTTAGGTATCTTATTCTTTAGAATAAGATAGTCACAAGTCATTGTTCTACAAATGCAAGAAAATAAGTTATTTGATCTTAGTTGTCATCCGTTCTGAAAACGAAATGGTTTAAATAAAATAGCTCATTTGTGGTTTAAATAGGTATGATCATAAGGTAATAATTAACGAGAAGAAGTTAAAAGAAGAAACATGGCTGCTAATAGATGCTTCTACGTCCTACAAAAGCAGCTAAGGTCAAAACTGGTTAGGAGAAACACAAAGATCCTTCTGTATAAAACACTTATCAAGCCAGTCCTCACGTATGCTTCCGAAACCTGGGTCATGACCAAAAAAACTGAAGGATCTATAGCGGCTTTTCAGAGAAGGATCCTTCGAATGATCTATGGACCAATAAAAGAGAATAATGGTTGGCGTCGTCAATACAACAGGGAACTATACGAGAAGTTCCATCAAGATAGGGCGCTTAAGATGGGCTGGTCACATAATCCGAATGGACGACAACAGCCCCACAAAACGCCTCACACTATCTGTGCCACAAGGTCCAGGAAGACCAAGGACTCGATGGATGGACAGTGTCGATGCCGATGCTTCCACAATAAATATTAGAAACTGGAGAACGAAGGCAACGGATAGACGAGAATGGAGGAGACTCCTGGATTCAGCCAAGGCCCACCCAGGGCTGTCGAGCTTATGATGATGATGATAAGGTAATAATGTGTATGATAATGGACATATTACATATATCAAATGCCAATTAGTCCAGCATGGGTATCTGTGGAGGGAAAAAATACAGATAGGCTACATTAAAATATTTATGCTCATTGTAGTGGTAAACCTACTGGATTCTTCTGAAGCATAGATTTTAAAAGATACTCGCCATAGTTAAGTATTGATATTTTGTATGGGTTTGAAATATTTGCAAACCACTAAGTAGAAAGTACTTACTTCTGGCATACTGTTCTCTCTCATACTGTGAGGGTACCCCAAACTGTCCTTGGTTGTTAAACTGTCCCCTTTCATAATACTGTGGCCTGAACTGTGGTATAGGTCTGATGGTTGCCTTCAGTGTGAGGTTACCCTTAACGGGAGCTCCTGAGGTGTAATTGGCCATGATTCTGCCATATATGTAAGGATCCGTGTTGAAGAAAAATGCTGGCATCGTTACATTCACCTACAAATATAATCAGCAATTAAAGAATTATTTTTATCTCTAATTTACAAACAATAATGTGTACTCAATAATGTCTTATTTAATAATAATTATAATAAAATACTTTTATTATGCAAAAAAAAAAAAAAACTTTAGATAATGTGGCAGACTTATTGCCCGTAGGCAATTTCTACCAGTCAACCACACTAGTAAATACATTAGTACAAGTACAAAAATACATATAACAAATAAAAAATAATAGGTAAACATGACAATGAGAAAGAAAAAAAAATAAAAAAGCAAAATTAGTAAGATAATGTCCAAAAATAGAAAAAGGATGGGTTGTGAAGGGACGAAGGATAAAGGAATTATAGGTATGAGGGTAAGAAATGTGACTTTAGAAGCTTCTTGAAGTACATTAAGCTAGGAGCTTCTCTTATACCATTGGGTAATTGGTTCCATAGCCGGGCTGCGTGTATTGTGAACTAGTAAGTGTAGGAGGATGTGTGATGTATTGATATTGATAGTGTACTTTGGTTTTGAGACCGTAAATTTAGGCCATGAGATGAAAGATGGACAAATTTCTCCTTGAGGTATAGTTGTCCCCAAATAACTTGAACATTTAGCCGAGAAGGGGGGTGATTTGCACGTAAACTAATGATGTAAAAAGACACAAAATTGTGCTCTGCGCAACTGGAAGCTCGTTCAAGATGTTTGGCAAAAATTATACTTAGGTGTGAGAGGGTTCTTAAGTGTCTGATAATGTAAGGAAAGAACATGGGAATTTCTTCGTTCTCGGATTTTGAGCCACATCAACTGTTTCCTGCTTTCAGACATGTTTATTAACAATTTTTTACACATTTTACGTATTCTATTAATCTATCACTCCTGTTCCTTCATATATAAGTGAAAATTTTAGATTCACTTATATATGAAGGAAAATTTTAGATTTCACTTATATATGAAGGAAAATTTTAGATTTCACTTAAATATATGAAGGAAAATTTTAGATTACACTTATATATGAAGGAAAATTTTAGATTTCACTTATATATGAAGGAAAATTTTAGATTTCACTTATATATGAAGGAAAATTTTAGATTTCAGAGTGCATGCTATGCACTCTGATAGAGCGGTATTACTTCCAGATAGAGCGATAAAAGTAGCATTGTCCGTGTCCTGTTGGATTTGGTTGTGCAGGGGAGTAGAGTATCAGTCAGAGGTTGGTGGGTGAGTAGTGATCATGACTCGAGTCATAAAGGGGCCCCTTAAGCCTGCATACATGGTCGCAAGCCCATGTGGCTCGCCGATTTTGACTGGTACTCTGGTTGCCTGTGCTCGTAGGCCTGGATTCGTGAATCCAGTGAAACCATTGCTTTTCACTTTTGCATCGAAATATTTATTGTTTAGGCCGCATGGAGGTCACACATTCTACATGCAAACACATAATGACAAAACTCAGAGTACCTATGCATTATGCACTCCATAATGCTTATATGGAAAAAAATATGCCTAAAATTGCTAAAACATAACTCAACGTTTTTGTATGGAAGACATATTTTCTTTTTTAGAATAAATCGTAAAAAAAACGAAATTGATACCTCAAATCTTGTCTGATAATATTCTTCAACGAGGAATGTGGATTCTTCGATTTGTCCCAGAGCATAAACCTGTATAATCCATTCTCCAAACACTGGCTGGTCAGACAACATGTACTCCAAGCTGACAGTACCCAAATTGGACTAAAAAAAGAGAAAATAATTAGATATACTGGCTGCAAAAGAAACTTAAATAGTTTGGTCTCCATATCGTCTAATTACATAATTTCCTTTGTCTGTATGTTTGCTTGTCCACGAAAATCAACTATTATCGAATGAGGCACACATTGTGTACGAAGAAGTAGATAGAATATAATTACAATGTTGTAGTTCATAAATTAAAATATAATGAGAGAAATAGAGTTAATAAGAAATGTGTTAGTTTGAATTGAACAATGCGAGAAACATGGTCTAATAAATATAGTTTAAATATCAGGAGCGCATAGAATAAGGCATAACAGAACAACATACTATATATGAAATACAGTACCACTATTTCTACTAACGGAAATGGCGGGAAATGCGTTTTCCCACCAAAAAGTGTATTCTTACGAAAGATTTTCGGGCATCGTCTATGTTTTATAAATTTGGCGCCAATGTGTTTGAAGGTATTTAAAAAGATCTAAAGGTGTTTTTTCTGTGATTTATATAGAAGTATGAATATCAACATAATGATCCATAATTTTGTTCTATGTCATGTCGTTGTTGATAATAGGTTGATGACATTTCTCCTTGAATTTATCATTATTGTACATTTCTCTATCTCTAAAATATTTGATATAGCCTCGTGAAAGTCTAGAAGTTCCATCAGGTGCTTTAGCTAAAGGTTTTTTTTTTAATAAGGTGAATAAATTAAAAAAAAAATAAACTATTTTATTTTAATGTGAATTAAGTTATCGGGAGGTTGCATGAATTTTATTGAACAGATACAATTGATTCTGTTATAATAGTAGATCTCGAAGAAAAAAAAGGGATAGCATTCTTAATAGGTACTAAATAATCTATAAAAAAAAGATTACGTAAGAAATTTATGAAGAGAGATTTTTACCTGTCTTGAAAGCCATCTCTTCATGATATGTCTGTTGGGATCCAAGATGTACACATCAATGGCATTGTTGAATGCTTTCAGTTCCGTGTTTATGGGGATGGTACGGAAACGTACTGAAATAAAACATAAAGAAGATAAAATCCTGTATGACATAATATTTCAAATCAAATAAAAAATAAAATTGTCGACATACCAGTTTGTCCTTGCATATAAACGGGTTTGTCCATCTGTATGAAGATGGTCATGAATCTACGCGAGAAGGTGAGATATGTCTCATTGAGGAAGGCCTTCCCATCAAACGGATCATCGTACAATCCTTCGACTCGTAATTTGTACATTCCCGGAACAGACGTTGCTGGGACCTAAAATTATTATCATAATTAGTAAAAGTAAAAATTTCTTCCCGATTACAATACAAAATTTAAGAGTTTCAATGGTCTTCCATAGACAACCTTACATCACTCGGTCTTTCATAAACCAGTGCCAGTTAGTGTCATTAACAAATAAACTATGAAACGTTGAAGTGTTTTTATTCTATAACATCATAGAGTTTCATCAAGAATTGTCGTTCAAAAATAAATAATAATCTTTCAATATTTTTTAACAGATTTTTAATTATCTCAATAGAGACGAAGTTGGAATATTTACTGTAGGAGAACCGGGAAATCAAGGCACCTACAAAAAAAAAAAACAATTCTCTCAATAGATGGCGTTACAACAAAATAAATAAAAAAATAATAAGATTGTTGTTCATAATTTCACCCATAGATGGCTGTAGTAAAAATTCCTTATTTTCAAGCAAAAAGAATTTCAGTATTACAATTTATAAAACTTTAAAATTGAATTGATAGGGATCTCATTAAAAAGGCATAATTGGTGAACGTTGCGCAAGCGCATAAAGTGATCACGTAAGCCAGCCGATGACAGGTCGTAAGCCCTGTAGGTGCCTTGATTTCCCGGTTCTCCTACAGTAAATATTTCAACTTCGTCTCTATTGAGATAATTAAAAATCTGTTAAAAAATATCTTTGACTCCCGACAGGGAAAAGAATCCAATGTTTGCGCATATGCAATAATAAAAATATTCGAATCTTTCAATAAATTTTATATATTGAATATTGATTGTTCATCGATGGTTATATAGCCATTTCGCTCTATCCTGGCATACATTCCTCCAGCATCTGATGTCAATAATGTTTACATCTCGCTACAGTTTATTAATGCTGTCACACTCATTATCTCTGTGTGCCTCGCCCATCGCAGCTTCCCTATTTTGATGAATTAAACAAGGTGTTTTTAACAGTGTTACCTCGATAATGTAATTGCAATTTCAAGACGATAGAAGAATAAATTACCCTCATGTTCAACGTCTCAGGAATACCCTGCTTGACCTCTTGGTTGACGTGCGTCAGTTCGACACCATTGTTGGATATGGAGGCTCTGACATTCATCCTCAGTCTGGCCCTCAGAATACTGACGGAAACCTTGTACACTTGACCTGGTCGAACCATCTTGGATGCAACAATGAAGTATGTCCTGTAAATACAAACATGATTTAATAATACCAAATATATACGTCCAAATGGTCTGTCTCCTGGTGGACAGATTCCCATTGTGAAGAGCTTCTCTATTTTATCAGAGCCCTTTCTGGAAATGTGCTCAAAATATTAAAGGATCCACTGAAAACAAATGATGACAGACGATCCTTTATTTAATATGTAGTTTGTTTAATATAGACACATTGCTTCTCATAGCATTCCTTAGTATTTACAACATTCTCCAATAGCACTACACCTCAAAGGCTTTTTCTCTATAATCCTATATGCATAAAAAATCGTGAATGAAAACTTTTTAAAAATGTATTCCAATGGTTTGTATTAGTTTTACAGTGCAAGCATTCAACTTCAGCAGTATATAATATCCAACAAGAAAACTCATCCAGACAATGCTCTTGATTGCATAAATTCAGGATTCAATAAAACTTTTTTGTCTGAGAATCTGGAAGCATATTATCCAGACCTTAATGTTAATAATATAAATTTTACATGCACATATCTTGAAACATCGTTCAATAAAGCATTCTACTGTGAACATTCCAACGAAGCTCCCAAATGTTTAGTGAGATTGGGCACGGCTTTTGTGATACCAATAAAAAAACCAAGTGAAAATAAAACAACACAAGTTACTTTTGAAGCGAAAGCGGTCCTTTTGATATAAATAATTGCACAATAATCATTTTCAGAGCTTGAATAATAAAACAATCACAAAAAAGAAAGAAGTTGTGAATAAGCATATTAAAAAATTAACCATACTCACCCTGGACTGATGACATCCAGGGAATCAAAACAAAATAAGAAGACATGTAATTGAATTTAAAAATGTAGACATAACCTTTATGAATCAATTCAATGTAAAATATGTGGACCATAAACTTTGTCTATTAAATGTTGATATAAATCTATTAACCAAAGTAGATGTAAAATATGTGGACCATATAATTTATTAACCAATCACTCGGCAATAATATCAACCATTTGTCTATAATAGACCTGAGTATTGTTCCGAAAAATTTCTTCAAATGAAAATATTACTGAGTTCGTTCATTGATTTGTGGACTCTGTCCTCAAGAATCTTCCCCTATGTATTATTTTCAGATCTTCGTGGATAATAAATTAGACATTAATTATTGTTAACTTACGCTTCGTTGATGATGACACTGCTGGTCTCAATCGGTGGTGCTCTATCATATCCACCACCCAACCTGTTATCCTGCCAAGCAGGTCGGGGATCGTACTCAGGAAATCCTTGGTTGCCATTGAAGCCATCCCTGTTTCCATAATTGTCCCGGTTGAAGGTATTGTCTGGCAAGTCATTTCTGGTGTTGAAGCTATCTTGATTGTAACCTCCGTCTCTAGTTCCGTACGGATCTCTGGCTGGATCTCGATTGGGGAAGTTTGGCAATCCATTCGGCGAGTTTGGATCGAAATTTAAATCACGATTAGGGTCGCGATTGGGATCATAGTTGGGGTCGCGATTTGGATCCCAGTTGGGAAAATTGGGATCTCTACTGGGAAAATTTGGATCTCTAACGGGAAAATTCGGATTGTCTGTCGAATATTCCGAGTATGGATCATTGGGCCTTAAAGGATCTGGTGTGAAGTTTGGATTTAGGGGATCTCTGGTATATTCTGGATTACGTGGAAGGTTTCTATTGTTAGGGTCCCATGGATTGGGAGATTGGTTTCGAGGATAGTCCTGGCCGTTGACTATGGAGGCGAAGAAGAGCAGCAGAGCCGTTAGGGGGCGCCACCTTTCCCCCATTTTGGGCAAACACCTGTGAACAAAAAAATAATATTCTTAGAAAAATATTTTAGATACTGACTGATTCTAAAAAAGTACATATACATCTTCCTACGTTCCCTGAAATAAGCAAATAAATGCTTGTGCTTAGGTGAACGAAATCGGTCGAGGCAGGATTCGAACTCGCGACCACTGGATTTACTAGCCCAGCGCGCTAACCTCTCTGCCACCGACCCATTTAAAAGAACAATATGACCTCGAAAAAGGTGAGTTTTTTAATATCTATCTACTTTTTACACTTTCCTAAAAAAAACAATGAGCTTTTTTGGGTGATAGACGCGTAAATAAGTTTACGAGACAATCGCGGTTGTATTTTGCAAAAAAATTAGTAAAATAAAAAATAAAACAAGTAATCGGGACTGGAGATAGATTTGCAGTCATAAACAATCGACGACTTTGATACTTCTTTATTATTAATAGTTTCTTTAACAAATAATTCAACTGGAGTCTCCTATTTAAAAAAATATATAATTATATTATTTAACTAAAAAAGTTCAAGCCGTCGTCGAGATCGGAATCGCAGTCGAGCTCTGTTAATTTTGAAGTGACTCTACATCCTTAGGAAAAAGGATGTAAAAATCGTCGCTTAAGGAAAGTACACTAAACCGAAAGTATTTATTAAGCAAGGCGCGACTGTATGTTTTCATATAACAATGAATCGACTAATTGATAAGATTATTACAAATAAACAAAATTCTAACGCACAAAACGTCATTACAAATTGGTCTAATGTCTGTCGGGGATGTTAGGGCCGGTGAAACAGTAATCGTAAACATGTCACACATCGGTTGACATCAAGAGATTCCACATTGATAAGATACCATCTCACTCAGCTAATTTATTTTACAAAGGGAATAACGACAGAGCACAGCACAATGCCCACAAATTCATGTCAAGCAGTGTCCAGACACGGTCTGAAAACGAATCAACAAATAATGAAATAAATCAGATGCATTGTCCCATAATGTAGTTGGGTTGCACCGAATGGGGTGTGCCACAGGGATCGTAAACGTGCCCCAAAAGTAACTTGAAAATAAGTATTACGGAATTTCTATTAAATGCGTCAGTGACCGAAGCGGAATTATGAAAAAATGTTCTGAATGTGATATACTCGTAATTTCAAATGAAAGTGAAATGAAAAGAAAATAGTCTTTACATTCAACAAAAATACAACAGTCAAGATATAAAACAAAAAAAAATTCAAGTTTGGTGAATGGTGGTTTGGCCATATTTAAAGAATAAACGATGAACGACTGACCAAAAAATGTACAAGGGTGTAAGAGATGGAGTGAATAGAAAGGGCTGCCCCAGAAAGCAATGGCATGACTATGTGAATGATATTTTGAAAGAAGGAAACATAAGAAGCGTGAATAATCGACCAGCATTTATAAGACGATACATGGATTTATTTATTTCATTTATTATTAAGGACCACTTACAGCTAACATCAATAGGTTCATAAAATAAGAAAAAGCTAATATAAAACTGGTCAGCCAATTACAAGTGACCACATCCTGCATTAAAAATTGGCATACAAATCTATAAGAAAATAAAAATATCTATAAAATCGAACAGATACAAATATAAATTAAGATCACAACAAAGAAAAATAGTGAAAGATGTTAACAAAAGAAAACAAAAAAAATTAACATTACTATAAAAGATACAACTAAGCACAAACAGATAAAAAAGAGAAACATTATAGCTAGAAAAAAAAATTAAAACAAAAAGCTAGTTTAATACATTAATTTATAAGTGAGGAAAGTTTTCTTCTGGATGTCACCAGACTGTCACCAAAAATATCTATGTCCTTATTAATATGTAAAGTATTATAAAATCTACACAAAGGAAGGATGTAAAGGAAGCCACGAATGTGTGCGAAAATAGAGGCGTATGGCGCTCGGTTCTCTCTGCATACTCCGTTAGGGGCATGGTGTGATGGTATGTATGTAAAATAAGAAGGCACAGTATTTTTAAATAAAGGGCAAAATAAACCTCGAATACTGAATAAGGACTAACGAAATAGTGACTTTAAACTCACCCCCCTAAATGTAAAAAATATTATATGGATAGAGTTCGAATATTGATAAAGGGCAGAGTAAAACGCGAATATCGATTTTGGACTCGTACGAAATAGTTGTTTAAAATCGAATATCGATCGAATATCGATGGAATATATTGCAAATATGTGTGGTCAAAAATTGGAACAATGGATGAGTCAATAATAACATCACAATGATGTTAGTACGATCGGGGAAAATTGGAACAATGGATGAGTCAATAATAACATCACAATGATGTTAGTACGATCGGGGAAAATTGGAACAATGGATGAGTCAATAATAACATCACAATGATGTTAGTACGATCGGGGAAAATTGGAACAATGGATGAGTCAATAATAACATCACAATGATGTTAGTACGATCGGGGAAAATTGGAACAATGGATGAGTCAATAATAACATCACAATGATGTTAGTACGATCGGGGAAAATTGGAACAATGGATGAGTCAATAATAACATCACAATGATGTTAGTACGATCGAGGAAAATTGGAACAATGGATGAGTCAATAATAACATCACAATGATGTTAGTACGATCGGGGAAAATTGGAACAATGGATGAGTCAATAATAACATCACAATGATGTTAGTACGATCGGGGAAAAATTACATTATTATTTATCTCATTCATCAATGCTCAAATCAAAGCAAAGGGGTGTAACAAACACAATCAATCATAATATTCGATCCAACACCACAAATCCATTATTTATCCGCAAAACGATATATTTGGACGTTGGAAGATCTTTGATAAGAGTGCGTATTTCGATTCATGAACATTCAGAAATTATAGTTGACTTATGACTTAGCCATCGTTAGCTATCAATATCAGAAGCGATTAATGCTGAAGTCCATCTTTGTGGAATTGTGGCGTGATATCTTTTCGCTGAATTAGGTCCAATTTTACATTTATGTACGAACGAAACTGCGATGGTAATTAAACCATGTCCAGAGGGGAGAAGTGTTGGGCATAGAGGGTGGGTGGTGACGGTGGTGCTACAAGTTTAATTTCAAGTATGCTTTCAATCTTTAAAAAGAGAGATTAACAAACGATTCGATCAAAAAATGACGAGTAAGTAAATATGTATACATATCCATTTGTATTTTAAAATGATCTCAAAAACGGTCCATAAATGAATGTTTTAATGACGTACAATGATCATCTTCAATAATTGTATTGCAATTTCGATATTAGTTGGTTTGATAAAAAGTAATATTTTATGTCATTCTTAAGTGTTATTTTATTATGTATTTTTATATGTGTGTGTATTGCATAGAAAAAAATAGCGAGAATATTATTTTTTAGTATAATAATATTACTTCTCATATTAACTGTACACAACTTCAGTCTACTCATCTTATCTTTCAGAGAGGAGTGGTATTATATTTATCGAATTATTGTAATAAAATGTTAAATTTGATTATGCTTATTATACCTACATGATTAAAGAAATAAATAAAATAAATCCTTGATTCTGCGAACTGATTAAATTTTAATTTTAACAATTAATTCAGTACCCAGTCTAAAATTTTGAGGTATAATAACGACAGTTAACATCCGCTTTGGACTTCTCATGATGACAATCTCGATTTGATACAATTTCTGAAGTCATAAGAAAATATTTTTTAAGGCAAAATGAATGCAATAATAGATAAAACTGATGCTAATTAGCAACAACCATGTGGAGTAGAGGTCGAAAACAGAGAGCACCTGTAGTATGAAGTTCATCTACATTAATAATGGCAAATTGAAACATCAATTGTTCTGTTGATCAACCACCAAAAATAAACTTAATAGGACCGCGGGAAAACAGAATAGGAAGCGCAGGTTTAAAACTCCAGGAGGGATAAAAACGGGGGCGTCCCAATGTGCCCCCATAATGAAAAAGGATGTATGTAGGAGATAAATTATTATACGGATAGTTCCATCGCATCTATAGGTATTAGGTATATGAATGAGGACATTGGCAGTGGTATGCATTGGGCAGTTAGATTATCAACCCCATCTGAACTACACATTGTTTTATTGCAGATCATGTTTTCAGATATGACGAGACACGTGTCGAATGTTAATTTCAATGATAACCATTACGATTAGACATTTGTCAACAACATGCTGGAAGATAATCTTATCTGTGATCGTGATGTCTGAGAGGATGAGTTTCTGGAGAAGTTAATGATCAGAGGGAGGTTTAAAGGTAGATGAATCTACAAAAAGAGTTCAAAACAAGGATAAGACAGTGACTGCAGCTGTTCTTTATCCACCTTCATGGGCCCCTTGCAGAACTCTGACATTACATAATAGCATGGAAAATTGAGTTTGACAATTCCGTTTCCATTCATTCGTTCCATTGCTGGATTATAGATCTTCTTAACTTTTCCAATATACAATAATTATTCTAAAATAAATAGATAATTATTAACTAGGTCCTTTTTACTTCTCACTAACCCAAGGGGATATAGTGGGGAGGGAGAATTCGCAATGTATCTGTGTGTGTGTGTGTGCTATGTACGGCGTGTTTTTTTTATTATAAAAAATGAACATGTCCTTGTTAAACAAGTACATATACATCTTCCTAACGTTCCCTAAAATAAGCAAATAAATGCTTATTCTACTTATTCTAATTTATTCTACTTTATTGATTATAGACTAAAGTACTCATTTGATTCTTTTCAAATTTTGCAAATTTGTATATCTAATACTCGCTTGGACCCCATTAGATTTCGAAGGATATATTATCTGATCTTCTTCTTCTTCGATGGCGCTACAGCCCAAATCGAGCCTTGGCCTCCGTTAACTTTCGCCTCCATCCAATCCTGTCCTCTGCTGCCACTTTCCAGCTCCTCTCTTGGAGAAGCTGAGCCGCATCCTTTTTGACCTCATCTTCCCACCGCAGCCTTGGTCTTCCTACCCTTCTTCTCCCACCTGGGTGTCCAGTCATGATTCGTTTCGGCACCCGTGAGGTTGGCATTCGTTGTACATGTCCAGCCCATCTCAGCCTAAGTAATTTCATGTGCGTTGAGATACTTGGGGTCTGGTATATGTTGTACAACTCATCGTTGCGTCTAATGCGCCATTCATCGCCATCCTTCACGGGGCCGCATATTCTACGCAGTACCTTTCTTTCAAAGGTGTCCAGCGTTTCAGACATCTTCGCCGTTATGGTTAATGTCTCGCATCCATATGCCAACACTGTTCTGACTATGGTCTTGTAGAGTGTGACTTTTGTTTTACGATGGACACTGCGAGATTTAAAAACAGGGAGCAATGAAAAATATGTTTTATTGGCTGCCGTAATTATATTATCTGATCAGTGCTTCACAATTTTTTTTAACTGTCAAATATTTCAAAGTGACCCCAAGCTCAGGAAACTTAAAATTTGATATTTTTATTTTCAATTTGCTAAAAAGGTACATCACTTTCATAAAATACCATTGAATAATTTAACAAAACTCATTTCATGAAAATGCTGAAAAATTTCCATACAAAATTTGAATTTTTGTGGAGTGACTTGGCAGTGAGGAGTTTAGGAGTTGGCCACAACCCACTCGTTTTTAATCTTCATCGTCTTTCCGTTTGAACAAATATTTTGAAATGTTACGACTACACAATTTCAAAAGAAATTATAATATTCACGAAAACGCGGTTTTAAAATACTTCGTTAATGGACATTTCCGAATTGAGACTGAATTGTATGAGAATTTGAATAATAAAATTGGAGAGAGATCCAGAAAGCCAAATGGTACAAATCCGGCGCAAATAAATTTGTCTCGAATGTCAACGGTCGCTATCAGCAATAAATATTTTGCTTTAACAAAACAATTCCGACTAATTTAAGCGGAGCAGAAAATTGTAATAAGAAAACAATGGGTGATCTCGACCATTATATTTGTAATATTATTTGATACACAGGGAAATATGAAAGAAGAACAATCTACTGCTTATTATTTATCCATATTATATACATGTTTATATATATAATAATAAACCTACTGGGATTTTGGGATGGGGAAACTCAATGGCAACATCCCTCGTAGTTTAAGAGTGTATTTTATTTCTTCTTCTTTTTCTCTCTGTCAGCTGTCCTTCCATCTCTTGGGAGGACGTTCTGTAAAATCTTGTAGCTGCGCTCCTGGATTTTAACCGCAATATGTATAATGTATATTCTAACAATTCCCGAAGATTCCCGGTAATTGCCGAAGAATCTTCGGGAATTGTTTAGGATATACATATAACGGTTGATAACCCGGTAATTGCCGAAAAATCTTCGGGAATTGTTTAGGATATACACACTGCGGTTGATAACCCAGAAATTGCCGAAGAATCTTCGGGAATTGTTAAGGATATATATATATATTGCGGTTGATAACCCGTCAATTGCCGAAGAATCTTCGGGAATTGTTTAGAATATACATATTGCGGTTGATAACCCGGCAATTGCTGAAGAATCTTCGGGATTTGTTTAGGATATATATCCTATTGCGGTTATAACCCGGTTATATTGCGGTTGATAACCCGGCAATTTTCGAAGAATCTTCGGGATTGTTGCTCGAGGATATACATATTGCGGTTAATAACCAGGAGCGCAGCTACAGTCTGCTTTCCTGGGGAACGTTATCTCTGGCCACTTAACGTTTCTCGAATCAGCCATTTTCGACACGCGTTCGTTCCAGAACCCTATATAATATTTTATTTCTATTTTATATAAATATAACATCTCGGGCAACTACCAAGTCAGATCTTCCACGCTTCCAAAATATTGAAGGCTGTTATAGACGATTTCTTATATGTAATCAATTTGATGTGGACACATTCGTATCACTAATAAGATTGAAACAATTATTTAGAAAAAAGGCCTTGAAGCAATACCCTATTCGTTAATCGCAGCTTTTCTGTTTCAAGTGGAGGTTGTTGGTTTTGATTGTGTGGTAAATGTGTATTATCAGAGCGTCGCGTCACACAGATGTTAAATCCTCTCATACAAAATGGCAGAAATCTAATTATTTTAGGAAATCATCCCTCTCTGGTGATTTCCCTCAGTTTTATAGCACGTATCATACTTAGAACGACTCAATGTTGTTACACTCGTATATAATATACTATCAAACATAATTTATAGACAAATTTGTAAATAAATCAGGTCTTTGAATACAATTTCAAAAGGATTCAGCAAGTACAATAATAATAATAATAAAATATATATACAGCGCCGTTTTATGGTAAAAGACTATTCCAAGGGCGCTTTTGCTTATTTGTTAGCTCTGCGAAACAGAGAAGACTTTAGCAATTTTCTGAAGGCCCCAAACTCTGTTCTTCGCGCACTTCAGAAGGCAATTTATTATATTTGATAGGTCCGTTAACACTGAAACTACGATCAAAGTAAGCCGCTTTATTGGCCCTATCCAATTCCTTTAGAGAATTGGTATTATTTATTAGCATTTATAAATATAATTTTTGCACGTACAATACATTCATACCTACTGTAAACAAAATGCGGATTATAAAAATAAAAATAACACTTCCTTGCACCTTGCGCAAGTGGCGAGTTTATTGCCACATGACAATTTCTTCCAAATAACCATTGTTTCCAGCCCAGAAAAGTGAATATTTGAGTGAGAAAATGAATTGAAATAAATTTATCCTCTGCTGGGGATCGAACCAAGGACGCCCGCGCAGAAGCCAAACGGCTTACCAACTGTGCCGCGGCGGTCGGCATTAACAATATTTGTTTTTAATGTTTACCTCTGTTTTGTATTATTGTCAAATATGTATTTTAAAATACGCTATGTAACCAGTATATTTTTTATTCAGCAAGAGCGTTCTCTAAGAAACCAAAAGCAACTTTGTTTCATAGAGCACTACAAAGCCGAACTATTGGGGCCTTTGGAATCATTCTGAATCATTGAACGGCGCTATACAAATCGAATATATTTTTTAATTGCATATAAGCAAACATTGGATTTTTTTCCCTGTCGGGAGTCAAATATTATTTTTATTGACAATAACATCTCAATAGAGACCAAGTTTATTTCTGGCGCAGTTCCGGGGGGACATCTGTGCGAGACACCGTCACTTAATTTATAATGACTGTTGCTTTCATTGTTTACAAATAAACTAATTTCTCAATAGATGGCGATACATAAAAAGGTTTCTTCGTTACCTCATAGATGGCAATAGTATAATTTCATATTATTCAGGTGAATTGTTTATACATTATTCAAATATATAGAACATTCAAAAATTATATTGATTAGGGAACTCAATAAAGGCATAATTGGTGAACGTTGCACAAGCGTATAAAGTGATCACGTAAACCAGCTGATGACAGGTCGTAAGCCCTGTAGGTGCCTGAGTTCCTGGTTCTTCTATAATATCCCAACTTCGTCTCTTTTGAGATGTTATTGGCGCTATACAAATCTGTATAATTAAATTATATTCATATTTCATACACAAACATAATTAAGATTGGTTAGTCAATCTACAAAACATACCTACACGTTGCTACAAATTGTTAATTTTATAATACTAATGTATAAGGGAAATCACGACAAGTGTGTATATGTTGCTATACATGCAAATATATTTATAAAATAGACGTGATAATAATGATTTTTAAGTAAAAAAATATATTTTATAAAATGGGAAAAATCGGACTGAAATATTTGAAAAGGAAGCCGAACAAATGAATAGTTTGTTTTAGCTAAGTATAACAATATCAATTAATTTCCCTAAATCCATGAAGCTCTTGAATGATAATGAATCCCAGAGTACTGAGCTCTGGAAATGGGATAAGTGTACATTCGACAAAAAGTCGACTCATTGGATGTGTAGGTATACTTTTGATGGCACAGAAAATTCTTTGGAATCAAATCCCATCGCAACTTCGAGATTCATTTACCCTAGCCGCTTTCAAAAGAGATCTGAAAACACTTAAATTTGTCCCATTATCAAATCATAGTATCTTCTTCTCCTCTCATTTTTATAATTTTTATTCTTATTTGATTTCAATGTTTATAATTTTATTCAGATAATTCACTACTTCCACCACCACCACCCGCTCTGCATATGGGGACTGTAAACGGCCCCTTCACAACACGCTAAATGAGCGAAAAAAATGCATAGCACGAAAAGTAGCTCATGGAGCCCTCTATGTAGATTAGCGATTTCGGCACCATAGTGCAAAAAGAACAATCTACGAATGTAGTTGCATGTAACACATGAGATATAACTGTCGATAGGGATACTATGTACAGTTGAAGAATAAGTATCAAACTATTAACCGATAAATCCAAATTATTGAATACTAGCTTTTATGTCCCGCCGTTGGCCAAGAATGTAAAATTGTGAAAGAAAAAGCAATCGTTTTTATAATATTGTCACCCAATTATTTTGCAATATCAGACTACGAAAAGTGGTTTGAAATTTGATTGAGTTTAAGTATTGTAAAATGTTCAAGTGATGGCCACAACCCATTCTTTTTTATATATTGCTATAAAGTGTGAATGAAGTATAATATTTATACAATTTCTGCTCGCATGGAATATGCGTAATGGTTTTAAATATGACTGTTTATCAACGTTGTAAAGAGATTGGTTTGGCCACAACCCCCATTTTTAAATATTATCATCGAAAACAAATTGTAATGTGTACCTATTGAAAATTTAGTAATTTTGGATGTTGGGATGTGGTTAAAATTTGATTAAACAAACGTAGGTACTGAAAAGATCTAGTATTGGTCACATCCCATTCGTTTTTATATTTTTTCATCAAGTGTGCATTATATTTTTGCTCAATTTGACTGAGACTTTTAACGAAGAAGAAGAAGACTTGAACTATAGTAAATAGTTTTTAATTTGAATATAAATGTTGTGAAGAGTTCAGTAATGGCCACAACCCCCATTCTTTAAATATTAGGTGTTGAAAATTATTCAAAATAGGATGATATAAATGGTTTAAATTTAATTAAACAAAAGTATTGAAAAGATTCTAGTGCAGGTTATATCGTCACATCCCATATCCCATTCATTTCATATGTATTTTCATCAAGTGTGCATATCGTTAATAATATTTCTGCACAATAGACTATTAGACTTAAAACAAACCCAAAAGACTAAATAAAAAAGAGAAAAATAAGTATAAGACTATAAGAAATAGTTTGTATAAAAAACTATTCCAATGGTCTACATAAAATAAGTAAAAATACATATACCTAATAGAAGAATTAGACTATTGGAAATAGATTGTATAAAAGCTCACCCAAAGGTCTACAAAAAAGAAGAAGAAGAATATTTAGACTATTGGAAATAGTTTGTATAAATACTGACCAAAAGGTCTACATAAAAGAAAATGAATAAGACTATTGGAAATAGTTTGTATTAAAACTCTCCCAAAAGTCTACGTACTTAAATGAAGAAGAATAATAATTAGACAAAAGGAAATAATTTTTATAAAAAAATGACCCAAATGTATACATAAAAGAAGAAGAAGATGAATTAGACAATAGGAAATATTTTGTATAAAAACTGCCCTAAAGGTCTACATAAAATTAAGAAGAAAAAGAATTAGACTCCAGGACCCGCCGCTTCAGGCCCTTCAGTACCTCCCGTCCCTTTAATCCCTCATTACGTCCCTTCCCATCAGGCCCTTCAGTACCTTCCGTCCCTTCAGGCAGTTTTATACCTCCCGTCCCTTCAGGCCCTTTAGTGCCTCCCTTCCCTTCATTACATCCCGTCCCATCAGCCGGTTAAGAAAAGTTTAAATCCAGAAACCATCCTGGAAGAACCGCGAAGAGATGAAAGAACATTCTTTTCCCAGGATGCTCTACTTAATAGGTAAAATGACTAAATACACGAAGAAGAAGAAAAAAGTTTAAACCCAGATACCTGCGAAGAGATGGAAGGACAGTTGGACCTTCTTCTCCCAGGATTCTCCAACTTCATAGGTAAAATGACCAAAAATACACGATGAAGAAGAAGAAGAAGAAATAAGTTTAAATCCAGATACCTGCGAAGAGATGGAAGGAAAATTGGACATTCTTCTCCCAGGTTAGTCCACCTTCAAAGGTAAAATGACCAAATAGACGATGAAGAAGAAGAAAAAAGTTTAAATCCAGAAACCTGCGAAGAGATGGAAGGAAAATTGGACCTTCATCTCCCAGGATAGTTCATCTTCATAGGTAAGATGACCAAGTACACGTTGAAGAAAAAGAAGAAAAAAGTTTATATGCAGAACCCGTCCTGGAAGACCTGTGAAGAGATGGAGGGACAGTCGGACCTTCTTTTCCCAGGATACTCCCCCTTCATAGGTAAAACGACCAAATACACGAAGAAGAAGAAGAATAAGAAAAAAGTTTAAATCCAAAAACCATCCTGGGCATACGCTCGACAATTCACCAAAGTTTCAATATAATCGGACAAACGGTTGATAAATAAATAAATAAAATAATTTTCCTATAGGAAATCAGTATAGGTATATTATTGTTGATTTGTAAGTAAATAGTATTAGGTAGGTACCTACCTACAACAACCTTCTAAATAAATTCGATTCCTAACAAATTTTATTTGAATATCACATTCTTTCTGTAGCCATGGAAACGATTCGAACACGTAAGTAATATCGAATGGTTCGGATACATTTTTTGAATATGTAGGTACCTACATTGGTTTGTTCGATGCCATAAAAATGAAAATTGTCAGAAAAATCAAATATTATTTACAAATTATGCAATTTTATTATGCCTATATCTTTACTAATAAATAACACATTTTTACAATATATGTCTTAAAACTTGCCGTAATGTCTTGTGTTTCATTTTATTATTTCATAATTACATTTATTTCAAAGGTTTATTATTTTCAAGAACATATTCATTCGGTGGGAAAATGAAATATTGTATGAAAAGATATTAAAATGGCGGCGTTTATGTACAAAAGGCTTACTTTAAAAATAAGTTAAACATTATAATTATACCAAATATTCACCATGTTTTTCACTTAAACGCTAAGTTATACTTCAAAATATATTTTTTTTGTGTAAATACCTACTTCTAACTTTTAAACTAACAGATATTTGCGTGCAAAATGTACACTTTTTTGACAGATATGACTTGGAAAATTTTATATGAAAAAAATAATTATTTAAATATTTTTAAAATTCAGCATTTTTATCGCATTCTTTTTAGCGTGACACTGCATCAGGTATACTGGTACATGTTCGCACTTAAATTAGATTTTTAGATGCTCTTGGTTTTTCAGAAGGCGTGAGACAAACACACACACACACACACACACACATACACACACACACAGACACTAACATTTTGATTGCTTTATTACTTTAGATTTTAAGATATTTTGTTTTCTATACAACACATGTCATGTAGGTATGTATGTATGTCAAGATAGGAATAATCGAAGAGCATGTATGAGACGATGCATGGATGTAAAGGAAGCTAGGAATGTATGCAAAAATAGAGGAGTATGGCGCTCGGTTCTCTCTGCTTACCCCGTAAGGGATATGGCGTGATGGTATGTATGTATGTATGTAAATAAATTGAAATAAAGAAGTTAATGCACCTTACACACATGCCATCAATTAATATGAAGTGCATCAATTAATATGACTTGTAGAGGACACAGAATTTCATACAACTGTTCTTTGAAATTTGTTTTAATAAGTTGGTAACTTTTGATAGCGGGTTGATTTTTGCTGATCAGCTAACGCGGTGGAGCCCCTCACCCGCCGGACCTTGGGGCAGAACCCTTTACTGACCTTGGTGTCTGTACACCGGATAGATAGAGGTTGCGCATGTGAAATTTGTCAGCGGTTAGGGATTCAGCAACACGCTCCGATGCCTAAATAATTTAAGGTTATGTTACTAATTGTACAACATACGTCCACATTAATGGATATACCTAATATATAGGTAATATAATGGAAACAAAGGAAATCTTCATGGAAAAAATGGTCATGAGACTGGATTTTATATCATTAAGTGGCAAAAAATGGAACATAAAATAAGGATGGTTATTATTAATTTCACTGGAATCATTAATAATAATATGACCCTGAATCATTAAACGGCCCTATATAAATTATTTATACTACTATTATTCATTGATTAAAATTCACATTAAGAATATTTATCGAGAGTAGGTAAAAGAGACTATCAAAGACATTTAAATAGCTGAGAGCACAGCTGAGATGTCTCAAAAATATATTCCAAATAAAATTTCAATCTACGTTTAGAACCTACCTACCTGCTGCCTAATTCTCCATTATAAGCATACATTATAATAACGAACATTGCTTTATTTATTTATTTAATGTTGGTTCTCGGGCAACTAACAGGAGAAATTAATATTAATCATTATCACATATTAATTTAACATGCATCCAATTACAAGTTGCCACATATAAATGCTTGTGCTATAGGTGAACGAAATCGGTTGAGGCAGGATTCGAAATCGCGACCACTGGATTACTAGCCCAGCGCGCTAACCGCTCAGCCACCGACTCATCTTAAATTAAAAACTTTATCTCCGTCGGAAATCGAACCCGGAACCTTTGGATCAGCAGTCAGACCAACTGAACCACGAATGGCGACTATCCTCCATCACCTACTTTTTTTACGTTCTTTATTAACAAGAGATTCCACTAGATCTTTTCGAAAAGATCTTCTGAAAACCGTGGATGATGAGGAAAATCGTTTTTTTGCAGGAAGCGATTTTCATGCAGACTAGTGTTATTAATTGACGATTTTATCCATATTATCACTTTGTATGATGCGATGTGCGCCAAGATAGAAAGGAAGCTCTAGTGTTCTGGCGCTCAGAGTGCCAGCTCATTTAGCGTTATCATTTAGTTTAGAGGATCTGAAAATGGCACCATGGCATACGCGGGAACTTCAGACACTTCTTTTTAATGAATGACTCAGTGACTGAACATATTTTAAACTGTCTTTAATCTATAACAAGCGAACCTACTTGCGATAAAATTTACTATATTCATCTAAATTTTGTGTTATATAATCTCTAAGATGTGATACACCATAATACAATAAATAAATCCATAGGTATCTTTACGATTAATGCAAGATTTACATTTTGAAGTGCGGATTTTGATTAGATAATTTAAAACGATCAATTGAATGGAATTGAATACGACAAATGAAATAGAAAGTAGTGTTTGTTGTAGATTAGCTGTCAGTAGCAATGTATGAAAATTGTTCACCCTTGCTTACTCTACATGACTAAACTATACTGCACCCTATTCATCACAAGACTAACCAACCAGAAAATTAACCTGCATTTGAACGTTATTCTGAATCCAACCTAAAAGTATTTCTTTCTTTCGCTGTAGCATGGAGACCATCAGTATCTTCACATCTAACTGAAAAATAATTTACTCTTCCGACATGACCTCGGGCTGGAGGTGTTACTGAAGACTTCTTGGAGAACGTTAAAATCAATCATGTGCCTCCACCACTGTTAATAGAAATATTGCAAATCTGTACCGCCATAGTCATTATAATGTTCTTGTTGGACGAAATTATCAATACATCAATTAAATATGTAGAATCATAAACAAATTGTTATTTATAATTTATTGTTAAGCAAATTATTAGCAAAAAGACTGAAGCTAGTTTAAAAATATTATCTAAAGAAATGTTAAGGAATCCTGAAATAATATTTCGAATTGCATTTTTTTACTGAACGTAATAGACTTGCCCTTTCAATTTATTCTATTAAGCTTTTCTATTTGAAATACAACCAGCTAGACTATGGAATAATTCATGTGATGATGCTAGATCGTCTCAACCTGTAAAAGTATTTAGAAATAAAAAACTTAAAAAAATCATATTATTATGTAATCTAATAATTCTTGAACGATATTTCTTCTGCGTTCCTCAATGGTCTCATTGCTGAGATCAGTCTATATACTCGTATTAAAGCCGTATTTTTTATTTGTTTCTTTGTTTTTTTTTTTTTGTAAAGTGACATAAAATAAAAGGCTTGCCGTTGCTAGAGTGAGTTACAAACGATTGCCTTAAGGCAATAAATCCGCCATTATAACACACTAGTTGGTAAATATAATAAATAATATTTGCGAAAATGTTTCCCATTTGGAATAGAATCCAAAATGGAGCCATTAGTCGGTACAATTTTCATTTGAATTTACTCTTTCACATTTTAATCTCTGCGTCATAGTCTGTCTATTTCTGACATTACGAGTTCAAAATAAAAATTCTTCTCCATATCTCTGTGAGATTTATGAGCAATATCTGCTCACAATTTGGAACTGTACCAACAATGATAATGACCAATATCAACGGTATTTACATAAAAGGTTTTATCAATGAATCACATTTTGCTATATTCAAGACTCATAAAAATAGTTTTTTTTTTAAGAATGAATATGCCATTGTAACAAGTATTGTGTAACTTACGTGTGTGATTGAATAAGAGCTCATGTAATTTTGTGTGCATCCATAATTGGACGTCCAGCATTCATAATAATAATCAATATTATCTTTTTTTATGAAAATTGTAAGCTGGATGTCTGTCGATGTACCCTTTTAATAAAATAAAATAAAAAATAAAATTCCCTAAACTAAGAAGAGTATGTAATAGAACGATATATATGATAGAAGAAAAAATGAGGACATACTATTTTAATAAAATAAAATAAAAAATAAAAATCCCTAAACTAAGAAGAGTATGTAATAGAACGATATATGAGAGAATAAAAAATGAGGACATACTATTTTAATAAAATAAAAAATAAAATTCCCTAAACTAAGAAGAGTATGTAATAGAACGATATATGAGAGAATAAAAAATGAGGACATACTATTTTAATAAAATAAAAAATAAAATTCCCTAAACTAAGAAGAGTATGTAATAGAACGATATATTAGAGAATAAAAAATGAGGACATACTATTTTAATAAAATAAAAAATAAAATTCCTTAAACTAAGAAGAGTATGTAATAGAACGATATATGAGAGAATAAAAAATGAGGACATACTATTTTAATAAAATAAAAAATAAAATTCCTTAAACTAAGAAGAGTATGTAATAGAACGATATATGAGAGAATAAAAAATGAGGACATACTATTTTAATAAAATAAAAAATAAAATTCCCTAAACTAAGAAGAGTATGTAATAGAACGATATATGAGAGAATAAAAAATGAGGACATACTATTTTAATAAAATAAAAAATAAAATTCCTTAAACTAAGAAGAGTATGTAATAGAACGATATATGGAGAGAATGCAAGATAAAGAAGGATATTATATGTAAAATGAAAGTGAATGCCTTGAGGTGATTTGGACATATTGAAAGAATGAACGATGAACGACTGACCAAAAAAATATACATGGGTGTAAGAGATGGAGTGAATAGCAGGGGTCGCCCCAGAAATGGATGGCATGACCATGTGAATGATATTTTGAAAGAAGGAAACATAGGAAGTTTGAACAATGCATGAGACGATGCATGGATGTAAAGGAAGCCAGAAATATGTGCAAAAATAGAGAAGTATTGCGTTCGTTTCTCTCTGCTTACCCCGTAAGGGACATGGCGTGATGGTATGTATGTATTCCCTAAATTATGTGTAAATGCTGTAAAACTAAACGTGAACGATATCGGTCGTGTCAGGATTCGAACTCGCGACCAATGGATTAGTAAACCCAGCGCTAGACCCCATTAGATTTTGAAGGATATCTGATCAGTACTTCTCAATTTTTAACTGACAAATATTTCATAGTGACGCCCAGCTCAGGAAATATAATATTTGATATTTTTATTTTCAAATTGCTAAATATGCACAAAACATTCATAATATGACATTGAAGAATTATCAAGTTTTCATAATAAAATATTTAAATCAAAAATAATAATTTAACAAACTCATTTTTTGAAAATTCTCCATACAAAATTTGAATACTTTGTGAAGTGACTTGATAGTAAGGGGTATAGCGTTGGCCACAGCCCACGCGTTTTTTTATACTTAATATTTGCACTTGAAACTTTCATTTATTGTTTTGTTAGCAATGAATTTTTATAAGTATATAAAAGTTCCACTAATAATACACAAGTAGCATTCTGTAGATGCTCTTTGAGCGAAACACGTCAGTGGTCAAGTATATTTATAAGAAGAAAAAAATGGGTTTTATATGTGAGATGGTGTTTTGCCTCTTGTGGCTGGCTCTTTAAGGGGCACCTGAAATCGATGATAATAAAAAAGAAGTACTATTCTAAGTCGGTAGCAAAAGAATATGAAAGATATTAAAAAAATATTTTGAACGCTTTACATGATGGCGAATTGACCATTATATATGAGTGTGGTTTCACTCAATTGCCAGATATGCTATTTAAATTTTGCAGATGGCCGAGAGTAAATGGTTTTTCATAATACTTTAAGAGGACGCCTGTTGCCAACGTACCTATTTTTTCATCATTACTACAAAACGAATCATTTAAAAAAACTAACTTCGTTGTTTGGATATTTATAAAGAAAAATATTCATTAACTTTCTAATAATATTTTGTATATATTCTTCTACAAAAATAATAAACATACCCATCTTATATTTCCAAAAAAACTATAAAGCTTAGAGCAATATATATTTTTTAAATTAAAGAAGGCAAAAACTGGAGCATTAATGCAAATGTCAAGACATATTTTTCCAGATATTTAGGTCTTCTTTAATTAAAAAAAATATATATTGCTATATGCTTTATAGTTTATTAAAAATCCGTAAAGCATTTCGTGATTTCCCGTCGTATCGTGAGGCAATGATCTACCACTGCATTGATTCACTCGACAACAGACGTACTGTATCTGATATGATGCTTCTCCACAATATTATTAATAATAAAATTGAATCTCCTGTTCTTTTAAATTATATATCTTTCAACATCCCTACCTACACCTGTAGAACTAGACACACTACTCTTTTCCATCTAACCACTCAGCACACTAACTATGCTCAACATGCAACAATCTACAGAATCTATAATACATACAATAGGCATTTCCAAGAGATCGACATATTTTTACTAAGCGTCCCCATATTTAAAAAAATATATCAGACTTAAAATTTCATCATCATACTGCACACATTTATATATACAATTTCACACAACATTCACACAATATCTCACCATAATATGTATCTATTCCTAATTTATCTTAATATACTATAATAACTCCAGTGACAACCTGTACGCTGTATGTTGTCCTCTAAATAACGTTAAAAATCGGGGTACACCATTATTTTTTCACAACAATTTATACAAAACATCGTTAAAAAATTAAGAATTATTTTTCCTCGTTAATACACAAACTATCTAAGTTTTTTTTTCAAAACGCTTTGATTAGTAATAATGATGAAATATGAAATTGTAAAATAGGTACGCTGACAGCAGTCTCCCCCTTAAGTATACTCGAAGGCAGAAGTTGTGTAAAGCTACTGGTACCTATGTATATAAGAAAAACGTTATTTAGCAATGCTCTTCAATCCAGAAATACATTTGTAAGACGATTATAAAAATAATATCGAATCACACATAAAGGAAAGAGTTATTTGATATGATCGGTTTCGAGTAACCGCTTCTTCCTCAGACAATATAACAACTGACTAGGAAATCTTACCAAATGCAAAAAAAAATGGAATTATTAAGTGAAACGGTCTATATTCTCTTATTAAAGTTGGGTCATACATAAATAGTTATTAATCCTTATATAATCTGTAAATATTGTAATATTGTGCATTTTGTTTTTTTTTTTATATAAATAAACATATGCACCACTGATCTTTTGTGTTAATGGTACCTAAAAAAGGGTTTATGTCAAAAGGGTATAGTGACTTAAAGTAATGTTTATTGAATAAACATACCGATTTTAGGCGCTTGTAACAATAATATGATTGGTGTGACGGAATATAGTAGGATTAACTAAGTATACACCGATATGCTCTAAATGAGATTTTGTAGGGTCCGAAATAGACGGCTCCACGAAGATGAATTGGTTAAAAAAACATGCGTTAGCTTCTAACAGATAAATGAAATCATTAGATATTTTAAGAAATTCCTCTTATAGATCGGAGCTTCTCGTTGCTGTCTGTGGGCCTCTTCAAGGTCCCATTGGTCATGCGGATTTTGTGATCTCGAAGAACAATTTTAAAGCCTTTAAGAAGTTCTGTCATAGTTATGGTGCCTTACTATTGTTAGATTCCCATTAAGTTATTTTTACAGAGATCTTGATCACAGCTCTGTTGCTTTCCAATGACAACCCACAAGTGTGAATTGTCACATTAATCGATTGTTCTTTTTGTATTATGGTGCCGCGATTGCCAATCTCTCCATGAGCTGCTTTTGGTGCTATGCATTTATTCTTGTTGCTCACTTAGCGGTCTGTGAAGGGGCAGTCCCCATATGGAGAGCGGGTGGAGGTGGAAGTAGCGAATACCGTAGGCAAGTTGATAACATTTCAATCAGTGATGGGCAAATGCAAGACCTAGACCAGAATGGTCTCCTGTTTTTGCACTTGAATTCACAGGTGTAATCTTGGGTACGCGCCCACTGCTTCCGATCCACCGGCCGATTTCGGATCGGACGACTGTTTCGGACGTTCTCGGACGATACCGGCTTTGACTGTGAACTGTCGTACCGCGTAGCAGTAATCAAATTTTCCAGGTTCATTGCATTAATTCTTCTCCATACGAAATTGGTCTCTAAGACTCGAATGCACTGTCCTAGGTACCTAAATATTAACTCTTAACCTCACTGAAATATTTAGTATTCTTAAGTTAGCAATTGCGTTGCAGATACATCACTAACTAAATACTACGCCAAACTAAAGGTCGATGGCGTAGAATTTCACATTATTGTGTATGGAGAAAAGAGATAGATAGGTTTCTATGGGTTTAGACTGACGTTTAAAATGTTTTTTTTTTGTTATAACATCACCAAAGCATCACAAACATATGTAACCAAGCTCAAACTGATAGCTCAATGTCACGATTTTTCTGAAATTCCAGCGAATTTTCGGCATCTCGTATAGATCGCTGAATACTCTGTTTGGTATTTGATTTGACAAAATGACCAAATACCTATGTGTCGAAGTCGCTAAGATCATCATCCATCGAAAACATCTCGTATTTTAGTATTAAACCACTCGTAAGGTTCCTCACGATCACCCTTACTTTTTGACAGTTTGCAAATATTATTTTACGTCGACGCGCATGAGCCAAGTATTTAGATATGTCTCTGCAGTAAAATTCTCATACAAAAAAGTTGGTATCATTCTCCATTCATGAAGCCACGTGATCTCCTAACTTAAGTGAGCGACTGTGCAATGAAAACATGGTTAGTAGTTAGAATATAGTATTTAGGTCGGACTGTGCATTCGGACCTAATTTTTCATATAGTACTTAAAGTTTCAAAAACAAAAATAGTGTGTTTATAACGTTCCTTTGGAACAGGGGTGGGCCAATTTATTGGACAAAGGGCCGGATTCGGGGATTCAAAACATACAGCGATGCAAAACCAAGATGCGACCACCCTGATCTTGCATTTATCGCTTATTATCACTACTGACCTGCAACCATTATACCCTGAAACCACATTGAAAAACAAATTCGTATGCTATGTGTTCAATAATAAATAGTCAATTTAAACAATCCATGTAGGTAAGTTAATCTGAAGAAACCAACATCCGGCATAATGTCCATTTTACAACACACAATAATCTAGATTCGATAGACACTACAACCACAATCAAATAACAAGATGATTTTGATAGCCCTAACGTCCTAAGAGCGTACTAAAATAAACATACATGGGTTGTTAAAAAGTATTTGGGCGTGGAGTATATTTAGTTTATATAAACAAAATATTTACGCACCATCTAAATTGAATCGAATAATTAGATTAATTTAAACAAAATATTTACGCATCATCTACACTGAATGGAATTAAGTACTATTTGGTGATTTAGTACTTTATACAATGTAATATTTCCACTCATTTTCATCTACAAATAATTGTTTTTTCTTAGTAAAGAATAATTATAAAGTTCAATATATATTTTATTGTTGTTTGTTATTTTTAAGTTTTAAAGATTATCATAATTATTATTTTTTAATGCATTATTAGCTTCTTATTCTCAACTACCTAGTACAAATATGTCAATATGGACAGCAAGTCGATTTAAGCAGTAAACTTATATGGCTGAGAACACTCTTTACGGGTAAAGAGCCATCTAAAAATAAAAAAAAAGTAGTGATTTTCATTTCTTAAGCATAAAATACTCCCAGTAAGTGAGACCATTTCAAATGTCTTGTGAGTTGAAATTATAAAAAAACTTATAGTAGGTATGCACTCTGCGTGATACCGGGTGAATAAGTTAATTTTAAAAAAGTGGTTAAATTTGTAAAATATCTCTATTATATATTAGTGGAGAGTAAAACTCTGTGTTTCACATATTCTTACAAAAAAATAATTAAAATACTATATCCTAAAAGTGTTACCATTTACGACTGATTAAAAAGGGGACAACATGGAGAGCCCTGGGGCACTCCAATAATTTATAATCGATAGAAAAGGGGATCCCCAACTACAAGACAAGGCCTTATTTAGCGCCCTCGATGATTTATGATGATTTGATTTTTATTGAATTGTGGGCGCCACAATTGTAAAACAAGGGTATGACGACGCTAACTGATAAATGAACTTAATTGAAAACTTCAGGAGGGACGAGATTAGATAGTTGATATTTCTTTATTTATTTGTAAACACTTTTTTATACCCTTTACAAGTGACGAATTTATTGTCAAACGGCAATTTCTTCAGACTAAGCTGTGTATCCAGCCCAGAGAAGCAATAATTACGTATCTGGTTCATCTATGAAATAGTCACGAAATTTCCAAACTAGAAAAAAAAAATTCGTAATAATAATTATAGGGGCATCAAATATTGTGTATTTCCTTGCAACTAATAAAGTACGGCTACGCATGCTTGCGCAAAAAAGTTTTCCAATGAAATTACACAATATAGGATTTAATGACATAGGTACATCCTGCTTCAATGGGGACATGGTATGATGGTACTCAATAGTTTCTCGTTTGAACTATTAGAAAAGGGAGGAGTTTCAAAATACAACTCCACCAAAAATAACAATTAAAATAGTTGATTAATATGGGATCGATTATAGGAATGAGACTTAAGCTGTCCATTGTAGAGGCATAGCTTAATAGCTTTTAAAATTGTTGAACATCTTTACACGATAAAGCAACAGCTAGACAAATAACTGCTCCATATAAATAGTTAATAATTGTTTTGTGGTGTATTAACAAGCATGTTAAGTTGTGATGGTTTATCAGAAATCAGAAGAGCGCTCTGTTTTTGATGGGAAAGGTATCGGTTATAATTGGTTTTATTACAGCTAATGGAAACAATTATGGCCATAGTTCAAACAAATAATAAAGGATAACGATTCTAATAATTCCGTTTGATTAAGTCTACCACCCAAACGGGGATTTAAATTAGACAAGAAATATATTTTGTAATTTGTTGTTATGGTTGTGTTCGTATAATTTGGAATAAGTTGATTTTTTTTGTTTTATTTATCAAATTTGAGCTTCAAACTTTATAACATACTATCAGATAATAAAAAATGGTATATTAAGATATCATAGTAAGATATCAAGCTAAATATAATGCTAGTTATAAAAAAGCGAGAACATGAGAATTTGATACATGGTATAATTTCCACCAACATGGTATAAAATGATAGTATTTCTCAATTGTCATCAAGATTCACACTACAAAATATAAATATTGCCGAATTGTCATCAACATCTAATGATCATAATGCCAAATCGTCATCAATATTATATAGAGATGATTTTGTCACACTGTTACCAAAATCTACATCATAAAATGAATATGTTGCCACATTGTTACCAAAATCTTTTCAAAAATGATAATATTGTCGAAATTGATACCAAAATCAAGATTATAAAATTTTAGTAGGTGCTTCCCGATTGTCACCAAAATCTACGTTTCAAAAAGAGAATATTGCTCAGTTGTCATAAAAATCTTTATTAGAAAATGAGTGTGTTACCAAATTGTCACCAAAATTTACGATACAAAAATATAATTTTGCCGAATTGCCACCAAAATATAGTATTGCTCCATTGTCATCGTTATACGTAACAACTTACTAAGGATGCGACATTGACCTACAGAGGAAGTCAATTAGCATCTTCAACCGTTTAAATTATTTACATCACCGAGAACTGATATTACCGGAAGCATTTTGAAAAGTAAAAGCTGTTTCAGAAATAATCGATTATCTGTGGATAGTAAATGAATCATTTATCATGAATACTAATAGTTAATCGCCGCGTACGAAGACCGTTGTCATTTTGTATTCAAAACCAATAGAAGATTACTGTTTTCAAAATGATTTACGATGTGTTTAGTTGAATTTTTTTTCTACAGATGTCATGAATAGCTTCCCTCCTTACGATATGCACATATTGATTTGATCATTCTATAAAAAATCAAAGTTAGTGAGTGTAAAATGTTAAGATGCTCTGTAGGTCGGTGGAATTCCATTATCCGGGTTCAAATTCTTCGATCAAATGTTGATCTAAGACATGATCTCGTAAGGGCCAATTCAAATCGGACAAAATTGGTATAATGTGAAAAAAGAAATCGAATTGTTTAAAAAAATAAAAATAAAATTTAAGTCCCGATAACAAACACGTAGTTATTTTTTGTTATTAATTTATTAAATTTTAATGTAAACATACATATGTGTTCAAAGGCATGACCCAATCTCTTGCAACCAATCTTCTTCAAAATAACAGTAAAAGAACGTCAATAAATTCGCCACGTGCAAGGAAGTGTTTATTATTATTATTATTATTATTAAAAGAAAAGAAAAAAACATAACAGACATTACAGAAACAAGCAAAGGAAGATCTTTAATAATGATTTGAGAAATATGATTCCTTTTTGTGTTTTTCTGAAATATTTGTAAAGATCAGATGAAGAAACATCATCGCATAATTAATTAGATGATCTAGCTGATGGTTAAGTACGTGTAAAGAAGATCTCAAAACTTCAGATGAGTATTTAGGAATGTTATTTGTTTTTATATTTGGTTTTTTGATGAATTGTATCGTCAACAAATTCTTAATAAATTCTTCAAAATCAATTCTTCAACAATAATACATTACAAGTATATTTGTATCGTCAACAAATCTTTACATCCTGCGTTGCGAATTTACAGTGAAATTGAAAATTCTTCAAAATAAGCTGTTTCCAATCCAGAAAAGTAACTGTTGGAGATTGAACCCAGGACTATGATACATACATAAAACAACTCGGTACTATGTCACGGCGGTCAACAATAATACATTACAAGCAAAATATTTTGTTAATACATTGATAACAAGTCGATATAAATACCTACATTTCAACAGCCATGCATGAATGTTTTTATAAATGGTATTTGGAATGCGTCATATACAAAGTGGTAAATACAGGTTTATAACAGGCGTATAATTTGATTCGTTTTCGATTGAAAACGTAGCCATACTGATGTTTTGTCATTTTGTGCAGTGTCTTCAATTATAGGTATATGAGTGATTCCTCAAACCGCATGAATGCGGTTCACGTCACATTACTATAAACGATGATTCAGGTTACATCATCAGCGTTATTTAAACTAACTATTGAACCGCTGGCTATTGCATTACAAAGTTGACAAGTGTATAGACTGGACATGGGTGGGGCAACCATATATTACTATTTATTTTTTTCTTACTATTCGTATATAATAATTGGTGATGATTCTGAAACGATAAACAACGATTGACTTTATCACAATACAAAATGGGGGCAATCATCAATATGGAATGGTAGTTATTCTGAACGCACATCATTGGATTGGTCTGTTGAAAAGGTATTGAAATAATAACAAGCGGTCAAAGCGTGTTGTTTAAATTACAGTTTGATGTTTTTTTGGGTTAAATATTTGGATTTTCAGTTAAAAAGGCACAAAAATATGCAGATTTGCTTACTTGTTTTCAGTACACCTAGACTACCCAGACTTTGAACTATTAGTCTTGCTGAATATACTTCAATTGGCAACCCCATTAGGGACATGTCACATGTCGTAATGTAGTGTATGTATAATATACGTAAAGTTTAGAAACCACTGGATGAGTGGCTATTGATACATACGAAGGTGACAGCCACGTCATTAGGACTAAACTAAGTCAATATAATTAAATTAATGATGACATACATAATATACACGAGTTAAAAGGGTTATATTAAGTTAATCGATTCTCGTTTTTGTCAACATAACTTCAAAACATTTTTTACTATTACATAATATATTCCATAACAGTGGAGAGTTATGATTAAAAAAATTTAAACATGTTTTTTACATCAATTTCTCAGTGGCTATTATGAAGAGAGTGTGAATGAGTTTCATCGTGAAGATTTTCGTACATTGCGTAGGTACTATGAAATTTCGTTACCCCTGTACAGTCCAAACAGTTCAATTTACTTCATATTTTATAATTTGTGTCATATGTTACAAGTGTATTTTCTTAGAGCTAATAAGTTTTTCATAGACATCCTACCATTTCTTCTCTGTGATTGCATCAATCAAAATATGTAAATAGTAGCTGTTAATTACCCGAGAGTCAAAACGAAAATAAAATTCACAGTTGAATTGTGAATTCAAAATCCGATCTATTGCAAATGTATTCAGTGTTTTTTTTCCTGTTTAATTCATTAGAAGTAAAGACACAGCATATAATTATTAACAAATAAGGGATTTGGTGCGATAAATAAATAAATTATCAGATTAGAGTTACCAACTATCGATGGATTCCCACATATTTATTAGTGATCAAAATTAAGCGATAAACTAGTCAATAACGCACTAATTGTAGAACATCAAACAGTACCGAAAAAAATAACGAATTAAGGAAATAAAACATCCAGATTAAAAACAATTCGACTAGGAGTAGATGAAGTTGGAGAGGTATTACGTGAAAGAAAGATAAATTACGGGGATTTTAATGGGATAGATGAGCTTCGCGGTTTGGTTAACCATTTAGATAATATTAATGGCCTCCAATCACTGAATTAGAGTTGTAAAGATGTTTCAGCCGTAGAATTCCGTCGGCCTGAAGCATTTGCCACTAATAGACAAGTTAATAACATCTTCCACGTGGTCGGACACGCTTGTTGGTATCGAAAGCTCGGCCAATCAATAACAACAAAGCGATTTGGGAAGCCACGGTTAGGATTTAGAAAGATTAAGATAGGTTCTAATTGAAAGATTAAACGAGGATAAAAATCAAAAAGCAAATAAGGAGGGAGAAAAGGTAAGCTTATTATTTCTAGTTGTCATAGCTGTTTCATTTATTTTTTTAAACCTCTCCTTAAAAATCATGCAATAGCGAAGTTTGCAGATAAAACTAACGTTACGCTCGATTCCGACTTCGCAATTTGCATACTTCTTTAAATCAGATGCAAATTGTGTCTATTTTTTGCAAAATGACCGCTTATGTGATCATGAAATTAATAAAAGGAATCTTTTTAAAAGCACCTTTATAATTTAAACATAGATACATCAATTATTACGACATACAGCAAACAAAACATATCAAGACGAAACACGTAACATGGTATATTTATCAATCCATGTAAACACGATTAAACCATGTGAAATCCTAAATATCCACTATTCCAAAGTAGTGTAGAGTAAAAACAATAAAGAAACGATACATAAAATTCTCGGGGTGACTAAATTTGGACGAAAACCAATGCAGACAAATATCACAGCAATGCTAAAAAAGGAATATGCAATGCGCTAAAGAAACTAATGTAGAAACAAGTTGGGAAAAATACCTGCAACAGTATGTATTATAAATTAAGAACGTCACGCGAGCTTTGTCAGTTGTAACAGTCAGAGTACAAATCGATAGTAAACCCGTGATCGATCCGCTGACCCAGTAAATATTAACCATCAACCCAGTATGACAGCGTATTATATTTACATTAGATAAAAATGTACTTTAATTAATAAGAAGGGAAGATGGATGCCTTATCCAACTGTCGATTTGTTCAGGAGAACTTTGTTCTCTTAACATATCGACAATGTTTCAAGCCAGAATACGCGAGAATTGTATGGAGAGGTCTACTTTTTTCACGGCTTTTCCAACTTTGAAGTCAAAAAACACCAACTTAGAGGCTTCGCAGCATATATGTTCCATACACGGATTTACTCAGAATTCGGAGTAGAACATTTCGTGTGTCTGTGTGTGTGTCTGTGTGTGTGTGTCCGCCCCCCCCTTATAACTTTTGATCCGCTCAATTTACAGAGCCTAAAATTTCAGAATATATAAACAGTGACAGGCCTACAAAACTTTTATACTCGGAATTTTGAATTTTTGTTTCAGTCAGGGGTTATCAACTTTTGAATTTTTATTTTATTTTTCCATATATCTCAGAAACCATAAACGCTAGAACGCTGAAAATTGGTACAAACATAGACAAATACAAAATCTCAAATTAGTTTTTTCAAAAAAATTCCAGGGTTTCTCAAACATTTTTTATTAAGAAAAATATTTTTTTTATGATAAATTTATGAGTTTAACTGCCTATATTTCCAAAACTTTTACAATTATCGAAAAAAGCCGAAACACCCCAACTAGATAATTTAATTTTCTATAAAAAATATTAACATTGTAGTAGAAGATCTCGATTTTTTTTAACAATTTTTTTAAAAATTGAATTTAGTGACGACATCGCTTCATACATTTTGTATGGCAGTCGCCTATACACAATATGTAAGAAGACTTAATAGTTTGATACTTCATCTCCAAACATACATACATACCATCATGCTATTTGCATATTCTGGGTAGGAAAAAGGATCTTCCTCCATACTATCCTATCTTGACATACATATGTTGTATAGAAAACAAAATATCTGAAAATATTCAATAATTTGTATCTATGGGTTTATAGTTTGGTACATATTCTTCAACTATACATACTATCGCTATCGACAGTTGGATCTCATGTGTTACATGCAACTAGTAATAAAGAAAAATAGTAGCAAAAAGACCGAGGCTGGTAATACATTATTACAATTAGTCGGTCTTCGTGGCTTAGTATGTTTGATATTTGATTCCGGAGTCAAAGATCTTGGCCATCCCGGGTTTCATTCCCGGTGGAGACACAGTTTTTCCACTGTATATTCAATCTGGATTTGTGAGACGATTCACCACGATACTACATACAGTGGGGAGTTGTTATTGGGTAAGTATTGAATTAACATTTTGACATTGCACCTGTTAGTTGCCCGAGAAGCGCCGAGAAGCAACGAAAAAGATTTCTCGGAAAACTTTGAGCAATCTTGCAATTCCTTTCTATACTCTTTTATTTCCCAATACATAGGATGCTTCATGGGAGAGCAGTAGTTATGCTGAATCATATCACGCCTTTTGTTGGTGTATTTGACATCAGCGAGTATAAACTTAAGAGATATCCAGGATTTACAACACAATTGATTGATCTGATAAAGATATGACAAAGAAATGAAACAATAGATAAAAAAACACATGGTGTAATCAAGAACACACCCGGGTGGGATTTGAGTTGTGATCTTAGGGTTTAAAATATTGATCTACGTCATAACCGTTCTATTCTTAGAATGGTCAGAAAATAAGTACCGTAGATGAATAAAAATCTACTTGTTAGTTCAGAAAGAACATTTTTTAAGTATGGTCTAGAATTTAAGATAAAGATAATTTAATAACACAAGTTCAGAAAGATCTACTGAACATTGGTTAAGTCTTATTGTCAAATATTGGTGGCTACCTCTATGTACTTTTGATGATGTCATTCACTTTTCTGAAATTAGGTATATAATCACTAAACAATTATATTGGCACCAAGATAACGAAAGAAGCAAAGTTTAATAGCAAAAGCAAACGTACCTCACCATACCTTTTTCAGGTTATTGTGAACCTTTTCAAAGCACTCATATTTTAGGCATACCCAAACAATGGAAAATATTGTAACGACACTTTTAAAATATTATACGACGAAAATTCATGATATTGATTTATTTGGTTTGTCGACGGACAATTTTTGGTGAAGTTCCATGGTAACAGAATGAAACACTAGTTTTAGTTTCATGGTCTATGTCTGGAATGTCATAGCGTATGGAAATGTATTCATTTTCGGAATATGATATAGCCCGGAAATGTTTTAATTGTTAGGAAATTTATTCATTGTGTGGAATATTATATATCTGGGAAATTAATTCATTGTCTGGAATATGATATTGTTTGGAAAACCATTCATTGTCTTGAACATATTGTTTGAAAATGCATTGATTGTTTGTAGTACGTCGTCTGAATAAGTATATGATATTGTCAGTAGATCCATTCATGGTCTGCAATATGATAGCGTTTGGAAACGCATTCATTGTCTGAAATATTAATAAATATATTCATTGTCTGGAATATGATATTGTCTGGAAAACCATTCATTGTATGGAACATATTGTTGGTATCGTCTGGAATAAGAATATGATATTGTCAGTAGATTCATTCATTGTTTGGAATATGATATCGTTTGGAAATTAATTCATTGTATGATACGCGTCAAAAAATTTATTCATCGAAAGAATATGATAATGTCTGGAAATGCATTCATTGTCTGGACCATCATATTGTCTAGAAATGCATTCAGAGAGGGTCATTCGGGTCTCTGAATGGACCGTTTAAGCTTGAATCTATTTTAGTGTTACCTATATTAGTAAAAAAGAAACAAAACAAAATCAATGTCTCGACACAGTCTCGAGAGATTCCAAAAATATAAATACAGGGAACGTGCAAAAGAGACCGTGTGATCTTTCGACGGAAATGCGCAGAAAAAATGAGAAGACTTTCTTTGATATAAGAGATCCAAAACGAACTAAAGTTCTCTGAAAAAACTTTCAAAGAAAATGTTCATAAATATTTAAAACACATTTTAGATTAATTACACTCATTAGCATTCATTTCTAGGACATGCAATTAATATCCCTTTATACTATGTAATATCTTATCCCTCTCATACCTAATGTTCATGTATGTGTGTGAGTGAGTGTGAATCGATTGTTTTTGACACTTCATTATGTTCTTCTTATAGGTAGATTATTATTTGATGTTATACTTGCTTTGGCTCTGTAAATAAATAAATATCAAAGAAAAGTTTTCATTTATAATCTCCATAATAAAACATACAATATCACGCCGTTTCCCTATTTGGGGTAGGCAAAGAGAATCGATCGCCAGACTTCATCGATAACATACATGTATTGCCTCATTTACATCCATGCACCGTGTCACACATGCTATCAATTATTTTGAATTTGTTTATTACCATCTTTCAAAATCTCATTTATATGATCATGCTAACTCTTTCTCGGCCGACCCCTTCAATTGAAAGAGATAATGCAAATGTAAAATAATATTACGTGCGAAAAACGGACCATCACGTATAAAGCGAATAATGTCGTCATTATTCGTCTTTTTCGAAGATTTTTCTTCTCTACGTTATAATAATAATAAACCGTTTATTTGTTGCCATTATTGTTACATCACATAAAAACAAAAAAAATATACAATTTTGAACTACAATAGACAACAAAAAGGCTATTGCTCAGCTGCGCACTACCAGCTATCCCTGGAGTGCTGCTGGTTTTCAGCAAAGCCTTGGGACAACACACAAAACATATAATGACGTATATGGGACATGGCTAATATACTAGTGTTTTTGGGGTGTTTGAAACAATTATTTTTATTTTTCTGGAGCAAGGATTGAATTTGTTCTTCCACAGATATACAATTATTAATTGTTTTCAGCAAAAAAAAGTATAAAATACATACCTACCTGTGAAATGTGCCTATAGAAATTAAATAAAGATAATCAAAAAAACGTTTAAATAGTGACGTTAAGTCTACCAATACTATCTGCCAATAATCTACCAAGACTAATCATTATTCATGGATGATTAGCCATAAAGTTTATACAGTAATTTAAGACTTAATGGTCTTTGGGCAAGACGGTAACGGGAAATTGTTATTTAATTGTTTATGTCAATCAGTAAAACATCACTGTCGTTAGTCGAAATTTGTCACTTCACCGGTCATAAACAACACTAGATATACACATACTTACTTCCTACATAGTTTCATCTTTAAATGCTGAGGTGGTATGAATACGTTGAATAAATCATTAATACAACGAGTGGGTAGTGGCCAATACTAAACTCTCTGAATATTTTTATAGTAACATATACTCTGTTCGGTTTTCGTATTTTTATGTATATTGTCTATGTTGGTACAATGATAATTTTGATTATTTGTCTGTGCAATAATACGAAACGGATAGCCTAGTCTTCACACCATTTTTTTTAAACATAACCTACAAAAGTTTGGTAAAAATACCAATTTAGTCATTTATTTTAATATTTTAGTTACTTTTTTTTCATTTATAATTGCAACTGGCTCACGCCAGTCGCAATTATAACTACAAACAAACCTAACCAACCTATTTTTACCAAACTTTTGTAGGTTAGGTTTACAAAAATGGTGTGAAGACTAGGTTATCCATACGAAACGACCTGCCGCTCCTTGCCTCAATCCTCCCACTAGCCCGCTTATCCTGTACTTTTAATCGTCAATAGCCGTCAAGAGTGCGGCCTATCGTGCGCCTTATCGATCTACATAATATATGAATCAACATTCAATTAACCAAGACAACAATGAAAAATAATAAATAGATTATCTGTGTTATATGTGCAGTGAACGGGCTACAAGGCGGTATATTTGGTGAGTCCTTTGATCCATCCTATACCGGTATACAAAAAGTGTGTGTTCCATAAAATCTCCTCTTATATTATACAGTCCACAAAACCAACGTCGATTCGTAATTCGGCGATCGGCGCATAAATACTCAAACATTGCATGATATTTGATGGCAATTTTTTTAACATCCTAATAGTGAGACGAAGTTGGAATATTATAAGAGAACTGGAAAATCAAGGCACCAACAGGGCTTACGACCTGTCATCGGCTAGTTTACGTAATCACTTTATGCGCTTGCACAACGTTCACCAATTATGCCTTCTCATTATGTTCTCTATATGTTCATCACGAAAACCTTTTCGACCGAGAATAAGCTGAAACACCATCGCCAGGACCGTCAGCATCGCGATTCAGGGGCACATCTGTATGAAAGCATTGTCACCTCACGTATAAGGACTGTTGTTTTCATTGTTTATAAAACAATTTCTCAATAGATGGCGTTACAAAAAAGTTTCTTCGTCACTTCATAGATGGCAATAAAAGCGGCAATTATGGGGTCCAAAACTATCCTGTCTTTGAATCCGGAACCAACCATACACATTGAGAAAATTTCATTGAAATTGGTTGGGCGGTTTCGGATATTAGCGTGTACGAACATCGTGACACAACATTTTTATATAAGATTAAAAAAATAATTTACTTATTTATTTTAATTTTTGTACATAATATAAACAAATATAATGCACACTGGCGGGCTTATTGCCATTAGGCAACTTCTTCCAACCAACCAGATTACAGAGTGACAGAATTATATAATATGTACACCAACTAAAAATGAAAGCTAAAAAATAATAAAGAAAATATACATAAAACCCAAGTTGCAAAAAAAACATCATAGTAAAAAAAAGAATTGGAAAAGAATAAGACGAGGAAATCGAGATCAGGGAGGCAAGTCTGGTCCGACCGGCGAATCAAAACCCTCGTGATTACCCATATCACGGATATAATTATCATATGGAGTTCTATGACATCTAAAGATATTATAGAACTCCATATAATAATTATATCCATGATATGGGTAATCGTGAGGGTTTTGATTTCGCCGGTTGGACCAGACTTGCCCCCCAGGTGTTTAGGGATAAATATTCCTTCTTTAGTAAATATTACGTAGCAAAGGGAAGGAAGGAAAAGGAGAGGGATCAGGTATTTGAGTTTTTTAATGAATATATTTCGTAAAAATGCATTCACGAATTGTCAACTTTTAAATGAGAGAAAAAGTATGTGTGTACTGGAGAGCTAAGCGTTGGTCACAACCCAACATTTAATACACTATCGCTTAAAATATTTTGTTGTAACGTAAACATTATTAAATCCGCGAATGAAATAAATGTTTGTGTGTGATAATGGCAATGCTGAACCACGTGGCATCAGGAATTTGTGTGTCGGCCAACAAATTTGGCAGATACACAAGTCGATGAACTGTCGCGGCCTTAACACGTGAGTTTAGTATATAATATTATTCTTGCTAACTTACTAATATTACACTCTGCTGAGTACTACCCACCTATTGACTGAATGGATATATCTTCAGTGATGTTTCACTCCCTTCTTCTTCTTCTCTTCTTTTCGTTGCGAACCTTGGTGCGTTACATGGATCTGAAAACAACGAAAAACACACATTTAATCTTTTGACAAACTTTATGTTTCAACAGAGACTACGAAGTTGGATAGTATATTTATAGGAGAACCAGGAAATAATCAGGCACCTACTGGACCTGTTATCCGTGATGACTTTTTATGACCATAAAATATATATGTTTGTTGAGGTATCTAATGATTGAGTGCAGAAAGTCGAGATTGTGCTATTTAATGTGGAACGGGAACAATCATCTGGTTCATAATTGCGTATAAATGTCAATATATATATATATATATATATATATATATATATATATATATATATATATATATATATATATATATATATATATATATATATATATATATATATATATATATATATATATATATATATATATATATATATATATATATATATATATATATATATATATATATATATATATATATATATGTTATATTTGATGTTTTCACGGGTGAAATATGTTATAATATTTTTATCTCGGTTTTCCCGTGTCAGTAGGTCTTGACTAAGACCATTTGTCTTCCGACGTTTCGCCTGAATATCACCAGGCATTTTCAAGGACTTAACGAAAAGCACGCGCGCGACACACGTCTACTCACACTGAAAGCTCACCGTCAAGTGACTCGTAGCGTACAAGATGGCCGCTTATGTCAAATATTGTTAGCGCGACGTGATTGGCTCCTTGTGACACGCCCACCTGCTGTCGTGTTCGTTGGTAATAATATTTTATCATTATTTTTGTGTTGTGATTTATTGTTAATTTTAGTTGTGACATTAATATTATTATTGTTGTGTTTTGGGGTTATTTTCGCTATGGTATTATTAATATTATTATTGTATTGTTTGTCATATAAAATGTTCTTCCAGGTACTAGGCAAACGAACTCCGTCGTCCCGATTGTTCGTTTGCCTAGTACCTGGAAGAACATTTTATATGACAAACAATACAATAATAATATTAATAATACCATAGCGAAAATAACCCCAAAACACAACAATAATAATATTAATGTCACAACTAAAATTAACAATAAATCACAACACAAAAATAATGATAAAATATTATTACCAACGAACACGACAGCAGGTGGGCGTGTCACAAGGAGCCAATCACGTCGCGCTAACAATATTTGACATAAGCGGCCATCTTGTACGCTACGAGTCACTTGACGGTGAGCTTTCAGTGTGAGTAGACGTGTGTCGCGCGCGTGCTTTTCGTTAAGTCCTTGAAAATGCCTGGTGATATTCAGGCGAAACGTCGGAAGACAAATGGTCTTAGTCAAGACCTACTGACACGGGAAAACCGAGATAAAAATATTATAACATATATATATATATATATATATATATATATATATATATATATATATATATATATATATATATATATATATATATATATATATATATATATATATATATATATATATATATATATATATATATATATATATATATATATATATATATATATATATATAGTAAATTATATATAGTATTCGCTTGTTATACATATGACTTGTGAGGAGCATTTTAGAATATAATACAACAATTTGGTCACCATATTATAGTAATCAGATTCAACTAATTGAAAAAGTACAACGAAAATTTCTTAGGTAGGTATATAAATTTTAAATTGAATATACCCAGAGAACAAATGGATTACAATATCATTATGCATTGGACTGATTTAACTAAGTTATCTGATTGTAGAATAATTTTTGATTTAATTACACTACACAAAATGGTACATTCAAGTTTTGACAGCCCTGCTCTTATTGAACAAATTGTATATCATGCGCCAGTACGTTCTAACAGGCAAACGGTACCTTTTTACTACGAGTATTCTAACGCACGTACACTACAACAATATTGTTCGTCAATAGCAAGGATTCATTATTTGGGTAATGCATACTCTAGTCTAGGCGATATTTATTACTTGTCATTGTCAAAATATAAAAACTTATAGCATCAATATTTCTTGAAGCAAAATGTCAATTTTATTTCGTTATAATGTGTTATTATTGTTTTATTTACTTTTTTATTTTTTATTTTGAATTTATGGTATTTTGAATGGGGCTCTCTTTTAACTTTTTCTCTTTTTCTATCTCTCTTGTAATCCATCTTTATGTTACTTTGTTGTTAAATGGTTATTTATATATATTTTTTTTTAATCATTTATTTAATTATTTGTTTCTGCATCTATATATTTTGTGTATTGTTTATTGTATGGATGTATACATATTTTAAGGCATCTCTTTTTTAAATTATGTTTCATGGCTTATTTTCCAACTGTTTTTTTATGCTTCATTCTTTTTTGTACATATTATATACTTTTTTTTTTGTTTTCAGTTTATAATATTATTGTATGTATTAAACGTATTTGTACTATTTTATTTTGTATGTAATTGTAAAAGGCTATTTAGCCGTTGATGGAAGTAATAAATAAATAAATAAAAAATAATATAAATAATATAATAATTAATATAGATGGGTCGATGGCAGAACGGTTAGCGCGCTGGGCTAGTAATCCAGTGATCGCGAGTTCGAATCCTGCCTCGACCGATTTCGTTCACCTATAGCACAAGCATTTATTTGCTTATTTTAGGGAACGTAGGAAGATGTATATGTACTTGTATAACAAGGACATATTCATTAAAAAAAATGTAAACTGCTCTTCCTAGAATAGGATTTCCATGTTGGGTAGCAGTAATCTACTTATTGTTTTCATTATAAATATGTTGTGATAAAAGGTAAATAAATAAATAGTAAAATATTCGATGCACATTGATTCAATTGTACGAAGAGTTGTAGTCAAAAAGTGTAGTGTAGGTTCACTATTTTTCTTCTTGAAATTAAGAAAAATCTTTAATTTCAAGAAGAAGCTTATAGAATGCACTCTCTACATGGTACTTGGTGAGAAAATGATAACATTTGCTTTACGAGCAAGATGATGATGCATAATGAGGTGATGGATATGTGTAAAAATAAAATAAAGTGGTATTCGGTTCTCTCTGCCTACTCCGCGAAGATGATGGAGTGATAGTATGTAGTCTATGTAGATGAATACTATTACATTCATAGTAGTGGAGAGTAAAAAAATATACTTGTCTATAGAGACACATACAATACACTGTGAAGTTGATAACTCCATTTTTCCATACAGAAGCTGTTTTAATTCTGTTATGTACATTTTTCATGCAAAAATATGCAATTTCACACTTAATATAACAGAACATAGATTTTGATTTTTGTTTTTAAAGGTCGACAAAACCTGGATGTCTTTGTGAAGTGTGCATTTCTGTTGTATCAAAAATTCAAATAAAAAAATACAAACGATTTTTAAGACCGTGAGAGCATTGAGAAAGTTTTGACAGATGAAATCATAGACAATAAATTAACACATATCTATGGAAAACTAATCAGCTCTAAGTTTATGCGCTTTACACAAATGATATCAATATGAAGGCAATCCGACTTAAATTTTGGGCTGTAGAGAGGACACAAAAAAAACGTAAATGAAAAAATCAGAGAAGAAATGAAGGGTGGTCTATGGAAAACTAATAAGCTCTAGGTGTATGCACTTTACACATAGGATGTAAATATGATGTCGATCGGACTTATAGTTTGGATTGTAGATAAGACATAAAAAGGATACGGTGTACGTCTTACACACAAACTCAATAGTGTGTACTCTCTACGTAAATACCTGTTGGGAAAATGATGTAAAAAATACACTTAATTATGAAAATATGACTCTCCACTATTCCTAAGTTGTGGAGAGTAAAAAGAAATTGGACTTCGTTTAAAAATACGGAGCTTCTAAAGTAAAACACTGTTAACTATGAAAAATGAAACGAATCACATTGTGCAAACATTGTGTTTTATGATAGTTTCTTATAATAGTTGGCAATATTTCTTAAGTTTAACTTATGACACATATGTAGTTAGCGTTTAGGGTAAATTGAAGAATGCAAAACACCTTAGAATTTCTCGCCCTTCATCTTAGCAATCATAACGAGCTTTTAGCATCTTGCAACACTGTTCAACACTGTTAACGAATCGTGACAAACGATGCAAATAAATCATTTTAATAAATTAAAAAAAAATAATCAGCGCATGGTCAGTCCTGTTAACATTCGTTAAAAAGTCTCCCAGTCCCATACATGTTCGACTGTTGTTAACGATTTTAAGATTTCCATCTTTCATAATATCGTTCACATGGTCGTGTCGTCCCTTTCTTGGGCGGCCCCGACCTCTCATTCCATTCCTGTCCGCAATGTATATTTTCTTCGTCGGGCGTTCCTCATTCATTCTCCCCATGTGGCCAAACCATCTCAATGTATGTAGATATATTACAAATATAAAAAATACCCTTAAATTTTGCGAAATCATGACTCCACTATTACATAGTAGTGGAGAGTAAAAATACGGAATTAGTTCTATTGAAATTTATTTGATTATAAAATAACACACGCGTTTCGTGAAAGGCACATCGTCAGAATAATGACGATGTCATACATTATTCTGACGATGTGCCTTGCACGAAACGCGTCGATAATCAAATAAATTTCAATAGAACTAATATTAGGTACATACCATGAAGTTCTATCAAGAATTGTCGATCAACAAACTAAATTTAGCCATCTCAATGTGTTCACTTTCATTCTACTAATGACATATTTCTTCATCTTACATTATTTCCTTGTGTCCTCATTTCTTACCCTGTCATACATCGTTAATTACAGATTCTATCAATTTTGTTTATAAAATTGTCAAGTTGCTCATCAATAATTCACCGTATAAACATCTTTTGGACAAAATAAGTCGGAGATTATATCGATAAAATCGACATTTTACAAAATTCCGAATGATTGGTTGCATTAATGACTGCGTCACACGAAACGTAATTCTGATGCACATAACAGGGGTGCTGTATAGTAATGCATTTATTTGTATGAGGGCGCATTAATGGCGCATAATACTGCTCCCCTCAACGCTTCTCTACAAGATTTATATGTAGGTATGTATCTACCTATTTATATACACCACTGTCAAGGGCAACATGCGCAGAGTTTGTACGGTAAAATGATGAATAATTTGGTGCCAAAAATAAAAATATGCTGTTGCTGAAAGTGAGGGAAATAAATTAGATGGTGATTTTTTTATTGCTCATACCTACTCCTAAATCAGTCATTCTTTAAGGGAGAGATTATGAGAATATATACATACATTAGTCGTGTAGTTACAAATGTCTCGAAGACAACGTTCACCAATTATGCCTTCTTATTGAGTTCCCTATCAAACCAAATACTGAAAGTTCTATATATTTTAATCGCGAAAATCGTTTGAAAATAAGTTAAAAACACCGTCACCATCTATGAAGTGACGAAAAAACTTTTTGTAACGCCATCTATTGAGAAATTGGATTGTGAACAATTAAGAGGACATATACATACAATCTAGTGACTGAAAACATGATATATTAAAACCAATGCACTATGAAGTTTCGCGTTAGTAAGGGTAACTACAGCGTGCGTTAAAAAAGGTTTATACGTGATTTAAATTATCGGAAACCGCAAATTTGTTGATATTTTGCATTTTAAGAACAACCCTTAGTTGAAATGAAAAACTTTATCCGTCATTCACTTTAATTTTATGCACAATTTATCCATATAAAAGATTTATTTCTCTACGACACATAGTTATGTAGTAATTTAAAAAAATGCTGTAAAAAAGGAAATTTTTTAATTTTTTTATGGGAATTTATGCTGAATTTTAAAATTGTGTGACGAACATTCACCAGAGAAATGTTGAAAAAACTTATAGTATTTTTTTCTAGGAACACACTGTTTAACATATTTGAGGGATTTAATTTGAAATTGAGGTGTTTAGATTTATATGGCCCCTTAAAGCAACGGTCTTTATACACGAGATGACAATGATTTCGCAAAAATGTCACTCCCGAACCACGCAAGAATTATAAGTTCATTTTAGTTTATGTTCAGAATTATGAGTTCATTCGATGAAAGTATAAAAATATTCGAGTAAAATAATAGTTATCCTATGGTGACAAAGATATAAAAAAAATATTACCCACAATAACGACTCGATGACAAGATTGAAAAAGGTTAATAAATAACAAGAATCAATGAAATACCACCAAATTGTGAAAACGCATCTATACACCGGCTTTGTGAGACACGTGACGATATTAAAAATACCACAAGGGTCTGGCTTTTGTTGTGATTCCGACGTAACGCGGAGATAACACGACATTCCAGTATGCATTTGTGCATCTCTTCTTTGACGGTCTCTAGGGTCAAAATGACGATATTAGATAATATTGCCTAACATGCCACGCTGGTTGGCGATGTTTTGATGGGATTTTTTTATTGGCCATTTAGCTCGACCAGGGGACTGAGAGCTGCTTTAATAATGACGCGATTTATTGTCATATCGTTGGGGTCATATTCACAGCGATATTTCTGTCGACTACGCACAATTTTTGCAAAATCCCAAACGCGCAACAAAAGATTGATTAATCTCTATCGTTATATGCGAAGCGATATATTTCATTAGGGCATCGTTATTTTGTGGAGTAATTTTCAATACAAGACTTAAGATACAACCAACTCATAACGACAATGATTTAATTATTTCTATTTTTTTGACTGCTAGTTCTTGATGGAATTCCATTATGAATTATAAAAAATTACTTAAAAATAAGTAAACACAAATTTTAACTTTTATCCACTAATTTAAAATATTGACCACTGACGCGTTTCGCTCAAAGAGCATCTACAGAATGGATTCTGTACACCATTCTGTGGATGCTCTTCTTCTGTAGATGTTCACCATTCTGTAGATGCTCTCTGAGCGAAACACGTCGGTGGTCAATATTTTATTAGTGTAAAAAATTGTGTTTTTACATTTTTTTTTACTATCTCACTAGGCTGAACGCCTGTTATGCGGTAGTACTCTTAAGCATTTAGTCAAAGGTTAGATATTGAGGGTATATTATTAAGATTACATAACTAAGAACATATATTTTTACTGGATTTGTAAGATAATTTAGATGTTCAATATATACCTATGTGTGCAAATTTAAGTTAAAATGTGTGATAGTGCTGTTTCCGATCCCTGTCTTCCATATTATTACATATATTTAAGTAATTTTATATAATTGACAATGATTTAATTCATTATTTTATCTTTTTGATTTTTATATTTTTAACTTAAGATGACGTATCTTTAATTCTGTACTTTTTTATGTAAATGTTTTTTTACCGTAAATAAATAAATAAATTATTAAAATATTTCACATACAAATCACCATCTAAAGTGCGCTTCTTCAGAAGAGTATAATGGACCCAAATCCTAATCCTAATAGAGGTACATTGTGGTTTTCTGCTTTACACGAAGCATAATTGAACAGGTTAAAATTTACAAAAAAGTGTTAAAATTTTTGCGGTTAAATTCCCAGAGATTTTGATGAAATAAGTGGTCCAATTATTAAAAGCTCGTCACCTACAGTCATTAAAAATATCATTTAACACTCACATAAAACATATCATTTGTATGAACACTCACATAAAACACATCATTTGTATGAACACTCACATAAAACATATCATTTGTATGAACACTCACATAAAACATATCATTTGTATGAACACTCACATAAAACATATCATTTGTAAATAATGAAAGCAACAGTCCTTATACACGAAGTAACAATGCTTTCGCGTAGATATCACCCATGAACTGCGCCAGAATTATAAGTACCTATATGTTTTCGTATATGTAACTATAAAAATATTCGATTTCATGTACAGCAAGTGCACAAAGGCAGATTTATTGCCATAAGGCTATCACTTCCAACCAACTCGAGTAAAGTTATTTACTACTAGTTTGGAAATTTATTGCCTACCCTACCTAGTGTGATCACGTTAACACAGATATACTTTTAGATATATTTTGGTGAAACATTATGTCACCATTGTTCACCCCCCGATAGATTTAGAGATTTTGGAATTCAATAAGATATAAATGCTGATTAAATACGGTGTGGAGTAGGATAGTGTAGGGTAAGGATTGATCCATCGAGGCAATACAATGGACTAGTGGTTCTTAACCTTTAAGTAGTCACGGCCCGCTTAAAATCAAAATTGTATTCGTCGCCCCCATAAAATGATAAAAAAAAATAGTTGGTATCAATAAGGCAGTTAGTTGGTACAGTGCCAGGGAGAAGAATATATTTGCTTAAAGTAAACTTAACTTTTCAACTTAAGCAAAAGTAAAACTAACGCATACAAAAACTCCTTTATTAATCGCAGCTGCAATTCATACAATCGGAAATACTTAATGATTGATCCTTTTTACGTTAATCTTGACTGCTTCAAAAAAAAGGAACTGCTATCCTCAACAACACGTATAATATTCGCCAAACATCTTGAACGAGCTTCCGGTTGCGCAGAGCACAAATTTTTGTCTTTTTGCTTCGTTGGTTTACGTGCAAATCGCCCCCTTTCTCGGCTAAAAGTTCATGTTATTTGGCGACAACGATAACAATACATTTTTTATCATACACACCTGCATACACGCTCTCACACATAGACACATATACATACACCCTCCCACAAACCCCCCACACACATACATACTTCCATATTTTACTTCCTCATCCCCATACCGGTCACCGACTTAGTATCCTATAAGGCATAAACAAATGCAAATAATTTTCTCTATTATCTGTTCACCATATTATACCGTTTAAATTTTTTATCCTTGCAAAGTGACCGCCTGCGCCAGTGTGGAGATAGACCATCCGTGCGTTAAAAGTACATTTACCAAAGGACAAATAAAACCTAACCATACTAAGTACCTATCATCGTATTGTGGCGACCGTATTGGCACAATTAATACAATTTATATTTAAAATAGAATTCAAAATGATTTTTTTTTCATAATTCTAGTTGATTATAATTATATTGAATATCTACCTGCTAAATTTACTTTTTTAGCATTATTTTTTAAATAATTTTAATAATAATGAACACTTCCTTGCACCCTGCGTAAGTGGCGAGTTTATTGCCGAATGGCAATTTCTTCCAACTAACCAGTGTTTCCAGCCCAGAGAAGCAACATTTGCGTGAGACATAAATTTCTCCTCTGCTGGGAGTCGAACCCACAGCACAGAAACCAAACAGCTTACCAACTGTGCCACGGCGGTCGGCTCGCTGATTGGGCTTTGATATGTGCAATGTTTTTAAGCAATTTATGAAGTAGCTGTTGAGTTGAAAAAAAAAAAAAAGTATTTTCTCGGTCCCCTTAGAACCTTTCCGCGGCTCCCCAGTGAAGTATCGCTGCATTGGACGATATTCCCCGTGGTTAAAGATAATACTCGGATCGGTACCCTCCAAGTTAGTTCGTAAATTTCATAAGAGCAATTTAAATATTGGATATTGATATTAGATTTTATCGCAAGTGTACTATTTTATTTACGATTCAATTGAATTGTCAGCTTCCCTTGCTCAGTGGTAAGATATCTTATTTCAAAGACAATTATATCGATGAATCACATTATGTTTCAATGAATGCAATTATTATTTAACCCAGTAATGTTTGATCCTACTATGACGTATGCTAGTAAAACCTCGACTTAAAAATTTTCAGAATTTACATGAAATAAGTTTGTCAAATAATTATTGATTTAAATATTTTATTATTAAAACTTGATAATTCTTCAATGTCGTATTATGAATGAATGAATGAATGAATAATATATTTCCAACAGTATAAATATTACAAAGGAACAAAATACAATTTAATTCATACCTAATTACAGTTTTACAATAATTTTTTTTTCACACATTTGGAAATTTTACTGCCTCGCTAGACATAGTCTGTTCTGAGGCAGTACTAGTTTAAAATTGCTATGGCTACTTTGCGATCATATGATTTGTTTTCTTTTTTTTCTTCACATATTCCATTCACTTAGAACATCGAACAACCAGGATGAAATACTCTAAAACCTCTATCTCAAAAAATCTAAGAGTACCGAGGCAGATCCTTCTCTTCCAATCTGCTTCAGCCTTCTAGTAACGAGGTCTTTGAAATTCTTCCCATCATGCGATACGTTTTGTTCAATATCTATCATTATTTTATTATAGAGTCTTGGTGCCAAAAAACTATATTGACGCTGCGCATGTGTTGTTCTTGGTTGTGGCGGTCTTAGCTGATGTCTGTTTCTAGTGCCATGTATCAATATATAGTCCGGTTGGAACTCAGCAGTGAGACAGTATCAGTCTCATATAGAGCTGTCTAACATCCAAAAATCCACTGTCTATATATATTTGTTCTGTGTGTATTATGAAAGTGTTAATTATGAAATGTAGGGGGGAAATGGAATCCCCAATTTTCTTTATTAAAGGTGAATAGATTGCCATATGGGAAAAATAATCTTAATTGTAGTTTTTTGCCAAGTGTTGTCAGTAAACAAAAGTTGCTACATATACATATATTTATTTTATTTTATGTAGCTTCTCGGGCAACTAACAGGTACTATGTCAAATAATTATTTAACACGCACCCAATAACAAGTTGCCACATTATGGAGACTTGAGATATTAATCGTCTCACAGATCCAGACTGAAAACACAATTTTTTAAAAACTGTGTCTCCAGCGGGAATCGAACCCGGGACCCTTGGATCAGCAGTCAGATACCCAACCAACTGAGCCACGAAGGCTATATCTAGTTCAGAAGAGAGTAAAATATCGATTGAGGTGTTTTGAGCAAATTAAAAGGATGAACCACGTAATGCAACACAAGGACATTATAAGCGGAATGAACGATGGTGTCCTGAGGTGATTTGAACAAATTAAAAGGATGAATCACGTAATTCAATACAAGGACATTATAAGCGGAATGAACGATGATGGTGTCCTGAGGTGATTTGAACAAATTAAAAGGATGAATCACGTAATTCAATACAAAGACATTATAAGCGGAATGAACGATGGTTTCCAGAGGTGATTTGAGCAAATTAAAAGGACGAACCACGTAATGCAATACCTACATTGTATTATAAACTACAAAAAATTGTTATTTTTTAAACTAAATATATATGTATTTGCAATATGACAAACAGAAAAAATACTTTTGCAATATTATTTAATGTTGTTCATATACAAAATTGATAAAACATTGGCAGGGAATTAAATTGAAGGTGTAATCGAGGTCATGTCACATTCGCCGAAAAATATCTGTTGGTATGTCATATTTTCAGATCATATTCCACGTCGTTAAAACATAATCTCGTGTCAGACCTGCTTTAATAGTGTCTAGTAGTTAACTTTGTGTTTAAGTTTCATTGTATTCAACCAAAGAACTTTAAAAGAGTCTATTAGTAGAACATCAAAGATATATTTATGTTTCTACTACGTATAGTATAATTATTAGCCTGTTAAGTGCAAGGTTAATGTATCAAGTGAAAGAAAAAGGAGGAGACGTATTAAGAAACGTTAAACAGGACATAAAAATAAAATAAACACCTAATATTGAACAAGCAGAAATGTTTCAGTAATATGTATACTCAAATTGCTTCAGAGGTATTTTAATTACTGGATGTTGTATGGTCGGGCGTGGCAGGGTTTCCCAAAATGTTAACACAAAATAATTAATATTCACTACTATTCGTAATTCATTCACTACTCGTAAACGTGTATTGCACTCCACGAAACCGGTAGTAGGCAAAATAAAAAATTAAGTGGAATAATTAAAAGTTTTTTTTATTTCAAGAGATTCCCCGTAGTTATTGTGCTGTGTATACTGCCATACAAATTGTATGAAACAATGTCGTTACTAAATTATTTTTTATAAAAATTGTTAAGAAGTACTACTATAATGTACATATTTTTATAGAAAATCAAATTATCTAGTAAGGGTGTTTCGGCGTATTTCGATATTTAAAAAAATATAGGCAGTTGAATAAGATAAAAGAAAGATTGTCTACAGTATGCAGCCGCCAGGTATTGAGCTTCTTTGGTCACATCGCCAGGAGAGAGCCAGGTTACCTGGAAAAAAATATTATCACAGGAAGTGTACCAGGCAAAAGAAGTAGAGGCAGATCTCATGCGCGATGGTGTGACCAAATTAAGGAGATGACTGGGAACGTCCTTTATTCGGCGGTGCGAGCTGCGGAGGGCAGAGAGGACTGGAGGCGACTAGTTCTGTCCATTGGCGGCCCCATAGATCGCGACCCTCAGCATTGAGGAAACGAAGAAGAAGAAGGCAGTTGAACACATAAATTTACCACAAATAAAATGTTTTTCTTAATATTTTTTTTGAGAAACTAAAATTTTGAAAAAAAAAACGAATAGGTATGAGATGTAATTGTCTATATTAATAGCTATTTTTAGCGTTCTAGCTTGTGGTTTTTGAAATATATGGAAAAATTAAGCAAATATCCAAAAGTAAACTTAATACTGAAACATTAATTACTCTTACTGAAACGAAAATTCGAAAATCTGTGTATAAAAGTTTTGTAAGCTTAAAATTTTCTATACTTTCTCAAATTTTAATCCCTGTGAATCAAGCAAATCAAAAGTTATAAGGGGGTGACTAAATTCTCTTGAACTATTCGACAGTTGGAGAACTAGTTGTTTTAAATTTGTTGTTGATTATGATAATAAAGGCCCTGAACCACCTATCGAGAAACAGTGGTTAAAATCTATTAATAAGGATAACGAAGACACGTCAATCGTTAGTCATGGTCTAAGGCGACAGAGTTTTTCAAACATTTCAATGCGGTGGATGTTTTTATTATTGACATTTTTTTAATGTCGTTTGATCCCTTTCCAAACGAAAACAACGCCACACGGACAGCAAATATTTCATTCTGGGATGAGATTTTACGAAGCATGTCAAAATTTTTACTTACTAGCAAAGACGTAGAAAAATTCGATGGAACTATTTGTGTAAGCGGAGAAGACACACTCGCGTCGTTTATGAATCGTCTCAGATATGTATTTATATTTTCTTCTTTCTTTTGTTACTGTGCGCTTATTTTCATTCCAATCGAAACAACCTCCCAACATGCTTTGTTGGACTATATGATTTATTGTTTCATACGTATACATAATTGCGCAGGCGCTTAATGTAATCAGGCAAACCAGAAGATGACGGGTTATAGGCCATATAGGTGCCTGATTTCTTCGTGCTCATATACATGCATATTCCAACTTCGTTTCTATTGAGATATGTTTGTTAGAAAATATCATTCGTAGATGTTATTTTAGAAATTATTTGAATTAAGTGCACAGCACCATCCCGAGTTGGCACTATACACGCCAAAAATATCCGTCGCAGTGATGCTAGTGATGAGCAAATGCAAATGTCTTGCATGTCAGTAATTACAATGAAATGTGACAAAAAACACCAATTTATATTTTTAATAAATAAAAATAAAAACACTTGTTTAGAATTAATTCCACTATTTATTTAAGGACTACAACCTACGATCGGTTTCGTGCTAAGCACATTTTCAAGTTGTATCTACTTGAAAATGTGCTTAGCAAATGTGCGTAGGTTGTAGTCTTTAAATAAATAGTGGAATTAATTCTAAACAAGTGTTTTTATTTTTATTTATTAAAAATATAAATGAATTTAAATGGAATTCCACCAGGAACTGACGATCAAAAAGTTAAATCTAATTAAATCTAACCAATTTATAGTATAATGTCGATAGTACGTAGTTGATGGTTTACGTTTTCATTAAAAATTAACCAGTTTCTAAAATTTCGCAAGACCGCAAGACTTTTGCATAGTCTTGATAAGCGTGGTTTTGGTCTTGCAGCGACACATGCGGTCATGGTTTTGCAAGACTTGCAAGATCAAGACAGCAAGATTTTTGCTCATCACTAGTCGCATCATATGTAAGTTCTATTTAATTCACATTTTGTATTGAAGAATCTTGTCTCAGCCACATTTTTACTATATTTTTTCATATACCCTTTTCATATAAAAATGTTTAATGACAGTAAAACTATTGAATATTAATAAGTAATATGCACATGGTCGTTAACATTCAATTCACAATATTGAAATCATCAACAAGAACTGACAACCAATGAGCTATAGACATGTCATATTGCCAGCACACTCTGGTGATAAAAAAATGAACTGCTCTTAAAGACTTTAGTGACTAAAGTACGAAGACACTAGACTCTAAATTAAAGTGAACGTTTAGAGACATTTTGTTGTTATGAAACGCAATTTTTTTTAAAGTCGACATTAAGTCTCTTTTAATTTTTATGAATCACGACGAAGCATATATATTAGGTACATGGTATTTTCTTTCCGCAGGACACCATTTTAAATTTGATGTAAATAAAAATTCAAATCATAAATATAAGCTATCACATAACAATGGAGGCCAAAAATAATAAATAATTATACATCACAACACGATGTGTGCCTATAACAAAACAAATCTTGGTTGTAAAATAATGATTGTAGTTTTTTTTTTGTATAACGACCTAAATTTATACCTGTCAGCTTAACTTCTGTTGATTTGAAGTCATTGTGTATATTATTATTTGTTCAGCAGGGTATGGATTTAAACCGGAGCTACTCGATTCACACACGTTGGCGTGTGCCACTGAGCCACAGTTTCGGAGGTCGGTGGGGGAGACAGCTGGTGCAAGCTGCAAGGGGTGTGTTGCAAAAATAATAATAAGGGTTGGCCAGCAGCCGTATACTATTACAGATTTATCTGCAAAAGGGATTTTTTTCCCTACGACGAAATACCTTATTAGAGGATACATTACACATTTTCGGATCGTATTGAAAATGCCAATTATATTTTCGTATAAATATGTAATATGCCGTTCCCATATTTGAGGTAGAACTGAATAATCTTCATTCCTGTGTTGACAAATAAATATTAAATGAATTCTTTTTTTTTATTTTATTTAAGATAACATTTCTCTGAACGTGCCAGATTTTTCCATTCCCATTTTTAATCTTCTTTTTAATAAATCATATTATATTACTCTTAAACTGTATTATTTTACAAAGATTCAAGTAGGTACAATGAAAATCATTTGTTAATATATTTATTTATTAATACATCTTCGTGAACAGAAATTGAACATTATTGCCATAAGTAATAATGGTTGTTTTATTATATTGTAATTTTTAGTAGTTTCTCTGGACTGGAAACACACTGGTTAGTTGTAAGAAATTGCCATTTGGCAATAAACTCACTTTTACTGGATGTAAGGAAGTGTTAATTACTATTATTTGTCAAATGACTCTGGTCTTTTTATATTATTTTTAGTTAAAATACTTAGTTTTTTTATGTTAGATGGGTTGATGGCGGAGCGGTTAGCGCATTGGGTTAGTAATCCAGTGGTCGCGAGTTCGAATCCTGCCTCGACCGATTTCGTTCACATATAGCACAAGCATTAATGCTTATTTTAGGGAACGTAGAAAGATGTATATGTACTTGTTTAACAAGGACATATTCATTAAAAAAAATTAAGATTATGTTAAGTAGGTGCTTATGAAAAAACCTGTTGGTTTCCTACAAATTAGTATTCAATTTTTACTACGGTGTTAGTATAAATCACAAATTTTATTTACCTAAAACCTTTTTTCAATCCATGTGTTGTAAATATGTGTAAAAACATTATATCGTACACATTCTATGTGTATATTATTATGTAAATATTTATTTATACAAAAACCTTTTAAGACGCAAGATTTAACGGTAAACTAAATGGATATGAAATAATATACAGACAATTTTAAACAAAAAAAATGTTAATGTAATGCAATACAGTCATACCTCAATTTATCACGTTGAGAATTATTATTGACATGTACTTATACATTTCTTACTTAACCGATTGCCGCAACTGCTCATACTATAAAGTATAGTCTTGAAGAGTAACAGAAGCTTAAAAGATACAGATAAGTTTGATGGTAGTAAACATCTACCCCCACTTTCACCAAGGTTCCTAAGCGCTAAAATCAATTTTTTGATGCACTTAGCGTAAAATTTCGTTTCACCAAATAATCTTACTACCGTTAAGTGACGCCGGCGACTCAACTCTTAAGTGACGGTCTATTGTGGATCAAGTCATTCATCAACGTATTTTGTAACTAAAATTATTACATTTTAGCACTTATTGTTAGTTGTTTTGTGTCATAAGTGTTATATTTTATGTTATATTTGATTTTTCTATATTATCCAGATATAAAATTGAATTTTATTTAAAACAGCATAATTGATGTCAACGAAAACAATAATGGCGGTATGCACAATAACACAGGTAGAGGGGTAGAATAGCAGGTATTCGATATGTTTGTAAACATGGTATCAGGTATACAGCGCTAGCGGCCATTCACGACACTAATGCGAATATACCAACTGATGAGATCAAAGTATTAGGTACTTTTTTTTAAACAATTTCAAAACATGTAAAAATTGTGAACTAAACACTGAATAATATTTGATTGTTATTTTAATAAAGGAAACAAGATAAATTATGTGTTCTTGATTTTTGAATATTTCTATATAATTTAACTTGAGTTCGTATTCCTGTACACCGTAAATGTAAGGAGATTTGAGCCTAGGGCTCAATTAAGAAAGTTGGTTTTTAGTTAGTGAAATGCAAATTCACTGAGTGATGCACTCAAGGATTTGAGCTCTGAGCAGGTAGTTAGTTGATGATCCATATGATATTCCTTGGTGAACACGGCCACTAAAGATAGAGTGTAAATTGAGTGAGTTTTGTCATGGTGTAATTATGCCTATGGCGTAGTATGTATGTCTTTCTATAAAATTTCTTGTCTTATGTACAGTTTTTAACCAGGTATATGTTCGATCTTCTTCATATTGATATATATATATATATATATATTTATATATATATATATATATAATATATATATATATATATATATATATATATATATATATATATATATATATATATATATATATATATATATATATATATATATATATATATATATATATATATATATATATATATATATATATATATATATATATATATATATATATATATATATATATATATATATATATATATATATATATATATATATATATATATATATATATATATATATATATATATATATATATATATATATATATATATATATATATATATATATATATATATATATGTGTAAAGTGTACTCAGTTAAATCTGATAAGTTTTCCATAAATTCATTTCTTCTTTATGATTTATGTGTGACGATTTGAGTGATATTGAGGACATCGAAAGGCAGAGAAGGGCTATTAGTGTAATGTCTAATATGCTAGCCAGAAAGTTCACTAGATGCAGTGACAATGTGAAGAAATATCTCTATATCACATATTGTACCTACTAATCTGTATACTAGTGAGCTGTGGTGTAGACACACACGTCAGATGTACAATTCCAAGAGAGTGCAATACAACAACGCCTTTGGGATAACGCCCGGGTTAAAATACCCAGGCATCTCAAATGTTTGTAGAGCGCAGGGTCCATGGCTTGGCCGCTCTCCGAAGACAGAAGATAGCTAGTGCAAGAATAAGGATGTGGAGGTCTAGCAATTCCATTGTTCAAGAAGCTGGTATGTGGCTTGACTCTATAATTCACAAAAGACGGTAATCAATTGTGCAGTGATAAGATATATTTTGATTTTGTTTTCATTTTTAAATTTTGTTTGTATATTGATTTGTGATTATTTTTATGTAAAATAATTTTGTGTGAACTGAAATAAAAACCGATTATTATTATATCAAAACTCTTATTATTATTAGTATACCCTCTCTCTTACATAAGCGGAATAATAATTAAATAAATAAACACTTACACTACTACACACACAAACAAAAATGTATTTGACACATGTAATTGACATTAGATTTAGATAATTTATGTATCATAACATATTATTAATCCATGTAATCAAACTATCTGATGTTGTTTGTGTTAATCAAAAATAAAATAAAAATAAATACGCTGTTAAGTCTTTAAAAAAAGATTTAAAGACTGTAGGTACTAGTACTTATATAGTATAAATGTATTTAGTAAAAGTGCATTCAGATATTGTCGACTTTTCAAGAAGAAAAAGTGTATAATAAAATGCAATGGAAAGTGTCGTCTATAGCCCATTCATTTTGTAAAGTCTTATACGTATTGAAAACTTGGAGAAAATGGTTATTTATAAATATTTCATTTATTATTAATAATATTTTATAACTATATATTTTTATATAAAGAAATATTGTTGAAAAATAATAAGTTACGCAAAACATAGCTGCAGTATGACGTTTGTATGATGTTTGATTGTACCAAATAAAAATGAATGCACTACCCTAGTTTTAAAGGGATGAATACAGCAGGATGTAACATTGTACATACATTTATACATTAATGTAAAAGGAAACCATTCGGATTAATAATGCAAGTCAAGCATGGATTATGACAGACACGAGACCTCTGGGAAACCAAGATCAAAAGTATAAAGATATATTAGATTTAATGAATTACGACTGTAGGGAATTCATTGATTGATCTTGTATATTAATATCATCTGAAAATGTATCGTGTTACGAGGATGAACCGCAGTGGCAAGCCATTCAGACGTCCTGGGTTCGACTCCCAGAAAACAAGACACCTATTTATTTTGAATTACTTTTCACGCAAGTCTCTTTCTCTGGACTGGTTTCGATGACATTTTGGCGATATTATAAAATTCTTATCAAATCAGTTAATTTGTTTATATATCCAATTTAAAACGTATAATAATCACTAGTAGCATCCCGTAAAATATTCACGGAAGTAGAACAAATTGTAAGTTTATATATTAAAACGAGTGGGTTGTGGCTAACGCTATACTCAAGTTACTCCACAAAGTATTGATATTTGCTATGGTAAATTTTCAGCATTTTCATGAAATGAGTTAGTTTAATTATTTTTGATTTCAATATTATATTATGAAAACTTGATAAATCTTTAATGCCATTTTGTGAAAGTGATTTGCCTTTTTAGCAAATTCAAAAATGAAATATAACAGATAAAGATGTTCTTAAACTCTAATACACAATCCAATAATCCCCTCCTCTTTATCTATTTTTTTAAATCTTCTTTTTTCTGTTATCTTGTATATAATTATGAATTTTTCAACCATGTAATCAATAACTGTATAATCATTAATTTAAATTGAAGAAATCACCTTTGGCTCAACATTTATACATTAAATGTAATGTAAAATAAATAAATTATAGCTGTAGTTTCTGAGAGAAAATAAATAATTAAATAAATAAATTAAATATCAAATTTTACGTGTCCTGTGCTTGGGGTCACATTGAAATATTTGACTGTTGAAAAAATTGAAAAGCACTGATCCTTCAAAATCTAATGGAATCAAAGGGAGTATTACATATAGAAATCTGAAAAGAATCGAATGAGTACATTATTAGACTACAATCGATAAAGTAGAATAAACACCCCGTACATAGTACGCAGCACACACACATACATACATGTACAATGTTATGAAACATTGAGAATACAATCTCAGCATGGTACTAGTTGATAATTTGCAATAAATAAAATAACCTTAAAAAATCCGACTCATAAATCCCCACTAAAATACTGAAAGTATTTATCGATTAGGTAGGTACCTACTCAATACCTAATAATTCGTGGAAAACAATTCAATTTACATTTTTATAATACATTTTATGGAGAGAATCGTATTCCAGTCTCGCTGTCTCATTTAAATCATTTTCCGCACTCTTCTTGTCTAAATCCGCAGTTTTGCCTATTGATATTATGATTTCATATTTTATGTAATTTGAATTTTCCAACTGTCGATTTGTTCAGGAGAACTTTGTTCTCTTAACATATCGACAATGTATCAAGCCAGGATACGCGAGAATTGTATGCAGAGGTCTACTTTTTTCACGGCTTTTCCAACTTTGAAGTAAAAAAACACCAACTTAGAGGCTTCGCAGCATATATGTTCCATACACGGATTTACTCAGAATTCGGAGTAGAACATTTCGTGTGTCTGTGTGTGTGTCCGTCCCCCCCTTATAACTTTTGATCCGCTCAATTTACAGAGCCCAAAATTTCAGAATATATAAAAAGTAACAGGTTTACAAAACTTTTGTACTCAGAATTTTGAATTTTTGTTTCAGTCAGGGGTTATCAACTTTTTAATTTTTATTTTATTTTTCCATATATCTCAGAAACCATAAAAGCTAGAACGCTGAAAATTGGTACAAGCATAGAAAAATTAAAAATCTCAGATTAATTATTTCAAAAAAATTCCAGGGTTTCTCAAACATTTTTTATTAAGAAAAATATTTTTTTTATGATAAATTTATGAGTTTAACTGCCTATATTTCCAAAACTTATACAATTATCGAAAAAAGCCGAAACACCCCAACTAGATAATTTAATTTTCTATAAAAAATATTAACATTGTAGTAGAAGATCTCAATTTTTTTTTAACAATTTTTTAAAAATTGAATTTAGTGACGACATCGCTTCATACATTTTGTATGGCAGTATACACAATATGTAAGAAGACTTAATAGTTTGATACTTCATCTCCAAACATACATACATACCATCATGCTATTTTCATATTCTGGGTAGGAAAAAAGGAACTTCCTCCATACTATCCTATCTTGACATATATACCTACATATGTTGTATAGAAAACAAAATATCTGAAAATATTCAATAATTTGTATTTATGGGTTTATAGTTTGGTACATATTCTTCAACTATACATACTATCGCTATCGACAGTTGGATCTCATGTGTTACATGCAACTAGTATAAATAAATTTGAAAATACTCGTACTATCTATGGAAATTAAATATAAGTATATTTTTTTAAGTTCTTTTAACAAACTAGAAGTTTGGAAACATGTACATCTAGTTATTTATAAGCTTTGAAGCTATTAACTGATACAAAATCTGACGAAATGGTCCAACTCTTTACTTTGATGTGGGGGTGAAATACCTAGATGTATGTATGTATACTGCCTATCATATAATATGTATTGTCTTGGACTGTTTGCATTATTGAATTACATACTATCGAGTATCTCTCACACGCTGTGCTGCATGTTGAATGTTGACAGAGTAAACACGACCACAATACAATATATTGGAGTGGAGAGTATGGAGTGTCTGTACTGTAACCTATATTACTCGTTGCCATGGTAAATATTTTGTCAATAGAAAACCTATGAACCACAGACAAACAAGACGAACACGGTGTAATTGAAATATAGAGGCGTCAAGAACACATAATATTATGTTGAACCGAGAACCCACAAAATCAGATGTTCCAACTGTCGATTTGTTCAAGAGATCTCATTTCTTTTAATGAATCGACAGTATTAACCTTAGTCCATTGTGAGGAAATTGTGGGGAGTATATTTTGCACGGTCTTTTCAACTTTAATGACAAATAACACCAACATAGTATTTACTGCTTATATTTCCAAAAAAATTAAAAGTATCGAAAAACCCCGATTGCACTAATTTTGTAGAATTTAGTTTCAAGAACAACGTCAGTTAGAGAATACGAAATTAAGTTCAAATGACCTTTATTCTTAACTCTATCTCTAAATCTAAATGTTATTGTTGCCACAATTTAAAAAAAAAATAGAAATTAGTAAAAATATATAATGTTGGTAGCAGTGCAGGGACAATAAGGTCTCACTTCTATTCATATGTAACAATGTCGCAAACTTATAAATTAAAAAACCAATAGTGTATACATACATACAGAATGATGTATTTATATAATATGTATAATCATTCATTCGCACATTTTATGAATGCATGATTTGGTATAAAATGTCGAAAAGGTATTGTAAACCCACCCTCAAGTATCTTATACTGCAGTGTAGAAGTAGGTTGTAAAAATAGAAAGGTACAATAAAATATAATAGTCACCCCACCACGTCCTGCTCAGCTTCCTGCTGTAGGATTAGCTGCACTACTGTTGGACACCATACAGCAGGATGCAGGATTATTTCATGGTGGGGTGACCACACGTTGAGAATATACCTCTCAGACTATTTTGTTAATATTTCATTACTTATTAATTTCTTCCATGTCCCATAAGAGCAAAAGACTCCATTACTGAATCACTAAGCCAGTGCGATAAATCATCACGGCATATCCCACAATGTAGAGTAACCAGGGACATGTGTGCGCGTGTGCATACTTTATAAAGGATATGATATTAGATATATTCAAATATGGTTAAATATACGTCAATAATAAGTCACATAGGTACAAACCAATAATAAGTCACGTAAGTCACATAGGTACAAACCAATAATAAGTCATACAAATCAAATAGGTACAAACCAATAATAAGTCATGTAAGTCACATAGGTACAAACCAATAATAAGTCATATAAGTCAAATAGGTACAAACCAATAATAAGTCATATAAGTCACATATGTACAAACCAATAATAAGTCATATAAGTCACATATGTACAAACCAATAATAAGTCATATAAGTCACATAGGTACAAACCAATAATAAGTCAAGAAAATATTTAATGAGCTTTACGTTTGCAACAGTTGATTTTACCTATTTATAGACGCTACTCTTTTATTTAAATTCATTTTTTATGCAAATATTGCTTCTCTGGGCTGGAAACACTGGTTGGTTGTAAGAAATTGCCATATGGCAATAAACTCGCGACTTGCGCAGGGCGCAAGGAAGTGTTTATTATTATTACTCTGCACATTGCACAAGTAGCGAGTTTTTTGCCTAATGGTAATTTCTTCAAATTTAAACAATTTATCCTCTGTTGGAATCGAAATCAGGGCGCCAGCATGTAAGTCAAACGAATGACCATGAAGCCGACGATATCAATGGACCAATAAATGTGGTCACAGTACAGTTAAAAATGCTTTTACCAGTTCAATATTCAGTTTGTTTGTTTAATATAGAAATGAAACATTGTATGACATGTGTGTATGTATGTATGTATGTATGTATGTATGTATGTATGTATGTATGTATACTGGGAGTAGAGTGGGATGATCTTTATACCTCTAGAGATTGGACACGTGTTGAGTTTTGAGATTTGGCGATGAGGGATAAAATGCCACGTGTCAATTGGGAGAAAAGTAAATATATGTAAGTACCAACATACAGCCACATCGAGTATAGACAATGTGGAAGAGCGGTTAGCGCGCTGGGTTAGTAATCAATCCAGTGATCGCGAGTTCGAATCCTGCCACGACCGATTTCGTTCACCGTCGCACCAACTAAAACGAGTAGGTTATGGCCAACACTAAACTCTTCACTAACAAGTTACTCAATAAAGTATTCAAATTTTGTATGGAAAATATTCAGTATTTTCATGAAATGAGTTTGTTAATTTTTTTTTTATTAAAATATTTTTTAATGATGAAAACTTGATAAATCTTCAATGCCATTTAATGAAAGTGACGTCTTTTTATCAATTTGAAAATAAAAAAAAAAATCGAGTTTCCTGAGCTTGGGGTCACTTTGAAATATTTGACAGTTAAAAAAATTGAGAAGCAATATTCAGATATCCTTCAAAATCTAATGGAGTCGAAGCGAGTATAAGATATACAAATTAAAAAATAATCGAATGAGTAATTTAGTCTATAATCGATAAACAAGAATAAACACGCCGTACATAGCACATAGTACACAACACACACACAGATACATTGTGATGAAACTTTAAGACTAAAATCTCAGCATGATCTTCTTCTTCTTCTCCTTAGCCTTCCCTCCCATGCTGGATGTAGGCCTCTTCCATCTGTCTCCATTTTTCTCTATCCTGTACCGCTTCAATCCATTTCTTTCCGGCGACCACAACAATATCGTCGGCCCATCTCTTTTGTGGCCGACCGACACCCCTTTTGTTTTTCCATGGTCTCCACTTTAAGACTTTGGGAATCCATCTTGAATTTGGCTGTCTGGTCACGTGTCCTGCCAATTGCTATTTCAATTTTTCGATCCGATCCATGATATCGGCGTCTTTTGTTCGGCGTCTGATTTCTGCATTTGTAATTCTATCACTCAGACTTATGCCCAACATTTGCCGCTGCATGGATCGTTGCGCACATTTCAATTGTGGACAGTATTTATGGTCAGAGACATTGTTTCCAAACCATAATATGTCATCACAGGGAAGATGCATGCTTCGTAGGTTTTCCTTTTTAAATTAATGGGGATATCCTTGTTTCTCATTATATGACTGAGCTCAATTCTTCTGGGTATTTCTGCCACCTGGTTTTCTTTTTCCATTCTTAACTTATGTCCGAGGTAGATAGGACAGTTCCAATTATTTTGTCATAAATTTTCATATTTCTGTTGGACGGACTCATGATTTTGGTTTTGCTGTGGTTCATTTCTAACCCGAACCTGAGGGAAGCGTCATGGAGATCTTTAATCATGAAACTTAGTTCTTCCAGGTCGTTGCTATGAAGTACGATATCGTCTGCAAAGCGGAGATGAGTCAAGCATGTACCATCGATTTTTATTCCTGGGTTTTCCCAGTTAAGTGTTTTAAATATATTTTCTAAGACCAAAGTGAATAGCTTGGGAGAGATGGTATCTCCTTGCCTGACGCCTCTGTTGATTTTTATTTATCTGTTTTTGTATTATCGATTTTCACATCCATTGTGAAAATCGATAATACTACTTAATAATCTGCAATAAAACAGCCTTAAAAATTGCGAGTTCATAACTCCCCACTATATCCCCTAGGGCTAATGAGTAGTAAAAAGGTCTATGTATATTTATGCACATACATATATCAATATAAAGTCGATCGTAACAGTTAGCGCTGTAAAGATGTTTAAAATCTTCAAAGTACATAGTCAGTGACCACATCTTCCTAAGCAATCAGAATTAGAAGACGGAATAATGGTTATCTATCCCGAGGGAGAAGCTTTTTCTTCTTCGTTACTTTTCACTCCTGAATATGGGCCTCCTCCATTACCTTCCGGATATATAATTAAAGAAGTTAGCGGTCGCTTCGAAACCGGTCGTATCAAATAACTCATTCGTAGTTAAATAAACAGAAATGTTATAAACAAAATAAAGTATAATAAGCACAACTTCAGATAGGAAATCATTCGACAATGTTTAGCGATTATTTTTATGTCTCGTAAATGCGGCGATATTTTCAACGACTGACTTATTGTCATAATAAATATGAAATGATGTAGTTAAGCTTCGTATAATAAACAAAACCTCAAAGACGCTCTCAACGAAGCCAATCGGTATAATAAAGAAATTATATATTCCATGTCGGCACATTTCCAACAACTTGAAGATATAATGAAAAATGACCTTATTGACGTTGTAACTACGAGCTTCCTTATTAATATGTATGGAATCGGACAAATGTTTATGGGATGAGAGAGATACATATTTTGTAGTTCACAAACCAAAGAAATTTATGGAAAGTGATGTAATAAACGGGTTTAGAATTGTCTTCGAACGGTTTGAAGTTTTTAATAACCTTCATAAAGTATATGAAATCATGCTTATTAAAGATCAGCCAAGAGCTGGTATAGAAAGCCGGTGTACCTGGTGTTGAATCCTGCTTCGACTCCCTGTCCAATGCCAGAGTGCAAGTATGTAAGTTTGATCAAATTAATTAAAGTATTTACAAGAGTTTTATTGTATTTTATTTATACACAGAACCAACAGTTTAAAATATATTTACGGTGGGTACTGCCACATGATAATATAATAATACGATCGATGGACATAGAGGGTGGAGGGTGGGAGGGGGGGGCAGAAGATCAGGTAGACTATTGAACACATGGATGTACAAAATAACAGTAGCGTCTAGTCCCAGCTCTTCTTTTCTGCATTCTTAGGTTAGGTTTAAGTTTGTTTATAATAATAATAGCGACTCGCGTGAGCGAGTTGCTTTATAAATTGAATTATAAATTAAATTTACAGTTTATATTTAATTTTCGCATTTAATATAAAATTTCATGGCTCATTTGACTCAATACTACGGGATCTCAACCAATCAGAGAGCCAACCGGAAACAGAATGCGGAATGGTAAATGCGGATTGTAGACGCTAGTCAAAATAACCAGAGGACAGAAGAAGGAGGAAAGGAAAGGACGATGAGGACTATGAGATTCAACTTCGAGTAAATGGACAAAGGCAGGGACGGAGAAGAAGAGAAGATTAAGTTATAAAACCTTTTAAGATATTTTTAAGTAGGTAAAACTAATTATGTAGTATATTAAACAATTGCTAGAACAAATATTAAGAATAAGAGAAAATAAGTATGAAAAATAACAAATACATTTTTAGGCATTTGTAGAGAAAATAAGAAAGAAAAATAACAAGTACCTACATTATTAGGCATTTGTAGAGAAAATAAGAAAGAAAAATAACAAGTACCTACATTATTAGGCATTTGTAGAGAAAATAAGAAAGAAAAATAACAAGTACCTACATTATTAGGCATTTGTAGAGAAAATAAGAAAGAAAAATAACAAGTACCTACATTATTAGGCATTTGTAGAGAAAATAAGAAAGAAAAATAACAAGTACCTACATTATTAGGCATTTGTAGAGAAAATAAGAAAGAAAAATAACAAGTACCTACATTATTAGGCATTTGTAGAGAAAATAAGAAAGAAAAATAACAAGTACCTACATTATTAGGCATTTGTAGAGAAAATAAGAAAGAAAAATAACAAGTACCTACATTATTAGGCATTTGTAGAGAAAATAAGAAAGAAAAATAACAAGTACCTACATTATTAGGCATTTGTAGAGAAAATAAGAAAGAAAAATAACAAGTACCTACATTATTAGGCATTTGTAGAGAAAATAAGAAAGAAAAATAACAAGTACCTACATTATTAGGCATTTGTAGAGAAAATAAGAAAGAAAAATAACAAGTACCTACATTATTAGGCATTTGTAGAGAAAATAAGAAAGAAAAATAACAAGTACCTACATTATTAGGCATTTGTAGAGAAAATAAGAAAGAAAAATAACAAGTACCTACATTATTAGGCATTTGTAGAGAAAATAAGAAAGAAAAATAACAAGTACCTACATTATTAGGCATTTGTAGAGAAAATAAGAAAGAAAAATAACAAGTACCTACATTATTAGGCATTTGTAGAGAAAATAAGAAAGAAAAATAATAAGTACCTACATTATTAGGCATTTGTAGAGAAAATAAGAAAGAAAAATAACAAGTACCTACATTATTAGGCATTTGTATACGCAGGCAAATTCTTAATTCTACCAGTCACATTTGTGTTAAATTCGGTTTGACAGATACATAATACCTGTATACGTAGCTGTATTTTTTCCTTTAGTAAGAAAAAAAATAAAACGATAAGTGATAATGAGTGATTAAAATAAATCAAACGTCTCTGTGTACCAATATGATTTAAAAAGGCAAATGTAATTGGCATACCTACTCTACATAGTTTAAGAACAGACAAACAGATAGGTTTTACGTTGTTTATCTTCTGAGCCTCTAAAATAACACACGAATGAATCACTATAAGTAGGTATGAGACAGAACTCAAAGACTCACAAGACAGAGAAGCGCTTTTAAAATATAACATTTCAGTTATACGATATATTGAACTAAAACGGTCACAAAATACTTTTATTTGTTATATTTTCTGGAAACCAAACAAATATTTTGACGTGGGAGATATTATGACAGTATTTTTGACATGGAGATCATTATCAGACGAGAATAGCAAAGAAGTTAAGTTAGAAGGAAATCATTTCCACTAACCATACCACATAATATTTATGTATACTTATAATAATAATGAAAAAATAGACAAGGATGTATGGATGTAAAGAGAGTTAGGAATTTGTGCAAAAATAGAGGACTATGGCACTCGGTTCTCTCTGCTTACGTATGTAAATGTATAATAACAATAATAAAGCGAGTTTATGGCCATTTCTTCCAACTAAGCAGTGTTTCCAGCCCAGAGAAACAATATTTGCGTGAGAAATGAATTTAAATAAATTTCTCCTCCGCTGGGGATCAAACGCAGGACGCCCGCATAAAAACCAAACGGCTTTCCAACTGTGCCACAGCGGTCGGTACATAATATAAAATTTTTGAACCAAATCGGCATACTATGTACATATATACCACAACGCCATGACTATTAGAATTAGGCAAAGAGAACCGGACGCCATATAGACATGTACCTATGTTTAATTTTGTTACATTCATGTATGTACTTAGATACCGTTCATACACGATCGCATGTTGTTTCTGAAGTTGAAGTTTCATGTTTTTTTGAAATTTTCATACCATCACGGTATATCCCACAATGTGTGTTAACCAGCGACAGGTGTGCGGACGTGCATAACCTTATTAAATGATGCACGTCACGTGCGTGTATCCCCTCATACCAGTCTCGTCTCAACTAAAAATAGCATTCGTAATGACTAATGGGTGGTGTATTTTTGATTACCCGGCTCTTAAAAATATAAAAGAGTAGACGCACTACACATGAGCCTATGCCTCACCTAAGGTCCTTTTTCTTTCAAAATATAATTCACATGGTAGTCGGCCTTACCTATTCACTTCATCGATTACACTAGGAATGTCAAAGATAATACGCTGCCTAAAGAATTTCAACAACTAGGTATCCACAGCACAATTTTTTCTAAGACAGATACTCACTATGGATTTATGATATAAATTTGATTCAATCACTAGGCTACTACTATCACATTACTAGTAGTTTGTGGTCATTAGTGGAATGTGCTACTAAAACTAATTAATGGAAGAATATATTATACAAAAATGTTTTCGAAACAACGCTTATGTACTTAATTTATGTAACTTTTTTTATCTGATTCATATTCTAAAAACAAAGGCTGTTGAAGACGTACATATATACTGTTGCATATGAAACGGAAAGAATTAACATAACGCCATCTAGATATTAATACATAAACCACCCGGAATAGGAGATAAGATAAAAATACTGCTTAATACATTATTGAAAAATTTAGAATCATTGAATTCCATTATGAAGTTCATTTTAAAAGAGTATTACACAACACGGTTTCATTTAAAAATACATAGACAAAGAGTTTTCTATGTCTTTGTCTTTATTTATTTATTTATAAGGGTGCATCGACAGACATTCAGCTTCCATTCATCATAAAAAAAAATATTAATTGGTTATTATTATGAGTGCTGGACGTCCAATAATGGATGCACACAACATTATAAAATTACATGAGCTCATATTAAATTAAATACATAAATTACACATAGATATCAATATTTTAATAATTATACAAACATACCATCACGCCATGCCCATCGCGAGATAGGCTGAGAGAACCGAACGCCACATTTTCTATCTTGGCACACATTCATAGCTTCGTCAACATTTATGCATCGTCTTATATAAGTTCGTCTGTTGTTCAAGCTTCTTACATTTCCACCTATCAGAATATCGTATACATGGTCGTGTCATTTATTTTCTTGGGCGAATCCGACCTCTTATTCCATTCCTGTCCACCTTGTACATTAGCTTCGTCAGGCGATCCTCATTCATTCTTTCTAAGTGGTTAAACCATCTCAATGAGTTAACTTTCATTCTATAAATTACATCTTTCTTCATCTTACATTCTTTCCTTGTATCCTCGTTTCGTACTCTGTCATACATCGTTCTATTACAAAGTCGTCTTAGCGATCTCATTTCAACTGCATTTATTCTGCTGTTGTGCGTCTTTAGCCATGTCCAGGTTTCCTTTTATATAGCTGCATATTATCAGTATTGTGATTCAGGTTAAAAACAAACTTTTATTTAAATTGCGTAATCATATTTCATAGTAGTGGAGTTTAAAAAATACGCTTCAAACTGTGAAATCATAACTCTCCACTATTCCTTAGTAACAAACAGACAAAAACGCTCAGAAATTGGGAAATCATTTCTTCATTATTTCTTAATAATAAAGAGTGAAAAATACGCTTCAAGAAAATGATATAGAAAAATAATGGATACGTTACTAGTTTTTAAATTCGGCAAACAAAAAGTAAGTCGCATATATCACTTAATTCTTACCCCACTTTAGTTACACGCAAAATGTTGTAGTGTTCGCACGTATTGTCGTATTCAAAAAACATGGAAAAGTTACTTTAGAACTGTGAAGGAACGAACAGATATATCATTTCATGCTCTATATTTATTCAATAACTAATACATTTAAATGGATTTTTCGATATTTATTTTTATTTTGAGTAAACGAGAGAGTAGTCAAGACACATTCGCTTGTAGCTATGCAGAGGAATTATGTTGTTGTATTAGCATTTTCACAAAGCTATAACTTAATATAAGTTTGTCTCTTTCACAGTTATTATTTGGTATGAGAAATGATAAAGATGTGATTGCACTGGAGTAAAAGAGAAAATATGTCTGCAGTGTGTGTTTATCTATTACTGTATGATCTCTTTCTCACTTAATGTTTTCTGTCGTGTGTGTTCTTTCTTGGTGATATTGTAAGAATTCGTTTTAACGAAATTAAAATATACAATTTTTGTAGAGCGGTTTGCTCTTACACAACGTGTCTATATATAAAATGCCATTGCTTCAAACTGTGAAATCATAACATTCCATTATTCCATTGTAACGAACACAAAAAACGCATATAAATTGTGAAATAATTTCTTCATTATTCCATAATAGTAGGTACACAGTAAAAATACGCTTAAAATTGTCATAAACGAACGCCGCTATTTAAAATGAGAAACGTACGATTTGTCCTCAAGTATTGATCTGAACTGTCGATAGTGAAAGACCGAATGTATTGTTTTGCAAAGTATGGTGCATCTTTTGACTAACTAATGAAGAGAGTACAAATGAGCCGATACCTGAGGTCGTTACACGGGGTCCTAGTTGACAGTCAAACTCGTCCCATCGGGACAAGTGATGAATAATTAAAAATATACCTCGACATATAAACTTGTTTGGTATTTACCTACTGCATTATGTCGCTTCTCTCTTTATTACGTTGTTGGCAATCGTGAATATTCAATCTAACTGGTTGGGAGGAGAGTTGAATAACCTCAAAATATTGACAAAAATTTCGTTTACGTTCGCAACGTTCAAACGCATAAAACGAATATTGATCTATGAATGGTCGAAAGTCCTGTACGTGTCATATTTTAATACACAGCACCACATAACGAAATAAAATTATAAAAACACTGTTTAAAATAATATAAATTCTTTAATGTATGATCAAATAATTCCCTTTGTTAAACGCAATATCTCCACTGATCAACATGGTTTTATTCCGGGTCGATCCACCACCAGCAATTTGCTGGAATTCACTAACTTTGTGACAAACGCAATTGATAAAAATATCCAAGTCGATGCTGTGTACACGGATTACAGCAAGGCGTTTGATCTGTTGAATCATCATATCTTAATTCAAAAATTAAAAAAATTTGGCTTCCATGGAGATCTTCTAAGATAGCTCACTTCATATATCCGCAATAGATCTCAGGCAGTTGTGACCGGTGGCTATACATCTAATTGGATTACCACTCCATGCGGCGTTCCACAGGGCACACTGCTGGCCCCTATCCTTTTTAATATATATGTAAACGACATCACCTCTTGTTTCAAATTTGTCAAAGTAATAATATATGCAGATGACATGAAGCTCTATACAAAAATAAATAGTGTTCAAGACTGCCGTAAATTTCAACAGGATCTAGAGCATCTTCAAACATACTGTAAAATAAATTCTCTTAACTTAAATCCACAAAAATGTCAAATTATCACGTTTACAAAAAAAAAGAATAAAATCTTCTTTTCCTATAAACTTAATAATTCCCCTATACCTAGAAAAGAATCGGTGAAAGACCTAGGAATTATTATGGATAGTAAACTGTCATTTGACGATCACATGAATAATATAAGTAAAAAAGCCAATAAAATGTTGGGCTTCATCATCAGGAACTGTAAACCTTTTTCAAATATTGAATGCCTCAAAATTCTATATACATCTATGGTAAGAAGTCATCTGGAGTACGGATCGCAAATTTGGAACCCGATGTATCTTAAGTACATAAATAGACTGGATAGTGTACAAAAACGCTTCCTCAAACACCTCATCTATAAATCTGGCTGTCGGGAACTAATGGGCCCGCATAATCATATAAATAACGTGTACTTAGCTGAATCAAAATTTAATTTACCATCACTATCATCTAGACGAATAACTGCAGACTCACTATTTTTGTTTAAACTATTTCATAACATCATTGATTGTCCAAATTTATTAGAAAATATCTCACTTCACATTCCAAACCGCAATGTCAGATCAAAACCTACTTTTTCTATTTCACACTCTAAAACTAATCTTAGGTAAAATTTCTTTACTAACCGGGCCACCTCCAATTTTAACAACCTGCTCAATAACATTGACTTTTTTCATACTCAATCTCTACACTCGTTCAAAATTGCGATAAAGCGCCAACTTTGCACTGATAACATAACCCAAAATTCCACTCTCTAGTATATGCATGAATGTATTATTTATGTGTCACCATAATGGTTGCAACACCTTCTTCGTTGATCCTTAAGCGAGTTAGAATCCCATGTTATGATTCTAGAATACATACAATCCTCTCTGTACTATTCCCTGTATGTTTCTGGTGTGTTCCTATAATTTTGTTTTTTTCTCATTTTTCGTAAATTGTATGTTAAGCTTTTAAAATTATTTGATTTGATGTCCTATTATTATGTACTGTAGTCTACATTTACTTGTTTTTTTTTTCATTGTATTTAATATCATTATGCTCTACTGTACTGTTGGATATCCAAAATAAATAAAAAAAAAAAAAATATATAATTTAATAAGTATTATTCATACATTGAGACACGTGGGGTATAAATCATAATATGAGTTTCCAGTGGTCGTTGCATCCCCCCACTCCCCACCCTACCTCCCTCCTTTCCCATCCTGTTTTCAAAATTGTCAACATCTTGTAATATACTTTAGAATAGGTACTACAATTGGCAATATAAAAATTATCATTGTATTTTTGTATAATTTTTTCGTGTTTGCTGTTGTTTTCTATAAAATAAATAAAAAAATAAATGAAAATGTACAATATACACTATACAGGTTCATAGCTGCTTCAGAACTACTTTTAAAATGTATATAGTTTTCTATAACAATAAATAATATAGGTATATTTACGAGCAATACAAATACGATATAATCACAACCTAATACACCCCCTAAAATAAGCAAATGCTTGTGTTAAATAATAGGTGAATGAAATCAGTCGGGACAGGATTTGAACCCGTGTTTGATTTGATTATGTACAAAATGTTTCTTAGATAAAATATTTAGATTAATAACGTATTTTTGAAATTTTCTATTTTGCTGTTTTAAAAATAACCGACTTTAATTGAAGGTTTGCGTTGTTTGTGTTAGTTGAAAAAGATTGATTTTGTCAAAAAGCCCGCCTTTTTACATTGGATTGCACATAAATTAAATAAATAAATAAAATTGTACACTCGCTTTGATACGAGCCGTTCCCAATTTTCAAAAAAGCTGTATTACCTATGCACAATATTATGTCGAGTTTAAAACAATCAAGACGACACTTAAAGTATACTCTCGACATGATACTAATCGAGTACTTGGATTAAAAAAGGTTGAAAATTGCGACATAATGGCTCCCCACCATTAAATGCTAGCGGAGAGTAAAGAAAAAAATACGGTAAAGCATGAAGACTTACAACCAAATGAATGTGGCAATTAATTTTATAGTACTTATAGATAGTAAATGTCATTTTACAACGATACTTGTATGAGAATATCTCGAGGCTAATACCATAAACCAGGTCTCGGCAAAGTGCGACTCCGGAGCCGCGCGCGACTCTTTAGCCCCTTAAGAGGCTATAGTGTGGGCTATATAGTATATTTTGAAAATAATAACGCAAGTTACCTCAAAAGATAAGTGTTTAAAATAAAGAACAGTTTGTATTTACATATTTATTCTATTGCATGAGATTTTTGAAAATTGAATTTGTTTAATACTTTTCGTGTAAAATAAGTTTTAGTAAAACCCTTTTTTATTTCTTTATTGTAACTAAATAAGTACAAGGCCTATGAAGTAGAATTATTACTCAATCGAAAGAGAATATGAAAATATATTTTCAATATTATAATATTTTAATTACTGTTGTTGCTATTTAAAAGAAACCTCTAAATTTTACGTTTTCTTCACGAAAAAATGTTGTATGTCATATATTAGGTAATACACAATATCTTTTCATGTTTGATATATTGAAGGTAATTTAGCTTGCATTTTTGTGTACATCCGTATCCGTATACCAAGGGTATACAAGGGCCTTAAGTTTGCGCGCAAACCAGGAACTTAAAAATAGCAGCGCGACCTTTGCGTTCGTCAAAAACCCCCTTAATACTACGATAACAGATATGAATTTTTTTCCTTTTGGCATTAACATTGGTAACTTTAAAACACAATTCTTGGATTCAAAAAACAAGGAAATATGGAGCTCTAAATTTGAAATTCTTTGTGTTGATTTGTACTGAAACCATTCTGAGCAAAGAATATAATAATACCTATGATTCTGAGGATGCTCGGCATTTAGCGGTGCCGGTGAATGGGAGTCGCGTTTGCGAACGAAATTAAATAGAACGTAAAATTATATATTATTTTTTCATCAAAATTCTAATATGATTATGGAGTTCTATCATGAAGTGACATAAAGTAGCTTGTACATCAGATTTAAATATCTCATTAAGTTTTATTAATTGTAGGTACCGTTATTTAATGAAGGTCTAAAATTAAGGGGGGACTGCTGCCAATGTACCTATTTTTCAATTTGATATGCCATCATTATTACTTATCAAATCGTTTTGAAAAAAATAATTTAGATAGTTTGGGTATAAATAAAGAAAAATATATATCTTAACTTTTTGAAAATGTTCTGTATAAATTCTTGTAGAAAAATAATGGCATACCCCGATTTTAAACGTTTGTTTTAATAAAATATAAGGCGTTGTTCAACATACTTTTTTTTAATTAAAGAAGACAAAAATATATAGAAAAATATGACGTGACGTTGCATTAATGCTTCAGGTTTAGTAAATAAACCTAAAAAACATTTATTTTCCATTCAGCGCCATTGCGAAATAAAGGCATTTATGGTTTATTAACTTAACCTGATGCATTAATGCAACGTTACATTGTATTTTTCCAGATATTTGATCTTCTTTAATTTATAGAAAAAATAATGCTCTATAGTCTATACCCTATAGTTTATTAGAAATTTAAGATAAATATCAAAAATCGGGGTATGCTTATTATTTGCCTATAAGAATATATACAGAACATAATTAAAAAGTTAAGGTTTATTTTATTTTTTAATATCCAAACTAACTAGGCTATTTTTTTTCAAAATGATTCGTTTTGTAGTAATGATGCAAATTCAAATTGAAAAAATAGGTACGTTGGCAGAAGTCACCCTCTTAAAATATTAAACAGATTTGGTTGTCAAATTTAATTAAATCGTTGTAATGTACATATTTGGCTCTTTGGCGAATATGATTGCCGACTCCTGCCATAGACTATTTGGTAGACCACAGATTTGATAGAAACGATCACACCGACCATTACCTACGGGTTACAGAAAGGTACTAAGTTGGTAATTATATGGTAATAGATACAAAAAACAATTTTCGTTACTAATCTGATCAGTTTGAATTCCATAGACACGGTGATCAGGCGGGCTGTGCTTTCATCTCGATAAGATCACATAAATTAATTTACTTACTTGTACATATACCTAATATTATGCTACTTTTAAATCGTGTCTTTGATGTGAACGGTAATGTACATAAGTATTGATCTGTTAACTTCTATATAAAAAAGCGATATTAATTTTTCTGTACTACATTTGTATATGGAAATACTTAAAGATTATATTGGAATGCACAACATATATACATACCAAAACCATAAACTTTTGTTAGTTAATATAATAATACTTTTATTCGTAAACTTAATTTATTGGTATTTATTTATTAATTTTTTTATTTATTTTATTTTGGGAAACAAAACAGCTGTTACATATTTTACATTAATAAAAAAATAATAATCAGGAAAGTAAGCCAATTACATTGTTCCACAGATTAATATACATAATAAAGACAATTCAGTACAAAGTCAAAGACAAAAGTGTGGTGTAAGTGTACAATTGTGATGTGTGTACGTATGTGTGTGTGTGTGTGTGTGTAATTTATGAAGCGAGGGTGGGACATGAAGAAAGGTAGGAGAGGAGGAAAGGGTTAGTTGTCATATTAATATAGTATAGGATATACCAAAAATTATACAATTTGGTACATAAAGTATTCATTATAATATTGATGATAGTTGTTTTTTTAATGATTGTAGGCTATTGTTAAAAATAACTGGCTTATGATTAAGGTTATTGTACATATTGCAGCTGCGGTTAATAAAAGTGTTGTTTGCATAGTTTGTTCTTGAGTATTTAGTGTAAAAGAGGAGGTTCTGGCGGTTTTGTCTGGCGGGGCAGTTGAATAGGATTTGGGGCAGTTGAATGGGAGTTGTATACATGTCATATTATGTATATTATTTATTTATTTATAAAATATACGGCATAAGCCATTTACTTGTTACAATATACACTTACAATAATTAATTACACACAAAGATGAAATATAGAAACAAATAAAAATATAGACATTGATGAAATATAAAAACATAAAATATAGATTCAGATAAAATATAAATATATATTGATTTATAAAAAAAACACAGATTAATATAAAAATAGACAAAAAAAGAATCAGAGTATTAGAAAAAAAATAATGATAAGAGGGGAAAAAATCGAATGTGATAATAGATCGACAGCAGCTGTATAAGTTGACAGCTATATCGATATAAAAGATCCATAATTTTATTTTTCATATAAGTAAAATAAGTTAATTTAACTGTCTGTTTACACAATAAATAAACATAAAATACCATCACGGAATATCCCACAATGTGGGGAACCAGCGAAAATTGAGCGGGGTACGACACATGCGTGTGACACACCAGTCTCGTCTCACCTAAAAAGGAAATACCGAAAAAAAAACAGTTTCTCCATAAAATAATATCGATTCTAGTTGAATGATTAAGAGGGTGACTGCTGCCAACGTACCTATTTTTTCAATTTGATATACCATAATTATTACTAAACGAAACATTTTGAAAAAAATAACCTAGTTAGTTTGGATATTAATAAAGAGAAATATACCTTATTTTTTTGATTATTTTCTGTATAATATATTCTTGTAAGAAAATAATAAGCATACCCCGATTTTTAGACATTTATCTTAATTTTCTAAAAAAATATAAGGTATAGAGGAATATTTTTTTTTATAAATTAAAGAATAACAAAATACCTGGAAAAATATGATATGACGTTGCATTAATGCATCAGGTTAAGTAAATAAACCAAAAAAAACTTTTATTACGCAATGGCGCTGAATGGAAAATAAATGTTTTTTAGGTTTATTTACTAAACCTGAAGAATTACTGCAACGTCACATCATATTTTTCTAGATATTTTTGTCTTCTTTAATTTAAAAAAAAATATTACTCTACGCCTTTTATAGTTTATTAAAAATATAAGATAAACGTTGAAAATCGGGGTATGCCATTATTTTTTTACAAGAATTTATACAGAATATTATCAAGAAGTAAAGATATATTTTTTTTTTATTAATACCCAAACTATCTAAATTACTTTTTTCAAAACGATTTGATGAGAAATAATGATGGTATATCAAATTGAAAAATAGGTACGTTGGCAGCAGTCCCCCCTTAATAATATTTTCCTCAAAATTTAAGTAACCATGCTGTATAATAATGTCACCCGCTTTCTTTCACTTGTCGAGTTTTAATTTTCCAATGAATATCATGTTATTTGCGTTCATGGTAAAAAATATAAATTGGTACCTATATAGTGTTCTGTTGTACTGTGCATGTACATAGTTCTTTGGAATAAACATGAAAAAATTATATTCAATTTTTGATAATACAACCCCTTTTTCTATCATATCAACAACAAAATATTATGAAAATCAGTATTATTTTACAGGAAATAAACATGATATGATATCGCTTTTGTTATTAAATATTTTGAAATCGATATCCAAATAATTTTTTTTCCCTACTTTTTAAGGGTTCAAGATCAATGTCATCATTCTACTACATACATATTTCATAGATACTAAATTAGTGATGGGCAAATGAAAGACCAATAACAATAATTGGACTTGGTCTAGCACTCCCGATCTTGGTCATGGTCTTGCAACGGCCTTTACATAAAAACATTAATTTCTTGAAAAAACTATGTACTTGCATATATCTAAAATTTATTAATTTTGCTATGGAGTTAGATTCATATTTTTTTAAATACAGAAATAATATAAAGAAAAAAAACAGTTTTATGTAAAAGATCAGTAATCAGAAAATTTACGATACATTGTTTAACGCACTAATGAATTATTTATTTATTGACTTATTGTTCATATCAATTTATCGTACAATGACGGCCTCATTGCCGTTCGGCAATTACTTCCAATCAATCAGATACATAAAAGATAACAAAGTTCAAATGAATAAAAATGAAGAAAATATGTGTTCAATAAAATGTGGTTGGTAATTAATAAATCAATATATAATATTTTATATTCAATATAATATAAAACTTTTGGGATTGGAAAGTAAGAAAACGTTTTAACGAATGAATAAATGTGAATTGGAATAGTTAAGTTTTTGTTTTTAATTTTTTAGTAAAAAAATATAAATACTTTTTGGAGCGAAGACCAAGTCTTACACTTCAGTTTTTGCCCATCACTAAATAAAATAAAATAATGCTAATAAGGCATACATTTTTATAACTTTTGAACGGAAACAGAATAGATTTGTTAATCAAATTTCACGAACACAACGAATACAATAGGATGATTTTTTGTGTTCAACAGCTGATACTTACACAGTAAAAATATGTATGTACTACGACGGTATGTATGTTGAATATATTTCAAGACCACGTGGTTTTGGGGTATATACGTTTTCTAGTCGTCAATTTCCTTAATCTAAAAAAATCGATACAGGTATATCTAGATTCTTATTTATGTGTTTCGCTGATTTTTTTTTAGAAATTCACGGAATTGTTATTTAATTTTTATTTTGGTTGGTGTGTATGTAATCATGGTTGTAAACGATTTAGGCACGCTTGTAAATCATTGAAGCGGGATGCTTCCATATAAAGTACAAAAGTGCTATTATTAGACTTCCGCCCGTACTCTTGAAGTCCAAAAACTAATATAATACCGGACAAAATTTTTGACAGGGTCCGATCTATCTCGTCATGGAATTATTGTCGACGTGTGTAAAAAATAGTCTAAATTTTCAGTGATAACAAGTATTCCATTTTGATACTTGCAAAGTCGTTGATTATTATAAATTACTGCAATTAAGACAAGTATTCATTATTCTATTTATTTATGTGAATCAATTATGAAGCAAGGAATTCTATATCTTTATTTATTGCGACGTCATTACGGAACTGTAATCATAAAATTTAACTCTTCGAATTGCATATTAGTGAGTTATTCGAATATATTTGAAAGAACTCTATATTAAACAAATTATTATTCACTTTAAAAATGATAAGAAAAACTATATCACTGCTCAACATTCTCACGATACAAGACACAGACATCAACTAATCACTCCGAAGACAAACACTACATAAGGACAAAGACATTATCAATACTTGGCTCCAAAGATCCTAAATTTAGTGCAAAAGATATAAAGAACATACATTGAATAGAAAATACAAGACTTAAACATACAATACAAACATGGTTATATAACAAAGGGATCAACTATTGTCAGCAAATTCTCAAGTCATAACAACATACTAACATAGGACTCAATAAGTGGACCATGGGCTGCACAATCATTCTATATAACAGTTTAAAATGACAGTAATTAATATTATGTAACTAGTCTACCACATCGGAACAGGCCTGTACTAGTGAGGTGGCCCAAACCAACCCAATTTATTTGTTATGTTTCTTATATAAAATGTAATTATTGGTATATGTAATAAAAAAAGTAAAATATTCATTTGAGAATGCACAAGTTACATTATAAATACAATTTAAAACACAATGAAAAAAACATTGAATGCTATTTATAAATAATATCTTCCGAATTCTGTGTTTCCACCTTCTTACAATCCGGGTCTTTTTAAGATTCAAAATACATTTCCCTGAGCAGATTGCAAACCCTCCCCAACGCTACGTAATGCGCTTCATCGGAAGAGTATAATGGTTAGTATATATGTAAATACTTGCAATAAATTAAAAATCATTAATCTACAATAAAATATATTCACATTCTAAGTTGGTCAAATAATAATGTCACAATATGGTGGTGATTTTTAAAGTTTCTGTGTCCTATGAAAAATTGGTAGGTCCATAAATCTGTATCAACTCCGTGGGGATGAGTCGATATCTCACAAAATAAGAGGGCTATCCTTCCAATTGTGCAATAAACGGATACTTCGTTTAGCTCTCTGTTTGATTCATGAGCGACACGGTGTGATGACATGTAACTCGTTAATATTCCTTGATGCCCGAAAAATCTTAAATCCCAAGCAAGTAAACGCTTTGATATATTACGCACTATGAAGTTTTTACATATATAGCGATCTCAGATTCGAATTCGGATAAGGCAGTGAATGATTGATGAAGTTTAAGATCTACGGTTACATATCTGTTCATATTACACGTTGTATATGTAATTATCTCGTGTTATTTGATGTTGTGTAATGTCCTGAAAAGTTATGCCTAAATGCTGTTGTAATTGCATTCGTGTAAAGTATACATCCATCAAATGAGTGAACATAGCAAACAGATACCTGTGCAGTAAACGATGATACAAACAACAAGATTCCTTTGGCGATATTAAAAGCATACATTGTTTAACAAAGGCAACGATATGATTTTTCCATCGGTGTCATTAAATGCATTCCATGTTTTATCGTTTAAATCTCAATAGAAATGGCGAAATACGTAAGGAAATTCATAGTAACATAACAGAGAGGCAACGAAACCATTTTCCATTAGTGGCATCAAAGATATTTTATGTTTTGTTGTTTAAATCTCAATAGAAATCGCGAAATATGTACGAAAATTCATAGTAAAATAACAGAGAGGCAACGAAACCATTTTCCATAAGTGGCATCAAAGATATTTTATGTTTTATTTATTTATTTATTATATATACGCCCTTAATAGGGCATTTACAAAAAAATACAGGATAAATAGAACAATGTAGGCACAACAAAATAACAATAAGTGTAAATACATCGATTATATAGGTACATAATAAAACGAGTGGGTTGTGGCCAACGCTAAACTCCTCACTAACAAGTCACTATAGAGTATTCAAAGTTTCTATAGAAAGTTTTCGGCAATTTTATGAAATAAGTGAGTTTAATTCTTTTATTATTTAAATATATTATTATGAAAAATTGATATTTATTAATGACATTTTATTTAAGTGATGTGCCCTTTTAACAATTTGAAAATAAAAATAACAAATTTCGAGTTTCCTGAGCATGGGAGTCACTTTGAAATATTTGACAGTTAAAAAAAATGAGAACCACTATTCAGATATCCTTCAAAATCTAATGAGGTCTATGCGAGTTTTTGATATACAAATTTGCAAAATTTGAAAATAATCGAATGAGCACTTTAGTCTATAATCGATAATCTAGAATAAACACGCCGTACGTAGCATATTATAGTACACAGCACACACACACAGATACATTGTGATGAAACTTTCAGAATGCAATCCCAGCATGATACTAGTTGATAATCTGCAATAAAAAAATACTTTAAAAATTGCGAATTCATATATCCCCTTGGGGTAGTGAGGAGTAAAAACAATGTTAAGTTCAACCCCTTCTTCATAAGGATTCATATTTTTTTCGTGCAACTCTCCAATAATATCTAAAAATTTAAGTCCTGGCAGCACCGTCTACCGTGGTTGACATTTGTCATTTGACAGATATTATACGCGTTCGTTCTGTCATTTGATAAAACATTTAAATAATTAATCAGCATAATATTATATTATAACTTTTTATTTTATGTAGCTTCGCGGGCAACTAACAGGTACAATGTCAAATAATTATTTAACATGCACCAATAACAAGCTGCCACATTCTGGAGACTTACGATCTGCTTATGGTATTAATCGTCTCACAGAGCCAGACTTAAAACACAATTAAAAACTGTATCTCCACCGGGAATCGAATCTGGGTCCCTTGGATCAGTAGTCAGATACCTAACCAACTGAGCCACATCAGATACCTAACCAATAATAATAATAATAACTGAGCCACGAAGGCCGAAAATAGAAATGATGCGACTATTTTAATTTTATGTTTCCCCCAGAGACAATCCAACTAGCAAACAAGTCGTATAAATAAGAGTTATACCTATGACTTTTAGTCGTATAGGAGTTTTATAGTGGTTATTAACTAACTCTGTTAGTCGTATAGACGTTGTACATCTGACGGTTAAGTCCTCTAACTAAATAGTCTAATTGCAACGTTCAATAAACGTTTTTGCAACGTAATTATACAAGGATCACATAATGGTCTTAATCGAAACGTTAACTTAACAAATCTGTAAGTCGTAAAAACATTTCAGTTGTATAAAGATTTTTAAAAAGACAATATCGTCATAAAAAGGGTATTATTATAACATCTAAACAACTTATTGGCCTATAAACGTTTTAGAAAAAACTTTAATAGACGATTGTATAGTGGTATTATGGATGACTTCAATATGACATAAAATTATTAGTGTGACGTTTATATACCTATTATTCAACAGTTGGTTTTATAAATGAAAAACAAAAACTTTTATAAAACATAATATGTAGTTGTCGATGAACCTGTTATATTCCTTTTATATGACAATATGTTTTATAGATGTTAAGTACAGACTTTTATAAAACAAAATTAAACATTTTGTTTTACATTTGGGAGAAATTAAGAGAACATAAAACACTGAATCTAGTAATTGAATATAATATGATTTATTAAAACACCCTAATACATGATGAAGTTACATGTTAGTTAAGATAAATATCACGTGCGTTAAAAAAGTTTTATACGTGAATTAAATCAACGGAAACCTAATGTTTATTGATATTTTTCTGCATTTTGAACAAACTTGACTTGAAAAAACTATCTCCAACATTGATAAACTGCAGCGTAATAAATATAATATTAAAATAAAATTATACACTTCGCTGTTTGTGAGTCAATAAAAATGATTACAAACACTATTCTTTTTGGCATCAAATTAAAAACATATATTTATGTATATTTTTTATAATAATTTGTGTGTTTTTTACTGACTTTATTTCCCATTTTTCTTAAATATTGAAAAACGCAGAAAAACCAACTAGATAATTTAATTTTCTATAAAAACATATACACTATCGCAGTGCATCTTGAACTTTTCTTACGGGGAATCTCAGTAGTTTGATACTTAATCTCCATACATACATACCATCAAGCTGTTTACATATTCGAGAGAGGAAAAAGTACCTACTGACCTTCACACAAGTCTTGCCTGACATACATTTTTTATATAAAAAACAAAATATCTTAAAAATATTCAATAATTTAGATGCTAGGGTTCATAGTTTGGTACGTTTATTTATTTTTATTTATAAAATACATGGATTTTTACGTATTCTTTTACTATACACATACTATCAACAGTTGGATGTAATGTGTTACATGTAGGGAATGCAATCCCAAACGGGATCCCGAAATACCGAGATCCCGCAGACATTTTGCGGGACTAATCTCTGTCGAATATTTTGCGGAATCCCGCTGGACTGGCGGGATTACAGAGAAGCGTAATTCATACGTGTTACTCTTTGTTGATTTGTTGAGGAAACGGATTTCAGAGCGGCGAACTAACTTGACAGCGGTTTTATTATATACTTACATGATCCATATAAGTACGAAGAAGACAGTAGTCAATTTATTAATGTTGATGACACATTTAGTCTACCTTCAAAAAGTTTAATATGCAAGACAGTCAAAACTATAGTCGAAAGGCTAGAGTACACGGACATGGGTAACAACGCAGAAGCCACTGCTCCTGCTGACGCTGATGAACCTTAGGATGACGACACTCCTCTCGCAAATCAGGAGACATACGCAGCAGCAGCAGCACCAATGTCACTTCAAGACGAACTCAAACTTACTTTGATTAGTATGAAGAGTTCGAGATCAACAGCCCAACAACCTAGATCTGGCAATATGAGCAACATTGAGGTTTTGATAAAGAAGGAAATGAATTATTTCGAGTCCGGTGGATAGGCACATACCTTCAATTCACTTACAATGCGCAAATGACTATTGTGCCAACCAGCGTGGAATCTGAACGAGCTTTTTCAGCCACTGGCTACCTTGTGTCCAATATCAGAAGCCGTTTATCAGACGACACAATACTTTAACTTTTTTACGAAGCTATTTCCAAAATAATGTTTAAACTTATGATGCTTATTGTACAAAAATATTGTTTATCGTGTGAAAGTTATTATTTAAATTTAATTTGTAATATAAATTTATGTCTCATTTTATTCTTTGCCAATTTATGACAAACTTTACCGATTTCTAACTAAAGGTAAGTATGTTAATAAACCATTTAAAATGTCCCAAAGAACGTGTTTGATTAGGTATAAATTTAAAACTCTAAAAACAAGGTTGGTAGATCGAGGTATTAATTAGGTCTTTATTATACGATTGATAAGATATCTAAGTCCACCCTGCTGGATCCCGCAAATACCTGGATCCAGCGGTACTAAGATTGTTCAGTCCCGCAAATACCTGGATTGACATCGTCCTGCGGGATTGCATTCCCTAGTTACATGCAACTAATTATACTATGAATTTCAACCCTGCCAAAACAATCAACAATGGCGCTCGATCGCAGTTGTTTAAAAAACCTTTACTTGACTAACAGTCGTTCAATGACTTGTACTACATACAATGGCTGGTTCAATGACTTGTACTATAAATTATTATATTGTACTATTTTTCAAAAATAATGTTTATCTATTAAATCAGTTTTTTGTTCACATAATTTCATATTTTATTCTAAATTCAATACTTAAACCATAACTTAAACTTTAGATTTATTGGCAGGTACTTATTATTTGAAAATCAGTAATTTATCATTCTTCAACACTTAGGTGGGCTATTTCAATTATTTCTAAATAAATATTTGGTTTGTTAAATATGTTAGTTCAATTAATTCAAAATTTGGTTTATATTTTTATTGTTTGACCATATAGAATGAACTTAAGATGAACGGTTAACAAATAAAAATTTGTACCTATATAATACAGTAGTGGCCAAAAAAATGGAAACTATTTTTTACTCGACTAAATTATATAGAAAATCTTCCTTCTTAGATTTCTAAATGAATATTTCTAAAAAAATATTATTGCCTTGTCTTTATTATAGTGTGGGTTATGCATGAATTATCATTTATACATAAAATATTCAGATATAATACACATTTTATTAAAATTATTGTACATTGAATAAAATATAAAAAATATTGTGCTCAGCTATGGAAAATTGTTAATGACAATAAAATTTAAAATTCACGTGTTTAAGATAAATCACTTTAGTATTTAGTTGGGTAGCCTTTATTTTTTATCACAGCCTTCATTCTTCGAGGCATTGAGTCCACCAACTTCTCCAAATCTGCATTATTGATGACCTTGAATCATGATTTTATTACAGCTTCAATCAGGGCCCTCTTATTCGATAAGAGATTTTATTTAATTATATTAGTTAAAATGTGCCACAAAGCAATAGCAGCAAAGTATAAAGATACAAAGTATGATGGGTCGATGGGTCGATGGCAGAGCGGTTAGCGCGCTGGGCTAGTAATCCAGTGGTCGCGAGTTCGAATCCTGCCTCGACCGATTTCGTTTACCTAGAGCACAAGCATTTATTTGCTTATTTTAGGGAACGTAGGAAGATGTATATGTACTTGTTTAACAAGGACATATTCATTTTTATATAAAAAAAAAAAAAAAAAGATTTTCAACCTGGCCCACAAGTTTTCTATCTAATTAAGATCTGGGCTGTTACCAGGCCACTTAAGTACCATAATATTATTTTCTTCGAACCAGCTTGAGACACTTTTAGCAGTATGACAGGGTGCGTTGTCTTGCTGGAATATGCATGTCTCTCTATTTTCTCCAAACAGATCCGCTATAAAAGGCTTTAACTTTGGATCCAAGATAGTCTCCTTGTATTTTTTTCATGTAACGTCCCATCAATGATATGTAGACGACCCACGCCACTTCTTGACATGCACCCCCATATCATTATGCTGAGAGGGTGCTTCATGGTGACGGTAGTACACACTGGTAACAAGTCTTCTCCAGTTCTCCTCCTAACATACTTTATTCCATCCGATACAAATATAGAAATTTTTGTTTCATCGCTCCAGATTACATTCTTCCAGTCTTCTTTGGTCCAATTCTTGTGTTCTTTTGCCCAATTGAGTCTTTTTTCCCTTTGTTTACTATTCAAGTAAGCTTTTTTTCTTGGGCTTCTCGCCCTTAATCCATTGTTGACTAGGCGTCGTCGAATCGTCCTAGCGCTTACAATTATACCACTCTCAGCAAGGATGTGTTGGATATCACTCGAAGTGGATCTACGGTCTTGAAGAGCTAATTTCGTTATCCTTCTGTCGTCTATCAATAACGTCTTCCGGTTTCTGCCAGATTTTACAGCATTGTGTAAACTTTTGGAGACTTTGAACCTCTCGCAGACATTTGAACTCCAGACTTGGACGCTCTGTGTCCCAACTTTTCAGCAATTTGTTTATATGTATATCCCTCTTCTCGTAGGGTAACTGCTCTACTACATTTTGTAGGTGACCAGTAGCCTCCAAGCATGTTTCAGAAGAAGTTTCAGAATAAAATAATCTCAGAATTTGAAAAACAGTCCAACCACTTACAAATGACACAGTACAGGACGAACGACAGACTAATAGCTCTTGCTTAGATAGGATTTCAAATATCCTCAATAATTACTTTCTAATGATCACAGACATCAAAAAAACAAAATTTCCAGAAAAAAATGTGAGTAATAATGATGATTCATATCATCAAATAGTAAGGTATATGTTCCTTACAACTCATTATGAGACAAATTAGAAAGGATTAACTAATTTTGTAAAAAAAAGTTAAAACAATTAAAAAAATATTTATTGTTTCTTGCGAAATAAACAAAAGAAAATATTTGTCATTAAAAACAATAAGAATGCAATAAAATTTCAATGAAAAAGTAAAATGAATCACCTAGTAAGTTGAAAAATGTAGTCAAAATAAAAAGTTTCCATTCTTTTGGCCACTACTGAATATCACGTGTTTGTGTCACCGACACAGTAACAACATAGTTCTCTATAAATAATGGGGTGCATGCTATCTCCATGGCTCTTCAATCTATACGTTGAATGTTGCATCAGAACTTTTATGGAGGATAGCAAGGGTCTGAAATTTATTTATTTATATTCACATACACGGCCTCTTAGCCATTATAAAAATATGGTAAAAATAAAACATAAAACTCGTATTAAACAACACAACAATTAACAAGAAAAACAACACAATAATTCATTAAAATACAAAATCTATCACACAAATCGAAATATTCATAATATGTCCCATTCCGATTCGTTTAAATTTATCTGTCTGAATTTTAGTAGGTATATGAGAAATGTCAAAACGTTGACAATTCAGTAAGTATAGTATATGAAGGATGTAAAGAGAACGTACTGAGAATGGATGCCAGCAAATCGAAGTTCAAATGGTGTTTCAAAAGAGTGAAAGCAGAACAGCGTACCAAATAAAATTAGAGAACAAATGGTTCAAGCAAGTAGACGAATATGTCTATTTGGGAAGCAACGGAATACCGGAATGGACGGATTGATAAGGAGATCGAAAGAAGAGTTATGGCAAGAAACAGAGGGAATGGAGCACTTAGACCAGTTATGAATGACCGCAACATATCAAAGGATGCTAAAGTTGCCATTGATAACGCTATCTTAATAGTGCCAACCTTGATGTATGCAAGTGAAACCTGGACATGGCAGAAGTCACATGAAAGCAGAATAAATGCAGTTTAAATGAGATCACTAAAATGAATTTAAGATGAAGATAGATGTCATTAATAGAATGAAAATGATGAATTCATTTCATTCATTAATTGGCCACATGGGGAGAATGAATGAGGAATGCCTGACGAAGAAAATATACAATGCGCATAGGAATGAAATGAGAAATCAATGCCGCCCAAGAAAGGGATGGCATGACCATGTGAATGGTATTTTGAAAGACGAAAAGGTTAGAAGCGTGAAGAACAGATAAACATGTATAAGAAGATGTATGAATGTTGACGAGGCGATGATTGTGTGTCAAGATATATGGCATTCAGTTTTCTCTGTCTACCATGTGAGGATCATGGCATTATGGTATGTATAAGAATCACATACATTAGGTATGAGAAATTTTTTAAATATAATAATTAAATTAGACAAACGATTTACTACAAACAAGACAAATATTGAAAATAATATTTCTATATTGCCCTCATTCAGTATAACAAAAGCTGTTTTTCATTCAAATTTTGCTTATGAGTAAAAGCATTTCTTTATAAACATTATTCTATTTCTATTTTACAAATATATATATTTAAAGTCACTAAAATTTAACGATTTATTATACACAGACTAATCTCCTGAGCTCGTAGTGCACAGTGACATAGATCTGTAAATGTGTGGGTGCGAGAGAGACTGCTCAATAAGAGTCTGGTCAATCAAAGAACACTTTTAATATATAATACTAAACATAATATAGGAAAAAAAAATCACTTGATCTCTGAAGTGCTGCTTTAACTAATACCATGAAATATTTCTTTAGCTTTTGTGCATAATTTTAAGACAATGAACCAAAAATTCTAAAAGAAATTTTTCAAAAGCATACTTTGTGAAATATAAATTATATTATATAGTAATATGAAAGTTTTCTATGCATGACATGTTATGGCTGGTCTGGAAAAATATAGTTGTTTGTTACTCATGATGAACATACACAATATTATGATTTCAAAAATCAATATTAAGTCTATACAAGTTGTTCTAAATTCAAACTTTACATGGGAAATTAGAGTAGCGTCTAGCCCCAGCTCTTCTTTTCTGCATTATTAGGTTAGGTTTAAGTTTGTGTATAATAATAATAGCGACTCGCGTGAGCGAGTTGCTTTATAAATTGAATTATAAATTATTATAAGTTAAATTTACATTTTTTATTTAATTTATTGCATTTAATATAAAATTTCACAGCTCATTTGACTCCATACTACGAGACCTCAACCAATCAGAGAGCCAACCAGAAACATAATGCGGAATGGTAAATGCGGATTGTAGACGCTAGTGGAAATTAGTAATTGATGAATATTATTTGTTTTGTTATTTTTTTATAAACTTAATTTCTTTATGTTACATTGAGAATACATGAATGTAATTCAATGTAAATAATGTCCTTTTTATATATTTTTCAAAACAACATAGTAAAACATCAAGTTTCCCAAGTAGAATAACTGCCGTTGAAATGAGGTCTCTCAGACAAATGTGTAATAAGACGATGTGTGATTGAATAAAAAAAGTAAGCACAAGAACAGAATGTATGTTGGAAAAGGACGCCACATGCAAGATAAAAATATAATATATGTCCTTAAGTGGATCGGCCACATAGAAAGAACAGATGAAGAACAGTTGACAAAAAAATTATACATGGCTAAAAGATGCGGAATAAGAGATAGAGGTCGGTCGAGAAAGACTCATTTAAATCACATGAATGGAATCTGAAGTGTAGATAGAAGGAGAGTGTGCATGAGGCAATGTTTGGATTAAGTGAAGCGAGAAAAGTATATCAGGATAGGAAAGTATGGCGCTCGGTTCTCTCTGCCTACCTCAATATGAACAAGGCATGATAGTATGTATGTAAAAAAACACAAAATATTTATTAGTAACTAGTATATTTCTAGAAAATAAACTCTTATGACGTCCGGTTTCTAAAAAAAACTGATAAAATAAACATTTTCCTAATATTCATATAAGATATTATGAAAAATGATGTAAAAGAGTAAAATTAAATAATAATTTAACATAAACAGAGCAAATTTCACAATAATAATGTTAATATATTACCTTTAGTCAGTATATATTATTATAAGGTCTTTGGTATATACCTAGTCAAAGATGTTCCGTACTCAAATTTTGTATGGAAAATTTTCAGCGATTTTATGAAATGAGTTTGTTTAATTATTTTTTTATTTTATTATGAAAAGTTGATATTTCTTTAATGCCATTTTATGAAAGTGAGGAGCCTTTTTACCTATTTGAAAATAAAAATTTCAAATTTTAAGTTTCCTGAGCTTGGGGTCACTTTGAAATATTTGACAGTTAAAAAAATTGAGAAGCACTATTCATATATCGTTCAAAATCTAATGGGATCTAAGTGAGCATTAGATATACAAATTTGCAAAATTTGAAAAGAATCGAATGAGTACTTTAGTCTATAATCGATAAAGTAAAATGAACACGCCGTACATAGCACATAGCACATAGCACAGTGCACATAGCACACACACAGATACATTGTGATGAAACTTTCAGAATACAATCTCAGCATGATACTAGTTGATAATCTGCAAAAAAAAAAATACCCTTAAAAATTGCGAAATCATAACTCCCCACTATATCACCTTGTGTTAGTGAGGAGTAAAAAACGTAAGTAGTTAAAGGAAGAACAATATAAAACAACATAATACAACATAATAAAAGAAAATAGAGGTAAATGATAAAAAAAAACTAGACATAAAAGAAGAAAAAAAATAAACAGTATTACATATTCAATTTAAGCAACAAAAATAAACAAAGCAAAGTAAAAATCAAAAATTATAATATGCGTTAAGCATCCTTTTGAAACTTTTTTTTCATCCTTTTTTTTGTTTAAATCTCAATAGAAATGGGGAAATAAGTACGCAAATTCATAGTAACAACAGAGAGGCAACGAACTGATTTTCCATTGGTGGCATCAAAGATATTTTATGTTTTATTGCTTAAATCTCAATAGACATATCATCCAGAGAGAATCTGGACGTCTAGCTGCCTTTAAAATATGATGCTACAGGCGCATGGCTAGGATCCATTGGTCAGACCACATTCAAAACGACGCGACATGGTGCTGAGCAGAGTTGGAGAAACGAGACAACTCCTAAAGAGGGTTGTCCAACAACGATCCAAAATGATTAGGCCATAACATCCGGCATCCGAGTCTGCTCGTTACTATCGCCGGAGGAATGAAGGAGGACAGAAACTATAGACGCCGCCCCAGAGACAGTTATATGGACCACGAAGAAAGAGATGATAGAAATTTATAGTAATTGCATAAATAAATAAATCGAACCGAAAACCGAAAGCATCAAAAGTATTAATCAAATCTCAATAGAAATAACAAAATAATTACGGGAATTCGTAGTAAGATATTACAGAGATTACAACATAACACATTTCATTATTTTTTTAAAACTTTTTTAGTTACTTGTGTTTTTTTTTAATATCTTTCTTTAGACATTTTATTATTTTGTTAAAAAAAATTGTTACTTTTTTGGTATTTTTTTTAGTACTACCTAACTAGGATCATGTGGGAGCAATGAGACATTATATTGCAGTTTTCCATACATTTCAACACTTCCTAGATAACTGATATCTATAATATATCTTAAGAGGCTATATAGTATATTTTGAAAATAATTTCCCTAATACCTACAAAAGATACGTCTTTAAAATAAAGGAGAGTTTGTATTTACATCTTAATTATATTGCATGATTTTTTTGAAATTTGAATTTCTTTTATATTTTTCTTGTAAAATAAGTTTTAATATAACCCTTTTTTATTTTTTTTATTACTGTACCTACGTAACAAAAAAACTACAAGGTCTATGAGGTAGATTTTTATTTCAATCGAAAGAGAATATGAAAATCTACCGGCTGAGTTTTTTATTATTATAATATTTTACTTACTATTCTTGCTATTTCGAAAAAACCTCTAAATTTTGCCATTTTTTCACGAAAAAGTGTTGTATGTCACAGATTAGGTGAAATACAATATTTTTTAGTGTTTCATACATTAGAAGGTAATTTAGTGTGCATTTTTGTGTACATCCGTATACCTAGGGTATACAAGAGCCTTAATGAACAAAGTGTTTTTTTTTCGACAAATAAATCCGAAAACAATTCACATTAGTCGTTATTCTCTATAGTAAAACGATATGGTCTGCCCACCTTGTTGTCAAAAGTCCCGCGGAAAAAAGCCTCACCTCGATTCATACAAAATTTGCTAACTGCAACATCTAGTATACTATATGAAAATCTATGTATTGAACATGTGCGTTTGTTTGTAAATTGATATGTTTAATTTGTATGTTTTTTTTTTTCACCATATTATAAGTAATCCTATACGCTTCGGTAGGGATGTAAATTTAATACGATCGTTTGAGCATGCCACCGCTAGTTTAGGATAATCGTTGTGTTTCAAAGTATATTATGAACTACCTATATCAGTGCTAACAGAGTTAAGTATTATATAGAGTTAAGTAGAGATTGATATCTATCACCACAGAAACCATAAATGGACGCATTATAACATGCGTCAGGCGTTTTATACCAAATATGATGGATACCTTATACTACATACCTACACTGATTATAAATATAAATACATACAAAACTCGTGTAGGGACTCTACTTAGAGATAATTCTATTTGGTATTTTCAGTAAATATATTGTCAACATGTTATAACCAATTATAAATACACATACTTATACAATGTTTTTATAATATTTTCTTATGCAAATCCATAGATTTTCAAATAATATATACTAGGTGTCGTAGTTAGCAAATTTAGTATGAATTTTGTATGGCGTGATGGAATGTATTGTATGTATTAAAAATGCTTCTTCTTCTTATGCTAGGCCTAAGGCCCCTTATTAAAAATGCATAAAACATTAAAATTGTCTATCTTAAAACAGGAATTATTCCTAGTTAAGAGTCCAAGGAACATCACAAAGACATTCTTACAGTGATTACGACCCATCATCGTCTGGCTTTAGTTATCACTTTACTCACTTGCAACATTCCCCAATTAAATGCGTTTATAGTGAGTTTTTCCTTGCGAAAGCTGTTAAATTGGGAGTTTTATTTATTCAAACAATGTAAAAATTTTCATACAGGTTTTTTTAAGCTGGCCATCTATCGAATATATCACAAACTAATATCTGTTATCATTGTTATTGAACCATGGAGAGTTGTCATGTCCCCAGTGACATATCGGAAGTTTGGGTGTGTAGAATTTTTAATTGATGAATGTGGCAAGTGCATAAATTGATCACTAAATCCAGACGATGACAGGTCATAAGCCCTGTAAGTATGTCTGCGATTTCCTTGCTTTCATCCACAATCTCACCCTTTAAAACAAATGTACTACACTGACCATGGCAACTCTCTTTAAAAGATACTTAGTCCATTTAATTTTTTCAATATTAGACACTGTCACTTCATGGTAGAACTCCATAATCAATTAAAACTATGAAAAAAAATTATATTTAATTTTACGTTCTACTTAAATTTAAGTAGAACGTAAAATTAAATATAATTTTTTTTTTCATAGTTTTAATTAGTCCATTTAGTTAAGATTTTAAAATGGTAATACACTTTATCATTTTTGCTTTTGGGACACCCTGTAGATATATTAAAACAAAGGACCTTATAAAAGAATTATTAATGGAAATAATAGAAGTCAGTGGTTCGTAAATAAACTGCATTGAAGAGAGCAAAAAAAAAATCCTCCAACAATAACATGCAAATTTCTACTCGGTTAAACCTCTTGCAATTTAATTTCCACAATACGCAGTCGACTCGAAGAGATGAAAGATATTTAACTTTTGAAACGGCCCTCCCGTCATTTTGCGCCTTTGTGATTTAATTTGTTTGAAAACGACAAAACACTTCAACATATAAATGTAGGGGAGATAAAACAAAAGAACAAGTATAAAACGTTTAGATTATGACAGAGTGTTTCTATGGGCAATATCATAAACTCAATGGGGTATTTCCACATGAGAGTTAGCTAAGGTAATAAGTAATAAGTATGAAAAAATTAAAGTTCTTAATTGAAAAAAATCTAATTGGAATTACAAAAGGCATCAAAAATATTGGTTTTAAGATCATATATTTATATAATTATACAAACGCCCTAAATGGGCTTTTACATACACAATTACAAATTATTAAAACATATGTTCATGAACCACGAAGCAAAATAAATACATTCATAACAACAAAAAAATATCGAGAAAAAAATATATAAATTTACAAAATATATAGGTAGAGAAGTACAATAAAAATAAAATTAAAGAAAAACAAGCAAAAGATTTAGCAAAAACAAAAATAAAAAAAGAAGAACCCAGAATTTATACAATCTTTAAAAATCTCTCTTTTTATTCATATATTGAACAGTAAAAGACATCAACAGAGCCAAGCTCATTACCAAGTCTATGTAATCTCAGAATAGGCGAGTGAATATAATAATTATTACTAGATCTAATTTAGGGAATTTATATAATGTTCTTGTTACTAGGACATAATATTCATTAATAAGTCTTAGAGATTAATATCAACATAAAGATTATTAACTCTTTGTTGGCCTTCGTGGCATTATGTATCTGACTGCTGATCAAAAGGTTCCGGGTTCGTTCCCGGTGGAGATTAATATCGTAAGTCTCCAGAATGTGGCAACTTGTTAAATTGATATTTGACATAGTACCTGTTAGGTGCCCGAAAAGTTATATACAATAAAAATGACCATTCGTTTTCGACGAAAAAGATTTCACGAATTTGCCGAACCGCTTACAATTTATACACGACTTGTGAATTTGCTTCATGAGTAGTGATGAGCAACGATCGAGTCGTGGTCTTGCAAGTCTTGCAATTTTTTTTATTTTTCTATTAGAATTCAGTAATTACAATGAAATATGACAAAAAAACGTATATTTAAAGTATGCTGTCGATAGTAGATACCTACATAGTTAATTGCTTAAGTTTATAAAATTAAACAAGACCACGAGACTCTTGCATTAGGTCTTGCAAAGCCTGGTCTTTAGTCTTGCAGCGACACATTTCAAGAAATCGTAGTAGCATTTTCTAGAAACCGTGCGAAAGTAATAATAATATGTCGAATACGATATCGGTAGTGCGAGATTGTAGAATAGGGACCCAACTTTTTCAAAATCATTAGATATAATATTATTAAAATTACTATATTGGTTCAAGAATTGGGTCTTGCATGTTTATTTTTGTAATTTAAAAAGGGCTCTTGCTCGAGACTCGAGAGTATTTGTAATTCATTGTCATTCTGTTGTAGTTTAATCGAGGGTTGATTTGGTATTATTGATAGCTTTTAATTATCAAAACCGCAATAAAGGGGTTCCAATGACCCCATAAGAACTTGGAAAGGGTTTTCAAGATTTATGTGGGCTTATAAAATACCCCTTACAATAAATAAATAAAAAAAAACGAATATAATATTTGGAATGAGGATATAAATTATAAATATACAGGGGGGGTTATTCATGACACTTCTTATCTTGCCGTAATCTTAAAAATGTATAAATCAGTACTCGATCATAATTTAATCTTACTATACATTGAATCATAAATAATTGTAAAGATGAAAGTTAAGTATGAGATTGTCATTAATTATTGTACAAATTAATATAATTATTCAATTAATCTCAAAGATTTCGAAAGTCTGAAGCTGATCATAATTTCATTTTAATAAACTTTATGTTTAAGTGTAGGCTTCCACGTAATTTTATGCAATATTATTTACTTAAGCCAAAAATAGTTTTTACATATACTTTTTACGGTAAATAAAGAAATAGATCAGCGATCTGTGCTACAGGACTTATGGTGTATTTCGCCAAAGCTACCTAACTCTTAGAACCCAAGAGTTACGTAGCTTCGTTGAAAGACACCATTAAGCCGGTTGCAGACCAAAATCTAAGCTAAGTTAGTTTAGGTTAGCTCGCATAGCTGAGGTCGTTTTTCATACTAGTGTACAGACCGCAAACTATGTGAGATAGCATGAAAAATGACCTCAGCTATGCGAGCTAAGCTAAACTAACTTAGCTTAGCTTTTGGCCTGCAACCGGCTTAGTATTGGTCCTGGAATGAGGTAGACCAATATTCATATAATGATGGAGTCAATTTCTATTATTATACTGTAACTATATACTTGAAAAACTTCGTTTAGTAGACCTGTTGGTATGTAATTAAAAAAAACTATGCCTCCTGAGATGACGAAGTCCAACTGATATCCTTCCATCTCTTGGATGGTCTTCCGCGTAGACGGCGATCAGAAGGGATTTAATTTGCTGCTATATACGTAAGTCTATCACTGTACATTCTGCCTACGTGGTCCCTCCAATGTCTTCTTCTGGGTCTACTCCACCGAACGATTTCCTCTATTCCACGTGTTTTTCTTGTTTCAACATTGCGAACTCAGAGAGTTTTTCCAGTGATTGACATTAGAGCCTGAATTTGGAATTTTTCAATTACGTTACAACATTTCGAAAATCCCAAATTTTTCAGTTTATTTTAATAACGAACCATTGCAAATTGTCAAACAAATCAAATTTCTTGGCTTGAATCTAAATAGTAAACTTTCCTGGCTGACTCAGGTCGAACACATTTCTACAAAGTGTGAAAAAGGGTTAAATATGATGCGAGCTGTCACTATAGTATGGTGGGGGTCACACCCCTCCACTCTTAAACTTATGTATAACTCTCTAGTACGAAGTCACATAGACTATGCCTCATTTCTTTTAGATCCTTTGCCTAAATATCTTGATAAAAGACTTGAAAAAATACAATCAAAAGCATTAAGACTAATTATAGGAGCGATGAAGTCTTCTCCAATCAATGCTTTGCAAGTAGAATGTGCTGAACCTCCTTTATTTCTAAGGAGACAATTTCTAGCAGAAAAATTCCTTTTTAGAGCTTTATCCTTCTCTCATCATCCGATAAAAGAGAGCCTTAAAGATCTTTCAACTGTTCTACAAAAAGGAAACACAAGACACCTTCCACAAATAAATACCCCTCTCCTGGTTAAGACCTACTCTGAATATGAATCTTTACTATTATCACTACAAAACCTACAAAAAGAAAATAAACTTCCTATATACAATACCCCATTTGAATCTTTAAACTATATACCAAATGTCGAAATTTCAGCGTTTGGGCTAGATAAAAAATATAATAGTTCAAATACACTTAATATAAACACAAAATTTACACAAATTGCTAATTCCAAATTTCCGGAATATACCCTCATATTTACAGATGGATCCAAATCTGAAAATCAGAACTGTGGTGCTTCGGCTGATTTCGGCATTAATGTTTCTTACAAATTGCCAAATGAAGTGTCCATTTTCACAGCCGAAAGCTTTGCGATCAACCAAGCTTTGGCTCTTACTCGATCGCAAAATATCAACCACGCCCTAATATGTACAGATTCCCGTAGTGCTCTTCAAAAAATTTCATCCAATCCTCTAAATTATCCAGAGGACAGAATCACATGTTCCATTAAAAGTTTTCTATATTATCTCAAAAACGACGAATTTGACATAGTTCTATCATGGGTCCCTGGACATCTTGGGATTGAGGGCAATGAAAAGGCTGATGAACTTGCGAAATTGGGAACTACTTCGGGCACAATTCCAGATAACTTTATAATCCCAATCTCAGATCTTTTACCCCGCCTTAAATCAAATATGTTTTTCAAATGGGATGAAAATTGGTACAAAACAAAAAAATATAAGGGTGCTTATCATGCAGGTATCCAACAAAAAATTTCCTCTAAACCATGGTTTTATAATAGAAACATATCTAAACGATTAATATCATGTATTTCTAGAATGAGAATTAGCCATTGTTCAATTGCCTCCCATCTGTATAGAATTAGAGTTCTAAATAGCCCACTTTGCCAGTGTGGTGATGAGGATGAGACAATTGATCATGTATTTTTTAACTGTAAAAATAATTCCGCCTTCAAAAATATATACAAACAATTAATTAAAATCACTCACCAATCTCCACTTAATATCCAACATCTTTTGTCTCTTAATAATTCACGTGTACTGTCCGTTATTTCAAAATTCCTTTCATTGAATGACATAAATTTATAATAAAATTAACTTTTCTCCTCTGACATGAAATAATTGGCACATAGCACTCTTGACAGGGTGAATTGCCTTAAACAAAAATAAACATTTCGAAAGTTTTCGTAGATAAAATCACAGAGGAGACATACAAATTGATTAGGTATAGGAAATTAGTTGAATCTAATTTTTTTTATGGAATCCATTGAACACAAAATAATTTTAAAACATAACTTTTATAATAATCGTATGAATCAAATTAATATGGGGCATTTTCTACTCTGACATAATATTATCGTCATGTTATCAAATATTTTACTATAAATAAACTTTATAATACCTATGCTAGCAATAGGATCCTGATGAAAATCAGCTGCTGGGGAGTTGTCCCCTTGCAAGATAGCTGAGAATGGACCTTCAGAGACTGAAAAGTTGTTTGTCTATGTATATCCTGTTTTATATCCTGCGTTTTTTTTTTGTGTTATGTATTTGGACATCTTTTGTCTCAATGAATGTTTATTTATTTAATTTTAAAACGATGCTATGAGTTAAATATGATATATAATGAGTTCAGTTAAAACGAGGATATTCGATATATCATTACTCGGTACACGCATTCAGTATATCTCAATAAACCCATTCATATTGAAGTTGTTGAAGTGTGAAATGGTAACCAAGGGAATATCTTTAAATACAAAATATATTAAACGAGGACATACACAAAAAAACCATTCATACAATATTGATGTAGGGATATTCACAAGCGATGAATTCAAATAAACTGGACACATGCTTATTATGTGATTTTTTCAATTTCAAACAAGGATTTTCCAACTTATTATATTTTTTAGAGCTATGAAAAAATATTGACGAATATCTCAAGTCGTAGTAAAAACGTACATTTTTTTATTTGTCTGTACTGAAATTTTGGAAATGGTTTTTAACTTGCTTCCCGGCCAGTTAGAGCTCGTTATCTTTCAGAATTTGTGTATTCCCGATGACATTTCACGTTAAAACTATTTCCAGCTTGATATTTTGATAACATTGATCAATTTTGTATTTCTGGACGTGACTGTTATATAAGTTACATAGTATTCAGGCGTTATTTATAACGTTATTAGATCGATTTCAGTTTTCTTTAACTTTAATTGTTATTCATTCCAACGCCAAAGTGAAGAAAACTTGAAAAAGGTGTTATTTTTTTTTTATTTATTTGATTAAGAATGTCTTCTAATCCAAAAGGCACCTTACACATAAATATATTTTTTATACGCATACATTTGTTCATTCATACCAACACGGCATATTACACAATTTGAGGTAACCAGTGACAGGTTTGTGGGTGTGCATTGCCTTATAAAAAGAAGAAATAATATACTCATAATATAAGAATACATATGGAATATTTTTTTAAATGCATATACGCAAACATTGGATTCATTGGAATTAATCAATTTTACCAGCCAATAATTTCATATTTCTGGCGCAGCTCAGGTGTGACATCTGTGCGAGAACACTGTCACCTCATTTATAAGGACTGTTGCTTTCATTGTTTATAAATAAACCAACTTTTTATAGAAAGCGTTACAAAAAGGTTTCTTCGTTACTTCATAGATGGCAATATTAATAATGTCCTATTTTCAGGTGATTTGTTACTCATTCTTCAAACATATAGAACTTTCAAAAATTGCATTGATAAAGGGAACTCAATAAGAAGGCATATTCGGTGAACGTTAAAGTGATCACGTAAACCAGCAGATGACAGGTCGTAAGCCCTGTAGGTGCCTTGAGTTTCTGGTTTATCTATAATATTCCAATATTTAAAAAGTTTGTCAATAAAAATACTAACATATATTTTCGTTGTTTACAATACTTATTAATAGATGGCGTTAGCGTTGCTTAGATATTTTCCGACGATACTCGCCACATAGATTTGATATAAAAAGATGCATTCATCGATTTTCTAAATACCCCTGCCATGTTGTGCACACTTATTAAAGTTTATAGTAAACGATTTCGTATCCGAACTCATGCACTGAGGGAGTGGAATCCATTTAAATAATATGCAAATTCAACCCTTATGGTTTCGTGTTTTTAATGCGTCACACGTTTACATTTGAGTTTATGCCGCTCGGGATATTTTGGCCTGCGACTATATAATAATATTCTTCCTCCCCCTTGAAATTATACTCTGGACCAAAATTAGGGGTGGGATGGTGTTGGTTCCTCGAATTTCTAATGAATATTTGTACCGGTGCATCTTTTAGGGCGTCATAATGCAAATAAATAAAAGTGTATAGGTACTTATTGCGAAACTAGGAAATTCTGAAAGAACAAAGAGTCCGGACAGCTCTTAAAGGGCTGTAAGAAGATAAATTCTGAAAAAAGAAAGAGTCCGGACAGCTCTTAAAGGTTTGTAAGAAGAGAAATTATAGAACGAGTTCAGATGCGAAAAAAGATGACACAATCATCTTCATGACATACTGAAACTAAACAATAGGAAAGCACGCATGGGATGATTCTTCGATTGTGAAGAAGTGATGGATGTTGGTATTGCGAAGATCTGGAGTGGGAAGATAATTGTTGTCCAATATGAAAATGAGAAAGATGTCATCATACGATCGAGACACATAAATACGGTCTACTGGAAGGGAAAATTGAGGGTAGTCGAGGTGTGGGTAGGAAGCAGATGCCTTGGCTAAGAAACATCAGAGAATGGACCGGAGTCTATGGAGTGGAGGAGCTGTTCCGGGTAGCTCAGAACAGAGATGCTGCTTATACCAGGGTAGTATCCGACGTCGGAGGAACCTGATATGGTACGGGGAGAAGATGATGAATTTATGTATTAGTGCAGGAACAAGTGGATTTTCTGTTAGTCCCACAAGGTGCACAGCCTAATGGTATACATATATGTTAATGTTTAATTCTAAACAGCTAAGTCTGGAAGTTGCAGAATTGATTTTCCTCGGTACACGCCCATCTCGAGTTAGATCAACAAGCCGAGTTGATTAGGTCGTAAATTTTACTCGCAATCTGTGTTGTTTATTTATTCACATGTTAATTTTATTGTTACAACTGATGTTGATGGAGTCGTGCCACCCATGATTTCAAAGTACACTCTAAGACCTGGTATCACGGGGAACCCTCAACTCATTCTAGTTATTAAATATAAATACAAAGTTAAAATACAAAATACAATCATTCGATAAAACAATAAATCATCAAGGACGCTCATACTTTTAATGGTTGGATCTACGAAAAAAAGCATTTAAGTTTACAATTAATATTTTTTGAGTTTAATCTGTGGCCTTCTTTATATTTCTTAGAATTCATTTTAGTAATAATTTTTATGATATATAATAATTGTTTACCTATTGACTTTTTAAAAACAGAACTTTTTAATAACCGGGTTAGAAATGAGGACATAAGGAAATAATGTAAGATGAAGAAAGATGTCATTACTAGAATGAAAGTGAACACATTGAGATGGTTTGGTCACATGGGGAGAATGAATGAGGAGCGCCTGACGAAGAAAATATACAGAGCGGAAAGGAATGGAATGAGAGGTCGGGGACGCCCAAGAAAGGGATGGCACGACCATGTGAACGAAATTTTGAAAGACGGAAATGTTAGAAGTGTGAGCAATAGACGAACATGTATGAGACGATGCATGAATGTGGACGAGGCGAGAGATGCATGCCAGGATAGAAAGATGTGGCGTTCGGTTCTCTCTGCCTACCCCGCAAGGGACATGGCGTGATGGTATGTATGTACTTTTTAATAGAAGGATTTTATTTATTACTTTGCATGCTCTGTTTTTTGCTTGTTTTTAATGTCAGTTCTTTTTAGCAATACCACTCAAACTGACATACATGTTGTCAGATCAGGGGAAGAGCCACAAAACGCATCCTGCAAAATAACCATGTGGGTAAGAGACCTCTGGGAAGACCAAGGCAGAGATTGATGGACAATGTTACCCGAGATTTGAACGTACTGAATGCTTGTGACGAAAGAAGGCTTGGAAAGCTATTGTTCAGGAGTCTAAAGCTCTACCGGAGTTGTATGGCCATCGGAAGTAAGTAAGTATTAGTCCTCGAACTGGCGGAAAAAAAGGTTGCAATCTTCTTAAATTTACAGCATATAAACATTAGTTATCCCTATCTTGTCATATTCTGAATATGGTCACTGGATAACCGATACTGGTCAATGTCATAAAAAAAAATTACAGTGGAACTTGAAATTATTTACCTAAAAAAACTTATTATTAATTTGTTATGGAGTTCCATCAAGAATTCTCGAAGCAGATACATAGTATCAAATAACTTATTCGTCGTTTCGAAAAGGATTCTGTTATTCAATCAAAGATCAATTCACAGTCGAAATGATAGGCTGAAATCGGACAGAAAAATAGTAGCAATTTTAGCGATAGAGATTCAGTAGGTACCTATTCCATTTTATTATTATACATACATGATTGATTTAAATATTTAATGACAACAATAATTATGACCCCCGAATTTGACATAATAATGTATGTAGAAATATTTGAATTAAGTAGGTACGTGATGTGGTTTATAACCAATATCATAATCGAGCTACATACTTGGTATCCAAACGATTATGAAACAATGAGTGACCAATGAATCATAAATAAGAATAATTACATTCATATTATTATTATACATAACTGTTGATACTGAATACAATTAGACATCTTACCTTATAATATAATGTGTTATTGTAAAAAAACAGACTAATTTCACATTTTTTTATGAATAATAATTCTGGTTCTTCTATAATATCCCAACTTCGTCTCTATTGAGATGTTAAAAAGTTTGTAAATAAAAATATCATTTGTCTTCAGACACGAAAAAAATACAATGTTTGCGTATATGCAATTAAAAAAACATAATATTTCTGGCGCAGTTCAGGGGTGACATCCGTGCGAGACACCGTCACCTCATTTATAAGGTATGTTGCTTTTATTGTTTACAAATAAACCAATTTCTCAATAGATGGCGTTACAAAAGGTGTCTTCGTTACTTTATAGATGGCAATAGTAATAATGTCTTATTTTCAGGTGAATTGTTACACATTATTCAAATATATAGAACTTTCAAAAATTAAATTGCTAAGGGAACTCAATAAGAAGGCACATTGCATTATATATTATTAACTGGTTGGTTGCAAGAAATTACCGATTAGCAAAAAAACCCGCCAGAGTACAAATTATGCATACAAGAAGATACAAATAAATAAAAAAAGAAATAAAAACATTTTCTAACATGATATTCGACATCGATTCAAACCATTTTTATTAATAGGTACCTATTCGTAAAATTTGAAACTACGCAATTCTGACTCGAGTGGGTTGTGACCATCACTAAACTCTCCACTGCATAGTAACTGTACATTTTGAGGTTGACAATCCCTGAATATTCCTTTTATTGTATATTTTTTTTTGAAGAACATGAGAGTATTTTGAATGGTTTGACAGATTAAATCACAGAGACGAAATTTAAACCGTTGTCTATGGAAAACTAATCAAATTAAAATAAGTGCACTCTGTACAAATTATCAATACAATATTGTTTGAACAGACCCCCTAGACAACGTGTCATTTAGCTCAAGTAAAGAAACAAGAAAAGATAACTCAATGTATGGAAGTGACAGTTGTCACGTGACTGACAACTGTCACTTCCATACATTGAGTTATCTATCTTTTCTTGTTTCTCTTGAGCTAAATGACACGATGTCTAGGGGGGCTGTATAGAAAATAAAAAAAAATCACAGCAAGTACTCCATACACACAAAAACATACATATAATCTTACCTTTTGAAAAAAAATGAAAATGTCAAGATTATTCAGGGGGTTTACAGAAGCTTTGATACGAATTACGAAAAAATTTATATGTCATGTATAATCTAGGTACATGTAAATTACTGAAGATGATTCATGCTATTTTTGTTCGAAAATTTTGGCAGGAACCTTTGACATTTTTTTTGCATTTCTAATAACAACATGGCACATGACATTCGCAAGAAATAATGTTATGTAAGACTAAAGCCAATGACCGCAGCCAAGTATAGAACTAAAAACACATTTTCGTTTGTATGGAAATACGGGTGAAGTATAAAACATTACGCGACTATTATTTGGTAAAAAAATAACAATCAATATTTATAAAGCACCGTTTAATGATACTAGATCACTCCAAGGGCGCTATAGCTCAATTATTGTATTTAACATACAAAGCAGTCTTAAGTCTGTTCTCCACGTATGTCAGGGGGCAATTTATTCCACTTTAAAGGCCCGTTCACACTGAATCTGCGATCATAGTAAGCCGCCTTACTGACTGTCAAATTCTTTTAAAGAGTTGGTACTCTGTGATCCAGATGGTACCAATGTAAGCTGTCTTCCTGATGGAACATTCAGCCAAGTCATTCAGAGCCTTAAACACCATCCATAACTTATAGTCTACTCGTTCTGGACATTTCAAACAGTTAAGACAGAGCTGACATTTATTGTCAGCTGGATTCATAAAGATCATAAATATTTTATAACTAAGTAAAAAGACAATACGATTATAAAATTAAATTTTCAGCATTTTCATGAAATAAGTTTGTCAAATTATTTTTTATTTTAATATTTTATTATGAAAACTTGATATCTATTCAATTCCATTTAATGAAAGTGATGTGCCCTTTTAGCAATTTGATGATAAAATTTAAAAAAAAGAGCTTGGGGTCACTTTTAAATATTTGACAGTTAAAAAAATGAGAAGCACTGATCAGAATCGTAAACAAATTTGAAAAGAATCGTACGAGTGCTTCAGTCTATAATCAATAAAGTAAAATAAACACGCAGTATATAGCATATAGCACACAGGCACATTGTGATGAAACTTTCAGAATTCAATCTCAGTATGATACTAGTTGATAATCTGCAATAAAAAATAACCGTAAAAATTGTGAATTCGTAAATCCTCGTTATATCACCTTGAGGTAGTGAGGAGTAAAAACAATAATGTACCGTTGTTTCCTTAAATGTAATTAACTGCAGATTTCTAACAAAAAGTAATGAAATCTATCAAAAATATATGCAATTAAAAAATCTTGTTAAAAAATAATGTATCTTATTTGTAAATCGTCTGCAGTAGGTAATTAAGATCCATATATGACATGAATCATCCCATCCATCATCTCGAGATGATTTTGTCACGGTGACATTAGAAGATAACGGGTATCAACTGTCAATTTATCTGTTAACTACCTGACATTTCATTTCGTGGTTCTGAGTATTACAAAACAAGTAGGTAAAAAAAAATTAAGGTAACCCTTTTCAAATTTCCAAAATCAATCTAATTCAAAATCTGAATATTATGCAACATGTATAGCAGCATTCAGAAATAAATATTTGTTCAAATTTATCAAAACATAAAGTTGGAAAAACAATTTTAATATGCATTGTCATTGGGGATATATACGAATTCTGAAAGTTTGGAATGGTATTTTTCCTTAAAACCGCGTTATATAAATTTGATAATTATTATTATTAGACATTTTATTCAGATAGATACTCATTTGATGTTTCTGAATGTTTTTTAGACGCGTAAGTATTTAAATTTTTTATGGAAAATTTTCAGCATTTTCATGAAATGAGTTTGTTAAATTACTTTTTATTTAAATATTTTGTTATGAAAACTTTATAACTTTTCAATGCCATTTTATGAAAGTGATGTGCCTTTTTACCAATTTGAAAATAAAAATTTCAAATTTTAAATTTCCTGAGTTTGGGGTCACTTTGAAATATTTGACAGTTAGAAAAAATGAGAAGCACTATTCATATATCGTTCATAATCTAATGGCGTCTAAGTGAGTATTAGATATACATATTTGCAAAATTTGAAAAGAATTTAATTAGTATTTTAGTGTATAATCGATAAAGTAAAATATACACGCCGTACATAGCATACAGCACATAGCACACACACAAAGATACATTGTGATGAAACTTTCAGAATACAATCTCAGCATGATACTAGTTGATAATCTGCAATAAAAAAATACCCTTAAAAACTGCGAAATCATAACTCCCCACTAAATCCTCTTGGGTTAGTGAGGAGTAAAAAGTGTTCTTATATGTGATAACTTGTGATTAAAAAAATGTAGGTACATAATACCTAGATAAAATTATTTATATATATACAATAATAGTAATTATTTTTCAATTACGGCCAAGCGGTTTTTGGAAAAATTGTTAGTCCCCACAGAGTCAATGATATAATTTTTGTGATTGCCTAAAAACCTTTTTTTCTGTTGACATAAAGTAAACATACTATAATATGCTTTATATCTGGCATGCCGGTTTCTCTCTTAACGCATCGTCGAATTTAAAATGATAAATGTTGTGTGAAGAACTTATGACATTTGAAACTTCAGTGTCATAATACAGTCGACTAAAAAATAAAGTATTTTTGTACTAAACGGATGTGCCGGGATATTTGAACCATATACGAATAAACTTTCAAGCGACTTATAAAAACTATTTAGTCAAATTTATTTACTAAAGTGATATATTCATTTTTTTATTACATAGAACAGCAAAAATACTCCACATAAGTGTTATTTAAACAGGACCGGGACAAGATATAGTCCACATAAATGTTATTAAATATGACCGGGACAAGATATAGTCCACATAAGTGTTATTAAACAGGACCGGGACGAGATGTATTAATTTGCGCCTGGGGAACAAATAAATAAAATAAAATTCGCGTTTTAAAAAAAGTTCCAAGAAAAAGTGTAAAGGAAAAATTTGATTATTTCCATTTAAGTTCTAAGAAAAAGTGAAAAATTTTTAAGTGTCAAAAAGTTCTAAGAAAAAGTGTAAAGGAAAAAATTGATTATAATGATTATTAATATATAAAACAGTGTAATGATTCTCGCCGTGTGAAATAATCAATACATTTTATAGACATGTGTTTATTTATAAACTGGTGAAAATTAAGTTTATTCTACGTTGTAGGTATTATAATATACCAGGTAAGTACTGAGTCATAACAGTTGAATTGTATGATGTTTTGAACATTATTAAAACGCGAAACAAAAGAAAAATATTTAAATATTTATTTATTATTGAACAATAATCACTGAAATGGAGTAATTGAAATGTCGTAGATTTAGATATTGTGCATTACAAATTGTAAAGGTATCCAAATTAATTGTAGTTTATACCTGTTGAACATTTTTTTCTAAATCTTTGAAATATTACTTTAAAAATGTAGTTTTAAGTACGTAACTTAAATTTAAAAAGATAGACATTATTGTAACATAAAAAACAAAAATAATGTTTAGTTTTGAATTCAAAACACGTGAAGAAAGTTTTGAGTCACTAGTTTACGCCCAAAGTTTTGTATAAACTTTTCATAACTTATAAGAAAGAAAAACATTCGTTTCGTGAGATAAAATGTAGACAGAATAACATTTAAAAGATGATTTAAATTTTATAATACAAATATAAGCGTAAATTCAACGCGTGAATATTATTTACAAAAAACCGCCACTTGTTAGGTCCCTCCCAATACAGGTTAACGCCCATAATCATTTACCTACCTGTTATTTGATTGTTGTTGACGAAGAGGTAATCCAATTATGCACAAGCAAAGTTTGATTCTAAACACTGAAAACAATCAACCACAATTTTAATTATCCCCCATGTAGAGTGAGGGATGGAAATTATTTGTTTATAACACACTTAAAAACAAAACATACTGTGATTGTTTGCAAAACCGCGGACATAAACTTACCGGGCGCACAACAACCTCGACAAACTTCTCAATCAACTATTGAAATTTCGCTTCGAAAGCAACGGACGCACAATCTGAACGTCATCAAAGAAGCGTCATCTACCGCGAAACTTTCAAACTAAAATGTGGAATTCAGCGCGCTAGTGTTAACAGCATGAAAATATGTCACGTCAAGATAATATATGGCATTATAGTACAAAAAGTCAGGTATGTCTAAATTAAAGTAAAAACGGAATAATAATAATTAATGGATAATTTATATAGCGCTATTTTTGTGTTTTATGATGTTTAATTTTTTTTTATTAATTTTAAAAATATGTTTAATTTTTTTTTGATTTAATTCGTTGTTTTATTCATATTGAAGTATGATTCTCATACTTAAATATTATAAAATAACTAACAATAAATTGATTACTTTTGTGAAAAATCAATAGGCACACAAGTGCATTAAGCAAGAGTACATGTTTCTTTTTTTTTGATTCACTGAAAGTAAACATTTGAGATTTCACGAATACATTGATAATGCAAATGAGTAAGGAAAAAAGTAAGGGTTACTAAATTACGAGATCAATTTAATTTTAATCCTGATTCGAATGAATGTATTGATATTTTACCTTTGTTTGAAGTTGGTTTTTTTATGTTTTAGAAAAAGAAAACCGAATTTTGGCTCTTTAAAATATATAGCATTTTTTTATAGTAAAACTTGAATATGTCCTTGTTCAACAAGTACATATACATTTTTCTACGCTAGCCCAGCGCGCTAACTGCTCTGCTATCGACCCATCTAAATTTATCCACCGAAAAGGCAGAATCGAAAAAATATTTATTGAAACTCAAATTTATGCGTTACAATTTACAATACATTGTCAATGCCTTACGAAACCATATAATATATATGTAAGTTTCTATCCTCGTATAATACTGTTTTGGCAGACAGAAGAGCAAACCTTAAAAAAACAACTTTGCGTTGGCGATTCTTAATTTTGAATCTAATTAAAATTTGCTGAAATAAATTATGCTGTTTTTTTTTACCTAAAATATGAATTGAATAGAAAATATAGTTTAAATAGTGATTTTAATAACACCCAATAATCGGAGATTAAAAAGATGACAAACTTCTACTTAGTAAATTTTCACACAATTTTAAATGTTTACTAAGTATAGAAATTATTTATGCATATTATCATTTGTATAAATTGAATCATGTATTGATTTCTCTTAAATTACATTTTTTTGTTGAAAATAATTTTGATTTCTCATAAATGTCATCCTTTCATTGAAAAATAACACCAATTTCATAAAAATAACAGCTCTTTTTGTTTTTCTACAAAATTAACGCCCCTTTTCAAAAAAAATAATGTGAAACCGTGTTTCGTTTTTTTACAATAATAATGCGATAAAAATACTAGTTTATATAAAAAAATATCACCCCTTTTACAAAAACTAACGCGAATAATAACACTTTTGCAATGCTTTTTGTTTTTTTAACAAAAATAACGTTTTAAAATTTAATATTAATTAAGACATCATGGTCATACACGATAGAGTTTGAGATAGTAATATCTATGGAGTGCGCATGTCAGATTTTTTTCTATGGATTTTGTAAAATATTTCAAGTTTTGTGTGAGTTCTGTTATTACTGAAATTTTTTTTTTTTTTTGTTAAATTAAAAAGATAATTAAGGCACATTAAAACAATTCATTTTCCAAAAGCGCGATAGTTAAATTTATATAACCATGGATGATGATGCGGAAACCTACAAGTTGTGGAGAATTCGAAAAACTGTCATGCAGGTAAAATAACCTAAAAGTGTCAATTTAGTAGTATGTTGTTTTGTATAGAAATAATAATGATATTTTTGTTTTGTAGTTATGCCATGATCGTGGATACCTGGTGACACAAGATGAGTTGGACCAAACATTAGATCAATTTAAAGAGCAGTTCGGCGATAAACCAAGGTAATTCAATAATTTATTAAAATATATATGCTGGGTTAAAATGCAAGCTTATATGACAGAAATTTATCTACAGATCTCGGTATTCAATGGCCGCTACTGATATTCTTTCACATTTTTTTTAATATGCTTTATGTTTATTCTTAACATCATCTGTTGACATTTTTTTTGTGAAATCATAGTTTTGTATGAGACAAAGAATCTCATTTTATTTATTTGTTTTGGCAGTGAAAAGAGACCGGCAAGAAGTGACTTGATCGTCCTCGTGGCTCACAACGATGACCCGACTGATCAGATGTTTGTCTTCTTCCCCGATGAACCCAAAATTGGAATTAAAACGATTAAAACATACTGCACAAGGATGCAAGAGGAAAATATACACAGAGCTTGTGTAGTTGTACAAGGAGGTAATTATTATTGTTTTGGGTCATTGTCAAAGGTAATTTTTAAAAAAATATCAATTCTGATTCAAAAGTCTTCGTTCAAGAAAAAGATGGCTCAACCCTGTTTATGACATTCTGATAGAGGGAGATCTAAGAAGCTTGAACAACAAATGAACATGTATGATACTATGTATTTATTTTTATTATTATTACACAAAACAAGTACAACATATATAAACTGACTAATAACGCCCCACTAGGCAAATGCCTGTTCTGGGACTGTTATTTTATACAGTTTAATATCTTTATTCAGCTGTAATTTTCATATTTTCACATGTTATAAATGTAAAATGAATGATACAAATACACAAAAAATAAATCAATTGTATGGGTGTAGATGAGACGATGGATGTGTGTCAAGATAGAAAAATATGGCATTCAGTTCTCTCTGCCTATGCTGTGATGGTATGTATGAATTTATTCAAACTGTGGTGTATTGTTTTGTATGTTTTCTTTCTTATGTTAAATAAATGTATTATTATTATTATTCTGTCGGGAATTTTTTTCAAACTGTATAGCATTAATTTGTAGAAGCTTATTTATGAACGAAACAGGATATTAATAAATTATTTTGCCAGATCCCACCTGTCTACTATAATATTCTCTATGAAGTGTTGTCATATTAATACCTTCATTGTTGTCAGTGTCAGCTCGATAGATTGAATATGATACTTAATGCAGCAGCAACAGATCTCTGTTGATAAACCAAAACATTTGTTGTAAAGATATAAAATACCTGATATTAAATGTGCTTGTACTATCCAAATCCATTGCAAGAAATGATAACATACATACATATTTTTTTCTTGCAATAAATAAAAAGTCGATACTTTGAAAACGAACAACATAATATGAAAAGTTTTGTTTTTAATAGGAGAATATTTCATTTCTGTAAAATATTATAATATTTAAGTAATTAATAAAAACATTTTGTATGAAAGGAATGAAAAGTGACATCTATGTATAATTGGTAATATTAGTTTAAGTTTGGCTCAGAACCTTCAAGGTAAGATAGATGTCAGTAATAAAATATTGATTTGTGTTTCAATAAAATAAAAAAAATATGTGTGTAGCTATACGTACATATTTTTAGAGATAGTGAAAATTTGATTAAAAGATATTTTGGAACAATAAAAAGTTTACCTATAATGTGAAAATAATATAGGTATGGCATTATTCTAGAACTAACCTCGTATACTAAACCTTGTAAATAACCTAAGTTGACTGAATATTAATCTTGTACTGGGTTTAGTTAAAAGTGTTTTTGTTTATCTATGATTTCACTTTATTTAACTGCTCAATAGACACTTCTCTGAGATGGAACTATATAGCAAATTAGTAAAATTGTTTTTGGTGAAATAAAGCATTTGGTCTTAAGTTTACACTCTGAAGACGGTGACCCATATTAGTCAGTGTCATTAAATTATTACAGTGGAACTAGTAAGCGGATTAGAAGAAATTATAACCGATTGTTTCATGTTACCAAAAACAATTTTATTACTAACTTATCTATGAATTTTTTTAGGTATGACTCCTTCTGCAAAACAGTCGCTAGTGGACATGGCCCCTAAATATATTCTAGAACAATTCTTGGAATCCGAGTTGCTTATCAACATTACAGAACATGAACTGGTACCTGAACACATTGTGTTGACACCCGATGAAAAACAAGAGTTACTCGCCAGATAGTATCCTTTTATTATAAATAGTAATATAATCACTTCTTTGTACTATGCGCAAGTGGCGAGTTTATAACTAACCAGTGTTATAAACTCGCTAGCTCAGAGAAGCAATATTTGTGTGAGAAATAATTGTAATAATTTCTCTACTGGGGATAAAACTCAGGATGTTTGCACTGAACCCAATTTTATATAATCATTAAACCGCAGTTTATTATTTCAAAACTTAATGAAGATAGTTTGTTTTCTTAAAATGATTGATTTCTTAATAATAATAATAAACATTTCCTTGCACCCTGCGTAAGTGGTGAGTTTATTGCCGTATGGCAATTTCTTCCAACTAATCAATTTTTCCCGCCCAGATATGCAAAATTTGCGTGAGAAATAAATTAAAATAAATTTCTCCTCTGCTAGGAATCAAACCCAAGATGCCCGCACAGAAACCGAACGGCTTACCAACTGTGCCACGGCGGTCGGCACTTTTATTTACATTTTTTATTTTATTTATATACTTACTTTACGTGTCCGGCTGGTTCAAACCCTACCACTCCAATATGCGGCGACTGCTATCGCCTTGTCGTTTCCCATAATTATGTCTCCAGGGGTGCATCTTTCCCCCATAAGTGGACATATCAGAAGGTGACTCTCATCCTGCATTATGCCACACATAAAACGATACATATTAAAAATGCACAATCATAAGATACACAGAAAAAAATATTGCCCTACATCAAAGTTCAAGCACTGGTGTGTTAAAAAGGCATTTATGAGCAAAAGAAACAAAAAATTTCTACTGAATTATTGATTAACAAAATGAAGCGAATATAATTTACAGGGTACCGTTCGGAAAGACGCTCGGCGATGTTAGAGCGTCATCCTAAGCGTTCGGAATTCATCGAGCGATTCGCGCGGCGATTCACTCTGCCCGTTCGGAATCACGGTTGACTCGCACCAATGTCGCCCAAGTCGCTCGATGAAATAGTAGGGTGAATGTTGCTCCTGTCAAATTTTTAAAGTTTTTGGCGGGAATTATGAATTTTCGCATAGTCAAAGTGACATTTTATTTGGCGGCAATTTATAATTTTTCACATAGTTGTCAGCACTTTTAGTTTGGTATGGTTTTAGTCGGTTTTATTAGTATTTATAATTTAATTCATTTAATTATTTATTTATTATAATTTACAAAAAGATATTCAATGGATATAAATTCATACAAATTTATCATGGATAATAATGGTTAACCACAAAGAAATGTGGAAGGTCATTATTTAATGGAAAACATCAACAGTAAATGTATTTAATTTATTTAATTATTTATTTATTATAATTTACAAGAGTAAATTTAGTGGATATGAATTCATACAAATTTATCATGGATTATAATGGTCAGCCACAAAGAAATGTGGAAGGCCATTATTTAATACATCAACAGTAAGTGTATTTTGTTTTATGAAAATAATGCATTTTTAAATGAGTGGTTATCATTTTAAGGGAAATAAAAAATTTTTGAATGCCCAAAACACGAAAAGCTCGTAAAACTATGCACACACAAGAAAAAATCGTAAATACTTACGAATCACTACTTGTCACTACACGTTTAATACTTTTAAAATTAATAATCATTAAATTATTCTCTCGTTATTATAATGAAAACATCCGATAACACCAAAACAAATGATACAACCACTATTTTATTATAATTTTTGACCAAAATGACAACTAAAGTAACACCAACCTTGTAATTTAAGATTTCCCGCGCCCGCGTAATTTTAAGTCACCCTAACATCGCTCAGTGCCGTTCGGATTACATATCGCCCAAATGTCGCTCTCTTTGCAACAGGTCGCACCAGTAGAGCGATTCACTCTGATTTAGAACGCGACCCAGATCAGTCAATATTTTATTCTAATTTATTTTTCATTGTTTTTTTAATCATTAAATTCAGTTACCGAAGGCAGAAACTTCGATGGCTAGAGGGAGTAGTGAAGGATGCAAACAACATAGGCATCCGTAATTCGTAATTTATCACCAGACTGACAGTCATGGAGATGACCCGAACTGGGTTGTAGAGCCACACATAGTAATAGTAGTAAATTCAGTTGCCAGTCTGAAATTCGTTTCATTTATGTTACATTTATTAGGTTTCGAGAGTTTTTGTAGATGGCTTTGTATATTATCCGTCAAACTTCTTGAACCTTTTCGCCAGGGAGGCAGTTTGCACATGTACCAACCAAGCAAAAGGACAAAAATTTGCATTCTGCGCATACACATGGCTGACTCAAGTTGTTTTCTGATAACTATACTGTGTAGTTTTCACTAAAAAAACTAGCAAAAGTTATCCCAAATAAAATTGGTATAATATGTCTTTGATTATTAAGTTTCATAAATTTTTCACTAGATGGCTGTATTGTTGTTTTTGATCATAATGTTTTGGATATGATAAATCTTGCTATTTTCAAATTTTTTGCTGTTGGAAAACAATACCTATAAAAATATTATACTCTTTGATTGAACTCCTGAATAATTTTCATATTAATACCTTTTTGTATAATATCTAAGACGATGTATGATAAGGTTAGAAATGTAAGCTGAAGAAAGACATAATTAATAGAATGAAATTTAACACATTTAGATGGTTCGGTTACTTGGCAGAATAAACGAAGAACGTTTGACGAAGACAATATAAAAAGCTGACAGGAACGGAATAAGAGGTCAGGGAGCACCCAAGAAAAGGATGGCACGACTGTGTGAACGATTTTCTGAAAATAGAAAGTAGTTTTCTGAGAAGCGTGAACAACTGACGAACATGTATGAGACGATGCATGTTGACGAGGAAAAGGTTGTATCTCTCCGGCTACTCTGAAAGGGACAAGGAATGATGGTATGTTTGTATCCATCTGCATGCATGTGTGTAATAAGATTATTTTTAAATAATATTTATTATTTTTTGTTATTGTTTTTTCCTTAATATATGCATCACAGTAAATTAAAAGAAAACATGTTGATGAGAATACAAGCCGGAGATCCTGTTGCGAGATATTTCGGACTGAAACGTGGACAGGTTTGTATTGTGTGATAGATTTTAATTTAAATATCAATGTCAATCGGCGGAATCAAAACCATCCCATATCATGGATATAATTATCTTATGGAGTTCTATAATATCTTAAGATGTTATAGAACTCCATAACATAACTATATCCATGATATGGGTAAAAATGGATGGTTTTGATTCTGCCGGTTGGCCAGACTTGCCCCCCTGATCAAAATATTTATAAACTCCAATTTGATTTGTTTATTAATCACAATTTATTTATTTCGCAACAAAAGTAATTATTTTACTTTTCATTTTGAGATACTTTGTTGGTTTATTATACACATGTCATGCCTCAGTTAGTTAGATATCTGACTGCTGTGCCAAAGGTCCTTAGTTCGATTCCCAGTTTAGACAGTTTATCACTGTTTCCAGTCTAGATTTGCAAGATGATGAATATCACTAGTTGCATATAACATATATAGATCCAACTGTCGATGGCGATAGTATGTATAGTTGAAGAATATGTATCAAAATATAATTAATTATTGAATTTTATATTGAAAGTAAGTCTCCAGAATTTGGCACCTTATTAGAGTGTGTATGAAATTTATATTTGACGAATTTACCTGTTGGTGGCTCGAGAAGTTTACAATAATAAGAAAATTGAAATACTTATTGATTATCTTCATATGATGTTGCTATTCCTTTGTGGCACATTTTTACTAATTATAAATAAATATATAATAACTTGTATTATCCTCGAAATTTGATTATTTTCATTCGAATTTTTTCAACGCTAACCACTTCTTCCTCAAGACAAACTTATTCTAAGTAAAAATGTGTGCTTACGCTAACAGCTATGTGACTTATTGAAACTTACGTTACGGTGGAAGAAGCGATTAGCTTCGAAAACGTTTGATGGAAAATGCTCAATTCGTTGGTTGATACAAAGTAATTGTATATATTTTTATTTATAACTAATGGCTTATTTTTGTTTTAGGTTGTGAAGATCATCAGGTCATCAGAGACAGCTGGAAGATATATTTCTTATCGTCTTGTTTGCTAACGATCTTAATATGCTCTTTATTTTTTCAATGATAATTATTTTTAAGACTTTTCATAATTAAATATAATAGAGAAACTATAAAACTTTTCTTTAATTGCATCCTTTAGATCAATATAAAAATACCATTATTATCCTTATTAACTATGAATAGAAAGGTATTTATATATTTTATAAATACATAATTTAATACAACGTAAAATGCTATTGGCCATCTTACACGGCCACAATTTCATGGCCCATATTTTCTGCAAAGTTTTCAAGACTGTGAAAGTCTTCCTTCATTCTAGGAAGAGTTTTGAGATTATGTCTAAGTCGTCTGCATACCCCAGTATTTAACTAGACTTTCTGATTTTAGTTCTGCAGATGTCTCTGTCTCCGCCTCTCATAACTTTTTCTAGGGCAATATCAAATAATAGACAAGTCAGGGCATCACCATGTCTTGATCCATTGTACGTCTTGAAGGGATTTGACATGGAGTTCTGATATTTTACCCAAAATGTGTTTTAGACATCGTTAGTTGGATTTGTTTTTGTAGAATATTTTTTCTCTCATGGCCTTGTATAATTTGTGTCTGGAGATACTATTGTAAACAGATTTCTATATTGAATCCTAACGTTTTCTCCAGTACCATTTTCTGAGTGAAAATTTGATCAATTGTTGATCTGTCATGCTTAAATCCGCACTGATACTGTCCCACCATGTCCTCAACAAATGGAATCCTTATATGTAATATCAAGTAATGTTATGCCTATGTAGTTGGTACAATCCAAAGCACTGTTAAAAAGAAACATGATTATTTACGTAGATTTATTAGCATGAGCTGAAAAAAAAGTTAATGTGTGACGATCGGACAAAAGGCAAATGAAATGAAATACATGAAAGTGCCGGAAACAAATGTGGTAAGAATACATCTCTTTGGAGAGATAAATGGAGTTCGGTTTTTACTGTTAATGTCAGCACAGCCCTCCTAGACAACGTGTCATTTAGCTCAAGAATAGAAACAAGAAAAGATAACCCGTATGGAAGTGACAGTTGCCAGTCACGTGACAACTGTCACTTCCATACATTGAGTTATCTTTTCTTGTTTCTCAGATACGTAATCGAGACTAGTCAATAAAATAATCTTGCTTTCATACTTTAGAAGTTTTTTTAAATTCCAATGTTTCAAACAATGTTAATTTTCTTAAAGATAACTCCTGTTTTAAGTAACGTATTGGTATTTGAGTCATACATATTGCAAGTCAATGATTCAGGAGGTAAAAATTATAGTACTTTTATAACGCTATTTTCGTTAATATGCGCAGAGCGGAAATTTATAACTTTTTGCTTGGATGGTATATGTCCAAAACGTCCATTTCCACGGCGAAAAGTTTCAAGAATTTTGACAGAAACTATAGTAATTTCAAGGGCGCTGATAATTTAGGATTTTGTAACATATTGTCGTTGGTATGATTTGCGAAAAAGGCGTGACTGAGATATACAACGTTTTTAAAGATATTGTTGAACAGTGATATTGGCAAAACAACGTGAAATTAGTAATTGCATTGCAAATATTCTATGAAAAAATCGTACTTATGACCGTAAACAACATTCGCGAGATGTAATCGATGATTCATGTCAGTATCAATAACTCCTGACTGATTGAAATGCAATCTGTAATACATTAATGAAATGTATTTTTCATAAAACAGGAGTTACAAAATCATAGAGCAATGTATGTACTTGCAAAGTTGTCCCAAAAATTTGTTTAGATTATTATAGTGATTACGTACAAATAAGACATTGGAGATAATGTTTTTTTTATAGATTTAGAAACAAGTTTTGTCTCACTTAAGGGGGCACATAAACCTAAACACCACAATTTCAAATCAAATTCCTCAAGTATGTTAAACAATGTGTTTCTAGAAAAAATACCAACATTTCAACATATTATTTCTAGTGAATATTCGTCACACAATTTTTAAATTCATCCTAAATTTCCCTAAAAAATATTAAAAATATCTTTTTTACAGCATTTTTTTAATTACTCCATAAATATGTGTCGTAGAGAAATAAACGTTTTATAAACTTAAAGAGTGCATAAAATCAAAGTGAATGACCGATGAACTTTTTCATTTCAAGTCAGTTTTGCTCTTAAAATGCAAAAAATCATCAAATTTTGGATTTCCGATAATTTAAATCACGTATAAAACTTTTTTACGCACTACCCTTACTAACACTTACTTCATAGTGCATTAGGCGGTTTTAATAAATCATGTTTTCAGTCACTAGGATTTCGTTATATGTCCTCTTAAGTCATACGTTTTGCACATAATGTGCAATCTTTTTTCATCATTTATATAGAGACATTTTCGTGAATGTTTTACACCAAGGGCGCTGAAAATTGATTATAATTTTCATTGAATAATTGTGCCTCGTGTAAGTGGCTAGCTTATTGGCAAATGGGATTTTTTTCCAACTCACCAGAGTTTCCAACTCAAAGATGGTATCTCTTTATTGTACCGCTTGCTGCTCAATCCTGTTATGTTATAGAAAATTATGTATAGGGAAAAATCAATAATTGGGAATTTATAGTTTTTTTTTGTGCGAACACACTAAATTGATTTTTGTCAAGTGGCAATATTTTTATGATCAGCAAAGCTTATGTCAAATTCTTCCCTTTTGCCTACATCTATCGAAGCGGGTCGGCCAGCGTAGGAAAAATGTCGGCTGATATAACTTAAAATTACTGAATTTGGGGTAAGTTTGTTTTATGTGTTCGTATGTCAAGATATTTTTACAAGAGATCATTTTTCAAACCAATAATCCTGTTTTCTTTTCTATAATATAGATGCTGATATAAATGTCAGTCATCCCAAATTCAATCCTACCCTGATATTGCGCACCCATTCTGATGAACATAATTTTTTTTATTAATTCTACAAATGGATTACTCAAATGCTATTCCATTTATTTTGCCATTGGAAATATATTTTTTTGGATATTATTTTGCAATCACCATGCCTGCATATACACGACGATGAAATGTACGACATTTAATTCTGCCTAACCTAAAATTTTATAACTGACGCCAAAGGAGTCACATAATATAGGAAATTGTCAGAGACAATTTCTTCACTTGGATTTTTTTACTTGGACACAAACAAATTTCTTCACTTGGATTTTTATTGTAACATAGAGGAATCATGATACAAATAGTCACGAGAATTTTAAAATTTAAATACATCTTCTACAACCGGATTCATTTGAAGATATTGGTCATCAGGGGAATCTCCTTATTCATGCTGCGAGTCGATATTGTTATTTAAAATGTTTACTCCATAGCTGTATAATGATTTTATCTTTATGATTTTCTGTCTGAATATATGAATGTGAATCCAGTATGTTTGAACCTCATATAAATTAGAATCATGATTTTGAGTATGATATGAAAGAAATTTGATTTGGTTTGATTACGTTGTAAATTCATGATGTATGTAAATTTCAATTTTTAACATTATTTTTATAACAAATATTTAAAATTTCACTTTTGTATTCAATTACATCTTTCCTCTTATAGGAAATAATTAGTACTATGCAAACAAAGTTTGATATTTTAGAGTCATGTATTATATTTTTACTTATACAATAAAAATGTAAATATCTCAAAGTGCGTTGTCTCTCTATTCTCCTAATGCAGTACATCATTATCTCTCATATTCAGTTGATATTTTTATTTAATTTAATTTAATTGTTTGAATTCATTCTGTCCTCATACATATTCACAATTAAAATATGACCCTGAGATTAAAATTTTCACGAGTCTCATTGCCTCTATCGCTGACTGTTGGTGGACGGTCTAGGACACTTGGCTGTGGCCACTTGGCTGCGGGACACTTGGGTGCGGGACACTTGGCTGCGAGACACTTGGCTGCGGCGGACATTTGGCTGCGGGACACTTGGGTGCGAGCCCACTTGGTTGCGAGTCCATTTGGTCGCGACGGACACTTGGGTGTGAGCCCACTTGGTCGCGAATTCAAAAATATTTTTTTCTGTCTAGGGCTGAAGTTTTTCGTGCTGATTTTTGTAATGCTCTTTATCATATAAGTAGTTGATATACAAGTAGGTATATACAGACATTAAAAATATAAAAAAATATATTTTTTTAATTTATTTATTTGATCTTCTTGAAATTATAATTAGTACACTGGCGGGCTTATTGCCTAGTGGCAATTTCTTCTAATTTCTACTTATGTTTGAAATTGTAAAGTAAAAACAAGGTTATTAAGCCAAATTATTTTCTACACTATAAAAATATGAGAATTTTTCATACACACTAGTTGCATGTAACATATGAGATCCAACTGTCGATAGCGATAGTATGTATAGTTGAAGAATAAGTAAGTACCAAACTATAAACCAATAAATCGAAATTATTGATTTTTTTTAAGATATTTTGTTTTCTACACAAAACATGTAGGTATGTATGCCGACCGCTGTGGCACTGTTGGTAAGCCGTTCGGTTTCTGTGCGGGCGTCCTGGGTTCGATTCCCATTAGAGGAGAAATATATTTAAATTCATTTCTCACGCAAATATTGCTTCTCTGGGCTGGAAACACTGGTTAGTTGGAAGAAATTGCCATACGGCAATAAACTCGCCACTTGCGCATGGTGCAAGGAAGTGTTTATTATTATTATGTATGTCAAGATAGGATAGTATGGAGGTTAGTCCTTTTTTCCTACCCGGAATATGAAAACAGCATGATAGTATGTATGTATGTTTAGAGATTAAGTATCAAACTATTAAGTCTTCTTACATATTGTGTATAGGCGACAAAACAAAAAATATAACGAATTAGAAAGATAACTTATCTAGTTAAACATCAATTCATACATACCATCACGCCGTATCCCTAATTTATGTGATCTAAACAGTTTTTACTCTCCACACTATGGAATAGTGGAGTCATGATTTCACAATTTTTAAGTGTAATTTTTTTCCATCAATTTCTCAACGAGTATCATGTAGAGAGTGCACACTGTGAGTTTCGTCGTGATGTGTTTGTATGTATGGCGTATGGCGTTCGGCGTAAGGAATTATTTTAATGTATCCTCTCTACAGCCCAAACTATAAGTCCGATCGACTTCATATTTACATCATAGGTATGTGTAAAGTGCATATACCTAGAGGTGATTAGTTATCCATAGATATACGTTAATTTCTTCTCTATGATTTCATCTGTCCAAATTTTCAAAATGCTCTCACGTTATGGAAATTCGAGTTTTTTGTAAACTGATAAAATTTTGATTAACAAAAATACACTCATTAAAAATGCGTACAAGGACTGTCAAAATTTAAAGAAAAAAATCTATGGTTTGCCATATCGATGTGAAACAAATTTCATATTTGTATGAAAAATGTATATAACAGTAAAATAGTAAAATAACTTCTGTAAGGGAAAATTAAGTGATCAACTGGCACTTGTAATTGGCTGCCCAGTTTTGTAGTAGCTTGCCCTTATTTGATGGAACAACGATGTATAGTAACTTTTTAGCTGTAAGTGGTTCTTTAAATAAAAATAAATAAATAAATATAAAGAGCATTACAAAAATCAGTACGAAATATTTCATTCCTAAGCAGAAAAAAATATTTTTGATTTCGCGACCAAGTGGGCTCGCACCCAAGTGTCCGTCGCGACCAAATGGACTCGCAACCAAGTGTCCCGCAGCCAAATGTCCCCCGCAGCCAAGTGTCTCGCAGCCAAGTTTCCCGCACCCAAGTGTCCCGCACCCAAGTGGCCGCAGTCAAGTGTCCCATTCCGGTTGGTGGAAGGGAGTGTTGGAGCATGTGTTGTGACCTGAATAAGTACGTCGAACCATTTATACAGGTCACAAGCATATCAAAATCTGTTCCATTATCACACACCTTCTCAATCCTCAAAGTTGCTGAAAGACACATTTCTTGAAACTATTGCGGAGTCAAGACATACCAAACTTTGAAGGTCATCAAACATATTTAATAGACTACATTTTCTGTTAATTTAACCAGCGCTGTTTACACAAGAAGATATATTATGCTACAAATTTAATCAGCTCCATACTATAAAGTCGTATGTGCCTTGATTTATCTGTTTCTAATATTATATTAATATCATAACATAGTCACAAGAGAAAATGAAAATCTGAAAGTGTAAATTGATTGATTTTAATTTGGCATTAAAAAAAGCAACAGTAGGCAGGCAGAGGTTTTATTTATCATATTGTATAAAACTTTGAATTGTGCGAGTTTTGTGTTTAGTTATGCTACATTAAAAATCAAATAAGATAAATAATTAATATTTTATCATTATTAGACACAATATAAATAAATTGGATCTGACCGCAAAAAGTCTGAGAAATTGACGGGTTATTGTTTAGTTGGAGAAATGAAACGACGAGTGATCAAACGAAATGGTGGCGACTCGTCAAAAAATGTCGAATGAATCAATATATATCTTAAAGAAAGCTCCGGTTGATAATATGTCGCTTCTTGTGCCATGGCTTGATATTATGTGAATGCTCGGACCGGTTCTTGGAGGGAATTTTCTAGTTATTTTCTTCCACTACCGGCGGCCATTGTTTTGAACAGATTCCCGCGTTCATTGAGCTTGCCGCGTATTATTTTTATTCGAATGTTTTTCTCCGTTCCATAGAGACGCGCCGTTCGATTGTTTAAAAGTTCGCTGTTGTGGTGATTGGCGGGAAAATCGTATTTCGAAGTATCAAACAATTACCATAGAAACTATTCGTAATTTCTTAGTGTTTTTTTAAAGTCAATTAATTTACACGTTTCAATTGATTGTTTGTATTTGATTTAATATTGATCAATATGTGATTTTTTCAAACAAGTTTCTTTTATGTTACATGTTCTTGTATTTATTTGACTACAGTTATTTTTATTGGTCGAGCGAGTGTTGTAAAAATTGATCCAGCTGTCCATATCATTTGCGGAATAAGGTGCTTCTGTAAGTATTTAATAAATATATTTAATATGCAATATAAATGAATTGTCATAATTTGTTAAACTATCAAATCTGTTTATATCTTTTAGCGGTACAAAAAAATAAATACAAAGATCTGTAAATTAAAGCCATATTGGTGGAAATCTGATTACAGAAAAGGATAAAATGGATTCAGATTAAAAGAAAAAAAAAGAACGAAAGTTTATAATACTCAGAGAACACAAATTCTATAATAAGATCAATTTTGACACTCCGGTTGGCAAAAATCCATAGCGTGATACTTTGGTAGTTGGTAGGGATTGTAATCCAGCAGGATTTGTGTCAATTTTCTTAAAAATTCAGCATGATTCAATTTTTTATTTTTATTAAACTTAAAATATTCTCATGAATATAAGACAACTTAGTTGTATTCGTATTTATTAGTATATTTTTGTCAGTTGAAAATAGTTTGAATAAGTCATATTATCTCTTGTCTTTATTTTGTCGTGTTAAATTATTGTATTGATTAATGTTTTTGTACATTAAGCAAAAAATTCTCCACGACAATGACTTTTTTTTCAATATTGGTAAATCTCCAAATGTCTCACTTGGATTATAACTTTTATAACGTATTATAACTTTTACACAAAAAATGACGATTCTATGTAAGAATTGTTACAATATTGCATGGAATCTCAATGTTTATTATTTAGAAAATGAATTGATTGCGGATCCGGCGCATTTTGTTGGATCCAGCAAGCCGAAAAATGTGCTGGATCCAGCCGGATTGTTGGATGCGGGATCCAGCAATTGTTTATAATTGGGTAGTTTTGCAAGTTATTTTCTTGTTAATTTACCAAAAAGATGTAAAGATTTATGACATGTTTCATATTGATGATCCATCAGAAAAATGTCTATGGAAATGTGCGTTTATTTTGCGTATACATTTTATCGATACTTTCCGTCTATTCATCATGAAAGTCTTTGATTTTAAATAATCATATACCGGTACCTACATACATAGATTTTTATTATAATATACTAGATGTAGTACTCTGTGCAAAAAGTGAGTCATGGAATATCGCGCGTTTGACGTTTTGGTTAGCAACATATTTTAGTTTTCCTTACATTTCAACACATCCTATATAAATGTTCTCTAAATTATTAATAATTAAAATGTTTTTTAGACAAATAAATCCGAAAACAATTCACATTAATCGTTATTTTCTATAGAAAAACGATGTGGTCTGGAACCAAAACGTCAAAAATCCCGTGGAAAAATGCCTCACTTCGATTCATACAAAATTTAATAACTACAACATCTAGTATATTATATGAAAACCTATGCCTACACATAATAAGCCACTGATAAAATTGTATGTCAAGTTGTGCACTTATTTTAACACAAATGTGTTATTAAGCAGTGCCAGCTCTTAATTTGTTATTAACAAAATTTCTAATTTTACAGCGTAATAATTTATTTATATTGACAAAGTGATAAAATACAAAATACACATTTATGTAGGTACCCACCTACTCCGTTATAAGGTATTTTGAATTGATATACGACACCTGAATTTATTGTATCTCTAGATTTACTTTCTTACGCTTTGTGTTAGTTTCTATTTTCTATAATTTTATATTTGTGATGTCATTATTATGAAGAAACGCTTTAATATTAGTGAAACTTTTTCATTAGGTGATATTGGATTATAAAGTGATATAGAACTGAAAATGACGAGATTCAATAATTATTTAATTTCCTCTTAGTCATTTATTTCTGAAGGTAGCGTCCATCTTGGATAGCCATTGTTGCCTCCCTGACTCGTCCAGATGCATTTGTCCTCTGTTTTTCTTAGAGCCGAAGCTTCTCAAAGACGACTCATTATTTTCATTTGGATACTCCACAGAAAAGGGGATCGTCATCGAGGTTGCTATTCTTACACTTGACCAATAACTATTTTTTTTTAGAATTCTGTAGTATTTTGGTCTCAAGTGAGGCATTGGGTATTTATCGCTATGAGTCCAAAATATTTTACAGTAAATTTTACATTTTTTTAAAGAATGAATATGTTCTCGTGAAAAGAATATAATATATACCCTATATTCATTCCCTAAATTATCACCTATAGCACAAGCATTTATGCTATAGGTGATAATTCACAAAACACGAAATGGGTTTGAACTCAACATTACAGGATTACTAAATCCCGCTCTGCCACCGACCCATCTTGTTACTTGTACTATTTATTTTATTACAATAATACACCTACATTGCACAAAACACCCTCGATGTTGGTAATAGCGCAGCATATCTAGGTATATTATGTATATACAAATGTTCAGCGCATACCGAAGAAGGTTATTGCATTATAATTTATTTATTTATTTATTCGATATCGCACACAATTTTTTATGGAAAATTTATCTATTTGGTGATTTGTTCAGCGTACACACGAGGAAGTAAATACTGCAGGAAGTGAAGGGACTGAATCGACGAAAAGGACTTGAAAGGGACGGAAGGGACTAAAAAGGGATGAGAGGGACTGAAAAAACTAAAGAGACTGTAAATAATTATACAAAATCTGCCGGTTTTGGCTTCAAGCTTTGCTTTATTAAAAAAAAACATTATTTTATTACAAATTTATGTGTTTTACTGTCTATATTACAAATAGTTGAATTACCCCACGCTGATTTACCCCACCTAGATAATTTAATTTTCTATATAAAAACAATTATAGCAGGACACCTCAAAATTTCCTTAACAATTTTTGTAAAAAATGTATAGTGACGACATTGTTTCATACATACATTTTGTATGGCAGAATACATAATATCTACGGGGACTCACAATACGAGTTTATTTAGTGTTTTTGATGAGTGTATTTATACTGTATTAAAATTTTAAACAGCATAAAAATACCTCGATTTTCCAGACCGTGAGAGCATTTTGAAAATTTGAACAGATGAAATCATAGAGAAGAAATTAAAGGATATCTATGGAAAAATTAATCAGTTCTAGGTCTATGCATTTTACACATATGATGTTAATATGAAGTCAATCGGACTTATAGTTTGGGCTGTATAGAGGACACAATAAAAACAACGTAAATAATGAAATCTTAGAGAAGAAATTGAAGTTGTCTATGGAAAACTAATCAGCCCTAGGTCTATGCACTTTACACATATGATGTAAATATGAAGTCGATCGGACTTATTGTTTGGGCTGTAGAGAGGACACAAAAAGGATAATCCGTACGGCGAACTCCGTACGCCATACATACAAACACATCACGACGAGACTCATAGTGTGCACTCTCTACATGATACCCGTCGAGAAATTGATGTTAAAAATACGCTTAAAAATTGTGAAATCATGACTCTCTACTATACCATATTGTGGAGAGTAAAATGAACAAAGCAACCTGGAAACGACCAAGAATCGGCCAATCCTTTCGTTACCGGAATTTCGTCACATGAAACTATTGGTGTTTGAAAAGCTGTATTATTCTACAAACATCAAACTAGGGAATAAATCAGGCACTATATATTTCATGATTTCTTCACAAATGTTTTTTCTGATGGACGAGCGAAATCAGTGATAGAAATCAGAAGGTACAATAAATTAAAATCGAAATAGTCCAACTGTCGATTCGTTCATGAGAATTCAATTCTCTGAATGAATCGACATTATCAAGCCAAGATGCTTGTACGAAGGAACATTTTGTATGGCGTAGTCGACTTTTTGCATGCTAATAACACCAACTAGAGGCCTCGCAGCATATATGTTCCCATACATGGATTTTCTCAGAATTCGGAGTAGAACATTTTATGTGAGTTTTGTGTGTGTGTGTGGGTGTGTGTGTCCGTCCCCCCTTATAACTTTTGATCCGCTCAATTTACAGAGCCCAAATTTTCAGAATATATAGACAGTTATAGGCCTACAAATATTTTATACTCAGAATTGTAAATTTTCGTCAGGGGTTATCAACTTTTGAAATTTTGATTTATTTTTCCATATATCTCAGAAACCGTAAACGCTAGAACGCTGAAAATTGGTACAAACATAGACAAATACAAAATCTCAAAATTATTTTTTTATAAAAAAATTCCAGGGTTTCTCAAACATTTTTTATTAAGAAAAATATTATTTTTATGATAAATTTATGAGTTTAACTGCCTATATTTCCAATTTTTTTAAAATTATCGAAAAAACCGAAACACCTTAACTAGAAAATTTTCTATAAAAAATATTAACATTGTATTAGCACATCTCAAATTTTTTTAACAATTTTTATAAAAAATGAATTTAGTGACGACATTGCTTCATACAATTTGTATGGCAGTAGCATACACACAATATCTAAGAAGACTTAATAGTTTGATACTAATCTCCAAACATACATACATACCATCATGCTGTTTTCATATTCTGGGTAGGACTGACCTCCATACTATCCTATCTTGACATACATACCTAGGTACCTACATGTGTTGTATAGAAAACCAAATATCTTAAAATATTAACACCATTTCAGATGGGTCGATGGCAGAGCGGTTAGCGCGCTGGGCTACTAATACAGTGGTCGCGAGTTCGAATCCTGCCTCGACCGATTTCGTTCACCTATAGCACAAGCATTTATACGCTTATTTTAGGGAACGTAGGAAGATGTATACGTACTTGTTTAACAAGGACATATTCATTTTTATTTATAAAAAAAAAAAAAAAATTAAATAATTTGTATTTATGGGTTTATAGTTTGGTACTTACTTATTCTTCAACTATACGAACTATCGCTATCGACAGTTGGATCTCATGTGTTACATGCAACTAGTATTTGAATTTATACTTGTCATGAATGTCGTGTTCTAATTAGCATGTCAAATAGATAAACGTATAGGTACTTAATGGTATTTTTCATAGATTATTACCATATTTGGTTGCAAAACAAACGCGTAAAAATGACACGTTTTTCTGAGTTCCGAGCAACGACACAATTCACATAATAAATATTAATATGTCGTAGGTTTATATTATTAGGTACATTAAACTTGAGTTAAATCATAACAATGTTACGTTTTATAAAGGCACAGTAAAAAATGCATTCAGAGTTAAACAATTAGCAATAACTCTGCAAGGAATGCAAACTTTTTTTATCTATCCATGGATTTCGAAATCGTAAAAAGATAGACACTGTACCTTCTATGGTTCAAGCGACACCTGTCATTGCAATAAATTATATTTTCTTAGCGTCATGAAATAGAGAAAAATGCGTATTAGAAATTGTGTGAGAAATGTTACAATATTAACTATTCAACATATATGTAATTGTTCGTTTATGTAAGGAATGATTTCTATGTTTTTAATTTATCAGAAAAATAACTTGAGAAATCACGTGGGCTGCGCAGAGCTTAAATTTGGGTTATTGTTTGGTTGGGATAATGGGCAAAACGCTCCCCTCCTAGATGATAACTTTCTAGTTATTTGCCGGAAAAATATACCTACGCATGGTTGTTTTTAATTGTTTTTTTCAAATTCCAATAACTTTTCGTGTTGCGGAAATAGTTGTAATAGAAATATGTCGTTTGGATAACATACGGATTTATTTACACTCCTTTCATTAAATTCACATGCCCGTCTATTGATACTGGAATTCTGCAATCGATTTTTAACAAACTTCCCGGCTCCCGACAAGTTAAAGCTTTGAAACTTTAAGAATTTTTGTATTCCTGATGACAATGCATGTTGTTAAAACTGTTCAAAAACGATTCATTTTTATATTTTGATAAAATTGATTCATTGTTGTAATGATATATTGATAAAATTAAAAAATTTGGTATTTCAGAACACTCGATGTTGAGTGTCGGATGTACCTGAAGTTGTAGATCATGGCGTTTTTTACACTGATCTCACTGAAAATAAAGCATATTGTTATCAGATATAATGTTAACTGACATATGTAATACACACCACAGAAACAAATAGAAGTCATTTTACCACAGATAAAATAGAAGTCTACAGATTCTATAACGTCATTACTGTCAGAGCGGTTTTCACCCGACGATTATAATAATAATAACGATGAACACTTCCTTGCTGCGCAAGTGATACAGAGCGTTGTGATACAAGTTTATACAGAGAGTTTGGAGCGTACTCTACGTTCAATCTAAACGCCACAGTGTATTTAGAGCGTCTCTTTCCGGTCTTTCTGAACGGCCTAGCCTAGAGCGTCACTAAGTGCAATCGGCGTTTATTGTGAACGCACTCCAGAACAAGAAATTGTGACTGCTATACATTTTGCATAATATTCAGGCGTTATTTATATTGTTTTTAGATTGATTTTGAAACACATTATTTTTTATTTGATTATTATAACGCTATTATAATCTTTTGAGATTGGTAAATATTATTGAATACATTGGTATCCCAAATGCGCGGCGATATTTCGAAACCTTAATATTGTGATGTGTTTCGATTCAAATGACAATAATGTTTATTTGATCGCCACGAAAGTTAAATCTTTTGACGCGCCTTGAAAAGTTGAAAAAAAAAATAAGGTGCATAACTGGACGATGATAACAATGCATTACTAGCAGAGTGGCTAGTGCGTTAGGTTAGTAATGATCAGAACCTGGGTTCGATCCTGCATTGACCGATTTAATATAAGAATTTGTCTTAGTTTCGTACAAATACAGATTTTAGAACCAAAAAAGAACGTTGTACATCGAAAAAACGAAACGTCTTTCAAATTTTATTAAGTTTCGTATTTGCTCAATAGTTCTAATATGATTTAAATATATTTTAATTTAATTTTATTTTGTTTAGGTACCTACTTTGTCAGATATTAATTTAACACGCACCCAATAACAACTTCCCAAATTCTGGAGACTTGCAATATTTATCGTCTCACATATCCAGACTGAAAACACAATTAAAAACTGTGTCTCCAACGGGAAACGAACCCGAGACTTAACTCAGCAGTCAGATTTCTTACCAACTGAGCCACTAAGGCCGATTATCGAATACCGATTCGTTCGTTGCTATATTTATTTACTAATCAATTTAAAAAAATGAAATATTACAATATAATTAGATAGGTAGGTACTAGATATGTACATACGTAATAAAAATATATACCTTGATACATATCAACACCCATAAAATAATTATATACAGAAGCTGGCGGTTGAGTGAGAGATGGACTCTAAATACCGGCTATCCATAGAAATTGATAGAAGACAGTATTAAAAAATTGCCTCTGGTCACTGGTCATTTAAACTCGATGTCAGAAATGTGGGTGTTTGAATACAAGACATAGACAAAATCATCCAAATTACTTCGACCCATAGATTTTTATTATAATATACTAGATGAAGTAGGTACTCCGTGCAAAAAGTGAGTACAGAAATACGATAGAAATTGTATTTGTAGGTCTTTGTGGTTTTGTTTGTTAAATTACTCTTGAGAAAAAGGTTCCATATTCGACTGCCCCTGGGGACACAGTTTTTCTCTGTATTTAAGTCTGGATTCGTCAAAGATTAATTTCATAAGTCTTCAGTATGTGGAAACTTGTTATAGGGTGCATGTCAAATTAATATTTGCCATAGTACTTACCTAAATAACGACAATATACTATTTCCTAAGTGTAATGTATTTTTAAAGTAAATTGCAAACTAGTGGATTATTTTATTTATTTATTTTATTTTTATTTTGATTTTTATTGATCGATAAGAGAGTTATATAGTGTACACAATTTATAAAAGAGACAATGTACATTGTTTTATTAGTGGACCTGTGAAAACTCCATGCATTATTCATTGATAATTAATATTGATACAAAAATTACAAATAATGTATAATTGATTTACTAGTACATAAATAAAAACACTAAAATAAGACAGCTGATTAAATCAAACTACTAGGAAAGAGAGGAGGAGACAGCTGTCCTAAACACAATGAGAGAGATTATTTATATACTTTAGGTAGATCAACAGTTTTTTATACATATATCAAAAGACATTTTAATATAATGAAAGAGTTAAACAATTAAACCAATAACATTTAAAAAAATACAAAATTAATAGTATAGTATGAAAGAAAAACTAAAACACATCCATACAAACATATACCTATACATACTCACATATATTATATACCTAGGAAGAGTAGGTTGATGAGAGAAACGGAGAAAGGTTCAAAAAGACTAGAGTTTGTTGATTTTAGCATATCTATTGATAATCTCTATATAATTTATGTACTCAGTTGATTGAATTTCAAAAAATAAATTTAATATGTCCAAGTCAAAAGTCTATTGTAATTACATGGATGAGCCAACGTACCTATTTTTTCAAATTGAATTTGCATCCTAACCTAGTTAGTTTGGGTATTAATAAAGAAAAATATACCTTAACTTTTTAATTATGTTCTGTATATATTCTTGTAGGAAAATAATATGTATACCCCGATTTTTGACATTTAACTTAAATTTCTAAAAAACTATAAGGTATAAAGCATTAATTTATTTTATAAATAAAAGAAGATCAAAATATTTGGAAAAATACGATGTGACGTTGCATTAATGCATCAGGTTAAGTAAATAAAAAAAAAACTTTTATTTCGCAATGGCGCTGAATGGAAAATAAATGTTTTTTAAGTTTCTTTACTAAACCTGAAGCATTAATGCAACGTCACATAATATTTTTCTAGATATTTTTGTCTTCTTTAGTTAAAAAAAAATATGTTGAACCACGCCTTATATTTTATCAAAAATATAAGATAAACGTTGAAAATCGGGTTATGCTATTATTTTTCTACAAGAATTTATACATAACATTATCAAAAAGTAAATATATATTTTTCTTTATTAATACCCAAACTATCTAAATTATTTTTTTCAAAACGATTTGATACGAAATAATGATGGTATATCAAATTGAATAATAGGTACGTTGGCAGCAGTCCCCTCCTTAAGGTTTGTACGGAATGGTGAATATTAAAATAAATTATGTTGTCTACTATTGAGAGTTTGCACTAAAAATAAAAGGTGAAAATAATGTGTTTCTTTTATCTCGACGCATGTATGTTTATTGTGCTGGATTATAACGAAAATCTATATTATCACAGAACCAAGTACCTAACTACTTAAGATTCTGACACGAAAACCTGTCAGAATCTTAAACTGCATTAAATCACTCCGTCCTATTAAATTTGCCCACCATGAATTTTTATTCAATGATACGGAAAAATGATTGCCGGGCGTTTAATCGTAATAAATTATTTTAATCTTAAGGATGTCTTTCTATGTGATTGATGGTACGTATTGCCGCCAACCACCAATTCCGCGGAGAACCACGAAAAAACATTCAAGTCAATGTGGATCATCTTGACACATGATTTAATTATTACTCGAAATAATGTATCTTGCAAAATTCGTCCCAATTAATTTACAAGACACGGCCGCTTTAAAGCAACGATTGTCATTGTATTATCGTTCCCCCAACTTTATTGAAGACACATTACCACCCAGACGGACATTTGCAATAAAATTAATACACCACGATGACCAGACTTTGTGCGCTCGATAGCCTGATATTATTTATATATTTTATTTTTGTGTTATTTATTTTATTGACTTACAGAACCAATAGTTTACATTACAAATTTACAGTAGCTATTTTATATGAATCAAGTTATAAACATTTCAAAAGGTTCTTTTAAATAATTTAATTTAAACTAAGTAATATATTTAACAATTGCAATTTTTTTTTTACACATAAGTAAGTACTTTAAAACATACGAAAGAAAAGGTTATGAAGAGTATATTATCTAATTAGCCATCCGCACCAAAAACTAGCAGGTAACTTCAATACTGACCGACCAGTCAATATTGGTTCACTACAATCAGTTTATACAGTTCAACGCCTATGTAGGTACCTAATTAATAATATTGTTACAAGTATGCATCAAATTATGCACCAAAAAACCAATGTAGGAGACAAAGCAAAACAATATCATGTAACGGCGTGAGAGGTCTATGTACATTTTTATTAATTGTATGTCCACTTCGTCCACTTGTATGAATTCCTATACAAAGAATCCTAAAATCCGTCTGATGCGCCCCGTTCGCTGCGCCTGTATTGACGCTAGCCTTTAATGATACCAGGTTCGTAGAATAATAGTGTATAGAGAAACAAAACATTACCTGCTCATAATATTACATACTACATTTTTGTGACAATTTTTTGAAAATACAATACAAATTCACTAAATAATAAACATACGAAATTAACGAGAAATACGAGAGATGCATGCGCGTTCAATTAAATATCCCCCTAGCGGTAAATTCTAGAAAGATCGATGCTCGCTGATTGGACACTAGGAGGAGTATGCATTCATATGACAGGGCGGTCGCTAGGCGCTGTGCCGCCTCAATATGGTACTATATTCAAGAATTGTCTCAGAAAATAAACCATCAGAAAATCATTGTAGGTATATTGAGATTGTCTGGATAATAAACCATAAAAATAGTTATTGATATACTTATTAACCTAACTACCAAAGATTATAAACCATAAAAATAGTTATTGATATACTTATTACTACGAACAGTTTTACATCATATTTACATATTTTTATTTTATTTTATTTTATTTAAACCTAAGAAACATTACAGTCATACAAATAAATATTACAGCAAATTCAATTTTAACACTTTATCATAGACCAATTTTGTTTGCGGATATTACATTATATTTTTAAGCTGCACATCAGTGTAAAACAAATTGCTATTTAAAATTTAGTAGGTACTCAAAATTCAGAAGAAAAAGGACAAAAAGAGAGAAAGGAAGATTATGGCACTCGCAGTCAAAAAGGACAAAGCAGGAATCAGCTACCGTAAACCTCTAAGGGTCTCAGAGATGGCATTTTTATATTTTATTTTAGTATGTCTAAAAATATCAACATAAAAAATATTATAAATAATGCTAAATGCTCTTTGGATGAATGAATTTTGGACATAGTTCTGCAGAGAGACAATCTAAAAGTAAGATTTGTTCTAGTACTACGAAAGGGACAATTAATTGGAAGACTCCCACCATACCATCATACGCCATATACCTAAGATGCTAGGCATAGAAAACCGAGCGCTATATTTTCCTATATTTTTGTATACATTCATGGCTTCTTTTACATGTTTTTATATCTGGTTGATTAAAAGAGATTCACAAACACACTCCTCTACACTCCTGTCAAAGAGTGATCTTTTAAATGATAAAGACGAAGATGTATCTTTACACCCGCAAAAAGTTAATAATACGATAAATATATTTTAGCGCATAACAAGTATCTGTTTTATTTATAACATAAATTAACTTGAATATAATATAGTGGTTCCTCAATGATATCATTTAATGGGTTACAAGTGTGGTACTTTAAGGCATAAGTATGAAAAGATAAAAGTTATAGAGTGGATCCCATAACATCTTATAGAGGTCATTTCGTGACTTCTGACAGAGGTCTTCTTAATTTTATGTTGCAGATTATACAAGTAGGTACATTACGTACATACATACATATTCTTTCATCTTCTTCCATTTATTTTCAGTTCGCTTTGGGTTCATTGTGACATGATTTTTGACAGCCTCGTGACAACGATTTAATTTAATTATTAATAATGTCATTACATATTTTTAATGTAGTTAAAAATCTAATTAATGTTTCCTTTCCTAATTTAATCTAGAAGCTTGTGCTTAGGAAAGCAGCAGCTCTTTGCTTACACAGTAAAAATACTTTACTAAAATGAATAATTAATTAACAATTACAAAACGAAAAGCGATACACAAAGAATTTACATTTCAAATCCAGAAAAAAATAAAAACATCATAGAAAACCAAGACACATTCAAAAATGAAAATGAACCACAAACTGAAGATGAATGTAATATATTAATACTTTTTTGACGAGGTTAAGGATCTCGGTATCACACTTGACAGCAGAATGACTTATAAGAACCATATAGACCGAATTGTGGATGGGGCATTAAACAGCTATGCTTCATACTAAGAGTATCTATGCCTTTTAAATCCATCAAAATTTTGAAGACCTTATATTTTTCATATGTAAGGAGCGGCCTAGAATATGCATCGGTTGTCTGGAGTCCACAATATATAACATGCTGGGTATATAAACAGATTAGAGAGGGTTCAAAATTAATTTTTAAAACACCTGAACTACAGATGTAGATTATCTTTCAGTAGCTATAAACTCTGCCCGTCACCACAAGATTATGACTTTGGAAACAGGCGAACAGTAACTGACATGATGTATTTATACAAAATAACATAATAGACTCAAACGATCTTCTTCAAAAGATTAACTTAAATTGCCCTCTGAGACGAACAAGAACTACTTCCACAATGTACAACAAACTATTACCAAAATTCATACATATAACGAGCTTACAGTAATTATCAACACAGAAAATCCAGAATCAAGTCTCAAGTTTCGAGTCATTGATGAGGGGTTGATAACGTTGCAGTGATTCTGATTTCCCACTTCCTTCCATTCCTTTTCCTACCGCATGAGCACATTTACATATTTTTTTTGTTATTTTTTCCTTTATATTAATCTTGTTTAGCTGTAGATACATAATATTGTAATGTACATTGTTTGACTGTTTGTTTACCTAAAATAAATAAATAAACATTTTCTGACTCATTGTGATGTCGCCGCTTTATTATAAATTATTATTATAATTTATAATAAAGCGGCGCTATTTTCTACCACAATTCTTTTCCCCACTTCTATAACATCAATCGAAAATATTTTAATTTTTGTGCATCAAGAACTTCAACCACACAACCAAACTGCAGGATAAGAAGACCCTTCAGCCCAGAATCTGCCGGTCTAAAAGAAGTGCATTGTGTCACTTTGGCGTATACTGGAGGTGCATTTTACTCAATTTGCAGTACATTAACTATTACATTTTTTTGATAATACATTCTGTCAAATTAACCTTTGTATTTAAATATGTGTAATTGTTGTTCATGTGTTTAAAAAGAAATTCACCGTAAATAAATAAATATATAATCTTACTGAAAATGTTACACTTCATGATTTAATTTTTATAGTAATCAAAGTCATGATTTGTTTAAAGTTTTACTAAATATTTCTATTTATTCCGACATATAATACTATAGAAGACAAAACTCTAGGAAAATGTGAATTATTTAACAGTACAAACGTAGTATTTTATAAAGAAAAAAACTCTTAAAAAAATACTAATGGAACCAACCAATATACCCAGGTATCATGTTGAGAGCGAATGAGTTACGTCTTGATAGTTTTGTGCATAGCGTATAATCGATTTTTGTGTCTTCACTAAAGTCCAAACTATTGGTTCAGTCAAACACAGAGAGTCAGTTGTCTGTCATCCTGACAAAGACGCGGTTGCTTATCTATGATTTGTATTTATTGAAAACTTAGGTACATGGTACATGTGTTATCTATGATTGGTAAAAATTGAAAATTTACATGTGTATTCAGTTTATTTTGAAGCTAATTTCCGCTTTCTATATCCGATAATACTTATTATAATTATTGTATGATCGACACCCGAAGGCATATTATGTTCTTTCTCATATTATTTCCCATCCTTTGTATTAAAAAGTAACCAACACGTGACTTTGGCGGCGCCTACTTAAACGACGCGTAAATTTCCCACACATGTTATTATTATTTTCAACATATTCTCTTGAATATATTATATTATCTTGTCATCAGACTATTTGATTTGTTTGAACGATGTAAAATGTACGGTAAAACATGATGAATACAGTTTGTTCCATGTTTCCAACGCTTCAATGTATTTCCTAATACGTGTACTCTAACGGAGTAGGCAGAAAGAACCGAACGCCATATTTTCAATCACCTTGCTTGCTTCCGTCCACAATCTCTCTTTTTCCATCTCTGTAGAGGTATTTCAAAAATACCTATTTAAAAGATTTTCATGATTAACATATTATATAGAAATTTCAAAAATTGGATGGATAGGGAACTCAATAAGAATGCATGATTGGTGAAAGTTGCGCAAGCGCATAAAGTGATCACATACACCAGGCAATTTTCAGCATTTTCATAAAACGAGTTTGTTAAATTGTTTTTGATTGAAATATTTTATTATGAAAACTTGATAATTCCTCAAATTCTTCTGAGCTTGGGACCAAATTGAAATATTTGACAGTTGATAAATCAGCCCCCCTAGACAACGTGTCATTTAGCTCAAGAAAAGAAAAAAAGAAAAGAAAACTCAATGTATGGAAGTGAAAGTTGCCAGACACGTGACAACTGTCACTTCCATACATTGAGTTATCTTTTCTTGAGCTGAATGACACGTTGTCTAGGGGGGCAGATATCCTTAAAAATCTTATGGGGTCTAAGCGAGTATTAGACATACAAATTTGCAAAATTTTAAAAGATTCGAATGAGTACCTACTTTAGTCTATAATTGATAAAGTAGAATAAACACGCCGTACATAGCACATAGTACACAGCACACACACACAGATACATTGTGATGAAACTTTCAGAATACAGTCTCAGCATGATACTAGTTGATAATCTGCAATAAAAAAGGACCTTAAAATTGCGAAATCATGACTCCCCACTGATATATCACCTTGGGATAATGAAGAGTAAAAAATATACCTAATCAATTTTTCTCGTTTTTTTACTACTAAATATATACCTACATAGTTAATTTTATGTTTATTTGACAGTTCATTAAGATTAAAGGGAAGTTCTCACATAATATTGTATGTCGTGACTAATGAGACTATTGATGTCGAAGCGAAGGAAAAATCCACACATTAAACGAAGGCACATCTTCAATAAAGATTTCAATGTCAGTAATAAGTATATAAATGCCGTCCCTATAATTACATCTCGAATTATGTCTGATTTTTGGCACCTTGAAATATATCCATAAATATTATATCGTGCTATAATTATGTTTATGTATGAAAGCATGGGAATGTTAAAATACAACAATTTCGCTGAACGGTTGAACAAAAAATGAAGAGTCCGTTTCATTTAATAATTCCTTTTTACTCCTCACTAACTGACAAGAAAGGAATTGAGAATTCGCAAATTTTAAGGTTTTTCTTTATTGCAGATTATCAACTAGCATCACCCTGAGATTGTATTCTGAAATTTTCATTACAATGTTTATTATATATTATTATTTATTTTATTTACCTTTTATCACACCATATTTTTTTTTATTTATTTTTGTAAAAGGTGAGTACACGTACTGCATTACATAAAAAAACAATTATATGTTTAATAATTAGATATCCAAAACGAGTACCTATCTTGACTCACCTTTGAGTATCATATTGTGAAAATTGTCATATTATCTTATTGCAACAGTAATAAGGGAAAAAATGGAGTATCGAGGAAATAGGGAGGAGGATAGTGTGTGTATGTGAATGTGTGTGTGGTTTATGCACGAGTTAGAGTTTATATGTAAGAGCATAATAATTTTTATTTTTTATTTTATTTAATTCCAGGAACAGACAGTTATATACAGCTTGTGGGAGTAAAAAAAACAATATATATATACAAAACCAGTTAAGTTCCCTAATGCTTTTATAAAATCAAAATAAAAATAATGGCTAGATAATGTGAGTGATCTTTACAAAACAAAATATATAATATAAACAACAAAAAAAAATACTTATTCATAACCTATTACAAACCTCTTTAGAACAGGAAGGGAGAGGAAATAGAGGGATAGGAAATAGAGGGATAATGACAATAATAAATCCTGTTCTAGTGCTAGCAGTTGACAATATTTATTGACAATTATATGCAATTATGAACCAGGTGATTGTTCCCGTTGCACACCAAATATTTACATAATCTCAACTTTCTGCACTCACAATCATTATCTCAATTTATATTATTATTCTATTATTGTTAATTATATTTTATCAATTAAAGACTAAATTACTCATTCAATTCTTTTAAAATTTTGCACTTTGTATACATAATAATCGCTTAGACCCCATTACATTTTTGAAGATATCTGATCGGTGCTTCTCATTTTTTTAACTGTTAAATATTTCAATATGACCCCAAGCTCAGAAGACTTAATATTTGATATTTTTTTTATTATCAAATTGCTAAAAAGGCACATGACTTTTCTAAAATTGCACTGAAGAATTAAAAAGTTATCATAATAAAATATTTATATCGAAAATAATTTAACAAACTCATTTTTTGAATGAGCTGAAAATTTTCCATACTAATTTTTAATACTTTAAGATGCTGAAGTTTTATCTAAACCAATCGGAAGATAACCCCATTTTTAAATGAAAAAAGAATTATCAAAGAATCGAAATCGGACAACGCGGTAAAAAGTTATCGCTGAATATACACAAAAGTACTTAGAATTGATGTTAAAATCCTCCATTTAAAAAAAAGTTTGTTGACAATAAATTCTATGTGCTGGCTACGACCAAATCATTATTCATATTTTATAGAAGAAATGTTTGTCCATGGACAAAGGCCTCTTGGAAATTCCATTTAGTTCTATATAATAATTGTGATTTTTAATTTGTTGGCAATATTCGTGCTTGTGTGAATCATGTATGACAATATTTTTTCGGCAATTTTTTTTAAAAGATAGATAATTAATTATTTTACTCATATGCCATTTTGATTCATGTACACGTTGCAAAGAATTAAATGAAAAATATCGATCTTATCACACGATTAAAATGTTACGTCAGTCTGTAGATTTCAATGGTACAGATGTGTTCATAGTTACCTACTGTTAAAATTATAACTGTTACTTTCTATTTTATCGACAGATTAGCCACACTAAATCTATATTAATTAATTTTATTTAAATATGTCAATAGTAGGCATGTTATACACTTTATATTTTGTCATTAATTATAACGTTTATCAATGAAATTATTGAGTTGGTCAAATGAAAGCATTTAGGTATTAAGAATCTATTACGAATACTTGAATGAATCGTTTGATGTTGAACGATATGTCGCATTAGAAAGTTAAACTATACATTGATTTTTAATATTTATCAAAAAAAAATTAACGAAATTAGTACGTAAAAATGTGTTATGTCTTATGTAGCTCAAGTGAGGAAATAATTTTATATGAACAAGTTAATTTTAACAAAAGAAAAGAGACACAACGCTGGCAAAATCATTCCTAATAGACTTCGAAACACAGAGATCCGTAGGATGTGTGAAGTTAAGGATATTATAAGATAGGGTCGATAGAGCAGTCCACTTTACAGGAAGCTGTAAGATAGGATTGAGAGAGGATTGTAAGATTGGACAGAGAGAGAAAAAGGTTCTGGAACGAACACCTTTCGAGAATGACAGATTCAAGAGCCGTCAGAGTGACCAGAATAACGTTCCCCAGGAGACAAGACCTCCAGGACGTCCTTCCAAGAGATGGAAGGACACTTTACAAGAAGAAAGCTGATGCTAAGCTGACTTTAATAGGCCAACAGTTAAAAGAAGAACCATAATGTGAATTGTTTTAACTGTTCGTATTTACCTATTACAAAATATAATATTTTTTTATTTCTAGTCTATTTTATAGATAAACAAGAAAAAATAACAAAGAACTGAAATATTCATAAACGAAAGAATAAATGACAACCAAAAACATGAACACATACATTGAAAAACAATATTAATTATCAAAGGACGAAAAGAAATAGAAAAATTATTTAATATTACTACTTAATTGACTTTAAAAAAATCAAGCGATATTTTCATACAACAGTAAAACATAATATATACTTGCACCTCTGTATCACTTCAACCTACCACTAAACCTTATAAAAATTAAGTAACACTATGACGAATAAAAATAATAGAACTGATTTATACAGATAAAACGTGTATTATCCCATTTGCACTAAATGATAAATACATCCCAGAAGACCTTAATATTAAAATTCATATTGACAATTCCTGTTTCAACAACTCCATATCTTGTAACTCAGCGTGTATTAAATTATCCACTAAAAATAACATCCGATACCTAGGCATTATTATTGAAAGCAGTATGAAATGGAAATTACATATAAATACTACTATTGAACGCCTTACAAAGCTAATTTTTATTTTTCTGAGACTAAGAAATATACTTCAAACAAACTTGCTTAAAACAATATATTTTTCATTATTTCAATCCATCTTACAATATGGCATTATATGTTGGGGGGGAGCTTTTAAAACCACTTTAGTGCCTTTAGAAGTTTTTCAAAGAATCATTATTAAAATTATATTAAAAAAGAGATTTGATTATCCAACTATTAATTTATTTCAAGAATTTAAAGTTTCAACTGTTGAAAATATCTACAAAAAAATCTCATTGTTCCAAATTCATAAAGATATTCTTACAAATTCAAACCAATTGTCATTTTCTTTAAGCAGCAGAATAAATTCACAAGGATGTATTACCATTCCTCTTTTACGTACAACTGCCTCACAACATTTCTATAAGTATAAAGGTACTAAGTGGTTTAATGAACTCCCTTTGAGTCTTAGACTCGAAAAAAATTATAGTATATTTAAAAATAAAATTAAAAAATTGTACTGATTTATTTATTTGTTTTTTGTTATTACATTCTTGTTTTGTGTAGCTTCATATTTTTTAGTAGATGTACAATGTTTTGGTAAATGTAACAATATTAAATAGATACTCCCCTCTTTTAACACGAGATTTTATCTCAATTAAAGAGGGTTATTATGAATTATATGATGGAAATTGTATACCTTTTTAAATTATGATTTATATGTGAACATTGTATTGTTTTTGTTAATAAAAAAAAAAAAAATATATAACTCTACTCTGGGACAGGCATAGCCTAGTAGAGTAGCCTAATCCACAAATTAAAATAATTAACCTATAAATTTTATTTACTACTGTATAAAGTTATATTACACCTATTCTGATATTATTATAATTGTAAAAAAAGATTTTTAATAAATAAATAAATAAATATCATAAATGCTTCGCGAAAATTTTGAAATATATACAATTGAAAAGCATTTACATACATAAATTGTGTTATAAAGAGTTCTAAAAAATGCAATTTTTAAAATAATATATTTCAATGAAATAGAAAATGATTTTATGTATGTACATAATAAAAATATTGGGATTTCAAGCGAAAATAATATCTTTTAGAAATTTGTCCACTTAAAACAAATATTTATATAAAAGTTATCGTGCCAACAACATAGATTCTGTAAACAAATCAACAACGCAAACATTGCATTATTATTTATTAATTTAATAGAAAATAATAATAATTTAATAGTTATTTTCCCACAATAATATTCTTGACCACAAAGGTATGCGAGATATTCATCCGTTCAGAAATAATGTCTTGTTAACGTGAATAATGTCAGTGATAATTTTCGAAACCCACCATTTTACGTGGTTGTCCATAAAGCAAGATGATTGATGTTTCTTTTTTGCATTCATATTGTCTATCGCGAGGTTTCGATATGATAGTGTTCGTGACGAGACTCGCTCACGCGAGTCGCAACACACTGAAAAGAAATAGTGATCACCGAACTGGCTACCTGCGTTTTTAGCCAAACCTTTGTAATCAGTAGTAAAAGTTAATCCATTTATAACTGTACTGTTTGGTTAAGCGCACAAAATATTTAGTAGCACAAAACGAATTGTTTTGTAGTCACTATAGTTCGGTTTAAACATATTTTTTTCTGTGTAATAACTACCTACATACGATCCTAAACTATTTATTCTTACCAACATGGTTAGAATGGTTTTTTTTTTACTTAGTTTGGCCTGAAACTGGATTTTGCCGATTAGTCAAATTTCAATAACGGAGAACTAGCAATTTTATTTGTCTTTGTTTCTGTAATGTCATAGATATTTCAAATTAATGGTAAACCAGTAACATAGATTCAAAGTTACTGCGTTGTTCATAACTTATACTTAACCAAGCTAGATATCTACTTATCTGTAGATAGTATAAACGGTTTACGATATTATCTACAAAAGAAAAATGGAAAATGTTTATCCGACTTGTTTCCTATTCGGAACTTGAATAGATATCCTAAATCACAATTATAATCACAATTTGTACGCTGAGAGGTTTAGAAATAATAATGGCAATGTAAATTATTGGAATGTATTAAAGAACGAATTTATTTATTTCAAGTTGCGTATTCAAATAGCAGTATTTCATATTAGAATGGAAAGTTTGCAAAGTGCTTACCTACATAATGAAATAATCAAAAGGACTACTGATGAGTTTTTTTCACTTATATTTATGCGTGCGTTGAAATATTTTTTATAGAGAAATAGCGCTTTATACTATACTATCAAACCACGTAATCCAAATGTCGTTCAAGAGAATGAAATTCTATTGAAGGAAGAGGCGGTTTAAATCCAAGATGCGTGTATGAAGGAATCGTATGCAGGGTCTACTTTTTTCACGGCTTTCCCAACTTTGAAGTCAAAAACACCAATTTAGAGGCATCGCAGCATATATGTTCCATATACGGATTTACTTTACTCAGAATTCGGAGTAGAAAATTTCGTGTGTGTGTGTGTGTGTGTGTGTGTGTGTGTGTGTCTGTGTGTCCCTTATAACTTTTGATCCGCTCAATTGACAGAGCCCAAAATTTCAGAATATATAAACAGTTATAGGTCTACAAAAAATTTATACTCAGAGTTTTGAATTTTTGTTTCAGTCAGGGGTTATCAATTTTGTTTTATTTTTCCATATATCTCAGAAACCATAAAAGCTAGAACGCTGAAAATTAGGCATAAACATAGACAAATACAAAATCTCAAATTTGTTTTTTCAAAAAAATTCAAGGGTTTCTCAACCATTTTTTATTAAGAAAAATATTTTTCTTTATTATAAATTTATGAGTTTAACTGCCTATATTCAAAATATTCTAAAAATATCGAAAAAAGCCGAAACACCCCAACTAGATAATTTAATTTTCTATAAAAAATATTAAGATTGTAGAAGTAAATCTCAATTGTTTTTTTAACAATTTTTATAAAATTTGTATTTTGTGACGACATCACTTCATACAATTTGTATGACAGTCGCCTATACACAATATGTAAGAAGACTTAATAGTTTGATACTTAAATCTCGAAACATACAAACATACCATCATGCTGTTTTCATATTCTGGGTAGAAAAAAGTATTGACCTCCATACTGTCCTATCTTGACATACATACCTACATGTGTTGTATAGAAAATAAAATATCCTAAAATATTCAATAACTTGGATTTATGAGTTTATAGTTTGGTACTTATTCATCAACTATGCATACTATCGCTATCGACAGTTGGATCTCATGTGTTACATGCAACTAGTGAATTAACTAAATTTCACTGAAATCGTAGCATGTAAAAACATGTGGGATGTGGCTAACGCTATACTCTTCACAAAAGTCACTCCACAAAGTAATCAAATTTTGTATAGAAAATTTTTATATTTTCAAAAAATGAGATTGTTAAATTATTTTTGATTTAAATAATTTACTATGATAACTTGATAATTCTTCAATGCCATTTTATAAAAGTGATGAGCCTTTTTAGCAATTTGAAATTAAAAATTTCAAATTTTAAGTTTTCAGAGCTTAGGGTCACTTTGAAATGTTTGACAGTAAAAAATGAGAAGCACTCATCAGATATCCTTAAAAATCTAATGGGATCTGAGCGAGTATTATATATACAAATTTTCAAAATTTGGAAAAGAATCGAATGAATACTTTAGTCTTTAATCGATAAAATAGAATAAACACGCCATACATAGCACAAAGTACATATTACACACATAGATACATTGTGATGAAACTTTCAGAATACAATCTCACAATGATACTAGTCAAAAATCTGCAATAAAAATATAACCGTTTAAATTGCAAATTCATAAAATTCACAGAGGAGTTAAAATAACTAACAGTGGATTTATAACTTAAGGAATCACAGGTTTTGATTGAATTGACTTAGTTTTTGTAGTCTTTTCTATTATACTTGTATATAAATAAATAAATATAATACACTTTTGTCTTTATGTACCTATATAGTAGGTATATGTTAATAGATGTTAAAACAATCGAAAAGAAGTTCAATTGTTGTGAAATTAAAAATAAAGAAATGTGAAATTATTTAATAACATTGTTCTTGTCATTAAAAAATAAATTATTAAATCTCTATAATATGTTTAAAAATTAGTATTGCACGCTACGCACATTATTTATAAGTTAGTATTCAATTATTGTTTTGTGTAGTTTATTTGTTTTAATTTAAAATCGCATGCGTAACGGGTAATTATCTCAGTGCTGGTGCACATTAGGAATACAATCCGCAGATAAAATAAATTCATCAATATTTATAAATTTGGTTTCATGTCCGTTCAAACGGGAATGTGTGAGCACGCAGAACGCACAAGATATAAATAAACATTTATTTTCAAGACCACAATATAACACTTTCTTGCGACGTATTTTCTCAAGAGATTTGTATTTCATCGAATATTTTTATAGTTGCATATACGCAAACATTGGATTTTTTTCTCAAATATGAATATATTGATTTACATACACATTGGTACAAGCAAGTAAACAAGCCAAAAATGAACTTATAATTTTGAAGCGGTTCTGCGGTGAAATATTCGCGAAAGCATTGTCACCTCATGCATAAGGACTGTTGCTTTCATTGTTAACAAACTTTGTTTACACATTTCTTATTTTGTAATTCTGACTTTCGTAATTTGAGAATTTCGTTGGTGTAGTCAAGCTTACATTTTCGTGGCCAACCCCTAATCTTGCCTCCTCTATAGTCAACTTTGATATATAGTCAAAGACGTTCGTTATATATGTTTTTTCTTTGAAGTCAATATATCTTGTATGTACATCTTGTAGACAGGTGTTTCGACCTGTCTTGTTGGTAGAGTTACCTTTTTATTTTTTCCTGAAGTGAGGTCGCGACTGAAATCTCCTTGGGTTGTTCCAGACTTTTGGACATCTCAATTTCTCACAGGACACGGTAACTTTAACAGTTATTTCAATCGCTTCAACATTGCTCCCTCTTCCTCATGTCAGTTTTGTCAATGTCTGGACCAAACTTCGGATCACATCCTTTGGGAGTGTTCCCACCCAATTGTGTCGTCCTACAGATCGGAGCTCCTCGTTGCTGTCCATGGGCCTCTTTAAAGTCCCATTGGACATGCGGACTTAGAGATCTCGAAGAACAATAACAAAGCCTTCAAACGATTTTGCCATAGATACGGTACCTTATTATCTGAAGATTCTCACTGACTTGTCTGTTTCCAGAGATCTTGGTCACTTCTCTGATGCCCTATATATGAATCTGAAGTCGCAAGTGTGAATCTCAATTCACACTTGTTGATTGTTCTTTTTCCACAATGGTGCCGAGATTGCTAATCTAGAGGGCTCCATGAGCTACTCTTCGTGCCATGCATTGTTTTTTTTGTCGTTCATTCTGGTGTTCAGCTAATGGGCCGTTGACAGTCCCCATATGCGGAGCGGGTGGTGGTGGGAGTAACGAATATTTTGTAAGTAATTTTCATATAATTGTATAATTAATTAATACAAAACAAAGCTTGAAAAAGAAAATGAAAAAAAAAATAAGCAGTAAGATAATAGTTTTAAGGGGTTCATGGTGTACAACGGTATGAGAGCATGTGTTTTTTTACATAAATAATCAAAATAATTTACTTACTCTCGAAGTTTCTGGCAATTTGAATGTTTCATAAGAAAGGTTTCAATGTTTACAAATTTCTCAATAGATGGCGTTCAAAAAAAATCGTCATTGAAAGTACAGGAAGTTAATTTTAATTTTTCTGATATTTATTTCTTTGTACTTATATTGTATTTTTTGTATTTTTGGTATCAATAATAAAAAAAAAAAATATAGTACATCCTCATACATTCCCTAAACTAAGCATTGATGCTTAGGTGAACGAAATCGGTCGAACTCGCGCCCACTGGATTACTTACCTAGCTCGCTTACTACTCTGCCACCATCTATTTTATTTTATCAAATTTTATTTGCATTTTCTTATATATTTAAAAATTTTATATTTTTTTATAGGACGTGAAATATATAAATAAATAAACTTTCTAATTAAGATAGTAGAGGTTCAATTCTAAACATATTTGACACTATATCTTCATCATCATCATATAAGATCTTGGCTGAATCCAGCAGTCTCTTTCATACCTGCCTTTCTGAAGCCTTGGTTTTCAGTTTCTGATTTACAGAATGGATACATCAGCGCTGACACAGTCCATCCATCGCAGATTAAGATTTCCTGGTCTTTGTCCTTGTGGTGTGGAGAGGGTTAGGTGTTTTTTTGGGTTATCGTCTGTCATTCTGATTATGTGACCAGTCCATCTCAGGCCTCCCGTCTAGATTTAACTGATCACATCGGGCTCTCCATACACATCATAACGCCGAGATGTGAAGATATTACATCTTAGTGGAACTCAAATTGAACTAGGATACCAACTTCACTCCGAAGACAAACAAAGACATTATAAATACTTGAATCCAAAGATTCTTAATTTAGTTGCAGAAGATATAAAGAAAATACATTTAATAGAAAACACAAGACTAAAACTTACAATACAAACATAGTTATATAATAAAGGGATCAACTATTGTTGGCTAATTCTCAATTCATAACAACATACACGACAATGACAAAATTACTTATGTACATAGTACTCACATTGTGGACCATGGGCTACACAATCATAGCTTACTATGATGAAGTAATTAATATTATGTATTCCATGTATCCATTACAAAATATGTAGACAATTAGACAAGATGTTTAGACAATTTAACGATTTCGAAAACAGGATGGGAAGGGAGAAAGGTAGGGAGGTGAGTGGAGGGGAAGCATCGACCACTGGAAACTCATTTTATAATTTATACCCCGAGTGTCTTTATATATGAATAATACTGAATTGAATTAAATGGGCAGTCAAAAAGGTACGCACAAGAAAAAAGAGCACAGATTAAATATCCGACAAATTCACAGTTTGTTCTAGAAGATTCAATGCAAAAGAAAGTCTATTTGTTCTAAGTGAACAGCGGAAACGGAGTGAGCTTAGAAGGGGTGTACTGTCGATCTAACTGTTCATAATTTTGTATAGAAAACAAATATCTTGGATTGATCTGCGTTTCTCCAGTAATTTTGTGTTGTGGTGTTTTAGAGCTTGAAAATAAATTGATAAATGTTATGAAAAAATTAATTGTTTGATATATTTTTTTGAAGAGGTTAAATTGCGTTATGTGTTTCATAGTTTGGGTTCCAAACAATGAAAAGAAAACTGATCCAAACTCCAAATAGGCTTCTTATAAATGAATCAAATAATATACGCAGATTGTCAGAGTTACGAAGAATTTTCGTATTTCGAAATATGAATCCGAGTGTTTTATATGGTTAAGTTGTTAATGTATTTAACATGATTTCTTTAAGATAGTTTTTCGTCCAGTATGATACCTAAATTCCTGAATTCAGGTTTATAGTTCAGTTCCTAGTTATTGATTTTATATTTAAATAACATTTTATTACAGTTACGTGATTATTTTTGATATTAGTAATAAAAAATACAATATAAAGAACGTAGAACATAATAAATAATAAGTTGAAAGGTATTGGCATAAGGAATTTGCTCGAGGTTTATGTAGGGGAGTGTTGATTATTTATTTATTTATTTACATACGAATATAATTTGTTGTTTTCTCCGGTTTCACTGACATGTGTAATAAAATAGCAACTGGGTTGTGACAATAAGTAAGAAGGTAGAAGGTACCATCGTGAGATATTACTTACGTACAACACTTTATCGATACAATCATCATATCATCGTGCCACATTCTTCTATGTGACACCAAAACAAATAAAATTGAATATGTGGAATCTGGTTGACAAACCAAGCATTATGCTTAAAGAAAACTTAGTCAATCTAAATAAAATAAACTCTGTTTCAATATGTACCTATGAATTTCTAAATGGTTATAAATTTTAGTTTTTCTTTCCCAAAGTTGATGACGGCAGAACATTGATACTTTTAAAATTATCAATATTTTTACAAACTTACATACATAACTTTGTGGAACATTTTAACCAATCTTTTTTATGACAATAATATACTAGACGTCGTAGTTTCAATATTTGCTAACTACGACATCTAGTATATTATAATAAAAATCTGTGATTCTCACCCACTTCTATGGTTTACATATTATATTTCTGCCGCGTTTAATCAAAGATTTCCATATAATATACTAGATAGAGTACCTACTTTATGCAATGAGTAAATCATGGTGTATAGGGCGTTTGTTTTTTTGGTTGGCAACATTTTGCAGTTTTCCACACATTTCAACACTTCCTAGATAACTGTTCTCTAAATCTTGAAGAACGAATTGTTTTTTCCAACAAATAAATCTGAAAAAAAAATCACATTAGTCGTTATTCTCTATAGAAAAACGATGTATTCTGCCCACCTTGTTGTCAAAAGTCCCGGAGAAAAAATCTTCACTTCGATTCATAAAAAAATTGTTAACTACGACATCTTTTATATAATATGAAAATCTATGCGTTTAATATGTCATTTTAAAATCGTTCTACATTTTGTCATTTCTGTTCCAAATTCAAAATCGATGACCGCAGAGCATTGATATCGATTCCATAGATAATGATAATAATGCATATCTGTTGCATTTCATAGATGCATCGATAACGATTTACGTGTTTTCAAAGCTTATTGTTACGGTATAAATTTTCTATGATTGTCAATAATATTATGATACAAATTATTATTTTCTCTAAGGGCAGAGTGGATAATTTGATTAATTATTGTGCGAGGGGGAAATACAATAGCTCAACAAGATCATCCGTTATGTTTGCAATGTAATAATGACGGATGAATTATAACATAGGTAGTCTAATAAAACAGTATTTTATTATTGTAAAGACACAGAAGATTATAATTTTATGCTCACAATGCATAGTAAAGTAGAAATTTTATCTTATTGAAAGATCGCCGCTATTTTCATGGACACACGGAAGTGCACCGTATGATAATGATATTAAATTTTAAAATGTAAACATATCTGATTTAAATTGTTATGGCTATAAAACTTGGAAGAACGGATATAATGGAGAAGCCTCTCAGCTAAGATTTGCTGACGAGGTCTTTGTGTATTTGATATAACGAAGAAATAAGTCACAGAATCACTACAAAAACAACATAAATAGTTATTGTATTGGATAAGATTTCCACATTTTTGTGATCCAAAAGTGTATAACAGTTTGTCATCTTTAGTAAAGCGTCATGAATGTTACTTAACCTTCCTTAAACATTTTAAACTGTGGCGTAAAACAGTTTTTAGTTGCAGTGCCGGTAACCCGAAGTTTTTATTCAAAAATATATCAATTTTAATCAAAATTTTCGTTCCCCGTCTCACCAGGGGGACAAGTCTGGTGCAACCGGCGAAATCAAAACCCTTGTGATAACCCAAATCATGGATATAATTATCATATGGAGTTCTAAGACATCTAAAGATATTATAGAACTCCATATAATAATTATATCCATGATATGGGTAATCGCGAAGGTTTTGATTTCGCCGGTCGGACCAGACTTGCCCCCCAGGAAAAGAGCTATTTGAAAATACAACAGGGAAAATTACTACTTTAATCTTATAGTTCAGTAATAAGGTTCACCACACATTTCGGATGTTACATTTTTATGTGAGACGAGACTGGTGCGCCGGTATACACACATGTGTCGTGCTTCTTTTCATAAGGTTATGCACATCTTTACACGTGTCGCTGGTTACCCCACACTGTAAGTGATAACTATTTTGGTAAATACATTAAAAAAATAAGTTTCTAAATAACTCTTTCCTTCTTTTTCTTGCCCCTCTATCCCAGTTTATCCAGAGTCCGGCACCCTTGTACGTAAGCGCCAGGATCTTCTATCCTGGGTTGTCACAACGGAAACACTCTGAGCCACCATTATCATCATCATTGGCCCTACAGCCCGTTGTGGGCCTTGGCTTCTTTCAGAATCCGTCGCCATTCCTCCCTGCACTCTGCGGATCTCTTCCAGTTGGTAAGGCCATATCAGCCTCCAGATCGTCCAGCCATCTCGTTTTTGGTCTGCCTCTGCCTCTTCTCCTGTCTGGTGTGGTGTTTAAAACCTTGTTGGGAGTACGATCATCACTCATCCAGTGGACATGGTCCAACCGTTTCAGTCTTCTTATTCTCTATCTGAGCCGCCAGCTCCTTCTTAATACTGAACCACCATGTTGCTGTGGGTCTGTCTTTACCATTAGGTCTAGCTGAGATGTTGAGCGCTTTCTTTACCGAATAATCTTCTTAACATAAAATGTTTCTAAAGAACTAGGTATATAATTTGAATTATCAAATTGACCAATCTTAATTTGAGCATTTAACGGCTCGTGCTGATATTCAGATTACGGTCTGATAATTTTTTAAACAATAATTATTATATTTCACGAAGCGCCTAATGAATTAAACATTTACCTATTTTTTATTGCGCATGCGTTCAAATAACATAACACACCAACAATATTATCATAATATTTAGGTAATGTTATATAACGATATGAATATTTGAATAATTAATATGCTTTAGCTCTAAATAAAGACCTATAATTGAAATTTTCGTATTCCACTCTAACGCGACGTCCTACGTAGGCGATTCAAAGCGAATGCGAAGCGACGCGGCGCGGCGCGAAAATAACAAACAGTCGGTAACTATGGAAGTGTCCTACGTTACCGACCGCGCGTAGGTTTCGATGCGGCGCGGCGCGGTGCGAAGCGAACGCGATCAGTTGGTTTGATATTTTCGCGCGAATTGAAAGCGGTGCCATTGTTTTTTGACATGTCAGAAACATAAATTTTAATTTCTGTCCATGAACGTCCCATATTATGGGACAAAAGAATTATTATTATCGAACCGCGAATTTTAGGATTTGGCAAAAATAAATGGGACTACAAGTAAACACATTTATTTATTATTGCTATTTTACAATAGGATGTTGTTCAAAACACAAAGTTTTCTCTCGCTGGCACAAATGTCAAATTTTGATATGTTTCCCGGAAAGATGTAAATTCAGTCTCATTTATTAATTCAAGATCACGTAATTCTTCATACAAATTGTGATATCCCCCATAAATATGCCTCTCTAAGTACACAATATTAGTTTCACTTCTCTGCCGTACATACTTCTTGAGTATTTTATATACGTACATCCATGACAGTAGCTGGCGGCAGAGGGAACGATTCGCGCACACGTAGGACAGAGCCGCCGCGTCGCACCGCATCGCATTGAATTCGCTTGTATCCGCACCGCATCGCTTCGCAATCGCGTTCGCTTTGAATCGCCTACGTAGGACGTAGCGTAAGTTATACATCTAAGTTATTTTATTTATTTATTTATTTTTTGTTCATAATATAAGAAATATATTGCACATTGGTGGGCATATTGCTATTAGTCAATTTCTTCCAACCAACCAGATTACAAAGATTTTACACGGTGACAATTAATGTGGCAACTGTACTGAACACAAGTCAGTTGTCTACTGTCAAAAAATGTTGCTAATCCGATAAACAACATACCCACAAAAATACATGGTATTACCAGTATACCAGTTTTCTTCACCAATTTGTTTCGTTCAAAAAAAAATCTGAATTAATTCCTTTTTTATTATTTCAGAATGTGATAAATAATTATAAGATGCCTAATTCCAGATGAAATTTTCGCCATATAGTTTGACACAATTTACAAAAGAAAATATAATAAGAGTTTATAGTAGGCCAAGTAGTACATTTTGAAAAAAAAAATCTCAAAACCCTCAAAAAATATGTCTTTGAAATTAAGAATAGTTAATTATTTCATCTTTATTCTATTGTATGAGTTTTTTGAAATAGATATTCATTGAATACTTTTCTTGTATAAGAATTTTAATAAAACCCTATTTTAATTGTTTATTGTAAATATTTTAAAATCGCTTAAGGCCTGCAAAGTAGATTTTAATTTCAAACAAAAAAAATATGAAACACTATTGCATAAGTTTTTCGGTGCCACTATTTTTACGACCGTAATTGGCGGGAAAAGCGTTTTCCCGCCAAAAAGTGTCTATTTACACGACAAATTTTCTGACGTCGTCTATGTTTTTAGGTCATTTATAACCATAGAAAGCGCAGATAAATCAAAATACAAAAATATTTACCTTTGTCATTTTTCCAATGGTCATAAAAATGCATCATGGAAACCAACTTGAAGAAAAAATAAATAATATTGGCATCTTATTACATTTACTTAATTTTATAAATCATTTTTTCATCGAGATCTACAATTATAACAAAGTATAAACAAAGGAAAATATTTTTATAACTTCATTTATCTGCGTTTTCTGTGGTTATTTTTGTATTCGTCTATGGTTGAGTCGTGTAAATAGTCGTAGCCTAAGTTTTTTACTATTATTATTTTTTAATTAATTTTCTTGCTATTAAAAAAAAGCATCAAAAATATATATTTCTTCATGAAAAAATATTGTATGTCACAGATTTGGTGACATACAATATTTGTTCGTATTTCATACTTTGAAAGGTAATAAGAGTGCATATTTGTGTACATCCCGTATGCCCAAGATCCGTACACTTTAACAAGGGCCTTAAGAGGGTGACTGCTTCCAACGTACCTATTTTTTCAATTTGAATTTGCATTATTAATACAAAACGAATCTTTTTGAAAAAAATTAATTAGTTAGTTTGGATATTAATAAAGAAAAATAAACCTTAACTTTTTAATTCTGTTCTGTATATATTTTTGTAGGAAAATAATAAACATACCCCGATTTTTGATATTTATCTTAAATTTCTAAAAAACTATAAGGTATAGAGCCTTATATTTTTTTTATAAATTGAAGAAGATCAAAATGTCTAGAAAAATACGATGTAACTTTGCATTAATGCATCAGCTTAAGTTAATAAACCAAAAAAACTTTTATTTCGCAATGGCGCTGAGTGGAAAATAAATGTATTTAGGTTTATTTACTAAAGCTGAAGCATTAATGCAACGTCACATCATATTTTTCTAGATATTTTTGTCTTCTTTAATTTAAAAAATAATATGTTGAACTACGCCTTATATTTTATTAAAAATATAAAATAAACGTTGAAAATCGGGGTATGCTATTATTTTTCTACAAGAGTTTATACAAAATATTATCTAAAAGTAAATATATATTTTTCTTTAATAATACCCATCTATCTGAATTATTTTTTCAAAACGATTTGATAAGAAATAATGATGGTATATTTAATTGAAAAATAGATACGTTGGCAGCAGTCCCCCCCTTAAGTGATTATATTTGTGTCAATAAAATTAAATAAAAATACTTTTCCCAGGACAGATCACTGAAGAAGACGAATTAAGACAATATGGTTTTGAATTAATACGAAAAAAACTGAAAGTATTCAATAAATAATTAAAAATTATAAATTACCATACTCTCATCAACATACTCTCAACCTGTTGAGAAATTAATGAAAAAAAAATATGCTTAAAATTGTGAAATCACAATTCACCACAATTCCATGGTGGTAATTAAACGAGAGTAAAAACATATGTCATAAGTGTCAGTCTTAATTTTCGTTGGTAAATCATTCAATTCAAGATTAGGCAAAGAATGAATTAAAAACACCATCAGGTGTAGGTATTATACTTGGGAAAAAATTTCGAATCAAGATGTTATTGCTGTACACAAGCCAGCTGTTAAAATTATAACAATTAGCCAAACGGATAAGGCGTTAAAAATCGATATTAATTCTATCAATTATATATTTTTTAATTGAAACATATTACTTATATCCCTGAGGCTGTTTATTGAATGTTCAATGGTCGATTTGTATGATAAAGCGTCAAAATTCGTTATTACTGTATGCTGTAATATAGCTGATCTCCATCATAATATTTTAGTTTGTAAATATGAATGTTTGTATTTATGTATGTATGATGAAGCAGACAAGTAACAGGTAACGATGTAGTGAGAAGCCGGGGTCAGCTAAATAGGCATATCATAATATTATCCGAAGCGATTTTAAATTTCATGAAATGTAATACTAGACAAATGCAAAACAATTACATTTATATGGGAACAAAGAATTTCAATTGCCTCCCAGATGAAATAAAACAGATTAACGATTTAAAAAGCTTCAAACAAAGACTGAAAAAACATTTCACAATCTTAACTGGTGTATGTAATGATTCCCGTTTTTTATATTTGTTTTTTTTTCACCGTTGTATAACTATGTATTTATTGTAGTATTTAATATCAAATGATTCCTTCATCGAGCACAAGGTTTTAATCTTTTTGATGAGGTAATGCAGCAATTTTACCATAGTATATTATTATGTATTTTATAAATTTATTTGCAATATTATTAAAAAAGGATGTTAAAAAAAAAATTCTCAACATTGGAACGATTAGGTTGGTATTTAAAAATATTTTCTAATCATATCCTTTTCCTACTGTCAAATGTCCATATTTTTACGAATTTCAACAATACTGTACTTGAGAGTACATGTAAATCGATTAAGTTACCCGATGGTATACGAGATACCTACTCCTAGCTTAGTGATTTTCAAGAAGCATCTGAAGCATATTTCCTATAAACATAGCTACAATTACTTTGTGCTTCATCACTTAGTATCCCATCCTTTTGTTAATGATTTCATGACTATATCTTCATTTTTTAATTATCTGTTACTAATGTATTTAATAGGGTAAACCTATTTTACAATTATGTTTGAGAAGCATCCAATCCTGCATCCAATATAACACAGGGATTATCCCTAGCATATTGGAGAGCAAAACCTCTAATTGACAACAAAGCGCAAGAGAGTGTCAATGGTCTGGATGTGTCTGTGTACCCTTCCATTGTCTCTGTCTCAAATATATACATAATATTTTTTTTTAAATATACCTTTAATATTGATGTCAAACCTCTTAATGTACAATGTCAAAAAAAAAAAAAAAATAAAAAAAAAAAAAAAAAAAAATCCTACGGATCCCCCAAATTATGTTTGAGATGGGTCGATGGCAGAGCGGTCAGAGCGCTGGAATGGAATGATTCGAACTCGCGACTAATAGATTACTAACCCAGCGCGCTATCCGATCAGCCACCTCCCATCTACTTGTAGTTATTGGATTACTTTTATTGGATTTAAAAATATTATTATTATTATGTAAAAAATGGATTTTTTACATATTTTTTAAATGAACATGACCTTTTTAAACAAGTACATATACATCCTCCTATATAACTACCCTAAATTTAGCATAAATGCTTGTGCTATATGTGAACGAAATCGGTCGAGGCAGGATATTTAAAAAGTATTATTTGCACAATGTGTTGAACGATGTCGGGTATCGAAGCTTATCACATTAATGATTTGTTCTCTATCAAACACCCAACAGTCATCTATAACTGGAAATGATCTGAATGGAGAAATTACAACTTGTCTCTTGCGAATACGCGTCTGTAGGTATTCGGGTTCATCGTTTTGCGCAGTCATTCTACAATTATTTATTATCTATAACCCCGTTTCAAAATAGATTTTTCATTCAATGATTTTCAAAAGGTTAAGTAAATGACATTGTGATGATCAATCGTTGTGTAGAGGTCAATCATTCTACATATTTTTTAATTCATATTTTTATATATATCTTGTTTAATGATTTTAACTATTATAAAATACGTTTCAATTTATTAATATAATTATATAAAAATAAGTTTTTATTCCATTGTAAAGTAATGTTTTAGAGCTTTTGCTAGCAATTTATTCTTTGAAGATTTTGGCTGTGTCTAACGAAAGCGTTAGGCTTTTCAATGTTATACTAGCTATGAAATAAACGTGTTTTTTATAATCCTTTTTTGTATATTTTTAAATAAAATACATTTCATTATAATGCATGATAAATTAAAAATATATTATTAGATTGATTCATTATTACTGAAATACATTGAAATATTTCTAATAATAAAGTATTTTGATGTTCACCAATGAGGTTCACCACCCATCCTGAATGTTGCCTTTTTAGGTGGGACGAGAATACACGCATGTGTTGTGCTCCCTTTTATATGGTATTGCACACCCCACATTGTGGGTATGCCGTGATGGTATGAATAAATAAATAAATTAAATTCTATTTTTAGAATATGACGTAAAAGGGTTGTTGCCAATATTTTTAATTAACAACAAATTGCTCTTTCAAATAAATGTGTTCGTATAATAGTAGATATTGGTGTGAAATATAAAATAACATCAAATTTGATTCGTTATATTGGGGATCACGTTATAATCGTACTCGTTATGAGCGTTTAGATCACAGACCGACAATCGATAGACATGACAAAAGCAAGATTTCTTGGTACATACCGCCATCAAAAAATGGTGTCAATCAATAAAGCGAATTTGAATATTTTCCGAATGGTTCGGAATTTAAATTGAAACATTACCCAACACTAATATCGAAAAGTACACGTTATTAACAAAGGGGTCTAAATTTCGTAAAGCAAATACTTTTACTGCTATATAAATGTGTTATTAATGTCCGATTTATATTTAAACATTATATGTGTTTGGGATACCCACGTCCCCCCTCAATTTATGTATCAATATCCTGGCCTAAACAGTAGTTTCTGTCAGTCAGCACTGTATGATCATTACTCTGTGGTTTAGCTCCTAATAGCGGGGATCACGTTATAACCGCATGCGTAATAACCGAAAATGACAGTATTTATTAAAATTTCCATACTGACTTCAATAATTAAAAAATAGATATTGCTAATTATAATCAAATAATTCTGAAAGTATAAAATATCTTTTTACACACGAGTCTTGCGCTCTGGCAGTCCTTTGTTTACTGTGTAATTTTTCTATATGTTTATGACTATTTAAATTGAATCTGTTAATGTAAATAAAAAGTAATAATAACCATAATACACAATTTTAGAACCGCTGTATTACTACGTCCGAATGAAAAATGATATCTACGTATCGAAACGTTTACGTGACAGATCTGTGGGAGAAAGCAAACTGCCGCGCGCACCACCATCGGCTACCAAATGCAGATGCTATGGTTTCACTTTTTCCATTTACCTCAAAAAGGAAAATATTATCTTATTATGTCTATACCATGACAACTACATCACAAACGACAGGTTATGTCGGATCTAGTTAAGGAATTCACTATACAATGGTGTTTGTCGATAGAATTCTATATTATATCAAGTGCAAGGTGAATTATGTGACTGGTTTTATCACTTCCATATGTACTGACTCAATGTGTTACTGTAGTAAATTTATACACTTTAAAAGACGTTATGCCGCATATGTACATAGTTAGTATCTTGAAAGGGAAATCATATTGTAAGATGACGATTTGTATCGATGGTATAACGAGTTTATATTGTCGATATGTTTATTTATTTTATTTGTGTACAAGCAAGTACATCAAGGCGGATTTGTTGTCATAAAGCAACCTCTTCAGAACAATTCAAGCAACGTATAGTCTCTAGTATGTTCGATACTATAAATAATTTTAGAGGCTATAGTAGCCTATAGAGTATATTTTGAAAATCTTTACCCCAGAATCCTAAAAGATACGTCTTTGAAATAAAGAAGAGTTTGTACTAATTTACATCTTAATTATATTGCATGAGTTTTTTTTTAATCTGAATTTGTTTAATACTTTTCTTGAAAAATTAGTTTTACCCTTTTTTATTGTAATTAACTAAAAAACTGCAAGGTCTACGAAGTAGATCAAAAGAGAATATGAAAATATATCGGCTGAGTTTTTTATAATTATGATATATGAATTACTATTCTTGCTATTTAAAAAAAAACCTCGAAATTTTACCCTATTTTCACGGAAAAAAATGGTATAATATCACATAATAGGTGATATACAAAATTTTCCAAACAATTTTCAAAAAACCAAACACAATTCCCTAATAGCCCTATATTAAATTATTTCTCAATACATAACTTACTTAACCGATTGCTCCAATGCATCCTCCACCCTGTAAAATAATGTTACCCAGCTTACAAGCCACCCTTATGTATACTTTAAGTCCATATATTGTACCAATGAGTACATTTATTTTAATATACTTTGTATCCTCTTGAGGAAGGGAACATAGTTCCCGTAACATGTAGAGGAATTTTCCTAATAAATTTGCGAAATGTTTGTACTACAATTGAACCAAAATTGGTTAAGGCAGGATTCGAACCAGTGTCCACTGGATTACTAGCACTATCTGCTCAGCCATCGATCTATCTATAATCATATATTATGTACTATTATTCAAATAATATTAAAACATGTCTGGCGCTCTTCGTTTTCTGCCTACACCCGGATGGAAAAGCACTACATGTATTTGTATAACTGCGTAAAACACACCAGGAGTTTCAAACTAATTAATCAATATTGACCAATTTGATATATTTTTTTAAGATATCATATCTGGGTAACTGTATAAATTACGTGTATATTAAGGCTAATGTAAATATTTCGCTCACGTATTGCGCCATTTTTGCTTAAATGATATATCGTTAATGTGTTTCGCTCATGCACGCCTTCATGTCACAACCGTTTTGAAGTATTTAATAAACACTTCATTAATTAATAATATTTTTGCATTTAATGACCATAATTACACAGCGTATTTGGCTCCTTAAACACTAAACGTCCAACGCCGACGATTGTTGAATCAAAAAATCAGTTAAGCAATTCTACCTATAATATTTCGTACCGTATTATTTAAGGGGGTGCCTACTGCCAGTGTACCGATTTTATCAATTTGATATTCCATCATAACTACTAAAAAAAAAATACTTATGTAAATAGTATGGATATTAACGAAACAAAATATTTATTAACTTTTATTTATATTCTGAATATATTCTTGTAGAGAAATAATTAGCATACCCCGATTTTCGACATTTATCTTATATTTCTAATAAACTTGCCAGGCGTAGGGCTATATAATTATTTTAAATTAAAGAACATAAAAATATCTTTATATATATAAAAATGGATGTACGTATATTTGTTTGTTTGTGTGTGGTCGATGGACTCCAAAACCAACCATCCGATTACAATGGAACTTTGGGAATTTGTTCAGCTCATTCCGGAGAAGATTTATGCATTATAATATATTTATTTATTTATTCGATATTTTACCAAAAAATTGAAAAAAAAAGTTGGTATTGAATTGATACTTATGATGTGTTTCTCGAACAAAGATTAAAGTAAAACTGTAGTCAAAATACTTTGATTTCATAAAATTGTTCAATCTATTTGGTTGTTTCATTGAAATCTAATACCGTCAAACGATTCAATTTTGAACAATTTTATGTAATCAAAGTATTTTAACAATACTATTACCGATACTTTTGTTCAAACAACCCAGCATTAGTGGGTTTGTTTACTTTTTGATACTCATTTGTTTGAATAATTAAATAAAATTATAAATGAGTGAATGAATAGGGAAGGAAGAGACCGTAGGGATGAAATGATGACTGTAGGGAAAAAATACGGAATTATAATTAGCGAATCTAGATAAGAATGTAAAATAATAAAAAGGAAACATACCAATAAACAATTCTTATATATTTGGAGGTAAATAATTAAACAGGCAGGACAACGTCTAACCGGATTTTTCTAGTCTTAAATAAATAAGAACTTATTTGCAGATGAAATCGCCATAAATGGCACAATAATAAGTATTCGAGAAAATAATTAATACTATAATATTGTTCTTCCTTATTTATTTATTTATTAATTTTAAATTTTTTGGGAGACTAACAGCTATAAATTTCAGTTTAACAATTAAAATAATAATAAAACAGCCAATTATAAGTCTCCGCTGTTAGGCCATACCATCAGTTGCTGGATGAAAATACAACAAAATATTGCCAAATTCTTAAGAAATTACTTTTGGTTAACGAACTTTGATGCTTGGTTTAACAGTAATTTGATGTGCAGATTTTATAATTGAAGAGACAAGAAATACTTTTTTAATACATATAATAGCACCTGTCGCGTTATTACGTTATTACACAGCTATGGTTGACTTATATACATACTTTCTTTAACAAAACGAGTGGGTTATGGCCAAATTATCTCTACCAAGTCACTTCACAAAGTATTGAAACTTTGTATGTAAAAATACACATCACTTTAAAAAAATGACATTGAATAATTATCAAGTTTTAATAATAAAATATTTAAAACAAAAAAAAATTATCAAACTCATTTCATGAAAATGCTGAATATTTTCCATACGACTTTTGAATACTTTGTACAGCGACTTGTTAGTGAGGAGTTTTGCGTTTACCACAGCCCACTTTCATAGCTCTTAGAGACGTTACATTATCCAACTGTCGATTCGTTCATGAGAATTCAATTCTCTGAATGAATCGACAGTATTAAGCCAAGATGCGTGTACGAAGGAAAATTTTGTATGGCGTAGTGGACTTTTTGCGTGCTAAAAACACCAACTTAGAGGCTTCGCAGCATATATGTTCCCTTACATGATATTACTTAGAATTCGGAGTAGAACATTTTATGTGAGTTTTGTGTGTGTGTGTGTGTGTGTGTGTGTGTGTCCGTGTGTGTGTGTGTGTTTGTGTGTGTGTGTGTGTGTGTGTGTGTGTGTGTGTGTGTGTGTGTGTGTGTGTGTGTGTGTGTGTTTGTCCCCCCCCCCCTTATAATTTACAGAGCCCGAAATTTCAAAATATATAAACAGTTATATACCTACAAACCTTTATACTCAGAATGGTGAATTTTTGTTTCAGTCAGGGGTTATCAACTTTTGAATTTTTGGTTTATTTTCCATATATCTCAGAAACCATAAAAGCTAGAAAGCTGAAAATTGGTACAAACAAAAAAAACTTGGTACATACAAAATCTCAAATTAATTTTTCTAAAAAAATCCAGTGTTTCTCAAACATTTTTTATTAAGAAAAATATTTTTTAATGATAAATTTATGAGTTTAACTGCCTATATTTCCAAATCTTTTAAAAATATCGAAAATAGCCGAAACACCCCAACTAGATATTTTAATTTTCTATAAAAAATACAAATGTTGTAGAAGTACATCTTTTTTTTTTAATTTTCAATAATTTGGATTTATTGGTTTATAGTTTGGTACTTATTCTTCAACTATACATACTATCGCTATCGACAGTTGGATCTCATGTGTTACATGCAACTAGTATATTTTAGTACCATTCAGTTTAATTCTTGGGGCGACATTACTATTCATTTTGAATCAAGGCAGTAATACATTTCTTGATAACTTTGAAAGGAAGGTAAAAATTTATTTATTAAATACAGAATTCAAAAGAAGCCTCCAGGTGTTGCCAGATATAGTGTTAATCTGATAAGACATGACATGACATGACATCCATTTGCAGGATAAAAACCGATCTGTTGATCTCCACATCACGCGATCAAAAATATCAGACCATCAAATTATGTCAGAATAATATTCATATATTTAAGTACCTATGTGATAAAATGATAAATGGACCTTCAGATATTTGGTGTGCGGAATTGGAGAGAAAAGGTCGTGGATAGGGTGTAATTAGGGTTACCATATTTCAGGATTTTCAATAAAACACAGCTTACATTTTAAAGATCTCATTAATTAAAAGTTAAACAAACAAAAATAGTCTTCCTTTGGTAATAATCCAAGTAGGTACATGATCAGTTTTGTCGTACTTAATATGTGAAGATACCTTTTTAAGTAAGGTTTTTTTCTTTAATTATTGATTTATAAAAAGCTTCACATGTTAAACTCTTCAAATTATATTGAACTAAAAATAAAGCTCGAACTGAAGACACCTTTAGTCGTTTTTTTTTCTTTCGACCATTGAGCCCCCATGATAGAAAAAACTCTTTCTACGTTTGCATTCTGGGCTTTAATTGCAAATAGGTACATATTGACAAATACGCAGTATCTCTGGTAATCGTGAAATACCTATTGTCTTGAAAATGTTTGCCCACAACGCATAAAATCTCAGGACTTTTCCATGGAAATCAGGCCTTTTCTCCGGACTTTTGATTTTTTCATCTGGTAAACCCTAGGTGTAATATAGATGTATCCTTGAGGAGGTCAAGGCCCATCCCGGGCTGTGGAGCCACTAATGAAGATAGTAAAATGACACACTTTTCACTCCGATACAAAATATTTTATATGTCTGCACAAATTATATATTTTTGATGAATTGCGATTGAGATGGCTTTCATAGGTACTGTAGTTCATTCATACCATCACGGCAATTCCCACAATGTAACCAGGAACCTAAGAATGGTGTACTTTACCTAAGCTAAGAAAAGGAAGCACGACACATGCGTGTATTCACACAAACCAGTTTCGTCTCATCTAAGGCAAAATGGGAGATGAACCTCATTGCTATGTGGGATGTTATTTTGTCTCTTGTATTTTCTATTATCCGGCTCTAACGGGACAACCGAAAACGATGGTAAGAGAAAATAGTGGAAGCACTATTCTATGCCGTTGCCTCACAACATACTGCTGAACTCAACAAATATGTATATATGTAAAAAATCAAAAGAGAAAATCCTACGATTTTTATATCTAGCATCAGGAAGATTGTATTGGCTTGTTACTAATACAATGTAGGTAGGTACCTATTGGTATTTTGCGCTGAATGTATCAAAAATTTTATTTTTGCGCTAAGGAACCTCATACAGATAGAGCCTATGACCGCCAGACCTACGTAATAGAATTAAAGGTGTTTTTTTTTCTACGTAAGGACATCACAACAGGTAACAGTAGAGTATTACGAAATCTGGTCGTAGTGGTAGCTTTGACAGATAACAGGGTGCAAAGACAAACTGTTTATACAGTTTAGTGCAAAAATAATAGAACCAAATGTAAATTATATAAAATAAGCGTGGTTAATCAGATTCGAACCCTACATCTTTCACTCAGGATTCAGACGTCAATTTGACTTTTTCAAAACGGCTGATTATCGATTATCAAATTCATAAATAAAACATAAATGCATATTCATATATAAAACATATATTTAATATATAATTCGTTCATTCACAAAAAGCTTTTTCATTTGACAACCAAAAGCTTCTTGCATGTGAACAAATGTATGATCTCCAAGTGGTAATTTTATATAATATGCTGGCGCTGTATCCATCATGATGTCATGTCAAAATGTCCAATGGGAGTATTCTTGCGGCAAATCTCACACGACTACTGAAGTTCCTTCGATGAAATCAGCAAAATCTGAAGGCTTTATTATTTTACAGTCTGCAGATGCTATTAACCAATGAATTGTGCCTTTGGGCAATATGCAAAAAGTGCTGCCTGAAAAATGAAATTAGGCTTGTAGTGTGTTCATTCTCGTAAAAACCACGTAGAATGTAGATGATGTTATTTTACGAAAAATGAATCATAGAATTCTGGCAACGTACTAAAAATTATCGCTTATTTAATTTTTTTTTGTTTTTTTTGAATTTGTCATTTTTTTTGATGAATTCGTCATCAAATCTTGACCAAATTATAATGGGACTTAATGGCAGATAACCCCTTTCAAATGAATAAAGAATCGTCGAAATCGCACAACGTGGTGAAACGCAATCGCTGAAACATAAAACAAAAAAAATCTGTCGAATTGATAACATCCTCCTTTTTGGAAGTAAGTTAAAAATCTTTATATACGAGTAATTGAAATCAATTTAAATACAATTCAACAACTGTGAAAATATAACGAAGATTTCTGATTGATATCTTCTAATTGTTTAAACCACAACACGTGTTGTTCATACAATAAATTACAGATGATAATAAAAGTGAATGTTAAATAGATGCTTGTATTGTGGTTGATATAATTTGTTACTTATAATATTATATAGGAGAGAAAATTATCACTGAAGACAAATTGGATGAATAAATTCATACACTTTAAAAAAAGAATACATCTATAAATAAATGAGTGGGTTGTAGCCATCCCTATACTCCACAGTACCAAATCACTCCACAAAGTATTCAAATTTGATATGAAAATTTTTCGGCATTTTCATATTTTTGATTTAAATATTTTATTATGAAAAATTGATAATTCTTCAATGCCATTTAATGAAAGTGATGCGCTTTTTTAGCAATTTGAAAATAAAAATATCAAATTTTAAGTTTCCTGAGCTTGGGATCACATTGAAATATTTGACAGTTAAAGAAATTGAGGAGCGCCAATTAGATATCCTTCAAAATCCAATGGGGTCTAAGCGAGTATCAGATATACAGATATAAACATGTATGCAAAATTTGAAAATAATCGACTGAGTATATTAGTCTATAATCGATAAAGTAGAATAAGCACGCCGTACATAGTTCATAGCCCAAAGTTCACTGCACGCGCACATACAGATACATTCATTGTGATGAAACTTTCAAAATACAATCTCACCATGATACTAGTTGATAATCTGCAATAAAAAAAATAACCTTAAAATTGCGAATTCATAACTTTCCGATATGTCCCCTCGGGGTAGTGAGGAGCCAAATTACATTGGTTCATTGTTTTTTTTTATATATTTTGTCCTTTCTAATAATAGTTACTCTCCTCTCATACGTACCGCACTAGATTGTAGAGTGAAGTCCGTATTTTCACTATTTTTTCTGTCTGTATAACTATTTTTACAATATTATTACATCTATAACATAAAACTATAAATGACAAATATGTATAATTTTCGCCAAACATCTTGAACGAGCTTCCGGATGCGCAATTTTTTTTAAAAGAATGAATATGTCCTTGTTTATAACAAGTACATATACATCCTCATACATTCCCTAAGCATAAATGCTTGTGCTATAGGTGAACGAAATCGGCCGTGGTAGGAGTCGAACTCGCGACCACTGGATTACTAACCCAGCGCGCTAACCGCTCTGCCATCTATTGCTTCGTTGGTTTACGTGCAAATCGCCCCCCTTCTCAGTTAAAAGTTCAAGATGTTTGGCTAAACTATACATAGAATACATTAACTTAGTATAAAACTCCGCTTCATAACACAAATGTTACTATATACGAAACGTTAAAATTAAGAAATTATGTAAATTACTAGATTATATTCTGCACTCTTTTTATAAGAAATTTTGAATTGATAAATAATAAAAAAAAAAATAGGCAGACATGTACCTATGAGACGATGTATGAACGCAGATGATGTGAGGGATCTGAGCCATTAATTTATTACGAGGAAGATAATATTCAGATGGGAGAATAAATTTCTTTTGACCTTTACATAATAAAGATACTTACATATTTTTACAAATAGTCGTTGTTGAATGAGGGTAACACGATCAATAATATATTATTAATTTTCTTTGATTATAAGTGAAGAAGTGGTGCATGTAAAATCCATCCTTGAGAACATTGGTTTTCAACCAGTGGTAAGCAAGAACTTTAGTTTGGTCATGTGATGTGCCATGTGTGTTAGGGCACTTGCACACTATATACTTTTGATCGGCCGATAGCTTGGTCCGGATCATCAGTATGAAGAATATGAAGATGTATGCAACTGCGCATATTACAAGGATTCGGTGTCGGCCGATCTGACATACAAACTAGCAAGCAGTCCAACCTTATCAAACTATCGGCCGATTAAAAGTCTATAGTTTGCGAGCGACCTTCATTTGAGCAATAATATATAAGCCGATTCTTGATCTTCTGTAAAAGATGCAAGCCCAATAATCACATCGATGAAAACCGATTTTTTTTAGTAAAAATATTCTTAATAGTTTATATTATGTTTATTTATTGAACTTTAAAATTAAACATGATTTTGTTGTGTATTCTACATACAATGGTTTGTGGTGCTAAACTTCGGTTCATACTACTTGTAACAATATTAAAAATTACCTACATAGGCATTGTACTATGTATACTGTATATACTGACTAGTGAACACAATGCTGACTGATCGGTCAGTATTGGCTCGTTTTTGTTGCGGATGCAGATGGCTTAATAGTTAATACTCTTCCTACTTACCTACTCCTTATACCTACTCTTCCTAATTCTTTTCTTTTTTATATTTTAATATTATATGCAGATAACTGTGTTAAAAATATATTTTTGCAATTGTTAAATAATTTACATACTTAGTTTAAACTATTTAAAGAACCTTTAAAAGGTTTATAACCTGTTACATATATGTTATTATGTTATAGATGGGTCGGTGGCAGAGCGGTTTGCGCGCTGGGCTAGTAATCCAGTGGTCGCGAGTTCGAATCCTGCCACGACCGATTTCGTTAACCTATAGCACAAGCATTTATTTGCTTATTTTTGGGAACGTAGGAAGATGTTTATGTACTTGTTTAACAAGGACATATTCATTTAAAAAAAAATATACCTAATTGTAATTTCATATTGTAAACTGTTCTATAAAATCAATAAAATAAAAATAAACACCATGAATAAGCTGGAAGCCTTTTCATGGTGTTCATCTACAAGATCATCCACACGATCATCTACATGTGTTTATCTACACGATCATCTACATGTGTTTATCTACACGATCATCTACATGTGTTTATCTACACGATCATCTACATGTGTTTATCTACACGATCATCTACATGTGTTTATCTACACGATCATCCATAAGTGTTCATCTACAAGATCATCTACAAGTGTTCATCTACAGGTATTCTATACGTATTCATCTACTCGATCATCTTACAAGTGTTCACCTATTAGAGTTCACCTACTTCTTCTTCGTTTAGTTGACCAAGTTGGTCTGTTCTTCGGAAACTATGCCTCCTGGGATGACGAAGTTCAATTTATTATCCTTCCATCTATTGGGTGGTTGTCTGGGTAGGCGGCGACCAGAGGGGATTTCATTCGCCGCTATATACGCAAGTCTATCACTGTCCATACTGGCTACGTGGTACCTCCAATGTCTTCTTCTGGATCTACTCCACCGAACGATGTCCTCTATTCCAAACGTTCATCAATACGATTATCTATACGTGTTCAACTACACAATCATCTACAAGTGTTCATTTACAAGATCATCTACAAGTGTCTATAAATGCATTTACTAATTCTACAAGATCTCATATCTGGGACACGCGATGAGAGAAAAAATATACCACCTGCTCCACTTAATATTGAAAGGCAAGGTAGAGGGGCTGGGAGGAGACAGATGTCCTGGCTACGCGACATTCGATAGTGAATGGGCTTCAGAACTGTTGAAAAGATATTCCGAGCAGTACAGGATAAGAAGGAATTAGGGTGATCGCCAACGTCGGCAGGGGCTCCTGACATGGCACAAATTATTTTTCTCGTCCTTGTGGTCCCTGCTAAAATTTCAGAGTAATCCATGTGGTCCGTGGTCAAAAGAGGTTGGAAAACACTGCTATTAATGTATACACGCAGTCTTAAGTGTTTCGTGTATTTCAATAGAAACTGCAGTTAGGGCAATTTAGCTAATGCGCTAACTGCGCGAGATGGATACTGATTACCTGGACCAAGATCACTGAGGTCATTGTTCACGTGTACCTACAACAGATCTAACATACCTACATACATAGTCTCGTATCATGTACAGTTCTTACGCAAGATAACAACAATTGGCAAGTCCTGTAGCTCTCTGGAAGTCACAAAAATTGTGTCCATTTCATATTGAAAATGAAAATTGATTTAGTTTTACCTTTGAAAAGTCCCGAAAATGTATATTTTTTTAAAGATATCATTTTACAGTTTTTAATAGTGTTTTTTAACCAATATTATATCTCAATAGAGAAAAATTTGGAATGAGTATTTATAGGAGAATGGAATTTGTATACATTAATTTTTAAACAGGTATTGATATAACATACGGTGCATTGCAAAAGTACTGTAATAAATTAGTAGAAACAAACAATATTTAATTATATTTATTAAATATTGCTTCTCGGGCACTCCCTGGAAACGACAATTGTCGGCGAACCCTTTCACTACCGGACAGCCACTCTACCAACATTGGAGTGGCAAAATCTGTTTAATTTACCCAATAACAAATTCAACACCTCCATAGAGACGAAATGGGAATATATATATATATATATATATATATATATATATATATATATATATATATATATATATATATATATATATATATATATATATATATATATATATATATATATATATATATATATATATATATATATATATATATATATATATATATATATATATATATATATATATATATATATATATATATATATATATATATATATATATATATATATATATATATATATATATATATATATATATATATATATATATATATATATATATATATATATATATATATATATATATATATATATATATATATATATATATATATATATATATATATATATATATATATATATATATATATATATATATATATATATATATATATATATATATATATATATATATATATATATATATATATATATATATATATATATATATATATATATATATATATATATATATATATATATATATATATATATATATATATATATATATATATATATATATATATATATATATATATATATATATATATATATATATATATATATATATATATATATATATATATATATATATATATATATATATATATATATATATATATATATTTATAGGAGAAACGGGAAACAGGAAATTACAGGACTTTCGACCTGTCATCAGCGTATTAAAGAGATCACGAAAACCAGCCGATGTCAAGTCATGTAGGTCCCTGGATAGAGCTGACTGCGTTGTTGGGAAGAGCTCGCATTGGGAGAGCTTTGTTGTTGGGAAGAGCTCGCATTGGGAGAGCATTGTTGTTGGGAAGAGCTCGCATTGGGAGAGCATTGTTGTTGGGAAGAGCTCGCATTGGGAGAGCATTGTTGTTGGGAAGAGCTCGCATTGGGAGAGCATTGTTGTTGGGAAGAGCTCGCATTGGGAGAGCATTGTTGTCCAATATGAAAATGAGCAGGGAAATATTCAAACAGGGTGTGTAGGAGGCAGATGTCTTGGTTGAGAAACATCAGGGAATGGATCGAACTCCACATACTGGAGGAGCTATTCCGGTTGAATCAAGACAGATATATCTATGTCAAATTAGTAGCCGACGTCAGGGGACGTGACATGGCACAGATATACGAAGAATTTGCATTGAACATTTAAAATACCGAAAACGGTACATAATAAAAATAAACGTCAAGAGAAAGAGGCAGTTACGTCAATAAATGAGTATTTACATTGGTATAAATCAGAGGTTCCCAAACTTTTTTTCTCGTAGACCACTTTCAAAATTTCACTGGTTTCGGTGAACCCCGTGCTGCTACCATATTTCCACAACTTTCTACCATATTTCCACAAATCGACAAAAATGTGAAGATTAGATCTAACGATGGAAATTTTCGTCACCGCTGATTTCCAACCTTAAATTCGGAGTGGTAAAAATAAAAAGAAAATTAAGGGAAGTTTTTAAAAAAGAATTTCATGCTAAATGAGATAAATGATTGACCGAAAAATATGGATTTTTTTGCTCGTTTAATTTTTTTAAGTAGTGCATTATCTTTTTTTTTATTCTTTACTATCGAAACCAGATTAATTTTCGTGGACCCCCACTTACAAGTTCTGAACCCCCTTTTTTATTTCATGTCATTGTAGACCCCCGTCGAGTCTCCCGTAGACCCCTGGGGGTCCACCTGAATCACTTTGGGAATCACTGGTATAAATAATAAAAATGTACGTATATTTTCCATTTGTAATGAAATTAATATAAAATGAAGTGTTTTGTTAATTATCTCAATTGCATCATCACCGTTGATTCTAAACGATTTTAACTTTCATAAAAGAAGGTCGGTCTTGTTTGATTTGAAGATTGTTTAATTATCTATCAATTGGGTAATTATTATGTAAACAAAATTATATTAACTAAACACTCGTTCAAGCAATTTCGATGGAGCGGTGGCTGAAAGCTTAGTGAATGTGACTTACAAACTAGTATAGCATGGATTTATTATCAGGGGGGCAAGTCTAGTCCAAACGGCGAAATCAAAACAACGTCAGTGAAAAGTGCTATTCTCCTAACTCCAAAGTAGCAAACTTTACAGGAAACGAATAAAACCAATTAAAAATAAAGTCTTCTTCTTCTTCAGCCTGTTTTTATCCATTCTTGGACATAGGCCTCCCCCTTGATCCTCCACAACTCCCTGTCTTGGGGCGCACTGCATCCATCTCCCTCCGGCACATATCTTGATATCATCAGACCACCTTGCCTGGGGTCTGCCGACACCTCTTCTTCTCGGTCGCCATTCTACGATCTTTTTGGTCCATCGTGAATCCTGGCATCTGGCAATATGCCCAGCCCAGCTCCACTTAAGGCCAGGGATCCTCTCCGCTACATCGGCTACTTTGGTTCTTTATCTTATCATGACATTCTGAATTCTGTCCCTTATTGAAATACCCAGCAACTTTCTCTCCATAGCTCTCTGTGTCACTAAAAGCTTAAAAGTAAAATACCTAAATTTTATAAAAATATACCATAAAGATAAACATTTTTAAGAGCTATGTTTTAAATTCGAAATAATAAAAATATAGAAGTTTTGGTCATAATACTTTGCCATAAATTGTAGACATATTCAGCAGGTACGTGAATCGTCTTATGTGGCATGCAACGTTCTATGGTAGAATGCATGCTGTCAGCTTCCATTTGTGTATGGCCTACTTCTAAATACTTCTGTTCGATTGTCACATTATTGACAACAGAAACATTTAGAAGTGCATAAAAGCTATAACAGCATTGCTATTTTGATAAGTAACAGCCATCGGAATATATCACAATATTTTTGTCTATTACATTTTCATCTCTTATTAGTTAGTATAGGTAACTACTTGACTTTTGAAAAGGGATATTAGTGTCACGGACCCTTACTAACGTGGGCTCATGTATTATATATACAAGCTACAGCTGCAATATATGTTTTTCCATTGTACTGAGTGATACACATATTTGCTGTCTAATTTATTGAATATTCCAAATTAACGTTGAGTATTCATACAAAACATAAGCTATTGAGCTTAGAAAACAAAGCAATAAAATGATCTAAACAGACTAATAATATAATGTAAACAGACTAATAGTATAGCCACTGAAATGGTTTTGGCGTACATAGAAAAGCTGAATGAATTATAACTGACAAAAATCCCTAGAGCTCACAGAGAAAGAATCAGAAGAAAGGGATGGCAGAGAAAAAAACGACCATGTCGACCATATGAAAATATTCAGGAGACGTGGAAAACGCATGAAGTTTGAATAACAACGCCGTATACCAAGGAAGTACATTTCAGAATATATAAAATGTACTGGATGAGTTTTATTGTTTACAACTAAATAAGTTAAATGTCAACTATCTCCTGTGTTAAAACATATGTGACATTTGCAGATATGTAATCTTAGATGTAAAGTTCAAAGAAGTGACCAGTGAGTAATGCGTAGGTATTACTCACTGGTCAGCGCATCTTTCCCAAACAGCTTTCTCAAAGCTCTGCAACATATCGACAGTTATCTAACAGATTCTCCAACATCATACGCCATTATTTCATCTTCTCTCGACAAATATTTACTGAACAATTCCAATATCCGTTTGCCATGTAACCAATTAAACCATTTCATTCACGCGCTGATGAAATAAACAGCACATCGCAATCTTAATCGATTACTGAAATCTGAACACGATTTTTCAATTATTGTTGTATGGTTTTGTCGTTGGATTTAATCGTTACTTCATATCCATCCGTTCCGCATCTGTATTGGAGATATACAGCGTATAAATATTGACTCATAAAGAAAATCATATTATGATAATCGTACTGGGATAAGTGAATGAAGAACGCCTGAAAAAAATAGGTACATACAAGTGAAAGGATCGGAATAAGTTGGTTTGTCCGAGAAAAGATGGCTTTGTCTGCAATAACAGTTGGGATGGTCTGCACTACATAAACATGCGTATACATAAATAATTTTTGCAGAACTTTATATGAAGTTAGTAAAGAAGTGATTAATTATTTTCAATAATGTATTCGAACCTTATTCATTGTCTTTGTATGTACCAGCTATTGACATTCTTGGACTTTGTGAGCACCAATTGATAGAATTTTGGCCTTTGTAAGCATCAATTGATGCCATTTTTCGTTTTTGTGAGCATTTTATTCATGTGTCGTGTCAGGTTCCCGAGCTTAGTTGATGAAATTTTTCGTCTTTGTAAGCACCCGTTGATGGTATTTTTATCTTTGCAAGCATCAATTGAAGCCATTTTTCATTTATGAGCATCGGTCGTTAAATTTTTGTGTGTTTGTAAGTACCAGTTGATGTCGTTTTCGTCAATTCAAGGAATATGTGGTTTTTGTAAGCATCCATTGATGATATTTGAATAACTTTTTATGTAGTTATACATATTATAGGCGGTGGATAAATAAGTGATTGATTATTTCAAATTATGCATTCAATCTTTATTTAATATTCTAACTTTATCGATGTCTGTTTTGCATTATCGATATCTGGTATCCGTGTACATGCGTAGCGCGTAGTGTTTGTTCAAATGATTTATATGGCAATAGCTGATAGATTTTGTCAAGTTTAATGATCATAGATGATCTCTTGTTGTAATCTGTAAGTAATATTCAAATTAATTCACATACCCGACCATTTACAATCGCCATTGACTTACACTTAACATATTCCTGTCCTGTCTTGTTATGTTTTCATGTCCATAGATGACGAATTACAATGGCGGTTGTGTATGGAAACTAGTAGAGATTAGAAATTGATTGTTGTACACGTGTTTGTGGACGCATCACGAATAACAAATTATACCGATTAGAAAATGGTAAAGAGTGAAGGTTATAAATAGCGAAGCTTATGTACTAAGCTTCGTTTATTTCATTTATTTAAAATAAGTTCAAACAAATGTATGAAGATGGTTTTATTGTCACAAGGAAACATCATCCATCTTATTCAAGGAACGTAAATTAAGGTATAGAATGAGCTAATTGCAATATGAATTATCACAAAAAAATGTGAAATCCTATAACATGTCACAAAAATGTTGAAAAGTCATATTATAATTCATTCATACTAGACATCTTAGTTATTTAAAATTTCTGTGGTAATAATTTAAGTCAATATGTCTTTGTAACATCATCATCATATAATATATTTTGTTTTTATTATTCATTTCAATACATTATAACTAAACTTAAATATTATAATGGAATATATTACCTCACTAAGCAATGCCTGTTCTGAGGTAATACTAACAATAATTATGCATAAATTTTCAATGAGGTATAAAAGTAAAAAAAAAAAGTATAAAAATGTATAAAAGACTAAACAAAAAAAAACATGAGTATTAGTGAGGCTGAGGGTGTGCATCTATTGCATGTGTAAGGTAATAAAGGGTGTATGAAGGCGTATGAAAAAATCTCTAATATTATCTTAGAAAAAACGTCAATTCTTTCTTTGACTCTTTTCTCCCTCTCCAATAAGTAACCAGCTTTTCAAAATTATGTCCACTTAGTTGGACTAAGTCCAAGATATCAGATACAACTCGATTATATATTTTGGGTGCTAAAATGTGTGATGTCTCTGAAAAAAGTAGTAGCCATAGTAATTCTTCAAAAAATAAACATATACAGTGTTATTTATAAAAATAAATTTGGTTCAATTGAACCCGGTTCAAAGTCTTATTCTGAAATTCAAATATTCTCATCTATCTAAAGTAATAAAGCAATCAAAATGTTAGTGTTTGTGTGTGTGTATGTGTGTGTGTGTGTTTGTCTCACGCCTTCTGAAAAACCAAGAGCATCTAAAAATCTAATTTATGTGCGAACGTGTACCTGTATACCTGATGCAGTGTCACGCTAAAAATAATGCGATAAAAATGCTGAATTTTAAAAATATTTCAATAATTATTTTTTTCATACAAAATTTTCCAAGTCGTATCTGTCAAAAAAGTGTACATTTTGCACGCAAATATCTGTTAGTTTAAAAGTTAGAAGTACGTATTTACACGAAAAAAATATATTTTCAAGTATAACTTAGCGTTTGAGTGAAAAACATGGTGAATATTTTGTATAATTATAATGTTTAACTTATTTTTAATGTAAGCGTTTTGTACATGAACGCCGCCATTTTAATATCTTTTCATACAATATTTCATTTTCCTACCGAATGAATATGTTCTTGAAAATAATAAACCTTTGAATTAAATGTAATTATGAAATAATAAAATGAAACACAAGACATTACAGCAAGTTTTAAGACATATATTGTAAAAATGTGTTTATTATTAGTAAAGATATAGGCATAATAAAATTGCATAATTTGTAAATAATATTTGATTTTTCTGACAATTTTCATTTTTATGGCATCGAACAAACCAATGTATGTAGGTACCTACATATTCAAAAAATGTCTCAAACCATTTGATATTTTTTACGTATTGGAATGGTTACTATGGTAACGGAAAGATTCTGATATTCAAATAAAATTTGTTATGAATCGAATTTATTTAGAACATTGTTGTAGGTAGGTACCTACCTATTATTATTTACTTACAAATCAACAATATACTGATTTCCTATCGGAAAATTATTTTATTTATTTATTTATGAATGTATGAATGTATGCAAGCGATGTGCTCCTAAACCGTATGTCCGATTACAATGAAACTTTGGCGAATGGTCGAGCGTGTGCCCGAGGTGGTTTCTGGATTTAAACTTTTTTCTTATTCTTCTTCTTCTTCGTGTATTTGGTCATTTTACCAATGAAAGCGGAATATCCTGGGAAAAGAAGGTCCGACTGTCCCTCCATCTCTTCGCAGGTCTTCCAGGACGGTTTCTGGATTTAAACTTTTTTCTTCTTCTTCTTCATCGTGTATTTGGTCATTTTACCTATAAAGGTGGAGTATCCTGGGAAAAGAAGACGGTGCTTACATCTCTTCGCGGTTCTTCCAGGATGGTTTCTGGATTTAAACTTTTCTTACCCGAATGAAGGGACGGGATGTAATTGAAGGGAAGGGAGGCACTAAAGGGCCTGAAGGGACGGGAGGTATTAAAGGGCCTGAAGGGACGGGAGGTACTGAAGGGCCTGATTGGAAGGGACGTGATGAGGGATTGAAGGGACGGGATGTACTGAAGGGCCTGATGGGACGGGAGGTACTGAAGGGTCTGAAGCGACGGCTCCTGGAGTCTAATTATTTTTCTTCTTAATTTTATGTAGACCTTTAAGGACAGTTTTAATACAAACTATTTCCTATAGATTAATCTTCTTCTTCTTTTATGAAGACCTTTTGCTCAGTTTTTATACAATCTATTTCCAATAGTCTAATTCTTCTATTTTATGTATTTTTTCTTATTTTATGTAGACCATTGGGATTTTTTAAACAAACTATGTCTTATAGTCTTATACTTATTCTTCTCTTTTTTATTTAGACTTTTGGGTTAGTTTTAAGTCTAATAGTCTATTGTGCAGAAATATTATTAACGATATGCACACTTGATGAAAATACATATGTAAAAACGAATGGGATGTGGGATGTGAAGATGTAACCTGCACTAGAATCTTTTCAATACTTTTGTTTAATCAAATTTAAACCATTTATATCATCCTATTTTAAATAATTTTTAACACCTACATAATATATTTGATTTCGTTGACAATATTTAAAGAAAGGGAGCTGTGGCCATTACTGAATTCTTCACAACGTTTATATTCAAATTATTTACCATAGTTTAAGTCTTCTTCTTCTTCGTTAATGTAGACTTTTGTGTCAATTTTAAGTTCATCAGTCTAATTGTGCAAAAATATAATGCACACTTGATGAAAAAATATAAAACGAATGGGATGTGACCAACACTGGATCTTTTCAGTACATTTGTTTAATCAAATTTTAACCACATCCCAACATCCAAAATTACTAAATATTCAATAGGTAAGTACATATTACAATTTGTTTTCGATGATAATATTTAAAAATGGGGGTTGTGGCCAAACCAATCTCTTTACAATGTTGATAAACAGTCATATTTAAAACCATTTCGAATAGTGAAGAAATTGTATATTATACTTCATTCACACTTTATAGCAATATATAAAAAATAATGGGTTGTGGCCATCACTTGAACATTTTACAATCAAATTCAATCATATTTCAAACCACTTTTCATAGTCCGATTTTGCAAAATAATTGGGTGACAGTATTATAAAAACGATTGCTTTTTCCTTCACAATTTTACATTCTTGGCCAACGGCGGGACATAAAAGCTAGTATAAAAATAAATAATTCTTGTATAAGAATATTTGAATTTCAGAATAAGACTTTGAACCGGGTTCAATTGAACCAAATTTATTTAGGTATAATTGAAATATACAAATCCGCACTGAAAATATCATAGGTTGTTTCTCATAAAAAATGTGTATATCGCTCGTTTATAACAGACAGCATAAAAATGTCCCCTAAATGAGAGTTTTCATTCCCAATATTATGAATAAGAATGACTAGCGAGAGATATTCTGTCTACGGGTATTGTTAAAATAAAATGGTGCTGCCTGCCTGGATTGTTGTAATATATTGTAATTAATCCGTTCTTATCAATATATAAGGAACACCTGCGACGTTAAGGATATAGTCAGATGGTGCAGGAGCTTATATGATTCAGGCGAGAGTGCATGGGAGACAATAGGTTACACAAAATTATCTCCAAAAAATAAATTTTGAAAATCCAAGAGATGGAAAGGAAAATGGATGGCTTGCTAGAAGGGTTCGCTTTCTGAGAAAAATAGGTTTTTCAATCTCACACGACAAGAATAAAAACAGTAACGTACATTGATGTGTTTTGACAAGATGTCTACATTGCAGGGGAACGCATTGAAAAAGTGAAACCACATAGTTAGTGCACTTTCATTAAAGTTTGACGCGTGTAATTTTTAACTATTACAATTTTAACGAGTACCTATTATTATTGACCGTGTGAAATATGTTGAACCACCAAAGCGTCAATCTCGTCTGCCTTTTACGAGCCACAGACACTTATTTGAGATTTATGGTGTCATTCATTTGAGTGTTTAACTATGTTTCATACAATGTTGGGTGTGATTGCAAGTTGTTATTGAAAAATTACATTTCTCGAACAATGTTTTTAATTTCTGTGAGTGCCTTCCTATTAAGGCTTGTATATATACAATAAAATACTTAGAAAAAATAAAAAGTTAAAATAAATTTGTAATCTTAATGTTAACATAAATTTTCTAATCCAAAGATCATTTTGATCACATCTAAAACTAAATGAACCTTGGCATTGGTTCACTTTATTTCTTCTTCATCGTGTACATATTAGGTCTTTTGAACTAAGGTGGACTATCATGGAAGAAGGAGGTCCAACTGTCCTTCCATCTCTTCGCAGGTCTTCTGGGGGGGAAGTCTGGTTCGACCGGCGAAATCAAAACCCTAGTGATTACCCATATCATGGATACAATTATCTTATGGAGTTCTATGACACCTAAATATATTTCAATATCGAATAATAAAACATGCGATTCAAGTTCTTATAATATATACTGTAACAGCAAAAAAATAATTAAATACGACTCAATTATCAGAATCTATAGACCATATTTATTATTTTATTTTATTTTTTCATTTATCAGGAAACTTAACAGCTTTACAATATGTTATGTTTAATTATAAATATGTATATAAAAATAAGCCAATTAGAAAGTCTCACTTAATTACATTGTAATATATTATAGATTTTGAGTAGTTGAGTTATTAAGTATGATGGTAGGTGTATGTGGGGGAAAGGGAAGGGTAATGGATATAGAAAAGCGTTGATAAGGAAGGGATGAAGGTTTCATTCATTCGTCCTTTTCCTCATGACTGAGGATAGCGGCTGCAGTCCGTCGCCACACGTATGGCCCGCCTCCATGCCAATCTGTTTTGGGCTGAACGCAGAGCACCAGTCACCGAAGACCCCAAATCGCTCCATCTGGTCGGTGAGCGACCACGAGATCTCCGTCCCTCCGCGCTGCCCATCACAACAGGTTTAAGGATGAAGGTTTAAGGAAGGTTTGATTTTTAACCAATAATATTACCAATAACTGCGCGTAATTAACGTTTCATCGATGTCTGCGTTGAGTTAAATATTATCCGGTTGGGGGTCAAGATTATTGTAATAGTTTAAACATCTGTTTATATAATAATTATGTGCGTTATTTGTTCTGCAATATGGAGTACAGAAAATGTGATTTTGACTTGTTGTTCTCAATGGGCAGTTGAAAGAGATTTTTTTGGGTTGGGAAGAAAAACATTTATGGAAAACATTTCTAACAAACCAGATATAAAATAAGATAAAAAATGTCTTATAGCAAACTGTTTAGAACAAAAAGTAATAACATTATAAAAGTAGTAATTTGAATTAAAAACTACACATTCGAAACAGTGGAATAGTGTACATTTATTTATTTATTTATAACATACCTCGGTTCCATCGTTAACAAGGTGTGTGATATGAGCATTGATATTGGGAAGAGGATTCTTGCAGCTAAATTTTTAGCCGAGAAAGGGGGCGATTTGCACGTAAACCAATGAAGAAAAAAGACACAGTTTTGCGCTCTGCGCAGACGGAAGCTCGTTCAAGATGTCTGTCGAAAATTATAACCGTAGTTACTTTGGTCTCATTGGACAATTGAAGTCACGCCCATTGTATGCCCAGAAAAACCAAAGCCACGCTATACAAGACAACTTATTAGAGCAGTCTTAACGTATGCCTCGGAGACCTGGAGATTAATCGAGCACAATGAAAACAGACTGGACACCTTTGAAAGAAAAATCTAACGCAGAATATATGGACCTATTAACGACGGTCAAACATGGCGTAAATGATATAACATCGAGCTCTGTGATCTTACCAGGTCATCAGCGTAGTCAAGTTCATTAAGATTAACAGACTACCCTGGTTGGGACACTTACACCGTATGGATGATCTGGAGCTCCCAAAAAGAGTGGAAACACTTTTCTAAGCCGGTGCCTCACACAAAAAGACACAACAGAGACGACGAAAAGTTGAGAAATTGAAAAACAATATTGGGATTACCAAAATATGAAATTCTTCGATACGTTAAAACATTCTCCCATTTTTTCCCAATCAGTGCGCGTTGAAAATAATTGTGAAATATTAAGAAATTTACCCACATTGTACGCTTTGTTCTAGTATTTATTACTCCTCATTACCCCAGGGGTATATAGTGGGGATTTAGAAATATTTAAGGTTACTTGTTTTATTGCAGATTATCGACTAGTATCATGATGAGATTGTACTCTGAAAGTTTAAACTACGTAACGCGTGATCATTCTACTTTCTCATTCGATTATTTTCAAATTATTCTAATTTTTATACCTAGTACCTTCTCGCTTAGACCCCGTTATATTTTGAAGGATATCTGATCAGGATTTCTCAATTTTTTTAACTGTCAAATACTTCAATGTGACCCTTTTGCTCAGGAAACTTTAATATGAAAAAAATATTTTCAGTATGCTAAAAAGGCACATCACATTCATAAGATGGCATTGAAGAATTGTCTAGTTTTTTATAATAAAATATTAAAATTAAATATAAATTAACAAACTCATTTCTTGAAAATGCTGAAAATTATGCGCACATAATTTGAATACTTCGCGGAGTGAGGTGTATAGCCGTAATGTTGAAAAAATAATTTTAATTTTGATAAATAAAAATGTATCGATCTGCAAACAAAAAAGTAAGCATTACAACGGATTGAATAAATTTTTAATTTTGAAATATTTGTTGTAGGTACACCTATACTTACAAGTTCCGTTGATACAGGTGTGATGACCCATTCGGCCAATTAAACTAACCGGTTATTTATGAATTTAATATTATTTAAAATCGATCGGACCGTGAACTTCACGAAAAAATTACGTTACAGATATAATATATTCGAAACGTCAAACATAGCCTGTTATATAATAAATTCAGACTCTGTTGTTTGCCAAAGCTAGCCACAAGTCTAACGGTTATTTAGCTCGTTATAAATGTATTGTGAATTACGTAGGCTATTATATAATTTCATTATTATTATTATTATTCCAGATAACTTTAATAATAAAATGTTAATTTTTATTTCATACACACTAAACCAAACAGTTAATCTCCGCTTGGTCAAATATGAAGCATACGGAGACAGTGTGATGTTTGTAAAAGATAACGTTTTTGTAAGACTTAAAATATTATTAAAAACATAAATTTTTATAATTCATAAATAAATGAGTGTTTTAGTGCAAATACCTTATATACTAGGTCTTTGGTTTTAGTGCGTTTCCATATACCTAAATAATGGTTTTCGATGTTTGATTATACCAATTTCCATTTTTATTGAATCATACATATGTACCTACATATACCATCACCTCGTTTTACTATTTTAGAAACGAACGCCACACTTTTCTATCCTGACGTCCATTTATTGCGACATTTACTTCCAAGCGAAGTGTGCATACAAAATCAAATCACTGATTTTGGTTCTAAAAATATTTTTTTCCTTTCCAAGCACGATCGTTTCGACTGATTAGACAATCATTAACAGCTTTTTATTATTTAAATAAATCGTTTTTCGTGGAACAATTAATGATTTTCAAATATTTAGGAGCAGAGATCTGCAGCCATAACGATCTGAAGTCCGCGAGCAAGTCAATAAAGCATATGTCGTATCTGAATGTTTGAAAAATATGATCAGGAAAAATAAACACATGCGTATTGACAGTAAGGTCAGAATATATAAGACATGCGTGCGACCGATCATGACGTATGCTGTGGAAACGCGAGCAGACACTGTACGAACCAAGGTAAAACCACTGGTAAAACTCTCCGAGATCGTGTTCGCAATGTTCAAATAAGGAAAACATGTGGAATAGAGGACATCGTTCGATGGAGTAGATCCAGAAGAAGACATTGGAGGGACCACGTAGCCAGGATGGGCAGTGATAGACTTGCATGCATATATAGCGGCGAATGAAATCCATTTTGGCCGCCGCCTACCCGGTAGACCACCCAAAAAATGGAAGGATAGCTGGACTTCGTCATCCCAGGAGACATAGTTTCTGAAGAACAGACCAACTAGGTCTACTAAACGAAGAAGAAGAAGCAGAAGTTTTTTGTTTATTATGGACATGGCGTGATGGTACGTTTGTATGTTGATTAATTGGTATTTTTTTCGCATCTATAATTTAAAATTATCTCCGTATTGTTGATTCACACGATACAATTAATAGTTTCAATATTGGAATTATAATTTTATTATTCTCATATATTATGCGAATACATATTATAGTTAGTTGATATAACTATGCAAATTATATAAACATTGGTCTTGTATAAAACAATAAGAATGCTCCCATAATTAGAACTGGAACTATTCATAGAATCCTAGAGAAATTACACGCATAAGTACAGGGAATAATTAAGTAAAAATAGCGTCTAAAAGATTAATGACTTGACTTACTACACAATAAATAGGCTATAGAGTAAATTAACACTCAAAGTCCATTCCTTAAATTGTGTTGATAGTGATATAATATTAATAAAATAACGCAGAATAATCTTTGTGTTGTTCTCTTTTCTCTGCCTACCCCACGAGGGACATAGCGTGATGGTGTTTATTTATTTACAATTTTTTGAGAGACTAATATCTATGTATACATTACAGTTTAACATTTAAGATAATATCTAAACAGCCAATTATATACCATCACTTGCAGGATGAAAAATAAAACATCACAATATATTGTGTTTCTGTAATAAATAAAGTTTCATCCTGCAGACGAGGTAAACATAATATTACTTGAAAATATTAAATTACATAAAAAAGTTCACATTCACAAACAAATCATATATCATGAAAGAACTTTGCACTAAGAACATTTCTCGCCCCTGTAATACTACACTGAAATACGTAAAATTCTGGTGAGTTAAGTATTGAATTATTTATATTGTTACAAACACGCCAAAGAAATGAATTTTCTCGATAATTAGTGGATACTTGCTTTGACGATATGTTTAAACGGTAAATTGATGAGTTTCATGATTTCTCATGACTCCATCATCAAATATACTGGTTTAGTTCAGATGGAAATATCCCAGAAGCAATCCCTTTCTTATGAAAAAGTAATCATCGAATTCGGACGACGTCTTAAAGAATTGTCGCTGATTATCCATTTTATTTTAGTTCTCATTGATTTCGTCATAGATTCCATAATTTGATCTTAACCAAATTAAAATGGCACCAATCGAAAGATACCAGGTTTCCAATGAAAAAAGAATCATACATTAAAAATTACGACTAATTGATAACCTCCTCAGTTTTTGGAAGGCGGTTAAAAAAGGAATAAAGCGCACTTGACACGAACGAGGTTTACAACGCGGTCCGATTTTCAACGCTTAAATCAGCGTCCAAAATACAGGTTACTCAAAACATCGCTTTACACGAGTATTATTTCTCCTTTATTTGCGACCCCTATTATTGCAATTACGAGAAAATTAAAAATGCTTTTTTTGTGAAAAATAGCAACATATTTGTTTTAGCTCGTTCCGCGTTTCGTTCGAATAGCCTAGTCTATACACCTGATTTTTTAAATCTAACCTACAAAAGTTTGGTAAAAATAGGTTGTTAGGTTTGTCTGTAGTTACAATTACGTGATCCAGTCGCATTATATATTAAAAAAGTAACTAAAATATATAAAAAATAACTAAATTGGAATTTTTACCAAACAATTTGTAGGTTAGGTTTTAAAAAAATGGTGTGAAGACTAGGTTTTCCGTTTCATTCAACATTGTTTTTTAAATCTTTCTTTCGTTTTCTTCGTTTGTTTTTGCATTTTGACTATCTGGCATTTGATTTGAATTGGACACGATTTGATTTGTTTTGGACCCTCACTTTTTTTGTTTCTGCTTTAAAACATTACTATCTGATCGAGAGATGTCTAATAAAAAAAAAGATACCGCGAACGTCAAAGTCAACACAATACACCAGCCATGTTGACTCGTCGGCAACGAACAATTTTACAGATTTCTGTTTTACGAAAAACGATACAAAACGCATGAAAAATAGAACACGTTCTATTTTTTCCCCACCGCTTTGAAAAACTCGTCCGTGTAAAGTGCTTTTGAAAATTATAAGAAAAAAATAACAATTTTTCATTCTTTAACCAATTAGGCTTAGATTATATGATACTATTAGGTGTATTATACTAAACAAAAAATTAGAAAAAAGTCAAACAATGGAAGATAATGCTACGAAAGAAAACAATTTAGATAAACAAATTTTCTTCTGTGAAATATTACAGTAATATGTACACTGCTAGCCCTAGAACAAGTATACCTAGTGTGGCAGTAGTTATCTATCATTAATGACGCATGTGTAAATGCTGTGAAAAAGAATAAATAAATAGATTCAGCACCTAGGTGATGAAAAGCGGCAAGACTAGACATTTTCTTCACACACTAACAGAAAATTCTAATAAATTACTCGAATAGAGATTTAAGAAATTTAAGATACAATTAAAAATACATAAAAATTAAATTAATTTTAAATAAAACAAACATCATTGTTTTATTCCACTTTATATTTACAACCATATTTTGGAATCAACCGTTTTCTTCATCAGGTGAGTGCTGTAGGAGACGGTTGTTTCATGAAAAAAAAAATAAACGAAATAAAAAACACAGTAGTGCGTTTTATTAAAAAATAAATCAAATAATGGATTTTCACTAAGTTGAAGCCTTAGTGGTATACCTACACATTTAAGTAATATTATATAAAAAAATGAAATAAAATAAGAATTTGTCAGAGTGAAAATATGTACTCTATAAATGAGAAATCAATATATTATCATTGTTCTGGCTATCGTTTGTATTGAAAGGCAAGCTTCAATCATAATAACCTTTCATGGTGTTTATTTGCAACAGAAAGTAGTGCCAATATTATGGTCATGGGTACTCACAACCTCGTCGTGCTGCAACGGGTCTGCAAATAAGTACTAACGTCATAGTAATATCATGCCAAATTACATACATAGGTGTATTAACTTCCATTACCGACCGATGACGGTAAAGGTTGAACAGGTACAAGTCACTGCTGAGTACTCAAAAGATATCGATAACTAGATTTGATTGAAGATTATGTATATTTCCAGAGTTAAATTTACCTGCATGAACTTGGTAAAATTTCAAATTTTATGCTGTGACGAACCGCCATAGAATAGAGCTTACACTATATTCTATTGCTTCCGATTCAGAAACTTTTTTTAACTCAAATAGGAACGTTCAAACATTTTAGAATTAATGTCTTTTGATCTAATATTAATTCGTTTTACATGGCAGAAGTCGCACGGAAGCAGAATAAATGCAGTTAAAATGAGATCGCTAAGAAGAATCTGTAATAGAACGTTGGATGACTGGGTACGAAACGAGGACACAAGGAAATAATGTAAGATAAAGAAAGATGTAATTGATAGAATGAAAGTTAACGCATTGAGATGGTTTGGCTACTCGGGAAGAATGAATGAGGAATGCCTGACGAAGTAAATATACATTGCGGCAAGCCCCCCTAGACAACATGCCATTAAAGCTAAGCGTTATATCGCTAAGCGATAGAAATGTATGAAATTTGTGGCTGTCACGTGTTGTCATAGTGACCAATTTCATACATTTACTATCGCTTAGCGATATAACGCTTAGCTTAAATGACACGTTGTCTAGGCCCCCAGGAATGGAATGAGTGGTCGGGGCCGCCCAAGAAAGATATGACACGACCATGCGAAGGGTATTTTGAAAGACGGATATGTAAGCAGACGAACACGTATAAGACGAAGTATGAGTGTTGACGAGGTGATGAGTGCGTATCAAGATAGACATATGTGGCGTTCGTTTCTCATGCTACCCCATGACGGACATGGCGTGATGGTATGTCCTAATATCAATTTATGTAAGAAAGGATTTATTTTGATTTTACTGATCCACGAAGACCAACGGGACTAATGGGAATATTATTGCAAGCAACAGACTCATGGTCTCGCTTGGTACTTTACCGCAAGAAGTCGAGAACTGTCATTAGTCTTATCCAGTGAGCATGTGGTTCTTTTAGATGCAAATTTATGAATTATGAGCGAACCATTATAACATCTCCTTCGTAATACATAATAACTCTATATTATAATAATTCCACTGGATGGTATAGAAAATACAATCTTAACTGTACAAGAACAGTATTGTACTGCACATCTGCCTTCTTTGGTCAATACATACAATGATAATTGGATTCGGTCAATGGATTTAAAGATCTGTCTTATAAATTATGGATTACTCCAAAAATGTATTATTATTACGTAATCATTTATTATAAGACAAACCAACAGTTTATTAAAAAAAACAGAATTAGATACATACATATTAATAATTTATTTATGGATACAGATAGTCTATGCTATAAGATCATTTAACATTTAAGAGGAGCCAGCAGTGGAACAAGGAGACCTTTTTATGAAGTATGAATAAATATATATTATATTTATTAATTTATTTACTGACTTACAAATTTAAAAATACATATATTTTAAACAAAATAACAGATTAAAAAAAAAAATAATTAATAAACATTTAGTAAGAAGAAAACTTACATAATAAATCAAACAAAAAAGATGATAAAAAAATACTTATAAAATACAAGTATTGTATTGTATATATTTTATTTAGATGTAAAAAAAATACAATTTCTTACATCTAGTATTAACGAAAATAAAAACAAACAATAAAAATAAACAAATCAACATCGGATGACTAAATGAACACACAAAAAAGACACGTATCTATCAATAACAATCAAACACAAAGTAAAAAAAAAGGAAAACACACTACCACAATAGAAGACATCAAAGTATATATATGAACTCAAAGAAAGCAGATTTTGAATACAAAAAATATAAGTAGAAATCAGTGCAATGATATAAGATGAAAAATAAATTATACATATATTTGCAAATATACAAATCCGCACTGAAAATATCACAAGTTGTTTCTTTTACAAAAAAAAGTATTTTTTTTTATAAAAAAATGAATATTATGTCCATGTAAAACAAGTACATATACATCTTTCTACGTTCCCCAAAATAAGCATATAAATGCTTGTGCTATAGGTGAACGAAATCGGTCGAGGCAGGATTCGTACTCGCGACCACTGGATTACTAGCCCAGCGCGCTAACCGCTCTGCCATCGACCCATCTCATCATTTATCGTCCGTTTGTATTTATATCAATATAAAAGCAATAACAGGTTTACACAAGATGTGTTTTTTAGTAAATAGACAGATTTGGGTTACAAATAATACGTTTTTGAATAGATTAATGGAAGAAATGTGTTATGTGAAAAAAATCAGGAAGGGTACTTAAGAATAAAATAGATAATAAATAAATAAATACTTAAGAATAAAATGAAGGTTTTTATTTTCTCTTTTTGGTTTTGTATTCAAAGAGTATAAATACAATATTCATACTGATTGTAGGATATGTACTAGAATGGGATTAAGGTAGAAGTTATTTGTAATATATTTAAATAAGGATAAAGATTGTTCTAGTGAAAAAAAACATTTGTACATTAAAAAAATATTGTGATCCTCATAGTATACATAGATCCTCAACCAAATATGCAATATTCATTCATTCATTCATACCATCACGGCATATCCCACAATGTGGGGTAACCAGCGAAAGGTGTGCGGGTGTGCATTGCCTTATAAAAGGAAGCACAACACATATGTGTATACCCACACACCAGTCTCGTCTCACCTAAAAAGGCACTACATTCAGAATGGGTGGTGAACCTCATTGCTGAACTATGTCAGATGTTATTGTTGCCTGTTGTATTTTCGATTACCCGGCTCTTACGGGACACTCGAAAACAGTAATAGAAAAGAGTGGAAGCACTATTCTAAGCCGGTGCCTCACAGCTATAGATTGTTAAAAACGGTATTTATTGCATGGCATGTTGGTGGATACAGATGGTCTGGTGAAGAAGAAGATTTAGAAAAAGAAGAAGATATCATTTTTTCATATTATCACCCTCAGTGTGGGGTAAGGTGTGCGATTGTGTATTGCTTTATAAAATGAAGCATGACACATGCCTGTATCCCCACACACAGGTCTCGTCTAACCTAAAAAGGCACGATATTCAGAATGTCGGCCTTCGTGGCTCAGTTGGTTAGATATCTGACTGCTGAGCCAAAGGTCCCGGGTTCGATTCCACGAGACACAGTTTTTAATTGTGTTTTCAGTCTGGATCTGTGAGACGATTAATATCGTAAGTCTCCAGAATGTGGCAACTTGTTATTGGGTGCGTGTTAAATTAATATTTGACATAGTACCTGTTAGTTGCCCGAGAAGCAATATTAAATAAATAAATAAATAAATAAATGGGTGGTTATTTTGCTACTTGTATATTCAATTATCCGGATCTTAAGATACATCTAAGCAAGATGATAAAAGTAATGAGTGGATGCACTAAAGTCGGTGCCACATAGCACATGAAAATACCATATTTATTCATAAATAGTACAATATGTAGCCAAGATTGATGTATTCTTAGACCTATACGCTTATAAAATGGTTAATAAACAATGAAATATTTAATTTGATGTACCTAAATATTGTCGTGATATCGTGTTTTATGGAAAATCTTAAATTACTGGTTACAAGCGGTACATCACCATTATTATAGACATACATGACACTTAAATACGAAAGGGCTAGCAGTGATGGCTGCTTTTCACAAGACCTCAAGTTGGTAGCCTATTTTATATATTTTTTTGTGTGCTTCTATAATTGGACGTCCAGCATTCATTATAATAACCAATATTATTTTCTTTTTATGAAAATTGTAAGCTGGATGTCTGTCGATGTACCCTTTTTAATAAAATAAAATAAAATATGAAAATAATTATTTATGGTCTTTTAACATTCTTGTTTTTCCCTGATTTGACGACTAGACTTTGTCAATCTTGGGTCGTTCCAGATTTCTGGACATCACAAGATACGGCAGCTTTAAAAGCTACTTTCATAGATTCCGCCTAGTAAACTCGTCCTCATGTCAGTTATGTCATCACCCCGACCAATCTTCGGAGCACATCCTATGGGAATGCTCTCGCCCAAATGTGTCCTACAAAAAAAGAAGCTCCTCGCTGATGTCCGTGAGCCAAGGTCCCATTGGGCATGCGGATTTAGTGGTCTCGAAGAAGAACTTAACAGCCTTCAAATTTTTTTGCCATGGTTATAGTGACCTTCTATCTGCTGAAAAAAAATGAAATTCTAGAGTATCCTTGGTCAACTCTCTGATGCCCAGTTTTACAGTCACAGGCTTGAAGTACTCTCGCGACAATCCATGTCTGTGAATATTATTTTCACCTACGTTGATTGTGCCGAGACCACGAATCTTGAGGAGCTTCTAGAGCTACTCTTCATGCCATGCCTTCTTTGTCATTCTTACTAGCGTTCTGTGAAGGGGCCGTTTTCAGTCCCCATATGCGGAGCTGGTGGAGGTGGCGGAGCTATTAATGAACTTTTCAATACGTAGAATGCAGTGGTTATAATAAATATTTTAAGTGCATTAGTACGTGTTGTTCTAGTGTGTCGCGCGCGTTAGTTTGATCGGATGTCAATTCTCGCCATGAAACGAATATTTAGTTTGAAAAATTCAAGAAATTTCAAACATCCAAAATAATTCCAAAAAACATCTTCCAGGACCCACGTGTCAGTAGAAGGCCAAAAGTTTTATTGAATCTGAAGATTAAAAATGCAGTTTTAAACTAAATATTAGCGCGCAATTTTTCAGAGCCCCTTCGCCAAGATATGTTAAAAAATAAAAAAAAAACTCCATACATGGACGCCATGGGTTGGCCAGCCTAGTAGCCAGCCTAGTGTTAAGCGAGCAGCTGTTAAAAGGATTGCAAAAGAATATCTTATATTGTTGTTGAAATATACAAAGAAAATCTTATATTGCTGTTGAATGTATTTTTATTGCATGTTCATATATTATGCCTTTACTGGGCGAAAACAATTCTACGCATAAAAGAAAATTAAAAAATATTTTTATGATTTCACCACGATTAATTTGATGTTTTACATAATATAAAATATATATTTTTTTAATATGATCAAAACATTGTATCAATCGATAAAATCAAAAGTTTTAACATTAGGTATCAATTAAAGACATACCTACCACAACCCAGTTATTATTTTGTAAATGTATTATGATACAATTTAATTTAGGTAACAATAATTCTATTGTTTGTGAATGAATATGCATGGGTATGTTGGGGTCAAAGTAAATCATGATGTCAGCTTCCGTCTCCGTGTGCACCTATTTTAATAATATATTATAGTATTTTTATTGGAGATAAATGTCACAGAAATTATTTTATGTATCATAAGTATTGTTACATATTATGGCTTTTAAACAGATTCACGGGCGACGGGAAAAACATTGCTTCACTAGGTTATAAACCTGTTCTGAATCAGCTTATAATTATAATTTTATAAGTATATGATTTAGGTGCGCGTGTGTGTCATTACATGTTAACGTAAAGTAGTTTATTTATCATTGTCTTGTCTGCTTTTTTTACCCAGTTTTTTAATCCCTATTTAAAACTATTTATATTTTTAGTTCTCTTCAATTCAATTGGAAGAAAATTGAAAATATTTACTCCAAGGAAATGAAAAATTATTTGTCCATAAGTCGACTTGGTCCATAAGTCGACTAGTCTGACGCATAGTTTGGGTCGATTGGAAGTTGTTGAGGTGTGAATATAATATAGATGCAAATGTTTTTAGCATATAGCTGTAGTATGTCTTGGATGTCAAATTTTTTGAATAGTTCGGCTGAGGGTATATGTTTTAGCCAAACCTTTGTGATCAGTAATAAATGTTCATCAATTTATGACTATACTGTTTGGGTGTGTGCACAAAACACACAACTAAACATTTTAGTTGCACAAGACCAAATGTTTTGGAGTCACTATAGTTAGGTTAATTTTAACATGAAATTTTGTTACTGTTTTAACAAAAATAATTTTTCAGTGCATATTGCAATATCTTTCAGCCAAGCTTATCCAATTGGTGAGGTAAATTATATTTATTGCACTTACCAAGTACCAATTAATCTGGAAAAAATATATATTTATAGAAAAATATAACATAGCGCGTACATAGGCCCCAAAATATATAACCTCTTTAAAACTGAATTTCCATTCATAAGAACCTACTCACATATCAAATTGAAAGCTATAGCAAAAAACTGATTAATTACTAAAAGAAGAAACGGCTTACCAACTGTGCCGACCGCCGTGGTACAGTTGGTAAGCCGTTTGGTTTTTGTGCGGGCGTCCTGGTTTCGATTCCCAGCAGAGGAGAAATTTATTTAAAATTATTTATCACGTAAATATTGCTTCTCTGGGCTGGAAACACTGGTTAGTTGGAAGAAATCGCCACTTGCGCAGGATGCAAGGAAGTGTTCATTATTATTATTATAAGAAAAGAAACTGGAAATTTATTTAATATTACTACATAATTGTTTTACAAAAAATCAAAATTATATTAGCATTAACCATTTTTACATAAAGCATTATTTCATACTACACTAAAACGTATACTTGTACCTCTGTCAAAACTACCAACCACTAAACCTTATTAAAATTAACTTACACTATGACGAATAAAAAAATAATATAACTGATTTATATAACGCTACTCTGGGACAGGCATAGCCTAGTAGAGTAGCCTTATCCACAAATCAAAATAAATATAATATATTCACAGATGATACAAACTTTAACTTTTAAATTAATTATATAGTGTTTTATATTTTACTTACTACTTTATCAAGTTATGTTGTACTTACTTCAGATATTATTATACTTGTAAAAAGGATTTTAAGTAAATAAATAAATATAAAACAAAAAACAATAATAATATTAAAAAGATGGAGGAGAACATACGGACAAGGATATGATAAGTAGACAAATTAAAGTGTTATGTGTGTCAATCAGATTTGCTTTGAAAGTGGGAAGTGTTAAGGAAACTCGAAGTTGCGACGGGATGTGAATCCAAAGTCGGGCTTGTACGGAAAAAAGATGTGTGGTAAAAAATTAAGTATTGTGTACTAGGATACTTAGCGTTCTTTTAGTATTTGAACGGGAATTGAAATTGATTTCGTAGATAAACACGAGCGTTGGGGTTGTTTAAGACCTTGCATAGAAGTAAGGGTATGTAGGTTCCTACACTGCCTGATTATCAACCACCTTAAATGTGTTCGGTATTCCAATATGTGGTCAATTTCTTTAAATTTAAAAATATATCGAACGCATGTTTTTATGTATATGTAATCGCTCTTATTTTTCTAAGAGTTCTTGATTCGAGAATAAATAACATACATACATCAGCGTAATCAAGTAAAAGAAGTAATATTGATTGGCATAATGATATTTTGACGGATATTTATATTTTTGGTAAAAGTCATCTTGCTTGTAGAAATCACAAAAATCCGTTCATATATTTTTACAAATTGGAAACCGTCACAGTCAAAAAGTTGAAGATGCGTTTCTAGTTAAAAATAAAAAAAAACTTTAATTATGCAAAATATGTACGAGTGCGAGTATTGGAGAAAAAGACATACCACTTTCTTTTGAATAAAGAGATGCGTAATAAATTGATGTCTTCGAAACAATCCAAAAATAATATTATAAAAATGTTATTAGTAATGGTTTTTGTAACGCAGACATGTCTAGTCGAACAATCTATCATTTCTTTTAAATAGTACTATATTATGGTGATGAGTGACAGCCACCTATTAATCTTGACAATTAGAAATTCAGAAGTGAACTGTAGATTGTCTAGAATTTAAGTGTGATGTTGTACTAACAATTAGTAGCAGATTCTTAAATAAAGATAATCTGTAATTTTAATGTTTATAATATAACATATAAGAGATGGAGATTCGAGGCTTGACTTATTCAAAATTATCTTACTTTGAGATAGTTTGGATTAGAGATTTAAAAAACCAATTTAAGGTAAGTAAGGACAGACAAATTCAAGAACAAGCAAATATTCAGGATCTCTGAAATGAATACTCTGATGACGATAGTAAGCGAATATCTAGAGATCACGTGAAAAACACCAAAATAAAAGAGATTTGTGAAGGAGAGATCCTAATCCTAAAAAGCTTAAACGCAGTTAATTACTTACTGCAATATTTTTTTGTTTTTGAAACAAATAAAATATATATATATATATATATATATATATATATATATATATATATATATATATATATATATATATATATATATATATATATATATATATATATATATATATATATATATATATATATATATATATATATATATATATATATATATATATATATATATATATATATATATATATATATATATATATATATATATATATATATATATATATATATATATATATATATATATATATATATATATATATATATATATATATATATATATATATATATATATATATATATATATATATATATATATATATATATATATATATATATATATATATATATATATATATATATATATATATATATATATATATATATATATATATATATATATATATATATATATATATATATATATATATATATATATATATATATATATATATATATATATATATATATATATATATATATATATATATATATATATATATATGAAATTATTATTATCTTTGGGGTTATCCCGCGTCAAAATCAGATCCTTGGAAGGATCTTTCGTCAACCGACGTTTCGCCTGGATCACACCAGGCATCTTCAGGGCCTTGTTGATAGATTCTCGCTTCGTGTGTCAGTGCAAGCACGTCCGTTCGAGCCGAGAACCTAGCACCAAGTGAAGATTGGAAAGTTAAAGTTTAAACTGTTGGGGTAGATGGGTTTTCCCCGCTTTTGTTCGCCTTAATGGCTTTTGACTGGCTTCTGGTGATTCGCCTCACGCTTAATGATGTATCTATTGTATTAATTTTATTTGTTTGGCGTTTAACATTTAATGGGTTTACTGTAATGGGATTTTTATTGCTGTCAATTTCTGAGGTATTTAATGAATGTTTTATAATATTATTTTTATTTTTATTGTCGATTCTATTTTTATGTAAGATATTTTTCCAGGCCAGCGGGAGACGCACACCATCGTCTCGATTATTCACGACATTCTTCCTTTTGTAAATTTCGATTGCCTCTCTATAAATTCTTACTGTTTCTGTGTTAATACTTGCAACTACGCGTGCATTATCGAAATCGATTTGATGTCCTTCGTTCAGAGTATGTTGGACTAATGAAGACGTTAATTTTCTATTGTTTGAATCCACTCTATGCTCCGCGACCCTGGCTGATATTTTTCTGTTACTTTTTCCCACGTATGTCTTGTCGCATGATTTACATGGTATTTCGTATATGCCATGAGACTCTAGAGGGATTTTGTCTTTTACATTTCGCAGAAGGGTTGATATTTTATTTTCTGTTCTAAAGACTGTTCTAATATTATGTTGATTTAGAAGGCGACTGATTTTATCTGTGGTTCCTTTTATGTATGGTAAAAAAGCTGTAGCTAACGGTTTTTCAGAAATAGTTTTATCAATTTTTATGACGTTTTTATTAGTTTGACGTTTGACTGCTTTATTTATAACAAAATTGGAGAAGCCATTACATTGCAGGGTTTTTTTGAGGTTATTTAATTCATTTTGTTGGTGGTCGGAGTCGGTTATTTTTATAGCTCTGGAAACTAATGTATTAGTTAGGCGAAACGTCGGTTGACGAAAGATCCTTCCAAGGATCTGATTTTGACGCGGGATAACCCCAAAGATAATAATAATTTCATATTTTCAAATACCCGTGAAAACCTTTCTAGTAACATATATATATATATATATATATATATATATATATATATATATATATATATATATATATATATATATATATATATATATATATATATATATATATATATATATATATATATATATATATATATATATATATATATATATATATATATATATATATATATATATATATATATATATATATATATATATATATATATATATATATATATATATATATATATATATATATATATATATATATATATATATATATATGTACATTCTCGAAAATTCCCTTTACTTAGTATATGCTTGGGGTATAGGCGAACTGAATCGCTCAAGGAAGGATTCGATCCATCAAATCTATCTTCTTTTTCGCCCTCGTCTAAGCTTTGTTTCATTAAATTTTACTTGTGATCGGCTCTCCTGATTCTATTGCGTCAAACTCGCCTGTCCTGTTCTAGATCAGGATTTAGATTTTTCTCTGGCAGTTGTTTATTGATGCTCAACAGTCGTGTGCCCTGTGGCCGACTTGGTCTTCTGGCTGATGAATCTCTATGTCAAAAGCTATCTTAATCATGTTGTCCGTCGGTCGTAGCCACACGATCTGACCCTGTATTCGATTATGCCCTGTCAAATGAATGCATATTCCGTTTAGCGTCCAATTAGCGAGAATCGATCTTTCTGGAATTTGGAATTATGGGGGTATTTTAAATGAACGCACAAGCGACGCACTTCAGTGGTATCCTCTCTTCTTTCTTGTGAATTTGTATTGTATGTCTGAATCTGCATATACGGGATTCAAAACCCGAGTGAACTTTAATAATAATACAAACTCATATATGTTACAAAGGTGACTCGACACACACATACATATTTGTTGCAGGGTCACTTTAAAACTGCCGCCGACGTGGACGTACTTCACTGATCTATGATACTCAACTAATCTACAATTTTGTTTGAAATACCTTGGAATAATTTGTTTTTATTTCGTTTCTTTTCAGCCTGATTGTCTTCTCTGCTTCCCATCGAAGCTTCACCTTCATATCAGTGTAATGTCCTTGGTCAGCAGCTATGCGTGTCGGCCACGATGTTGGGCTGCCACGTCCCTGGTGCCAGACCCTGATAGTCCCTCTCTTACTGCTATCGACCATCTGCACTACTACAACTGACGCCGCTCCAGTCATTGAAGACGAACTCATTGACAACATCACCAGACTCGATAAGGGAGACGTATTTTTTGTCACTGGTAATGTAGCTGTTTAATCACTTGTCATATTCAATTTTGCTACACGCAGAATTGTCTTTCTATTGAATTTTACTTACCTATATTTTTATCTGGAATTTAAAATTTTATCTCTGGTTGTATTGGTTATTTGAATTGTAATTTTAATAAATCTATTTTGACATTCACAAAAAATATACATACAAAAGAATTTTAGTAAACTTAAAACACGAATAAAAGCCATTAAAATGAACCTCATATAAAAAAAAATCTTATACTTAGATTATTGATCGGTGCTTATACTTTATTCCTTACTCTGTATCTGTACATATACTGTATTCCTTACTCTGTGTCTGTGCTTATACTGTATCCCTTAATCTGTGTCTGTGATTATACTGTATTCTTTACTCTGTGTCTTATACACTTTTCTAATAGGTAGGTAATTGTCTAACTTAAAACCAACATGAATTTTAGAGAGCATAATTTACATTAATTATCACCAGAACGGGTGTTGAAAGAGAGAGTCGAAAGTATGGGTTGGAAATTAATAAAAGCTAAACCAAAATCATGATTATTGACAGAGTAAATACCCTACAGCTATCGGGAAGATTGCAAGCTGTGGAAACTATTAAGGACTTTATATACATACCTAGGTTCTCAAATCAAGGCTGAGGATGGAGGTGAGAAGGAAAAAAGACGAATTTCTGGAAACATCGAGGTTTTCGCGCTAGGTTGGGAATTGGATTTAAATATTAATTTATTAATTTACAGAAGGGTGCTCCGGTCTAGAAAGGCACTAGGTAGTAACCTGTCGCCTGTTCCCCAAATCCAACGCGAAATGATGTCGCGTGTGTATTCGATCCTGCCGTGCGTAGCTCGGTAATTAGTTGCAAGCTAATTAAAGAGCGTTACACAGCAGAATGAGGTACCCACGCCACACCATAAAACATTTGTATATTTATCAGAAGAATATGAATTAATTAATATTACAGACAGGTATTAAAATAGTTTGAATTTGACTTACGTATTTATTTGATAGTTTGACTCTAATTATAATTCAAGATTGGTATATACTTCAATAATGGACTATTAAATAATTTAAATAATATAGATCGCTGAATGCGCGGAATCGAAATGTGAGTCGAGCAGAGTGACTGCCTACCGCTGGCCTTGGTTAAACTGAACGATCGGGACGTGATGTGCATGGCCTTAAATAGCCGGCTGACGTCCCCCTACTCCTTGAAGTGGTTTTAGGTCATGAAAAAAATAAATACACATTATTACATATATATTTTTACAATTAACATATGGAAATATTTTTCAATTTTTTTGGTAAGTATTTTATTTAGCACATATTTATTCGATACCAGTTTTCGATATTTTAGTTTTGAATACGACATTATAACTAATTATAATACTTATAATTACGTTATAAATGTGTTTTTTTTTACTAGGGTTTATAACAATTAGGGATAACATACTATTACTGCGTATGTTTAATACTTACAAACTATTTATGTGAATTATTTATCTATTTCGACGATTTTTTTAGTTTTTACAATGTGCGCTGTGTACGGGCCTGCGCACGGTTATGAATTTAAATTATTACATATTTAAAGTTACCCGTAGGGTTCAGTCTAACCAGGTCCGATAACCGAAATAATTATTATTCAATAAAATTTTAATCTCTGTCGTATGAGTTTAGAATGTGCAAAGTGACTTGATAATTGTTATTGAACGAATGTTATAATTTGTTCCTGATAACAGATTATCGTTTGCTACACAAAAAAAAAATTCTATCACAAATTTGATGTCATGTGCTCAATATAAATTTAAATCGACAAAATTGCAACAGAGATGGGGCTTTACCAGTTTTACACACTATTTTACAAATATTATCTTTACACAAAAAAAAATATACCTGTTCTGCACGCTCGGTGGTCACCAGTTTTCGCGCTAGGTTGGGAATTGGATTTAAATATTAATTTATTAATTTACAGAAGGGTGCTCCGGTCTAGAAAGGCACTAGGTAGTAACCTGTCGCCTGTTCCCCAAATCCAACGCGAAATGATGTCGCGTGTGTATTCGATCCTGCCGTGCGTAGCTCGGTAATTAGTTGCAAGCTAATTAAAGAGCGTTACACAGCAGAATGAGGTACCCACGCCACACCATAAAACATTTGTATATTTATCAGAAGAATATGAATTAATTAATATTACAGACAGGTATTAAAATAGTTTGAATTTGACTTACGTATTTATTTGATAGTTTGACTCTAATTATAATTCAAGATTGGTATATACTTCAATAATGGACTATTAAATAATTTAAATAATATAGATCGCTGAATGCGCGGAATCGAAATGTGAGTCGAGCAGAGTGACTGCCTACCGCTGGCCTTGGTTAAACTGAACGATCGGGACGTGATGTGCATGGCCTTAAATAGCCGGCTGACGTCCCCCTACTCCTTGAAGTGGGTGGTCAACTCGGCTGGTTGCACCCGCTACAAGGTATTTCCAACTCCACTAAGAGCTAAATTATTAGGATTTTCATCTTCCTAATATCCCTATATGCAGCCGAATACTGGACAGTGAAGTCACGTGATTGTGCTAGAATTGACGCATTTGAAATGTGGTGTTGGCGTCACATGCTGAGGATTCCGAGGACTGTAATTCATTCATTTTATTTTTTCATTTTATATTCTACTCTTGCAGGAGGAGAATGCGGCGTGACAAGGTGCGAAGAAGCCAGTGGCGGTACAGCTTTCAGCGAAAGGCCCCCAGGGACGGCTGGCCCTCCGTGTGCCTGTCGTTGCCCTAGGGCTAATCCCCTCTTCAGGGAAGACAAAGTTTTGTGCTCCGACCATGTATCTGGTAAATAAATAATATTATTAACTTAAGAAATATATTTGCCACATAGCTCCTGAATATTTCTTCCTTCCTTTCCTCATTCCTTTTGTCAGTATTTTTTTCTTCTTTACACTAAATAATATTTTACAAAAAGGATCTGCACATGGTTTTCATAGACCTAGAGAAAGCTTTTGACAGAGTCCCTAGAAAGATAATTTAGCAGGCCCTAAGATTCCAGGAACTTTCTGAGCATTACATCACACTGTTAATTGACATGTACACGGAGGTCGGGACAAAAATTGACCAGCAGGCATAAGCGAACCATTTGACATAAGAGTCGGGGTTCACCAAGGTTCATCCTTGAGCCCATTGTTGTTCAACCTAGTGATGGACCACCTTACAGCAGGCATCCAGAGATGAGCATCCTGGAACATATTATATGTTGACAACGTGGTTCTCATGAGCGAATAAATGGGAGACCTCCAGAACAACTTGGAGGACTGGCAGGAGAAGTGCTTGAATCGAATGCGGATATCTGGAGGCAACACTCACACTCAAACTAAGGCCCGAATGCAGCGTTCTAGGTACCTAAATACTAACTCCTAACCTCACTGGAGTATTTAGTATTCTTAAGTTAGCAATTGCGTTGCAGAGACATCCCTAACTAAATACTAAATACTACGCCAAACTTAAGGTCGATGGCGTAGAATTTCACATTATTGTGTATGAAGAAAAGAGATAGATAGCTTTCTGTGGGCTTAGAAAGCTATCTATCTCTTTTCTGACGTTTGACGTTTAAAATGTTTTTTTGCTATAACAACACAAACATATGTACCAACTTCACACTTCACACTGTCAGCTCGATGTCACGATTTTTTTGAAATTCCACCGAATTTTCGGCATCTCGTATGGATCGCTGAATACTCTGTTTGGTATTAGATTTGACAAAATTACCAAATACATACATATTCAACGAAGCCGATAAAATCATCATCCACCGAAAAAATCTCGTATTTTAGTATTAAACCACTCGTAAGGTTCCTCGCTATCAACCTTACTTTTTGACAATTCGCAAATATTATTTTACGTCGATGCGCATGCGCTAAGTATATAGATATGTCTCAGCAATGCAATTCTCATAGAAAAACGTCGTAGCATCCTCCAGATAGGAAGCCACGTGATCTCCCAACTTAAGTGAGCGACTGTGCAATGAAAACATGGTTAGTATTTAGAATTTAGTATTTAGGTAGGACATTCGGACCTAAAGCACCAATCATAGTAAGCTACTTTGCTGACTCTGTTGTTACTCTGTGATCCAGAAGACCCGAGTGTGAGATGCCTCCCAGATAGTTCTGTTTGACTAAACTCTAAAAAAGTTTTGCATGCATCTATATAATTTATTAATATCTGATCAGACAATACCAAGTTGAATAAGCCATTAATATTTTTATACATATACTTTATTATTGATGTTAATATTAATATTCTAGTAATTCATTCATTATTCTAGAACAAGTGGTGAATACTTGTATCTAGGAAGTATGTTTCACCGTGATGGAAGACTGGAAAAGGATATAGAAAGAAGGGTAACGGCAGCAAATAGGGTGAACTTTGCATTAAGAACAATAATGGCCGACCCGATTATCTCCAGGCCAGCAAAGCTAGCTGTGCACAAGGCAATAGTCGTACCAATATTAATGTATGCAAGTGAGACATGGACATGGCAGAAGACGCATGAAAGTAAAATTAACGCTGTGGAAATGAGGTCCCTAAAACGAATGTGTGGTAGAACGATCTATGATAGGATAAGGAATGTGGACATCAGACGAGAATGCAAGATTGAAAGAGATATTGTGAGTAGAATGAAAGTAAATAAACTACGATGGTTCGGACATGTGGAGAGAATGAACGATGAGCGCCTGACAAAGAAAGTATACAAGGCTGAAAAGAGTGGAATGAGAGGTCGTGGCCGCCCGAGAAAGAGTTGGCATGATCATATAAATGAGATTTTGAAAGATGGTAATATACGAAGTCAGAATAATAGGAGAGCATGTATGACGCGATGCATGGATGTAAATGAGGCAAAACATGTATGTCAAGATAGAGGTGTCTGGCGTTCGGTCCTCTCTGCCTACCCCAAGTAGGGATACGGCGTGATGGTATGTATGTAATATTAATATTAATTAACGATAACTAGACAGATTAACGTTAAAACTATTATAATATTCAAAAATAAAATATATTAAGTAACTTTCTAGTTTTTATGAAAAATCATAACTAACATTATCGCCTCTGAAACAGGGTTTTTTTATGTTGGTTGATCGCATTTGTTTTGCGCTCATAGGAGTATGTAGCGCCGCATGTGTTGCGCTACACCGCGCGCAATGCAAGATCGTCAAGTCGCCCACCAAGCTACGCCAAACTCGGTATATAAGGAGCTGATCCGCCTCAGAATTCATTCGCTTCAACCAGATCACCAGCTCTACTTCTACGCTGCCCAACCGACCGTTCATCGTTCAAAATCCGCGAAATATCTAATATTATAATTTGTATTTAACAGTTTAAATATTGTATTAAAATAAGACTTTGAAGAGTTTCATTTCTGACATAATCATTTAATTTCCTATTGATTTTATTGTATACGGTATCGTGTGGGTGTTGATCCTTCCTGCTTTATAATCTGTTATCGGGTCACTCCGATAGAAGATTATCTCGTGTGTATCCAAAACGATATCGTTTGGTTATTGAACTGAGAGGCTGGCACACAGGTTTTAACCTAACGCCATCTAAACTGGCATTACCACTCTCAGCCTGTCGTGGTAACTGCCGACAGGCTCACACCAGGACAACTGACGTTCTAACTAGTTGCCCCAGGACAACCTTGGTTGTCCTAAAGCAACCGCCTACTGGTGGACCACCCAATCTACCAAAAGTACTTGCATACCGTCACTGCATACTGCATATCTCACAATGTGAAGTAACCATTACCTTATAAAAGGTAGCACAACACGTGCGTGTATACTCACACACTGGTATCGTCATGCCAACACGGGCGGAGAACCTCGTTGTTGAACTATGTACGATGTTATTTTGTCTTTTGTGTTTTGCTTATTGGAGTCAAATTGGCAAATTTTTATTAATTCTTGCAAAAGATTTAAGAATTTTTTTATTTTTTTTTAAAATAGTGTATTAAAAAGCTGTAAATTGTATGCCTTGACAAATTTAATATCATATTTGTATACATCCTTTGTGTTGTTATACTTTTTAAATATTTGTTTTTTATTTATTTCGTTTTTAAAATTAAATTGTTTTATGCTATGGGTCGTATTACGGTAATTATTTGAGAAAAATATAAGTAATTTGAGAAAAATATAAGTAGAGCTAGGAGAAGATTTTGGAGGGACCATATCAACAGGATGGACGCATCTCGAATCCCATCCATAGCGGCAAATGAAATCCCACCAGGGCATCCCCTCCCCAGAAGACCACCGAAGAGGTGGAAGGATAGCTGCACCTCAGCTTCACAGGAATAGCTTTCTCGAAAAAACAGATCTACGATCTAATAATAAGAAGAAGAAGATAAGTAATCGTTGAGGTTCCGTAAGCAGTAATCGTACAGTACAGGACCTTACATTTTTTATCTATGTTTCTTAAATTACTCCCGTAATACGACCTTATTTTTTCCCTCTATTTTCCAACTGTCGATTTGTTCAGGAGATCTTTGTTCTCTTAACATATCGACAATGTATCAAGCCAGAATACGCGAGAATTGTATGGAGAGGTCTTCTTTTTTCACGGCTTTTCCAACTTTGAAGTCAAAAAACACCAACTTAGAGGCTTCGCAGCATATATGTTCCATACACGGATTTACTCAGAATTCGGAGTAGAACATTTCGTGTGTCTGTGTGTGTGTGTGTGTGTGTGTGTGTGTGTGTCTGTGTGTGTGTCTGTGTGTGTGTCCGTTCCCCCCTTATAACTTTTGATCCGCTCAATTTACAGAGCCTAAAATTTCAGAATATATAAACAGTTACACGCCTACAAAACTTTTATACTCGGAATTTTGAATTTTTGTTTCAGTCAGGGGTTATCAACTTTTTAATTTTAATTTCAGAAACCATAAATGCTAGAACGCTGAAAATTGGTACAAACATAGAAAAATACAAAATCTCAAATTTATTTTTTCAAAAAAATTCCAGGGTTTCTCAAACATTTTTTATTTAGAAAAATATTTGTTTTATGATAAATTTATGAGTTTAACTGCCTATATTTCCAAAACTTATACACTTATCGAAAAAAGCCGAAACATCCCAACTAGACAATTTAATTTTCTATAAAAAATATTAACATTGTAGTAGAAGATCTCAATTTTTTTTTAACATTTTTTTTAAAAATTGAATTTAGTGACGACATCGCTTCATACATTTTGTATGGCAGTCGCCTATACACAATATGTAAGAAGACTTAATAGTTTGATACTTCATCTCCAAACATACATACCATCATGCTATTTTCATATTCTGGGTAGGAAAAAAGGAACTTCCTCCATACTATCCTATCTTGACATACATACCTACATAATATATGTTGTATAGAAAACAAAATATCTGAAAATATTCAATAATTTGTATTTATGGGTTTATAGTTTGGTACATATTCTTCAACTATACATACTATCGCTATCGACAGTTGGATCTCATGTGTTACATGCAGCTAGTTTTATTCAAATATTTTGTATTTTGTAGTGCACATTACACGCTGTTTTTTAATACTTTTCTGATGTGCTGATGAGCGTAGAAACAACATCAATAAATAAATAAACATATAGGATAGTATAGTATTCGAATCTGCACCACAAATATGGAAAAAAAGTATGATAGTTCGTTTGCAGTATTTTTATAATATGTGTATCAAAAATATTCATAAAAATATATCCAAAACAACCGTTAACGGAAATTCAAAATTAATTTCCCTTTTGTAATAGGAATTTAATTATTATTTTATAAATGGAAATTATTTCCTGTTTTGATAAGATGAGGCGTTGTGAATAAATAATGGAATGGTCTATTGTGAACATTTATTTGAATGGATACCTACATTTTATCTTAGGTCAGTTTTGCTAATGAATGACTTGCTTCAGATAGTTAAAAAATGCCACAATTAATTGATACTTGAGATAAATAATAGGTACAAATTCAATTGAAATCTCAATGAAGATAATCTTTTAATGCGTCGAACTGCTTAAAACACATAAAACCATTAATGATCATTGTAAGTATAAAGAATGCTACAGTGAAAAAATCATTATTGATTTTTATTTTCGACCACTTTCTTCAACCATAAATATCATAAGGAGACCGCCCCACACCAAGCTATGTAATTATTCTAAGACATATCATTGACAAATTTAGAGAAGTCAAAAATGAAATTTATTAATTAATTAATTAATTAATTAATTAATTAAATAATTAATTAATTAATTAATTAATTAATTAATTAATTAATTAATTAATTTATTTATTTATTTATTTATTTATTTATTTATTTATTTATTTATTTATTTATTTATTTATTTATTTATTTGTTTATTTATTTATTTATTTATTTATTTATTTATTTAATTATTTATTTATTTCTTTATTTATTTATTTTTTACATATCATTATATATCCACCTCACTAGGCTTTGCCTGTACCAAAGTGGATGAGTTAAACTCATAAACTCATTCACAATGAGTTTACAAGGTTTATTCATCAGAAAGCAAAAATATCAGTATATAATCAGACTTGATAAAAAATCCGAGATGGACTACATTTACATGCAAGTTGTTTCTTTCTATTGAGAGGAACTTGGTTTGATTTGGAAAGGTGGTGGGAAGGAAAGACTGGGAGAAAATAAGAAGAAAGAGTGCAAAGGAGTTTCAGTCATCTGTCGAGTGTGTGAAATGGTATTCCATACAACATATACGTAGAATTTTGCTCTCAGGCCAACGATTCGCTCTCATCGCTTTATCCAAAGCATATGGAACGAGTCCCACTGAAGCACTGCCAATTTTGACAGGCATGACTCCCCTTGATCTGGAACTTCAGCGTAGAGGGGCTGTTTTCAACCTTACGCGGGGCTGTTCTTCTATGATCGGAAATATTCCTCTCTTCCCTCCAGAGGGTCGAGTGTCACGCGGCTTTGTTGAAAGGACTGTAAATGAAAATTTGCAGAACATCTGGCAGACTCGCTGGACGGCCTGCTCAGTGGGAAGAATTACCTACTTATTTTTTCCCGACGTGAGGTATCGTCTTAAATCTCCCTGGGTTGTTCCAGACTTTTGGACTTCCCAATTTTTCACAGGACACGGAAACTTTAAAAGTTATCTTCACCGATTTAACATTGCCTCATCTGCTTCATGTCATTTCTGTCAATACCCGGACCAAACTTCGGAACATATCCTTTGGGAATGTTGCCACCCAATGGTGTCCTCATATAGATCGGAGCTCCTCGTTGCTGTCCGTGGGCCTCTTCAAGGTCCCATTGGTCATGCGGATTTTGTGATCTCGAAGAAAAATTATAAAGCTTTTAAGGTTTTCTGTCATAGATATGGTGCCTTACTTTTAGAAGATTCCCGTTAAATTAATTATTTCCAGAGATCTTGGTCACTTCTCTGATGGTCTGCATGTAGGGGGATCTGAGGTCATAGACAGTCCACGGGTGTGAATTTTCTGTTCGCACTCGTTGATTGTTTCTTTTTGCACTATGGTGCCGAGATTGCTAATCTAGAGGGCTCCATGAGCTACTTTTCGTGCTATGCATCTTTTTTTTGTCGTTCACTTAGCGTTCTGTGAAGGGGCCGATTACAGTCCCCATAGGCAGAGCGGGTGGTGGTGGGAGTAGCGACTTGTTTGATCGCTTGTACAGTTGAATTAAAAATGTCAATCTGGCGGGCAAGTCTGGTCCAACCGGCGAAATCAAAACCCATATCATTGGATATAATTATTATTTGGAGTTCTATAATATCTTTGGCAATTATATTCATATGGCAATTATATCCATATTATGGGTAATCACGAGGGTTTTGATTTCGCCGGTTGGACCAGACTTGGCCCCCATATTAAATTTTGAGTTGAAGGAGTTTGTTGGTCTATGAATGCATTCCAATTATGAAATTACACGTGAAATTTTACATATTTTGTGCTTGGTACAACTAACATAATAATATGACCATTCATCATATAGTGTATAATTTCATATTACATATATTTTTATGTATTTCCAGAATGTCCACTGTCACAGTTTGGAAGAGTCGATGGCGTCAGTAGAGCTCCATTGGTGTTTCTGCCGCTCAGTGGTCAAATTATTCATCCATCCAATGAACTCTATTTTCCAGGTATGTAATGTTTTTTTCTTTTTCACAATCCAACTTTGAATACTCATAGCTACCAATTTTCAGTTTCATTAAAAATTAATGACAGCTTCTCAAAGGTACAAATAAATACAGATTTATTTTACAAAATTAATTTAGATATGAGTACAAAATATCCTACTAACTATTGCAACTGTCGATTAGTTCAAGAGAACTTTGTTCTCTTAACATATCGACAAAGTATCAAGCCAGGATACTCGAGATTGTATGCAGGGTCTATATTTTTCACGGTTTTTCCAAATTTGAAGTAAAAAAACACCAACTTAGAAGCTTCTCAGCATATATATTCTATAAACGGATTTACTCAGAATTCGGAGTAGAACATTTCGAGTGTCTGTGTGTGTCCCCCCTTATAACTTTTGATTCGCTCTATTTACAGATCTTAAAATTTCAGAATATATAGATAATTATAAGCCTATAAAAAATTTATACTCAGAATTTTGAATTATTGTAACAATTATGGGTCATCAACTTTTGAATTTTTACTTTATTTTTCCATATATCTCAAAAACTATAATAGCTAGTATTCTGAAAATTGGTATAAATATAGACAAATATAAAAACTCAAATTCATTTTTCAAAAAAATTCCGTAGGTTCTCAAACATTTTTTATCAAGAAAAACATTTTTATATGATAAATTTATGTGTTTAATTGCCTATATTTCCAAAGTTATGAAAAATAAAAACTGAAACACCCCAACGAAAAAAGCCGAAACAACCCAACTAGAAAATTTAACTTTGTAAATTTTCTAGTTGGGTTGTAACATTCTAGTAGTACATCTCAATTTTTTTTTAACAATTTTTATAAAAATTGAATTTAGTGACGACATCGCTTCATACAATTTGTATGGAAGTCACCTATACACAATGTATAAGAAGACACAATAATTTGATACTTAATCTCCAAACATAGATATATATACCATCATGCTGTTTTCATATTCTGTGTAGGAAAAGAGGACTGACCTACATGTGTTGTATAGAAAATAAAATATCCTAAAATATTCAATAATTTGGATTTATGAGTTTATATTTTGGTACTTATTCTTCAACTATACATACAATCGCTATCGACAGTTGGATCTCATGTGTTACATGCAACTAGATTCTTTTAAATGAAAAAGAGATGGTCTTAGTTTGTCGGAAAAACTGTGATACATAAATGCATTTGTTGTGTTTGAGATGGATACCGACGAAGCCTTTATATGTTGGTTTGTCCAACATACATTTTGATAGATTGCCAATAGTGTTTAACACAGCTGCAAAGGCTGAGCTAAAGTGCTCATTGAAAGCGTAACATAACACATCCTAATTATACTACATTGGTTTATGTAACGACAGTTTACTCGTTATAATTACTTTTATCTAAGTATTACTTCTTTAGTATGTAAATTACTACTTCTTCGGTATGCATATTTTATCTTTAATATATTTGATGAGCAATCTATTTTATTACTTAATTCCACAGGCTAAACGTTGTCTTAAATAAATCAATATTCATTCAGGAATATATTCATCTTAGAGGGAAATCGTCCGGATCGCGTATTTACCTATCCGTGTTGATTAGGAGGCAAGTACTGTCTCGAATTAGGCACTAGTTTGTTGCACTTAAAAACTCGTGTTGAATTCAAGGCGCGTGTCCTCCAAATGCACACGGTTTAGAAACGCAAACTATTCCTGCTAATACGTGTTCAATTCAAGGCACACGTCTTTCAATCGGCAGAGTAAGGCAATGTAGGCAGGTCAAATGCAAACTTTGTTAACTATTGTACGAGAATGAACGTCCTTAAAGATTACAATCCTGTGCGCCCAAGTTAGTGTATTCGAATCGAGCGTTACATTAAATACTATGGTTTATTTGATCCTTCCTCGTTCAATGCAGGCTACTTATTCCTTATTATTATGACATGCTTGATATTTTTTTTATAAATATCGTAACCAATTTCATGGTTTTTTAAAATAAAAATTGACTAAGAGGTACGAATAAAATTAATTCCTCAAAAATTCCGGGCCACGATGTTCGCCATCTTCCATGGTTTCGTCTATCAGAGATCTAGCTCTGTATTGTGTTATGATAATATATTTTTTTTCTGTATATCTCATCATATTATGCTAAAAAGCTTTGGTTATATCTACATATGTTCATTTCTCATCCAAACCAACATATTAATGTATTTTCACTATATCATTGAACAAGTTATTTGTAAACGTTTCTAGTTTTTGGTACACACAAAACTGTTTCTTATTACAACTTACAACTGTTCGAGTGACCCGGAGTTGAATATGTTTGCTTCGAGTTTATGTATATTTAAAAAAAATGTGAATTTGTCGAATATTTAATCTGTGCTCTGTTTTGTTGTGCGCATCTTTACCATAGTTGTGCCCCTACAATTTAATTTAATTCAATATAATTTAACTAAGTATTATTCATACGTTGAGACACGTGGGGTATAAATCATAATATGAGTTTCCAGTGGTCGATGCTTCCCCCCCACTCCCTTCTCTACCTCTTTCCGTTCCAATCCTGTTTTAAAAATTGTTAAAATATTTTCGAAATTCAATATTATAAAATTACTTAAAAAATAAGTAAAAACACAATTTTTTAACTTTATTCCACTAAGTGTTGACCACTGACGCGTTTCGCTCAAAGAGCATCTACTGAATGGTGTTCCATTATAATATTGATAATGGAATTCCATCACGTATTAGCAGTCAAAAAATTAGAAATAATTTTCAAAATTGTTAAAATCTTGTACTACATTTATTTTAGAATAATATGATTGGCAATATAAAAATAATCATTGTATTTTCGTATAAATTTTTCTTGTTTGCTGTCGTTTTCTATAAAAAATAAATATATAAATTTAAAAAAAACTTTCCACTCGTTGCTATAATGTCCTCTCCGCATTCAGATCCTACTAGCTGATAACTGGACAATGTCGTCAGACTATCTTTAATCTAACAACACTCATCTTATGGTCTTAATTGGATTATTTCGGATGCCCAGTATGTAACTTTATTTTGACGTCTTATTTTTTGATTCTCGATTAATCTCTAAGATACACGCTGAACATATGTTTTTTTTAAACTTAACTACAAAATACGTTTTTGAATAACAGCGAATTGTAAACCTCGTTCAACGTCGATAAAGTGGTAGCATAACGAAACGATATTGTAATTTGTCATTTTCTGTTTCACAAGATATTGCAGGAAAAAAAAACTAAACACATTGACAATCTCGTGTAAGAAGACGAATAATTAGTAACGCAATGAAATTTCTCCTGTCAATTTATTTGATTCATTATTGTTAGTGTACACATGTGTATGATCACCGGATGAACGCGAGATCTTGTTAAGTAAAAGTGTTCTAAGCAACAACAAGATAAACATCTTACAAACACGTCCAGTAGTTTGTTTCCAGTCTCATGTTGAATCATATAAGGTGTTGCGTAATATCTTTTGAGACACGTACATGTATCTATGAATTGATGACTGTTATAGTACAAATCATAATATTAAAAATATAATTTATAAAGCGCTGTTTAGTGATACAAGCGCTATAGCTTATTTTTTGGCTTAGATGCTCTGAGCTCTACTTATTTCAAGGGGCTATTTATTCAGCCGCTTTATTGAATCTGTCTAATTCTTTTAAAGATTTGGCACACTGTGATCCAGATGATCTCAATGCAAGCTGGCTTCCTGATGGAACGTTCTTTTGGCACAGAATGTAGTTTGGAGCCTAGTCGTTCAGAGCCTTAAACACCATCAGGCATACCTTATAGGCTATTAGATCTGGACATTTCAACCAGTGTATTTCGTTAAAAAGAGGTTTTATGTGACATATTTTGTTAGTTTTATATATCTGACCATAAATGATAAATGTATGTATGTAAACAAAGTATCAATCCATAAAGGCGAGTGTAAGTCTGAAGAGAAGTCTATAAAAAGTGCTATTATTAGCAATAGCCAGCAACTATCCAGAAGAAGCGCTAATTTTATTTACAAACGTCCTTGTATTAACGAAATCAATTAAAGTCATTCAATTCCAATATTTTTGATAATGTGACTTTGGTGCGGCATTATCTCTTTTGTTTTTAATGTTATTTCATCAACTACATCGAATTATATAGTTTCCAATAATTTTCATTCAGTAGTTCTCGAAGCATGTATGTTTTAACAAAAAAATATTTTTTTAGTTACATAAGCTACTCTTTCTTTTCCTTGTTACAATCAAGTTATCGCTACTTAATAGAAGATTTATTAGACGATATGAAATAATTGATACAGCTTCACATACATACATAGTCGTGTATGCGGATGAAATTAACGATAATTATCAACAAGAAGAAATTAATGTACAATATTACGATATTTTAAATAATTATATGAAAACTCTCTCTTTCATCTCTCGAATATTTGTAGGTACGTGTTTTTATCTTGAAACATCTGCGTTGATTTCAAACCAATTATCGCACTGAATTAATCAAAAATATTTTACGAGTGTGCTGCAAAAATATACTATAAAAGAAACGTGTAGATGAGACCATCGATATACTCTCTGCATTAAAATACATTTTGATTAAATTTTTTTATATTGCTTCTCGAGAAGCTAACAATATGAAAAATATTAATTTAACACGTACCCAATAACAAGTTGCCAAATTCTGGAGATTAATGATATTAATTGTCTGTCCGGGATCGGACCCGGGACCTTAGGATCGGCATTCAGATATCCAACTACCTGAGCCACTGAGACTGAACCATTTTCTAATTTATGTTTTTTGAAATATGTATTGGATTTTTGATTAAAGCGAATGAATTACTATATTATACGAATAAAAATTAAAGATTCATTTTGCCGTATTGGGATTTAAATATAATTTTAATTGAATATGTTTCTTTATTATTAAACCAGTCATTTAAACAAATCAATTAATATATTATATAAAAATAGAATTTCCAAGGAGCTTAGACACATAATAAATTGACAAAGAAATGATCTAATCTGTAAATTATGCTGTTGTTCAATCATTACTTTTTTGCAATGTTGTATGCTGGGGATCTTGTCTCAAGACTAATTTGGAACCACTAAATATTGCTCAAAAGTTAATTTTCAAAATTGCTTTCAAAAAGAGTTTCCGATATTCGTCAGATTTATTGAATGTAAAGTCATGACTGTAAAACAATTATATATCTTGTAATTTTGTCGACGGATAATTCGTGGTGAAACTCCATTATACTAGATATAAATGAAAACACTTATTTGTTTAAGTTTCACTATTTAATTTAAAACTGACACTGACCGGTATCGATTTGTTGAAGATCATCGCCAGAGTGAACGAAAATGATAAATAATATTTGAATATTGTAATATATGATAATTTTTTTTGTATGAAATTGACTTCTTTGCACCATGTGAATTAACGAGTTTATTGCTATATACCAGTTTACAAACATTGATTTATATGTACTACGTAGTACATATAATTCAATGTTTAATAACAATTAGAATAGCTTTTAAAACTAAGACTATTGAATTTTTAGGCGTCCAGATTTTGGTCTTGTCTGACCGTCGTCGATTGGAATATTCCCCATGAGATATGTGATGTTTACTGAAATTTCCTTCTCACATGCATTGAAATATTTCATTAGAGATTTTCAATACATCATGTTTACTGAAGTCTTATGATGTGACCTCCGTTGGAATATTTCCATAGAGATTTTTAATATATGGTCAGTTCATTGTATGAATTATATTGTTCAGTTCATTGTAAATTTTAAACATTATACTAACCGAAGTTTCTTTCATATATATAATTTCATACAAATATTAATTATTATACAAGCTTTGTTTTTTAAACTAATTTTTATAAAAATGTTTGTAAATTTTTGGTTGGCATTTGAGTTTTTCAATACAAACTAAGCTATTTTCTAAATTTGGTTGTATTTATGTCTTTTTTTTACATTAGCTTATAACTATTCCGCATTGGTATTTTTTCAGATTCAGAAAACACAATTTGTGCTGTGTCAAACGCACAGTTCCTGACAAAAGGTGGATGGAGTAATTTGAGAGAAGAAGTGGACAACGATGTACCGTTCAGCCTCTTTAGAGATGAAGGAAAGACTTTTTTAAGGGTTAGTAAACCTTTTGCATCATGATATATAAATCATTTATCTTGATGGCTTCGCGAGCTACTCTTCAAACATTGCATTGTTTTGACGCTCACCTAGTATGAGGTTTTTGATAGAAGAGTATTATGATTCACGGCTATCCTCTCGTCTGCGAGTGATCTGATAAACAAAGATTAATGTTAACTGATAATTGAAAAACGTTGATTTTTTAAAATTGTGCGATAAAATTTGATTGTTTCTTTGAAATATTATTTTAAGAACTATAAAATTGTGCAATACTTTTGGTTGTTCCATTGAAATACTATTTTACAGAACTATAAAATTGCGCAATAATTTTGGTTGTTTCTTTGAAATATACTTTTGTAGCAGCGCCTTGTCGGCTGCAATATATATAGCCTGATATCATGATTCTCGAATACTTCCGAAGATTAACGAAGACCAACGAATCACAGCGCACCGCTGTTGATACGAGCCAATGTACCTACAGATTATTCATGTATTGATCGTTCAATAAAGTAGAGTCGCGTTATCTATTAGTTCCTACCCACGACATCACATATTAATTAAGTTTTTATTTATATTGTAATTTCATTTCTTTCGAATAAACTAAAGTTGATCAAGTAAGTAGTTCATCGATTGAAACCCTTCATCACTATAAATTATGTATTATCAATTATTTAATGAACAGACATAAGCAATATCATACTTGGAGGTGGATGTTTTAAATAAAATAAAATCCTTTTAAACACGCACCTTTGCATAATAACCCTTCTTCATTATATAAATAAATAATATACCCCCAAACTTTTATAGAAAATTATACTTCAATGAAAAAACCAAATAATTTTGGTTATTTCATTGAAATATAATTTTACAGAACTATAAAATTGTGCAATTCTTTTGGTTGTTTCATCAGAATCACATTATTCCAATTCTTTAAAGGAGCGAACGTAAATGAACCCACGGAAGGAATAAATTGCCTTCTGAAGTTTGTGGAGAGTAATATTTTGAGGCCATGACTTACAACAATTAACAAAAGCGCCTATGAAATGGTCATTTACTATTATTATATCAATTGGCCGTAAAGGCTTCTTTCAATCAATCAAATATTGTTGTATTCACAAGCATATTAAATGTTTCAGTGGACAGGCACCGAAGACTCTCGGTCAAAAATCACAGGACGAGTGGTGGTTGTGAGATTGGCTTGTAGAGCTGGTCAAAGATCCTTGCTGCCTTGTGCTGCTTTCAGGATACAAGGATCCCCAGTAGATCTACACAATGGTAAATAGTTGTATTATTATTATTATTTATTTAATTGTTATCATACCATATTTATACCTAATGACAACAATAAGTATATTACTGCTGCCCACCTAGGAAATTCTGTTTTATTGAAATTATAGTATAGGAAATTCAATTTTTATTGACAATTATATGCAATTATGAACCAAGTGATTGTTCCCGTTCCACACTAAATAGGTACACAATCTGAACTTTCTGCACTCACAATCATTATCTCAACAAACATATGGGCTCACACAAAATAGATTAACCAGGTTCTAATATCTGCCATAGTACCTGTCATAAATACAATCTCTGACGTGATTTTTATTTCAGATGTTTATTCAATCCCGTGGATTTATGTACAACGTGACATAAAGATTTGCTTGACTGGTAGATATCTACCGTTATGGAATGAGTCTGCTACATTTAGAGTTAAAAATCACCAGAAAAAATCCAAATATCCTTCCACTTGATAATTTAATAAAAACCCAATGGCAAAGCGAAGAGAAGAGATTCATCCGTTACCATCAAGTTGCTCTGATGAAGAATCGATCGCTTCATAATCAGTCTTATCACATAACAAATGCTACCCAACAAATGTTATACTCGTATACCCGTATTAGCATCAGTTATTCCAAACAATAGAAGTTATTTCGAAGAATATGTAGAGAAAATTTTTAAAAACTTGGACTTCCTTATTATATGATCACACAAATTAAAAAAAGAAAATATCAATACATGTTCAATTGTACGTAAATATTCTACTGATCATAGAATAGATTACACAACATAAGAACTCAAGTTCCCCGATATTTCTATATAAATTTGCTATGAACTTGTATTCATTTTTAAAACAGATTTTTATTTTTGTATTCTTAGGTATACCGGAGATTCAGTGGTCTTCAAGGGGCGGTGTCTCCGAAGCCAGTGCCTCGCCCGCTGGTATGGGAGTTTCTCTGTTGTTGTGCGCCCTCGCAGCCACCTTGCTGTACGCTGGGACGTTGCTTCTTTACCTGAGGGGACGCAGACGTCGAAGGCATCTTAAGCCACCTTCCAAGGTTGAAGATCCAAGAGATGTTGATATGGTATCCATTATGAAAAGTTTATTTCTGTAACACAATTTTAAACACAATACCGCCGATACCTTAAGTATCTTAACAATGATTTCTTAACTATTTCTGTGCATCTTATGACGCGATTGCGTTGCTGTGGATACTGCAGTCAAGAAACTGTATCCTCTTTCGGAAATGCACAAAGCAGAAACCCTTTCTACTCACTCTCTCTATGACCACGCCCTCCCCCCTGATACAAGACTAAGGTCACGCAAAAGTTTCCTGACATCAACGCAGCCGCTTCCATCTCGTCCTGAGCAGGAAAGGCTCCGTCTATGGCAACAAGAAGCCCCTGATAACTTCCGCCCTAAGGAGAGTCTTCCCCCGGGCCACAACGTAGAGCGGCGTACGTGGAAGACACTAAAAAGACTGAGGATGGGCGTTGGGAGAACACTGGAATACCAGCAACATGTAGAGCAGCAGACCACCGCACATCTGTGCAGCTGCCCCTCAAGTCCAGTCTACTGCACCATGTACGATCTTATGGTGGGCAATGATTGTGCTATCGAGGTTGCTAGGCACTGGCGGAAGATTGTATAAATACGTTGCTGACACGATAGAAGAAGATGACGCGATTGCTCGAAGCTAGTAAAGCTTGCTGCACACAATCCAGTTCCAACAGTTTTGTACTATATGCGATAAAGTGCTGCTAATATAATATCTACTAATATGATACTCATATTCTTTACGGAGTAAGTAGAAAGAATTTTAGCGCTTTAGTCCTCTATTTTTGCGCACATTTCTGGCTTCCTTGACATCCATGCTTCGTCTTATACATGCTCGTCGATTGTTCAAGCTCCTTTTGTTTCCTTTTTTTCAAAATATCATTCATACGGTCATACTATTCCTTTATGGGCGACCCCTGCTATTCACTCTATCTCTTACACCCATGTATATCGTTTTGGTCAACCGTTCATCGTTCATTCTTCAATATGCCCAAACCACCTCAAGGTATTCACTTCATTTTACTTATAATATCCTTCATTATCTTGCACTCTCTCCTTTCATCATTTTTTATTCTATCTTAGATCTGTTGGAAACTGTCATAGTATATTATCTGTATGGCCATAAAACACTATGGCCAAAACAAAACATATTAACACTATGGCCATAGTGTTTTGTATCTAAGGTCATGAAATAGATAGCCAGTGCAAGCAACAGTGCATTCTATGCATTTTTAAGAAGCACTTCCTCTAAGCTCTCTGTCTAGGTGGCCATGTAAGCAGCCGTATAATATAATCAGTCTTTATCAAAGTGAAACTCTTTTATTTATATAAAAATACCACAAGATCTTTTTATTACATATTCTTCTTGGGGATCTCATTTCTACAGCATTTATTCTACTTTTATACATATTTTTCCATGTCAATGGTTCTTTCTGCTTAGCTCCTAAGGGACATGGCGTGATGGTTTGTATGTATAGATCGAATAATCGATAAAAACCCGAGGAATAAAAGCCGAATCGAAAATATTGTAAACCATTTGAGAAATAAAAATAATTTGAGGGATGTATATTTTTCATTTGTATGATGTTTCAACATAAGGCTGTGTTTATAGAACGATTCTTTTGCCGATTGAAGTCACACGATAAAGAATGATTAAGCTCGCCAGTGTACAATATATTTGTTTATATTATGTACAGAAATATGAATATATAAATTATTAAGATTATACTGGGCAAACCTATGTAAGACCACCAGACGAAACATAATATTTTATACTTTCCGGTCCTAGCATTTAGAAATGATAGCAACATTATGTCCAAACAAGCTCAAGGCTTTTATTTTTATTTTATTTTTAATATCCTTTCAAGACATCATATTTAATCTTTTTAAAATTTTTTTTTTTCTTCATACTTTGTGGCACATTTTAAATATTTTCGCAAATTGAAATTTGGTACAAATATATTTTTTGTTTTAACCACTGTGAATACTTGGTGTCTAACCGGTTTTCGGAGCTGACCCCTCCCTCCTCAGGACAGACTTGTACTTGTGAGTACAAGTCTGTCCTGAGGAGGGAGCGGTCAGCTCCGAAAACCGGTTAGACACCAAGTATTCACAGTGGTTAAAACAAAAATATATGTGTACCAAATTTCAATTTGCGAAAATAATTATTTTTTTAATGTGATTTCAGCCCAACACAACTACCAATCCACTTCTTTCCCTTTTGTCGAGGTTCTCTGAGAGTAGATCTACATCATGCCAAGGAGGTACCGATGGAGATGATTCTTCTAGAAGTTCATCAACACAGTCTCTATCAGCCGTAGATTCCCTGGACAGACACACCCAGGAAGATGATCAACATGAAGAAAGTGGAGAATCAGAGGTATAGTCATTTGATATTACATAGTAGCTTAAATATAACTAGTTTACAATAAGATATTGATCTACTATTGACATACATGCACGCCCACTCTCACCCATACATACACACACACTCACACTCTTTCTAGTTATCTCTTTCACACACACATACTTATTGTTACTCTTCTCTCATGCGCGCACTCACACTAATTCACACTTTTTTATTGTCTTATTTTAATATTAGGTACGTAAGAGGTACATGTTATATTTGTATTTTTATTTATTTACTTTTAATAATTGTGTGCACGTACTGTGTGTGCTGTCCTTTGTTAAATAAAATAAATAAATAAATAAAAATGAATTTTCTGTTAATCGAATATTTTTTAAGAGTTGTATTTACACGAACATTGGATTTATTTCCCTGTCGGGAGTCAATGATTTTTTTTTTAATATCATTTGACTCCCGACAGAGAAAAAAATGCAATGGTTGCGTATACGCAACCATTATTCAACCAAATATTCCATGTATTTACACATTGGTTCAAGTAGATAAACGAGCCCAAAATGAAATGATATTTCTGGAGCAATTCAGAGGTGACACCTGTGCGAGAGCATTGTCAGCTCGTGTATAAGGACTGTTGCTTTCTTTGTTTACAAAAAAAAAACAATTTCTCGATAAATTGATAGCGATACAAAAAGGTTTCTTCGTTACTTCATAGATGGCGATGGTGTTTCTGCTTATTTTCAATCGATCAGTTTCTCAATAAAATTGCATTGATAAGGGAACTCAATAAGAAGGCATAATTTATGAAATTTGGACAAGCGCATAAAGTGATCACGTAAAATAGCCGATGACAGGTCGTAAGTCCTGTAGGTGCCTCGAATTCTTGGTTCTCCTATAATATTACAACTTCCTTTCTATTGAAATGTTAAAAAATTCTCAAAAAACTTTTCTGCTGTTTTTTTTTTACTTTAATGAGTTTTTTTTTATTAATTTGAATTAATAAACAAAAAAAAATATGTTAAGAATAATCGTTTTCGAATTCAAGTATGATCATTTTTTTTTTTTTTTAAATGAATATGTCCTTGTTAAACAAGTACATATACATCTTCCTACGTTCCCTAAAATAAGCATAAATGCTTGTGCTATAGGTGAACGAAATCGGTCGAGGCAGGATTCGAACTAGCGACCACTGGATTACTAACCCAATGCGCTAACCGCTCTGCCATCGACCCATCTATATATGTAATTTACAAACTGTTCAATGTATAAAATACCAGAGAAAAATATTGAAAATTGTCTTTTGCCCACTGTAAAGAATTAAACTTTTTAGTGTTATGTAACTTGACATGTTATAGGAAAGTGTGGTTTCTGCTACCATCCATCAGTTGAAGAGGTATTCTCCAGGAGTATCGTTAGGACAGAGTTGTTTCCAGGCTCTAGTCGAGAGAAGACCAGAGATCCATGTTGACATTTTCGAGAAGGCGGAACAAATCCATGGATGTGAATCTACTCCTACAATTCCTCCACCAGGGAGTATCAGAAGGAAACTCTATTTCAATCCAGCCTTTCTGGATCCGCAAATGTTAAAGGTAATTTTGAAGTTATTTTTTTATACCGTTGGCAGACATGTGTATAGACTTCCTCAAAATGAAATGTATGCATTGGAAATGTTAACAAAATATATTTATTTACTTATACAATATACGGCATAAGCCATTTACTTGTTACAATACTAATAATGAATTACATTAAAAGATAAAAATATTGATACAAATAAAAATATAGACAAAGGTAAAAATATAGAAACATAAAAATATAGATTCAGATAAAAATATAGATCCAGATAAAACATTGATTCGCATAAAAATCGACAAAAAAGAATTAGAGAATAATAATTAGACACCTTACAGACAGTACAAAATAAAATTAACAATAATAATGCTGCAAATATTTTAACCATATTTAATGATTCTCAAGTTTTTGTGTTAACAGAGTGAAAATCCATTTAAAAATTAATGAACAAAATATATACCAAAGTATTTTTCTACAAAATTTCGATTATATGGACCGAACTTTTTCGCCAAGGTTACTTGGCATTATCAAGGTCTAAAATGAAACTAACCAATTTAAACCAAAATCATCCTACACTTCAACATTTACAGCATTGCCATCTGTGCGGAGTGAAGTTACAGTTATATTGGTCAGACTGGACTGTATATGAAACAGCGTTTCATTTGATTTGGGAAATGTACATGTTTTCCATTCATAATGTAAAGGACGGAAACTTAACGCTTTAGAAATGTTAGAAATTAATAAAAATAAAATAAATGGCAACATTGAAAACATCCAGCTACCAACTATATCCCCACTTCTTCAAACTTAGACTAACTCACATATTTGGCAACATTGTAAAATATTGATAGCGAAAATCATTATAATCGAAATTTTGCGGATAAATACTTTTGTATATATTTGTTCATTAATTTCAAAATATATTTCAACTAATAAAATGATCCTTCCAAAGGAAATACTTAATCGATACAAAAAATGTAAATAATAAAAATTTGGTTTAGTGCAAGTACTTCAGTTTAGTCACGGGTCGGGGGCACAATTTTAATCCATATTTTACAGAAATTGTCAGAAAATTTACATCATAAACTTGTTATTGGAAACGAGTCAATTAATGGAGAATTGATATTTGATGTATTAAGAAATTCAATAAAGAAAAATCAAAATAATCAGTGTGATTATTTGTTAACATTAAAAAATTCAGCTTTTAATATTATTATTTTGATTGTAATATATTTCCGTCCAGTGTGATGTTGGGGAAAAAATTGATCCCCGAGGGTGTTTTGTTCGTCTAATTGAAGCGTTTAAGCGTAAAATAAAATTATGGTAAACATTTATTTCAGAATCCGCCACCAGCAGCTATCGACTTCTTGACAAAAATCCGAGAAGTTATAACTATCGCTAAGGACAAGATGTTAACGAAACGTTTCATGCCAACTCTTCCAACCATATTGGAAGAAATATTTTGTCATGAAATCAATCTCAACTTTTCAATCGACACCCTAAAAACAAGTTCAGTTTTTAGTCTTAAAAGGGAAAACAGCAGGAGAAAAAAATGTTGTGGAGGGTGTCCTGGGTGCAAAATCTCTAAAAAGCAATCAAGATTTTTGAAGACGCTCTCCGAAAAAGAATTCTGCAAGTCTTGTGTATCCGGTGAAGCAAAAGACAACATCGTCAAAAAGTGGCTTGAAAGAGTTCCGATTGCAGATCCCGAATATAAAGTACTACACAGTCATCACGAACAATCTATTTCAAAGATTGTCGGAACTCCCAAGTCAATATTACCTCTGGAAAAAATTGACAGAAAAATCAAAAGTGAATCTGTTGAAATGAACTCACATAAAGATAAATCTCCGCCTCTTCCACCAGAACGTACAAGTTCATTATGTAACCAAAAAGAATCAAACCATGAAGACGAAGAAAAAAATAAATTAATTAGTATAAGAAAAAGGGATGAAGATATTATAACTATTCCCATATCGCCAGAACTAAAGAAAAAAATGAATGCTGTAATCAATGAGTTAAGTAAATTTAGAAGAGTTGATCCAATAATACCAAGAATTCCATCGCCTGTCTCCGAGGTTGTAACCCCTTTCATTCCCAAATTGGTTATTCCAGTGACACCAAAAGTTGTCGATAACTTCTCAAGTTCTCCCGAGGTACCAAAACCTATTTCAGAAGCACGCACCAAGAAAAACAAACTAATAAGACACACGACTCAATTCGATATTGACAGTCTCGAAAGATGCGTGTCCAAAAGACGAGCGTCTCTTTCAAATATCGATTCGTTTGACATAAAATTCAGTGAACCCAACCCACGAGGCCACAAGAGACGATCTTCTATAATTGCTATGGAAGAACTGGAACCGATGAAGAAAATTTACGAGATGAATTCGAGACTCTCCCGAAGTTACCAAGGTTTGGATGCAACAAGTCAAGCCGTAGAAAATATAAACAATAACTTTTCTGAAAAAGAATGCAAAAGCTACGCCATTCAAAGATCTAATTTAGTTAGTGAAGTGTACATTAATGACTATATCAATACAATGTCATCTACTAGCGACTCAGATTATTCTACTCCCAATTCAAGTTTAAAAATAAAATACGCAGAACCACTAACTAAACCGGGACAGCTGGTTATCGAAGTTGATAATACAAACAACAACAAAATCAAACAAGAAGAAGACAATTTTGATCCAGACACTCTAGACAGAAAACACCGGAATTCAAGAAGTATTTTTGTTGATAAAAATGTATCAGAAAAACCAATACCTAGACCAAAAAATATAGAACATATATTTCTGAAATCCTCTGGAAGCTTCAAAACGAGATCATTAACCGGTTTCGAGGATCCACAAGAAAATATTGCTTTTGAAAGAAAAACTTTAGGAAATTTGTTGAATAATAATAATAATGGATTCTTTAAAAACAATTTGCATGATTATAATAAATTGAAAATTCCAGAATATTCAAAGACAATAGAAAGTAGGCACCTACAAATACCATCGAATGATTATGAAAATTGTATTTTGAACTCAATGACAACTGGGTTTCCGATGGAACCAAAATCCCTGAGTTCGATATTTTTAGAAAAAAAGGAAGACATTAAACCACCTCTGCCTCCAAAGAAGATAATCGGAAAAAGAACAAACTGTACTTGGAACCAACAAAACACGTTCAGAGTTCATGTTAATAAGGATAATTTATACACAACATCAAATTATGGAAACAGCTCCACATATAGAATATCTCGTTCAGAACCACCACAATTGAATACAGATATTTCAATGAAACCCTATTTTCACAACCCTTTAGTTCAAACCTATAATGCAAATCAGACTAGTGCAAAAAACATGACATGTTTTGGTAACTTGAAGTCTAGTTACTATGATGATGAATTAGAAAATCGAACTTTCCGATCACTTGATCCAAGTTATGAAAACTATTCCAGAGACGAAAAAAAGAAAGAGGAGATCGCCAAAAACTCGGAAAATGAAAATATTCAAGAAAAAGAAAACCAAGTCTTCAGTATGCGAAGGCCAAACCGAAAGTCATCAAAATTCAGACAGAAAAAATCGCAACACAGCAAACACCACAAAACTGAGGATTCTGGCTACCTGAGTTCAGATTCGAACGAATCCAGACACAAGAAACATTTCATTCTCCAGGTGAGAGACAAGGACGACAATGGAAATGATAATGCTATGGTTAGCGACACGGACGATTTGGAATCGATAGGAGACGCAAGGAGTGAGTCTGGCGGCGAGAGTATCGAAACGAATTCGGTGTTTTTTGGAAGTTTGCGGAGGCTGTCGTCGCTGAAGAAAGAGATTCAGGAGTGCGACGAAGTTACGGGGATATCGAGTGAGATTCTCAAAGTGGAGGAAGGAAAGGAACTCCGAAAAGTTATTTCAATTATATCTCCGCAAGAGAGATTGGCCGCTTTGGACGATTTGTAAAGATAAGAAAACCAATAATGAGAATTGAAAGTTTTATTTTTCGTGGATATTATATTATGTCAACTCATATTATTGAGAAATGTGAAAATGAAATTATACGAGTAGATTGTGAGAAAGTTTATTAATTGAAAATTATAGATGATATTGAAAAACATGTGGACACAAATTTTGTACAAGAAAATACTCAAATAGTGTTTAATTTGATTATTGTTAATGCGTTTTTGGTTGATAAATAAAGGCTAGTTTTTTTGGAGTTACCAATGATTTTTTGTGCTTGAATGATACTCGTATTAATTTTAATGGACAATTTTCTTACAAATAATTATAATTACCGATATTAGGAAGATATACATATAAATCATCTATACACAATAATGTAATCCATCAAATAAAAATTGGATATTGTTAATTTGATTGTTTGTAATATAAAATTTGTAACAAAACTGTTTTAAGATTTCAATTGAATGAAATTATATTTTTTCATTTTTGATGATTTTGTACATAATATTTTTTGTATATTATGTCAATTTAATTTTGTATATTGTGTCAATCCAATTTTGTATATTATATTCCTTAGTTTTAGGCCGGAAGTGCAATTCCATTTGTCGTTTTGTTTAAACAAACCATTACTCAATAAATACATCCCATTTACTTATATAATATGTATTTTATAATAAATGTTGACCATTTTGAAGATTGCTCGATATTTAAATATTGCTCGATATTTTTATTTGATTTTATGGACTCTCCTCACTGCAATATTTTTTTATGTATGGTATTATTAATCCTTAAGAGAACATCATAACGCAAAATCTAGTGACTGAAAACATGATAAATTAAAACCACCTAATGCACTATGAAGTTACTTGTTATTAAGGGGAACTATCGCGTGCGTTAAAAAGGGTTATATTTAAGTGATTTAATTGATCGGAAACCCAAAATTTGTTGATTTTTATGCATTTTGCGAACAAACCTGACTTGAAATAAAAAAAAATATCCCAAACATTCTCTTTGATTTTATGCACTCTTTAAGCACATAAAAGATTAATTTCTGTACGTCACATAGTTGAGTAATTAAAAAAATGCTGTATATAAGGATATTTGTAATAGTTTTTTTAGGGGAATTTATGCTGTAATTAAAAATTGTGTGACGAAAATTCACTAGGGAAATGTTTGGACTTATGGTATTTTTTTAATGAATCTGGAAGATTGCAAAATGTATGTATAGGCTTTATTTACCATCATAGAAAATATAATCATATGTCCATTTACCGAAATTTTATTCGCTGGTCTAAGATTGTCAACGTCTCAATATTCATTTATTTTCACTACTGCATAATATAATTAATAACACCAATTCACCACAATATCTCAAGAAAAATGTTATTTTTCTGTCAAATCACGGTCAGCCTCTTCGATCTGCTGATCGTACCACACTAGCTATTCCGGTTCATTCTACTGAATTTCTCAGTTCCTCTTTTGAAGTACAATCAGCAAGACTATGGAATACCTTAAGTGATGATATTACGACGTCTCAATTGATTCAACTTTAAAAAAAGATTAAAGCTGTTATACCTCTCTAATAACTCTTAATTGACACTCCTTCCCCATCCTCTCTCACATCCCCCATCCTCTCTCACATCCCCCATCCTCTCTCACATCCCCCATCCTCTATCTACATCCTTTCTTAGTTACTGTAATTTTACATTTAATAATGTTACGTGTTTATCTTTTTGTTTGTATTTTGTTATAAATTTGATTTGTATACTAGACCTTAGAAAACGCACTATTCACTGTCGAAAGAGCTGTCAAAGTTGATATTAAACGCGAAAATTTTCAACACAATAAACGATAAGTAGTATTATAAATAGTAAATATCATACAATTACTTAAATAATATGTTGAAAAAACTAATTTATTTGAAAAATGTGATCAATTGCGAATACATAATAATCTTTTTCCTTCCTGCAACCAATTTCCATTCAATTTATAAAGCAACTCGCTCACGCGAGTCGCTATATTCGTAAAAGACTAACTAAACCTAACTAAAAAAATAACGAGAATGGAGATTTACGTACACATCGTACTATTATATCGTATAATGGTGGTTATTCTGAAATGACTACCGTTTTATCGACATGAATCCAATCACAATAGTTGTTTTTGTTTGTCAAATCAATCGTCACGCAATAGTACACGTTTTGGTAATTCTGAACATGCAATTGCCTTGTCCATGGTCAAAAACAATCGTAACTAACTTCAGACCACAGATTATGTCTTCAGACACTTCTATTTTATCTGTGCTTCACACTTCAAAACATTCGAACACCTGCGAATACCGTTGTTTACGCGCTTCAATCTTTACTATTTTATATAAATATCTACCATCTACTCATTAATAATGTCTAAAATGTCATTAAAATTGTCTAAATGTGATAATGTAACTTATTTCTGTTATGTGACGGCTCACTGAAGGTTGTGACATTGATACGTTTATGTCTTGAGCCACTGCCTTTTGTTAAGATCCTTGGCCGTAGAAATTCAAAGTTGTGAGAACCTTTATTTCGACTGGTATAGCTCTTTTTGTATTTCCACAGACATGAGGTTTAATGATGTTGATTAAAAATCTCGCAATATTTCGGTCAACTCTGTATTACTTCAATAAATCTAATTTCAGGAATATCAAATGGGTTTGTCACGTCTCTCAAATTCCTTCTATAAATACCTACTATATGCATACCTAGAACAAAATCATAAAACAAAATTAAAACATCGATACTTCATTTTTAAAAGTTTTACAAATGTGCTGTTAATGAATAAAAATCCTACTTCCAATCTGTCATTTTCCTCTAAATATTCAACTAAAGCCAAAGCTGCATTTTCTTGTGCCATTTTAAGCGAATATCTAAATATTTGTCGAAGAAAAAGTCAAACCGAGTCAATCTGTCTGTAATCTAAACAACAGGCTTTGACCGCTTGTTTCAATATCAACAGTTGTTCAGTCAACAATTCCAACAGATGTGCATTCAGAATAACCCACTGTCAAAAAAGACGATAGCCGCCATTTTCGTATTGTGATAATCCCAGATGTCAATCGGTTTTGTCGTTTCAGAATAACCACCAATATTCGGTTAGGTTTAGTTAGTGTTTAATGCTTTATAAATTGAATATTAATTGGCTGCAGGAAAAATTTTATCAACACCTTTGCCATTTGATGTTAGGAATAAGTTTAGGTATTATGTATTCGTATTTGTCACATTTTTCAAATAAATTATAAATGTCAACATATTTTTATCTACTTTTATGATTTTGAACTCTATTATTTTTTATGTTTAAATCATCGCGATTAATGTCAACTTAGACAGCTCATCCGAAATTGGTAAAATGATTGGTGAAGAGCGTTTTCCAATCTCTAGTCATTGATACCTACCACTACACTATTGCACCACCCGTTATTTTGGATGGTAGGAAGAAACTGCCTTATGGCAATAAACCCTCCATTGTTCACATAGTAATACATATGAAGTAATAAATAAATATTACAAGTAATCATTCTTCTTTTCGTGTCGGTCAACACGTACCTATGTGCCTAAATGCCCACCAGTTCCCAGATCGCCACAGACTCTTTTGTCACGTCCTCTTGGTGAACTCGTTTAGTATTAACTTCCCAAGCACACTGGCCAGGAGCAATTGGGCATGCTGATTATATTAGTAATTAATATAGGAATGCGCATAGATGCGTACCAATATGACGCTTTGTAACGATAATTGACAACGATTGACAGCAATCTTACGAATATTATAATGTTTTTTTTTATTTGAAAGCACGGAGCTTCTGTTATTTACATGTTTATTTCACACACAACGAATTCAGTTATTTTGTTATTTATGATTATTGATTATTTCATTTCTTTGTTCCACCATATTTTTAAAATATGTTATCTCTCATTTGAACGATATTATGTGAACAAATCTTGTACTTGATTGGTAAAAAAGTGTATAACTGAAATTGGGAATCTATCTGAGTAAATTTCTTTTTCACGCACATGATTCAACAAGTGTGTTTACTTACACATTATAAGAATTTGTTTCGCAGAATTGCGATAGATGGCATTTGAAAGCATTCGTTAAAAAATAACACCAATCTGATAAAATATCCCTGTGATTTGTAAAATAATTAAATTAATATCGAAACATATATATTTCAGTCATTAATTTCACTGGTTAACATTATCGTGTGTTACGTAAAATAGACAGTAAAATTTTCTCTAGTAGTAGTATTGTCTTTTTTTCTCTACTCTTACCTTAGTAAAATTGTAAAACAAAATATGAAATATTATTTTATAGATAAGAAAATAAATGTATGTAAAAAGAGAGAATTCTGCCTATCCCAAATAGGGAAATGACTTTATGATACGGCATGGTATAGTATTATATAATATAAACTGATAGTGCCCGATATCTCAAGCTTTTCTTATTTTGTTTTATAAATTATGCGCCTGATTCTGCAATTTGTATATCCGTTATATATTATATTTGTACTCCTGATTTTATGCAATACTTATTACACAAAATAAAATGTTTTAAAAAAGTACCTACTAAGTACGTCGTTTCTATATAAAATGATGAGATTGTTAATTGATTGTTTGAAATGAATTTTCTGTGGACAAACACCAGGTGTAATCCGTATGCAGATGTATCCGTGCATAATTTTATCTCTGTGGAGAGAATAGTTATCCGTTTGAAAAATTTATTTCATTTACCTACTTGTCATACTAATAACTGATATCACTCGACTATTTACAGAATTCAACGTGACAACAATCTAAAATTTAAACACACAGACATTTTCCATGACTCCTTAGAAAATTACCGTAAAAAAATAAAGATATTTTTCAACCCAGTTCCCTAACTCCTTCAAACAAGCTCCTTCCTTCACACCAATAATCTCTCCTATTTCTCATTTTATTTTCATTGTGTATTGTTTTTTTATCAATCGCATTTTTTCTCTTATTGCATATTGTTTTTATTTACCTACTGCTCAGCATACTTGTTCAAATATACTCATGGCATAGGAGATTTAAACTATCCATTTTGGCCACGTTCCATTATTCCATACGTTCCATTTCCTTTCAATTTCCATTTTCTACAGCAAATAATATTATGTTACTGATTGTTTTTTTCTCAATTCACGTTTTTAACCAGTAATATTCATCAAACATTTTTGGCTTATTTGTTGTAATACTGTCTGCTTGTTCTACGTACTGAATTGGCTGTATGTTTGTCTTCAATAAATAAAATAAAATTAAAAAAATATTTTAACTTCAATCTTTTTTAATTATAAGATATGTAACCACACAATTTACAATTCTGTAGTTTTCTGAAATAAAAAAAATAAATATTACATACATACATTCCATTTCACTCACGAGGTAGGCAGAGAAAACCGAATGTTAAATTTTCCTATCTTGAAACACATTCATCGCCTTGTCGTCAATATTTATACTGTGTATTTACTTGTTTTAACTTACTTATAAATACTGTGTTTTTGTTGCTGTTAATTGTTTTTTTATGAACAAAATGTATTTATGCGTTGTTTTCAAAAAAGATCTTTTATTACTGTTATTAAAATTAATAAAATAATGTAAATAATTTTTGTTGAACGAGCAATAAAAGACTGAAATCAAATCGTTTTTCATTCATCTGCATTCAATAATAATGTATTATGTCAAAAAATGTTTTAGTGTACATGCTTCGGCAGTAAATATACTAAAATTGAAAAAATACAGAGAAGATTTGATGACCCCTACGCAAGGATTCCACGCATGAAATACGTGGTGGATAAATTGGTGATTGGAAAAGCGCCATCGTATACCACAGCAGATGATGAACCGGAAGACTTAAATCTGAAGCAACTGCCGCTGAACGCTTAACTGAATAATATCGGTGTTATAACATTTAATTCAGCGAACGTGCTTTTTGAGTAGTAAGGGCACTCAATGGAACAATCTACCATTAACAATCATAGTAGTAAATAGTTAAATTATTATTAAAAAAACACTTAAAAACTCACCTATATACAATTTTATATGTAAAGCGTCCTTAATTCTAATAAAGCTCAGAACAGATTATTTATTTGTACAATTGTTTGGTTGAAAAATTAACATGTGAAATAAATTATAACTATGTATGTATAAATAAAACATTGTATAATAATAACATATTACACAAGGATTTTGAATTTGATCATAAATAAAATTTAAATTTATAATAACAAAATTTACCTACCCCAGATTTCTTCAAAGTATAGAAAAGTTATTTTTCATCTATTTTTACTAGTATTGGAGAGTTTAATATTGGTCACAACCCACTCATTTTATCATAAGACCCGACCCTTGAATAACGAGGATTCTAATAAGCCCATTATGATGGGATTCGATGGGTATACTAGTAAAAATGGTGGAAAAAAACTTTTCAACACTACGCCTGAAGAAATACAAAATGCAATATACTTATATGATACTGGTTATAAACATTACGGCCCGAATTATAGATTCGTTCTCCAGCTTGAGACTGGTCTTGAGAACACGTTCTCAACCAAAATGCTATTAAAGAAACAAAAGTCACTGAGCTTGATCTCAAGACCGGTCTCGAAATGTATAGAAGAGTTGAAATTGTTTCGAGACAGCTATGCCGCTGTCTTGAGAACGGTCTCAACGAGAGAGAAGGAGACAGCGCTTTACACGAAAAAGAGACGCATATAGACACGGACGAATTTCGCATTTCTACAATTTAAAAACTTCATCGATCATTAATAATTTTGCATTAATTACTATTTTGACGTTTAAATTGTTAGGGATACTAAAATGGATCGAGAATCTTATTTAGAACCTTCCGGGGGTAATTTACATACAATCATTCATAAACTAACTATGTGAATTAAATTTTGTAAGATTTCATATAATTTCCGGTACCTACATCTAGTAAATATTATGTTGTTATTTTATGCATGTTGTATCATATTTTGAAATGGTTGCTTTTCCTAGAACTATTGACTGTAGGTACACACATTCCCGTAATATGCTATATAGATAAAAGAAGTATTTATTTTCCTCTTCCGAATAAAATGGTCGACATTTTCACTATTTAATCAAGTATCATAATATTATGACGCATAAATTTCTCTACACTTTCGAAGATTACCAAGACAACGAATTGTCAAAACATCTATACATTGCTACCAACATAACAACGCTGAAATTATTGCCATTCGCGAGAAAAAGTACTTATTTATAGAGCTGCATTCACATTTTTTTCGAGTACGCTTTCTCGAATGAGACAGCATACATATTTTACTTTTAATACGGATTTTCGAGCATGATCTCAAGATGGTCTTGAGATGACACATTTCGAAAACGGTCTTGAGAATTATTCTATAATTTGGACCTACATATACTTGTTGCATTTCATGTACCAAAAAACTTGGATAGGTCACATTAGTGTCGGATCTGGGTCACAAATGACCATCCTTCTACTATACTAATTTTTGTAAAAAAAATACTATAAAGCGCCCTTGCTCACAAAAATGGCGTTAAATATTTTGTGTCATTTCGCCGAGAAGGGAGGCAATTTTCACGTATAACAACGAAGCAAAAAGACACAAATTTGAGCTCTGCGAACCTGGAAGCCTATTTTTTTTATACATTCCTAAATTGAGCATTAATAACGCTAACCGCTCAGCCACCACCCATCTTAAGCCAGTTTTATTTATTGTTTCGAAACAGTGCGATACAAAACAGAATATGTATAAATTGTATATTTCTATCGATAAATCTGCAATCGATATTTTAAAGAACGATATTACAGCTTTAAAAAAAACTCTTATATGTTATGTACTTAAATATTAACTGCTATTTATTTTTATTTCACTCTTGTTACTTCTTCTTCTTCTTCTTCCGGTGCCATGTCAGGAATCCCCGACGTCGGCTATCACTCTGGCAAATCCCTCTCTGTCCTGTGCTGCCCGGAATATCTGTTCCACGGTCCTGAAGCCGGTCCATTCCCTAATGTTGCGCAGCCAGGACATCTGTCTCCTTCCAGTCCCTCGGCGACCTTCTATCTTGCCCTTCAGTCCCCCTCATTATGTGACCCAGATATGTGATCTTGCGGACCTTTATTGTGGTCAAGAGTTTCTTGTTACTTACTTATGTTTTATTATAAAGTAGCTTATTGTTAACCATTTATGGAAACTTTGCTGGTTTCTTTGATTATTTTGTACCATTACAATACATTTACAAAACTGTATGTTTCCTTGATAAATTAATAAATATATAAGTATGATTTAATTAGTTACCATTACAGCCGATCAATAAGAATGAAATTTAATAAATACATACATACTATTTCGCCATATACGGGGTAAGTATACTTCTATCATGAAACGCATGCATCCCCTCACCAACATTCATACATTGTCTCAAACATGTTTGTCTTTTTTCAACCTTCTTACATATCTTTCATTCAGAATGTCGCTCACATGGACGTGGCCTTTTCATGGTTGGCCCCGACTTCTCGTTTCATTCCTGTCCGCTTTGTCAATTTTCTTCATCAGGCGTTTTATATTATATTTTTCTCGGCGATCTCATTTCAACTGAATTAATTCTACTTTCAAATTCTTCATTTTCAACATGACGTTTTTTTTTAATAGTGAAAATCTTCTTGTAACTAGTATAAATACATCCTCATAAATTCCATAAATTAATCATAAGTTCTCGTGGTATACGAGAATGTAGTCAGTCATGGCCGATGACATATAAAAATACGTATACGTTACTAGTCTTTAAATTTGGTAAACAATAAGTAAGGCGCATACGCCAAATAATAATTCTTACCGCACTTAAGTTACACGCAAGATGTTATAGTGTTTGGACGTATTGTCGTAGTCAAAATGCCAACTTGTGTAATGAAAACATGTAAAATTTACACTAGAATTATGAAGGACCGACCAGATATATTATATATAATTAATTTCATGCTGCAATTTATTCGATCAGTAATATATTTATAAGGATTTTTCGATAGTTATTTTAATTATAAGTAATCGAGGGAGTAGTCAAATCATATTCGCTTGTAGATATGCAGACGGATTCTGTTGTTGTATTAGCTTTTTCACACAGCTATAACTTTATATAAGTTCGTCTCTTTCACAGTCATTATTTTGGTGTGAAAGATAATTATAATGTGATTGCACTGGAGTAAAAGAGAAAATATGTTTGCAGTGTGTGTCTATTATCTCTTTCTCACTTAATGTTTTCTGTCGTTTGTGCTCTTTCTTGGAGATATTGTATGAATTCGTTAGACTGTACCATTTTTGAACAGCGTTTTGTTCTCATATAACGTGTACTGGGAGTTTCAAAGAACAGAGTTTCACAAACATCTGTACTATGAAATTGTAACATTTATGGAGAAATTTGCCTAATGGTCGGAGCTAGTCTTCGTCATATTATTGAAGTTATCAATGTGATGATAGATGATTGTAGTATTACATTTTATCATTACGTGGAGTTCTCCAACACCTTCGGGCAGCCGGCAGCGGGCAGTGGGCATGTTTCTTGATGTGAAATTATAGAAATTATAGTACTTTATAGCAACATACAAATCCGTTATTGCAAATATTATACTTGTATACAATGTTGGTAGCTCGATAGGATACTAAGATAACTATACTTACGCATTCTGATTTATTGCCCTGCTTCCTGATAATCAAAGGTATATCGTACTTTAGATCACATAGTACTTTGCTTTACTTACTATTTTCATTCCTTGATTTTGTGTACATACTTTATTTTATACTATTCATTTATTTAACAGAAACCTTACTTTTACAAATTTGGTTGAGAATTAAATTAAGCTGAGAAAAGAGAACCAGACAGCAGAAATAAAACAATGTCTTTGAGAATAATGAGGTTCCAATATACCTAAAAAGAAAAAAAATGAAATGTATTTACTGCCGGTGATAAAAGAGCGCTGGAAAATTGAAATGCATGCAGCAATCCATGGAAAGGTACATGCTTGGAGTAAGTCAATGAGATAGAATGCGATATGAAGATATAAGGTGTCGCGTCGTAACCGAGTAGTGGACGTCAAGGATCGCATAGCGCAGCTCAAATGGCAGTGGTTAGGGCATGTCGCAAGACAAGTTGGTGGGCACTGGGTCCAAAAAATATTGAAAATAGAGACCATGGGAAAATAGAAGAAGCAACGACAGGCCCCAAAAATATATTATCAGGACGGCAGGGAGAAAATGGATGCAGATGACATCAAATAGACAAAGGTGGAAGGAAATGGAAGAGGCCTATCTCCAGGAGTGGAGGGAAGAAGGCTTATAAATCAGAATATTTGTTATTTTTTAATACTTTTTCTACCAAACATTAAAAATGTAATATTTCACGTGTTAATTCGTAATTGGAATGCATTTATATTTTAAAGATTATATGAATTATGTTATGTAATACATTATTCGAATTTACCAACAAATAAAAATAAAATAATAGAAGAATCACAAACTTGGAACATTTTCCTAAAACACGGTCGTTCCGTCCAGATAACTGAAATGATAATGCTTAGATATGCGCGGAACGGCTAGGTATGATATAATAAGAAGAAACACCCATGTAATACGAGGAAGCCTAGGAGTACGCAATATATCCGAGAAGTTCAAAAAGAGAAAACAGAATGAGATGGTACGGGCATGTTTGCAGAAGACCACTGGAATATAGAGAACGTAACCCAGAACTTAATTGTGCCGGGTAAAGGATTCTGAGTGAGACCAATGCGTAGAAGGCATGAAGTGGTCATGTTAAGTAACGGAATTACCCACCTACTCCAGAGGATGCGCAGAACCGTGGACAATGGTAGCTCAAGACAAGGAAAGCAGACCCCACCATCATGTGGGACAATTGCTAGATAAAAAGAAAGCTATTATATACCATTGATTTTGATAAATTTTTTAAATCTACTTTAAAATAGACGATCCATGAATGCGTTTTTATGGAATTCTAAAAATTTTAGCCTTCGTGGCTCAGTTGGTTAGATCTCTGACTCTTGGACAGAAGGGTTCGATTCCAGGTATATACTCATTTTTAAATTGTGTTTTCAGTCTGGATCTGTGTAACGATAAATATCACACATAAGTCTTTATAACGTATTTATTAACCTGAATTGGGTTTGTGTTAAAATAATACTTGTCATAGTACCTGTTAGTTGCCCTTCATCTTACTGGTGCTATCCCAGCTAACTGCCTCTATTGGATATTGGGCTCTTCCCGTCATCAGGCTGCATATCTACTCTGCGGTTCTGGATATCGCTTTCAAGGAAAGCCATTTTTTTCTTGGATCTTGGAGCATTTTTCTATCCAGGTGTTCTATGGTCTTCCTTTGGATGATCCACGAGGAAGATTGATATCTATTGTCTTATTTACGGTATGGTCTGGTGGTCTCCTTTTTACATGCCCACACCATCTCAGCTGACGATCTTTTAACTTGCTGTTTAAGTCAGTGACTCCCAGGCTACCGCAAATACGTGAACTCTGTATTTTGTCTTTTAATGACAATCATAACGACAACATAAGCATTCGTATTTCCGTGATCTCAAGATGTCTTGCGTATTGTCCAGCATACATAATTTGAGTTGCAATACAGAATAAAAAAAAATTGATTCGATAATAATTGCAAAATAAAAAATACAAAAAAATACTTTTAATATACATACAACGCGAAATTTCAAACTGGTTTACATATTTCTTCAGAATGTCAAAATGAAAATTTGTAATTTTGTTTGTAATAATTACATTGGAATGTTTACATTCAAAGAAGTGGTAAAAGTGCGTTATGTATTACCATAATAAAACACTAATCCAAGATTTATTGCTTAAATTGGTATGGTCTTATATTAGCATAATTTCGTGTAAAGATTTACAAAATATAATAATGACTCTATACAGTCATTTTTTTTTCACACTTGCAATTTTGTTCTCTACGCAAACTGCAGAATGGTGGAGAGTTAATATAATTTCAAAATTTACCAACATTTTAAATGTTTATAGAATTTTCAATGAGCTTATTCCAACCAACTAGATTAGTTACGCCCACCTCCACCCGCTCCGCATATGGGGGCTGAAAACGACCCCTTCGCAGAACGCTCGTAAGAATGACAAAGAATGCATGGCACGAAGAGTAGTTCTGGAACATCCTCTAGACGCGTGGTCTCGGCACAATTATGCAAAAAATAACAATCAACGTCGGTGAAAATAATATTCACAGATTGGGCACCAGAGAGTTGACCAAGGACACTCTGGAATTTCAATTTTTTTTACTCAGCAGATAGAAGGGCCATGGTAAAACAATTTGAAGGCTGTAAAGTTCTTCTTAAAGACCACTAAATCCGCATGTTCAATGGGACCTTGAAAAGGCCCAGAGCATTCCCAGAGGATGTGCTCTGAAGTTTGGTCGGGGTGATGGCATAACTGATATGAGGACGATTTTACAAGGCGGTACTACTAACTAACTAGATTACAACAGTTGACAACAAAGTAACATGTATTTTATGTATAATAGCAAAAAGAAACAAGTCATCAGCCCTCCTTCGTCCAGTAATGGACATAGGTCTCCCCCTGAGACCTCCACCACAGCTCCCTATCCTGGGGAGACCGCATCCATCCGCCTCCAGCCATTCATCTTATATCGTCAGACCACCTTGTTTGAGGCCTTCCAACACTTTTTTTGCCCGTTCTAGGTCGCCATTCCAGCATTTTATTAGTAAATCTGGAATCAGTGGTTCGGGGGACATGTCCTGCCCGGCTCAATTTATGTTTGGCAACCTTATGGATAACGTCGGTTATTTTGGTTTTCTCACTTATTCACAAGTTAGTTTTTCTATCTCTTTACGAAATATCCAGCATTCTCCTTTCCATGGCTTTGTGTTACTGCTAAATTATCTACAATTTCATTTGTAAACACAAGAGTTTCGTATCCATACGTTAGTACTGGGAGAACGCAAGCATCAAAGACTTTATTTTGAAGATAATTGGCGTACTTCGTAGACTAGAGGATGTAAGAGAGTTTACTAAAGGCGGTCCTTGCTAGACCTCTTCTTCATTCAATTTATAAATTGAATGAAAAACGATACACTTAAAAATAAAAAAAAAATAGTAAAAATACTACAGCAAAAAAAAGAGGATTGAGAAAGGACAAGTAGAAGAAATTGGGATAAGGTGTTTAGGAATACATTTTCTGTGTATCATATCAATTAAACATAATGTCAGTCAGTTTGTGCATCCATTTGACAGATATTTTCGAGATGTCACAAATCAGATTTTTACAAATTTTATTTTAAGATCATTAATATTACAAATTTTATTTCCAAACTTTTTAGTCCCCATGGGTGTACAGCTGAGAAATTAATGCATATTTGTTTTTTGAAAATATTTGGAACAAATACAATATTTATTTATGTGTTGGCCACATCTCAGATGCTTATAATAAAAGCCGATAATGGACAAATAATTGACGATGATTATTTTAAGTGTATTCAAATTTTAACAAATCAAGATTATGTTTATAAAATACACTTCGCTTAACAGGAACATATTATAGCAGTAAAATATTTTTTTTACCAATAAATTTTAAAATTATATCTCTTTCTTAACCGAATTATGAAAGTATTATGAAAATAAACATGTTTCATAAAAAAATGGGCAAAATATGTGATTATAAAGAGATTTTGACAATTTATATATATTTTTTTTCCTTTTTTTGATAATTTTAACGATTACAATTGTCATCATTCATATAAAATTATAAAACTATATACTTTTCATATATAAAAAATCTTTCATTTTTAATTATAATTAGAGATTGAAGAAAACATAATTAATTACCTAATTAAAAAATATATAGCATGCTAGACAACAAAAAAAACTAACATTTATTAAATTTTGAATAACCGTGTTTAGCAAGAAAAGCACATTTCGCAGTAACCGAGTTTTCAACTGCACAATAACTGAGTCGCAATAACCGCGTACAGAAGTTTCCGTCATTCTCATTCTCGATATAGCGATAAACGAAACAGCACGAATAATTTCAGGATGTTTATAGCCAACGCCAATCGAAAAGCTATACCGCTCTTTCTCTTAATCGGAATCGCTCCACCTAACATACGACGAAGGACTGCTGCAGATGCGGAGAGATACAAACAATTTCACGTCCGAAGACACCCCTTGGCCACATCTCAGATGCTTATAATAAAAGCCGATAATGGACAAATAATTGACGATGATTATTTTAAGTGTATTCAAATTTTAACAAATCAAGATTATGTTTATAAAATACACTTCGCTTAACAGGAACATATTAAAGCAGTAAAATATTTTTTTTACCAATAAATTTTAAAATTATATCTCTTTCTTAACCGAATTATGAAAGTATTATGAAAATAAACATGTTTCATAAAAAAATGGGCAAAATATGTGATTATAAAGAGATTTTGACAATTTATATATATTTTTTTTCCTTTTTTTGATAATTTTAACGATTACAATTGTCATCATTCATATAAAATTATAAAACTATATACTTTTCATATATAAAAAATCTTTCATTTTTAATTATAATTAGAGATTGAAGAAAACATAATTAATTACCTAATTAAAAAATATATAGCATGCTAGACAACAAAAAAAACTAACATTTATTAAATTTTGAATAACCGTGTTTAGCAAGAAAAGCACATTTCGCAGTAACCGAGTTTTCAACTGCACAATAACTGAGTCGCAATAACCGCGTACAGAAGTTTCCGTCATTCTCATTCTCGATATAGCGATAAACGAAACAGCACGAATAATTTCAGGATGTTTATAGCCAACGCCAATCGAAAAGCTATACCGCTCTTTCTCTTAATCGGAATCGCTCCACCTAACATACGACGAAGGACTGCTGCAGATGCGGAGAGATACAAACAATTTCACGTCCGAAGACACCCCTTGGCCACATCTCAGATGCTTATAATAAAAGCCGATAATGGACAAATAATTGACGATGATTATTTTAAGTGTATTCAAATTTTAACAAATCAAGATTATGTTTATAAAATACACTTCGCTTAACAGGAACATATTAAAGCAGTAAAATATTTTTTTTACCAATAAATTTTAAAATTATATCTCTTTCTTAACCGAATTATGAAAGTATTATGAAAATAAACATGTTTCATAAAAAAATGGGCAAAATATGTGATTATAAAGAGATTTTGACAATTTATATATATTTTTTTTCCTTTTTTTGATAATTTTAACGATTACAATTGTCATCATTCATATAAAATTATAAAACTATATACTTTTCATATATAAAAAATCTTTCATTTTTAATTATAATTAGAGATTGAAGAAAACATAATTAATTACCTAATTAAAAAATATATAGCATGCTAGACAACAAAAAAAACTAACATTTATTAAATTTTGAATAACCGTGTTTAGCAAGAAAAGCACATTTCGCAGTAACCGAGTTTTCAACTGCACAATAACTGAGTCGCAATAACCGCGTACAGAAGTTTCCGTCATTCTCATTCTCGATATAGCGATAAACGAAACAGCACGAATAATTTCAGGATGTTTATAGCCAACGCCAATCGAAAAGCTATACCGCTCTTTCTCTTAATCGGAATCGCTCCACCTAACATACGACGAAGGACTGCTGCAGATGCGGAGAGATACAAACAATTTCACGTCCGAAGACACCCCTTGCATCACCATCAGCCAGTTACGTCGCGTCTCAAGTCTAGAAATAGTTTTATTAAAACTACCTCTCCTGTTGAGACCTCACAGCAACGGAGAGAAGAACTATGGAAACTGGATTTTGGAGCGACGTCACAGACTAACTTACAAGTGGGTACACGATTGGGCGAACAGCTCCCATACTCTATGTGGACTACCCTTAATAGGCTGAGAGCTGGTGTCACTCGATGCAAGAAGAACCTCAAGAGGTGGGGGTACCTGCCTGTAGATGACGATGTTAATTGTGATTGTGGCGAAACCCAGGATGACAGCCACCTACTGATGTGTCCACTGATGAGGGGAGGCTGTACACCTAAGGGACCTGATTATGGCCAATGACAAAGCGATGAAAGTCGCAGCTTACTGGAGTGGCAGAATTTATCCCGGACACGGATAGTAAGTAAGTATCGGAAACCGAACCCGGGATCTTTCGCTTACTCACTTGAAGACTTTACATTTCGAATGGCTCCGGTTCTTTTTTGCCCGTATGGAGTCTGTCCAGAAAAAATATTTCGCTCAGAAGTCGAGAGTTTTAGTATTTGTAGAAACTTATAAAGTATTTTATTTCAATTTCTTATATTTTTAATTTCAAACTTACTCTACTATTTACATATATTTTACTAATGTTATTTTTATATAACTCATTATGTAATTTATGATGATGAGCGAACTATTTTGACAAATATTTAATATGTATTGTTGTATTAAGTTATTTGCACATTGCTGTATGTTTCCCCTTAAATATATAAATAAATAAACATAGCGTGAAGGTATATATGTATGTATAAAATATAATTAGAATTATTTCTTCCGCTTGTCTAGGTCTGTGTAACAATAATGTAATTATTGTGAAGGTAGGTAGGTAGATATGTACCTATGTGATTAAGACAAGCTAAGGTTTCTTTGTTAAGAGATGATGTACAACAACACAAGCGCCATCTAACCTCTGCAATAGGAAGATTGTTAAACCACATTATTTAGATACTAATTGCTTTAGACCTTACAAGCCACGTGATTTATGATCTATAGACTCCATTACCACGATCTATATTGAATAATTCGAATATTAATTGGATCTTTGTCGGATATAATTTTTTTTATAATAAACGGCACAAGGTATCAACTCACAACTCCAAAGATAAAAAAGAAATATTTCCTAACGTTCTGTGCAAGTGGTTAGTTTATTGTCAATGTTGGTATTTCTTCCAACTAACCAATGTTTCCAATCCAGAGAGGCAAGATTTGCGAGAAATTTGAATTTTAATAAATTACTCCTCTGCTGTGATTCGAACCCAGGACGTCGACACCAGAGCCAAACGGCGGTCTGCATTATTACCACTTGACATAGTTTTATTGCAAAATAACATTGAATGCAATTTTTATACATCTAGATACAATACGATGTTAATAATAAAACAGAAATTACTTAGTGTACGTGTGAATCCATCATTATAAATTAACGTAAAGTATTTAATTGATTAAAGTTTTGTCATTATTTTTAATACCTTTTTTTAAAATTTATTAATCGAATCAATTACAATTTACATATAAATTACAATTAACAAGGTGTACAAGTTCTATGATATATTTCATAAAAACCCTCTTTAATTGAGACAAAATCTCTTTTTTTATGTTTGTTCAACTATATTGAAGATGGAATTGCTTCATAAATACATAGGTACTTCGAATTAATAAACACCACTTTTTTAGAAGAGTCTGATTGTTGTCATGCGGTTAAATTTTTGAGATAATCTATGGTGTAATCTATCTGTATGGTGTATGGTGATCTAGTAAGACTTCCGTTTTTAATTTCCACATTTTCAATGGACTATTTACAGCTTTACAAACATACAACTTTTTACAGCCTTACAAACATATTATACAATATACATACAAACCATATTCTTTTCGTCGACTATTTCGGTTTACAAGGCTATAATCAACTCGTTTAGTCACCAACCATCCCAGGAGCACGACAAAACGGCCGTGTTCACCGAGGAACATTAAATGGATCATCAACCAACTACCTGCTCGGAGCTCAAATCCTTGAGTGCATCACTCTATGAATTTTCATTTCACCAACTAAAAACCAACATTATTAGTTGAGCCCTAGGCTCAACTCTTCTAATATTTCCGGTGCATAGGAATACAAACTCAAGTTAATGTAGGTATACTAAAATATACCAGAATTAAGAACACTTAATTATGAATTAAGAATTAAATATGTAGATCACAAAGGTTTTGTAATTGCTTGAAAAAAAGTTTAACTTTGATTTCATCACTATGTTCGCATTTGGACATTTTTTACGATTTCCCAAACGAATATCGACGGAAAATATCACAAATAGATAAATTAGAAAACGATAGCTAACCATGGGCCATCACTCTTAAGTCCACATACTCTCTTTTACACACACACACACACACACACACACACACACACACATACACACACGCACACACACACACACACACACACACACACACACACACACACACACACAAGCACACACACACGCGCACACACACACGCGCACACACACAGACACACACACCCTCACACACAAACACCCCTCACACACAAACACCCCTCACTCACACACACACACACACACCCTCACACACACATACATATACACACCCTCTCTCTTACATAAGCGGAATAATAATTAAATAAATAAATAATTAACTACTTACACTACACACACAAACAAAAATGTATTTGACACATGTAATTGACATTAGATTTAGATAATTTATGTATCATAACCAGTGGCGACTGGTAGATCGTATTTTTGATAATTTTTGGTAGTGCAATTTTTTCCTGAATAAATAATAAATTAATTGGTATTTAATCGATATGCGTGTACGTATATCTACACAAATATATAATACGTCTACGTTGGTATATTATGGATAAAAATGAAATAATCATAGAATAAATAATTTACATATTCAAAATATTTTACCTATTTGTAAAGAAGGTCAATCCTGCGCTGTTTCTATTTGGCAAAAACTTCAATCACTCGTTTGTTATTGATCGATATCTACAATCAAATTGTGTTCTAACGTCAACAGTATCTATGTTAGATAATTTATTGTATTGCGTAAATGAATTTGTGAAGAATTATGTTTTTTTTAATTTCTCAGATAATTGAGCCAAATCATTAACACCTTTTATAATCCAACAATCCAAGTAGATATAGTCGCCATCGAATAGTAAACAAGGTAAACAAAATAAACTATTTAATTTGTCACAACCACATAACCATGATGCTTTATCATAAAACTGCATTTAAAAAAAAACGAACAAAATTCTTAGTTCTAATTTTGCATTGTTGTTTAATATTTAACATTGGTCTTGGAAGACCTCCACGATTTATTTTTAATTTATTTTCAAAAGAAGACTTATTACTTTTAATGTAAAACACATCTATTAATTCACTCGTTTTTAAATCTATAAGATATTTGAACTATACACAAATATTTATTGATTTAGATTATCTTGTAAAAAGCGATGATATACGATATAAACAAAGTTTGTTTCAACTGACTAAAACCTGACAAATTACTCTAATTACGCATGCTCAATGCTCATGTATAGTGTTTACATTACGAAGAAAAAAGATAACACGGGAATATTCATGTTTCAATAATAATTGTGAACATATTAGAGAGAGCGAGATAGAGATATACATTCTAAGCACATCTAAGATATGATAATTTGGAGCAACGCAGGAAATTTGTGAAATGAATGCATTGCTAGCAAGTACAAGTATCTCTTTCTCATCTAATACGGGACTATCTCTGTCTGTTCATACATACGCTATACAATAGACATTTTTAACTCGGTGCGTTTTTGATATCGCACGCCGTACTAAATAATATTTGTATTGTGGTAGATTACATAATATTATATCGATCGCGAGGATATAATATATATAGGCAGTGTTTACTAAGTAATTATTATTTTTAGAAAAAATAACAGTTATAAAGTAAAGCGTAATATTATTTTTAAAACATATTTAAATATTATTTTTTACAATATATCATTTAAAAAATGGTAGTGCAATTGATCCAACGCACTTTATATAGAGTCGCCGCTGATCATAACATATTATTAATCCATGTAATCAAACTATCTGATGTTGCTTGTGTTAATTAAATATAAAATAAAAAATAAAATTAGTGTTGAGAGTGACCGTGAGCGCTCTAACTAGATACCATGTTTACAAACACATCGAATACCTGCCCATCCCTTCTAAATGCGCATTGTGCATACCGTCATAATTGGTTTTCGTTGACATCAGTTATTATGCTGTTTTAAATGAACATCAATTTTATTATCCAAATACAAAAAGCAATGTTTTTACATCACAAATATATTATTTTTTTTATTTGGGATTCGCTTTGGGATAGGTATATAACCCGCTTCTGTATATTTCATGACCTGATTCTATTATTGTACCAACCTTAGTAATTCTTGATATTAATATATCCGTATAATATAGAAATCAAATGTGAAATTAAAAAACAACACACCTTTTATGACACAAAAAATAACTAAAAGACTATATTGCGATAAAATGTCATAATTTTAGTTTGAAAATACGTTGATGAATAGCTTGATCCACAATTGACCGTCATTTAAGAGTTGATGCGCCGGCGTCCCTTAACTTTGGTAAGATTGTTTGGTGAAACGGACTTAGTTTTACGTTGAGCGGATCAAAAAACTGATTTATGCGCTTAGGAACCTTGGTGAAAGCGGGGGGAGGACTACTTAATATCTCTGCTACTTAAACCGTATAGGGCCCGCCTATAATTAATAAATAATTATTATTTGGTCGATATTTACTAACCCAATGTATGCAGACATGACCAGGAAACTATTAAATTATACATATCTATAAAATTTGGCAGTGAAATAAAATTGTTTTTAAATTGCCAAACCATTAACGATTTGTTTAATGACTATTGATATACTTGTCAACTTTTATCTCTTGAAATAAATTAATTAGTTAGGTTGAGTGGCAAAAACATTAATCTAATTTATCATAATTTTGAAAGCCACCTAAATAGTTTTATGATACTCACATAAATAGATTTAACGTTTAAGAGGGTGACTGCTGCCAACGTACCTATTTTATCAATTTGATATACCATCATTATTACTAAACGAATCATTTTGAAAAAATAACCTAGTTAGTTTGGATATAAATAAAGAGAAATATACCTTAACTTTTTGATTATGTTCTGTATATATTCTTGTAGGAAAATAATAAGCATACCCCGATTTTAGACATTTATCTTAAATTTCTAAAAAAATATAAGATACTTATAGAGCAATATTTTTTTTTATAAATTAAATACCGGGAAAAATATGATATGACGTTGCATTAACGCATCAGGTTAAGTAAATAAACAAAATAAACTTTTATTACGCAATGGCGCTGAATGGAAAATAAATGTTTTTTAGGTTTATTTACTAAACCTGAAGCATTAATGCAACGTCACATCATATTTTTCTAGATATTTTTGTCTTGTTTAATTAAAAAAAAAATATTACTCTACGCCTTATATTTTATTAAAAATATATGATAAACGTTGAAAATCGGGGTATGCCATTATTTTTCTACAAGAATTTATACAGAACATTATCAAAAAGTTAAGGTATATTTTTGTTTATTAATACCCAAACTATCTAAATTTTTTTTTTAAATAAGATATGAAATAATGATGGTATATCAAATTGAAAAATAGGTACGTTGGCAGCAGTCCCCCCCTTCTTGAAAGTTTTAAAGCTCATAGTGATAGCGACTTGCGAAAGAGATTTAGTTGCAATATATTATCAATTGACTCCTAATATGTTTTATACAAAAATAAATGAATAATCAAATGCCGCCAAATTCATATTTATATTTATTCACTTGAGCATTATAGAATATACATAGATGTCAAATAAACCATCTCCCCACTTCACCCTTTCCTCAAACCTCTAGTCCCTCTCCAACCACCTTTACTTCTACCCTTTTTTTCTTTTAAATAATTTTTGTTTATATGCTTATAATGTACATACTACTTCTTAAGAGAAAACTTATAATTAGTTTCATTGTCAATATCTATTTTTTGTAAAAATAAAAAATGTTTAATAATACATAAATTCATTGTCATAATATAGATAAATAATGTAATTTGTCATTTGAAAATATTTTTTTACAAGGAATGTCAACAAAACATTGCAAATAATATTTTTAAAGAAGGAAACGTTACAAGTCTAATATCAGACGAGCACGTATGAAAAGATGTGCAAATTTGTGCAGACAGAAATATAAAGCCCTCGGTTCTCTCTGCCTACCCCAGTAATAGGGACATGGCGTGATGGTATGTATTTATATAAACTAATTCATTTATAGGTATAATAATGCATCAATAGATTTTTTAACGTAAATTAGAAACCTATTACACCTATTGCAAATGGCTAGTTCCCAGCCCAGAGAAGCAAGGATCGCGTTAGAAATATTTTTATATAAATTTTTCCTTTGTTCAAAATCAAAATTATCCGTTCAAACTATTTTACTCTCTAAGGCTATATAAATATAGCGGTGAAGCACCAGCTTATAAAAGTACTTTTACGCTTTTTTTATTATCCTGTATGAGCCGCATAATATTAATATTTTATAGGTAACTATTTCTTTTTTAGCAATTGACAGGAACTATGGTAAATATTAATTAAACATGTACCCAATAACAAGTTAATCGTCTCACAAATACTTCCTTAGGTACGATATTAATCGTCTCACAAATTTAGTCTGAAAACACAATTAAAAACTATGTCTCCACCGGGAATCGAACCCGAGACCTTTGTATCAGCATTCAGATATCTAACCAACTGAGCCAAAAAGACGGACAATAAAACAGGGAAATTCACATCTGAATGTAGTGCTTTTTTAGGTAAAACGAGATTGGTAGGTACATATGTTTCCTACTTTTATAAGGTGATCCACACCCGCACACTAGTCGCTGGTTAACCCACATTATGGGATATGTCTTGTTGGAATACATGAATAACTATAAAATAATGGACGGTTTAAATCTCTATTTTGTGTTCTGTAATTAGATTTTATATCTAGAGATCGTCAGCTAATAAAATAACATATCCTATTGCATTTAAGCACAAAGATGTACCGACGTATTTCCAGTATAAATGTGATTATCCACATTCATGTTCAGGAAGTCCAGAGTCTTGTTGCTGAATATAATTTATTGGTCCCTACAGGTTTTAGACGATCTTAGCAACCGCTGTAAGTTAGAGTGGTCAACCTGCTCCTGCTCTCTTTAGATGTTTTGCCAGGTGACCAGATCTACACAACATGCTATTAATTTTCTCAAGTTATTGCATAATTCATTTCTATAATATAGTGAATGCGGTCCTTCGAGCCGGATGTGACATTGGAATAAAATGGCAAAAATACTTTTTAAACAAATTATTTATTTATTTATTTTGCAGCGGAATCGATGATACATTTCATTAGATATACACAAACAGCATGTAATGTCAACTTTCCAATTATGAGGAAGTACATACTGTATATTCTACCAAAAGAAACGATGTCTATACTTGATTCAATTTTTACAGAAATGGTTAAAAAAATAGATGTAAGTACTTCTATTATACTTCTTACATATTTTTTATAGAAAATTTAATTATTTAGTTGGGGTGTTTCACATTTTTTCGATATTAAAAAAATGGAAATATAGGCAGCAAACACATAAATTTATCATAAAAAATGTTTGAAAAACTCTGGAAATTTTATAAAAAAAATGAGATTTTGAATTTGTCTGTATTATACCAATTTATAGCGTTCTAGCTTATGTGTATTTTGAGATATATGGAAAAATAAAGTAAAAATTCAAAAGTTGATAACCTTTGACAGAAACAAAAATTCAACATTCTGAGTACGAAAGTTTTGCAGGCCTAGAATTATCTACATATCCTGAAATTTTAGACTATGTGCATTAAACGAATCAAAAGTTATAAGCGACACACACAGACACACACAAAACAAAAAATATAACGTTAAGCATAATCTTACTCTAAATCTTTGCTCGTATTTGTTGTATCTGTGTCTCCCACGTGACGCGTTAGTAATATTATTTATGAATGAGTTATTTTATATTATGATCCATGCTGAGAAAGAAGCTGTCGTTTCAAAAACGTTCCGATAAAATTGAATTGCAATAAATTAAATGACTTCAAAAGTGGCATAAAGTTCGTTCAGAAAATATAAACAAAAATTGAACGATGCTTCTACGATCAGGAATTTTCATAGAAATATATTACTCTTTCGAATTTCTATGGGATTCGAATGGTTGGTAGGGTCTCGGAGATGCATGCCCTGCTGGAGGGCATGTACCAGTAAATCCCGAGTAATGCCATGTTGCATGACACCAGAAACACTACCAACAAGTCCGACTCGCTAGCGTCCACGTCGCGAATCCTGGTAATGTGGCCTACTGTAAGGGTCTACTACTAATAGGGGGTCACAGCAGATAGCTGAGAGGGCGAGGGCGAGCCTCCGGCGTCTGAAATCCGGAACCCCCAGCTAAGGGACGGAAAACCCCTACAGAAAAACCCTGATCCTCCTGGTAGGGGGTTGGGCGAGAGGCCAATAACCTCTCCCCGTAAAAAAAGCAATATTACGAAACCAAATACTGAACCTCGGACATCAAATGGAAAACTGATTGGACCTAGCAAACGGAAAATGGACCTGAAAATCGGCACATGGGATGTAATGTCGGCACATTGGATAGGAGTGGAGCTCTTGGAGAACTGACTATGGAGATGCAGAAATATGGGGTGCACATAATGGCTATACAGGAAACTAGATGGCTAGGATGCGAAACCTTTGACACACGAACCCACACAATACTTCATTGTGGCAACTGTAACGTTGCTGATTTTATAAATAAACAAATCAGTACGTTTCCTTTCCATCGATAATTATTCATATTAAATAAATCAGTGCGCTACCTTGCCATACATACTACTATATTCACTCAATTCCGTTTTAGTTACAACGTTGCCAAGCGTCACACCCGTCACAGCGTGTTGTATTGTTTTTGTCTCTGTCACAGACACACAAGGCGGCTGAATACAAAACTCACCAACCCGCACGGCAAGCGTGGTGTTTTCATGCCAACAACCCTCTATAAATGGATTCGATCTTGAAAACATCAGTACCCCAGGTGAGTAGAGCAAACCGCTCACAATCTCACACCGACCCAAAATCGGTCAGCCTCAAGGATTCTGGGGGAGGCAAGAGCTTGAAGGCAGGAACTTCCACAACACTTAGGATAGTGACATACAACATCAGAACAATGAGACGAGAAGAAGACAAAATCCAATTGGAGCGCGAGCTCGAAAATATAAATTGGGACATCTTAGGGATCTGCGAAACTAGACTCAAAGGAGGAGCAGCCAACACACTCCCATCAGGGCATCTTCTTTATAGAAACAATGTACAATCATCTATGGGAGGTACTGCTATAATGATACACAAAAGTGTAAGGACCAGGGTTGTAAAGATGAATAGTATATCGCAGAGAGTCATATACATACTGCTAAGACTAAACAGACAGTTTACCATACAGATTATACAGGCATACGCTCCAACTAGCACAGCTGATGATGAGGAGATTGAGAGGTTCTACGAGGATATCTCAAAGGCAAGACAACTGGAAAAAGCTCAACTAACCATCTTAATGGGAGACTTTAATGCAAAAGTGGGAGAAAAGAGACGTGGAGATCCAGAGTTCATCAGAAAGTTTGGTCTGGGAAAGAGAAATGAAAGAGGAGAAATGCTTATTGACTACCTACAATACGAAAAACTATACTGTACAAATACATTTTACGAAAAGAAAAAACAGAGAAAATGGACATGGAGGAGTCCCGATGGCAGAACAAAAAATGAAATTGATTATATTATAACTAGTAACCTAAAATACTGCAAAGACGTGTCTGTAATAAATCAATTTGACACGGGAAGCGACCACAGACTATTGAGAGCTTCATTCAAAATTAACACAAAATCAGAAAGATAAAATTTCACTCACAAAAAAACTCCTACAACAGAAATGATTTCGAGACACCAAACTGAATTTCAAAATTTGATGAAACAGAAACTGGGCCCAACCTCAAGCCTCCAAAACATGGAAATTGATGACCTTTCAAATAAAATCATAACGGGAATACAGACAGCTGTTAGATCAATAGCTTTTAGACAAGATGGAAAGAACCAACAATTATCTCCAAGTACAATTAAATTGATAGAAAAGAGAAAGTTAACAAATCGAGATTCAAATGAATACAAAACCCTAAATAAAATAATAAGGAAGGAAGTACGGAAGGATATACGTAAATATAATACGGATCTTATTACTAAAACGATAAAGACAAATAGAAATATGAAAGTCCTTCGATCTAACAAAAATATGGGCAAATCAAGCATAGTTAAGATTAAGACTGAGGATGGAACAATAGTAAACGACAGAGATATGATTACAAATACTATCCAAAATTTTTATACCAAACTGTATGAGTCAACAATGCATCGCGTGGAAGTTAATAGTAATATCATGAACATTGGATCTGAGGAAATACCAGATATAAGTGAAGATGAAATAAAAAAGGCCCTAAAACACATGAAAAACAATAAGAGTCCCGGAGAAGATCAAGTGACAAGTGATATGATAAAATTGGGAGGCAGAGAAACCATGGAGGCAGTGAAAATACACCTCAACAAGTGCCTAGAACAGGGGAATATTACGGAAGAATGGCAAAATGCCGAAGTGGTACTGTTATATAAGAAAGGAGATCCCGAAAATTTGGAAAATTATCGCCCAATTAGCCTGTTATCCCATTTCTATAAATTATTCACAAAAATCATCACAAACCGGTTGACACCAAAACTGGACTTTTACCAACCGATAGAACAGGCCGGCTTCAGAAGGGGGTTCGGAACTACAGACCACATACACACTCTCCGCTTACTTATTGAGAAATCTGCAGAATATAACATAGAAATGCATTTAGCTTTTATTGACTATAAAAAAACGTTTGATTCTGTGGAGAAGTTTGCAATATTAGAGGCACTAAATTACGCCAGAATTGATTCCAGGTACACAAGGTTCATCAATTTCATCTATAACCACGCCACGATGAACATAAAAATTAATGAAGATATCAAAACAGGAAAAATCAAAATAAAAAAGGGTGTTAGACAAGGTGATACAATATCACCGAAATTATTTACCCTAGCCTTGGAAAACATATTCAAAAAACTAAATTGGGAATATAAAGGATTAAAAATTGACGATGTATATCTGAACCACCTTCGATTCGCAGATGACATTGTGCTTATCACCGACGACCTAGAAGAATTGAAAGGTATGATAAAAGAACTCCATAATGCTTCCTTGGAGGTAGGCCTAGAGATGAACATTTCGAAAACTAAAATCCTGAGCCCATCCAACATAAATTTGAAAATTAATATCAACACAGTTGAAGCCGTTGAAGACTACGTATACCTGGGGCACAAAATAAAACTGGGAAAAGAAAATCAATAAGCAGAGTTACCCAGACGAATTAGACTAGGTTGGGCGGCCTTCGGTAAACTCGGTCACATCCTGAAAAACAAAGACATTCCGATGAATTTGAAAAGAAAGGTCTTTGAAACATGTATCCTCCCAGTGCTAACATATGGATTGGAAACAATGACACTAACTGCCAACACAATATACAAACTAAAATGTACGCAACGAGCTATGGTACGGCAAATGTTAGGAGTGAGCCTCCGGGATAAAATAAGAAATGAAAAAATAAGACGCCAAACAAAAGTCGTTGACATAGCAGACCGTGTTGCAAAGTTGAAATGGCAGTGGGCAGGGCATGTTGCAAGACAGGGTACCGAGAGGTGGACACCCAGAATACTAAAAGACCGGTAGGGCGACCACAAAAAAGATGGGTGGACGATATCATTCCGGTTGCGGGAAGAGGTTGGCTGGGGAAAGCACAGGACCGAGAGAGATGGAGTTCATTGGAGGAGGCCTACATCCAGCAGTGGAGAGATGGCTGACGAAGAAGAAGAAGAACACACACAATGAGCAATACAAAATGCATGGTGAAAATTGGCAGCGAGATGACTGAAGAATTTGTTGTATCCCAGGGTCTCAAGCAGGGTGATGGTTTGGCACCAACATTGTTCAATCTGGCTCTTGAATATGTTATCAGAAATAACATCTGTTAACACCAGCTCTACTATATATTTTAAAAGTTCTCAAATAGTTGGTTATGCAGATGACCTCAATATTGTCGGAAGATCCCTTGCAGCCCTACAGGAAGTCTTTGGACCACTTGAAACAGCAGCAGCAGAAATAGGTTTGCAAATTAATGCAAATAAAACCAAAATAATGAAGCAAACGAGAAATGCAAGAAACGCTCTACAAAGCAAAATAACGTTCGAAGAAAATACACTTTTGAAACTTTAGAGGAGTTTGCATACCTGGGTTCTACTATCAATAAAGATAATGAAGATACCCTAGAAATAAAAAGACGAATAGTGACAGGTAACAAAGCATTCTTCTCTCTGTTACCGGTGTTCAGGTCTAGAAGTGTCCATAAAAAGTCAAAAGTAACCCTATATAAAACAATCATCAGCAGGGTTACTCATGAAGTTAATCAACATGAGTTTAAAATCAATTTCAGACTTTAGAAATCTTTGGGCTTCAAAGTAATTAAATACTTGTATAAATTTACACAAAAATTAATGAAAATTTCATATTATACGTTGATATTAACATTTTTTTATGAACAAATGTAGAGAAAGATTAAAATCAAATTATGATCGAGTACTGATTTATAATTTTTTAAGATTAAGGCAAGATAAGCACGTATTAAGAATGTGTCATGAGTAGCCCCCCAGGACTGTTGTGTCATATGGGTGTGAGGCTTGGACACTGACAATAAGGTCTGCGGAGATGCTGGACATCTTTGAGAGAAGAGTGCTGCGTAAAATCCTAGGACCCGTGAATGATGGACAAACATGGAGAATTAGATACAACGATGAGTTGTACAGCACCTAAAAAGCATCCAAACTGTCTGAACATATAAGACTAAGCAGGCTAAGATGGGCCGGGCATGTTCAGAGAATGCCATCATCACGGGTACCAAAAAGAGTCTTAGAGGGGCACCCAGGTGGCAAAAGAAAGGTCGGGAGACCAAGGCTGCGATGGGAAGATGATATTGGGAGGGACGCATCCCAGCTTCTGAATGTGCCAAAATGGAGGGTCACAGCAGGTGACAGGAGAGGTTGGAGGAGGAAGTTGCTGGAGGCCAAGGCTCGATATGGGCTGTAGAGCAATAGAAGAAGAAGAATATTACTCTTTTCCACCTGTAATTTTACCTACCATTCGTGGTGTGAAGCGAGAACTTAACCCAGAGTTTTCTTCTAGACACTTGGCAACGTCGCTGGTTTTTATTTCTTGCGGATGCGAGTCCTCGAACTTCTTCTTTGTGGATTATTCCTGATTAATGGACCACACAATTCATTTCTGGACACGGCAGTTTCCAAAGCTATATTTCGTTTTCGCTTATCCAATTCATCCTCATGTCAGCTTTGCACAGACTTCATAACACATCCTATGGGAATGCACTAACTTCTATGTACAACGATGTCCGATCGAATTCCTTTGAGTCCATTGTAGCCACGAAGAACAACTTTAGCGTTTTCAAGACTATTTGTCAAAAATAAGATTCACTCTTATCTTCACTTTCGGTAAACGGTGAGCCAGCTCTGCTGTTTCCTTATGATGAGCTCTCTTTGGCAGTTTATGTGCTGTGTCAGCAAGGCTATATAGTTCTTCGGACTCCTTTTATGTTTTTTCAGAGTATTGAAAGGAGTCGTTATTAGTTCCAATAAACAGAACTTGTTGTGATGAAGGAAAAACAGTAATACATTACTTGTGTATTTGGTCATTTAATATACAAGTACAATATTGCGATCGTTAACAAATTTACAAGATACTATTCACATGTACAATAATAAGCTCCTTTGTTAGTTTGTAGCGCCTTTGAGTCAAGTTAATACATTGAACACGCACAGTGCAATATTCATAATATGTATCTATTCAAGTTACCAAGAGATATACACAAAAGCAGGTGCTTGGAACAGATTATCTTCCTTATGATAATGTGGTAAGAATGTATGTAGATCATGCCTGAAGGATAGCTTTGCATATTAATAAATACATATAACCATAAAATATTTGCATGTGGAAATATAACGTATTACCTCTCACGTGTGACGAATTCAAATTGTCGCATTGCAATATGAAAATTTATCATCAATGTTGTTTCAGCTCATACTGTTTCAAAATTGTTTCTTTTTCAAATTATTGTTAGTTTTGTCAATGAACGAATTTCAGAATAATTTCAGAAAAGTGAGCAATGAGTATGGATCGATTCGCATGTCATATTATATAGATACCTACCTTATCAATACATAGGCGTCCACTTCGATCTGCTGAACGTACTTTACTACTATTCCACTTCATCGTATTGAATTTTTCAGCCCTTCATCTGATGTACAATCAGCAAGATTACGGAATAGTTTCAGTCCTGATATTACGTCGTCTATTTTATTAAACATATTTAAAAATAGGCTACAGCAATTATATCTATCTTAAAAAACCTAATTTTTTACTTCCTCTCTTCATCTTCATCTTCTCCTTATCTTTTTGTTTTACTATCCTTGATATGAACTATTCTTATATTCAATCTTCTTCCGACTTTTTTACATTTTTTCTGTAATCTATATTTTCTCTATTTTTTTCATGCAATTACTGTATTGTTAACGCTAGTTGGTTGGAAGGAATTGACGTTCGGCAATAAACCTGTTAGTAATAGAGTGGTCGCAAGTTCGATTCCTGCCATGACCGATTTCATTCACCTATAGCACAAGAATTTATGCTTAATTTAGGGAATGAATAATAAATACTTGTAACAAGGACATATTGGTTCTTAAAAAATATTTTTACTTCCTAAAAACTTGCGTTAGCTTATGTAATGCGTAATGTTTTGTAATGCGTAGCTTATTGCCACATTGCAATTTCTTCCAACCAACCAGTATTTCTAGTTCAGGAAAGCAAGATAATAAATTAATTTAAATAAATATCCCCTTTGCTAGTTCTCTTTGCTGATTTCCCCTTTGATCGAATGGGTTTAACGTGAATTGTCTTCGGTATTAAACAAATGCTGAATTTTCACAGCTATAACTGGTCGAAAAGTTAAAATTCCAGTACAGACAGACAGAAAAGTGAAGTTAAAGAAAAGGGTGTTGAAAACTAGGTTATTATGAATACTTATAAAAATTAGTGAATTGAATTTACCCACTTATCGATTGAAAAACTAAATTTTGTCAATACATACGAGTAAATCAATATTAAACATACACAAATAACGAACGCACTAAGAAAATTGTACATATTATTGCATAGAAACAGGAATGTGGGTCTTCATCATTATTATGTTTTGCTCGTGTCAAAGTATCATAAATAGTAAAATCAGTCAACTACAAGACTACAAGATATCACTTTAGTACAAGATTTGTACTTGGCTGTCAAAACGAGTCAAGTGTTTCATCTTTATTGGTCTCGGAGGCTATAAAGAACTATGATTAATAATAATTGTGAAGGTACATGGAACATGGAACTCGGAACACATACCATATTTGTTTTATCTGCGTCGGCGTGGAAATATCTTTATTTTTTGCTCTCCTGCAAAAAATCCTATAAAATGATATTAGCAACCATAAACAAATCCTCGCTGTACATCCTTTAACTTTCAATCTATTCTTAAACTTTCAACAGTGTGTTTTTTGTAATTTAGATTTGTATTTTTGTTATGTTTCAAGTATTCTTGGAAACTGTATTGGCATCATTTTTATATTTTAAAAGTTGATTTCACTTTAAAGTCTATTTATTTTTGTTTTCTTGGGTTTTTGTATTTTTAACATTAGCGAGTGGTACAGCTTTACATTTATATTTGGCTGATACTTTTCTTAAAGTGAATATTGAGACTATATAATATATTGTTTTACTATGGTTGGAAGACATAGATTAATAAACGCGTCTTGTTGCACTTTGTTGTAAAAAAAAATTAACTTCTCCCTCTTTCAACGTTGTTTTTCTCTTGACTGAGGGTCGCGATCCCCAACATATCTCGACCAGAGGCCTTTCTGCGTCTTCAGCAAGGTGTATCGTGTGAGTATCCGTAGGTATTATATACTCTTTGGTGTCTCTAATGGTATAGTGGCGTTGGCGTTGGCAGCTTTCTTGACCTGTACATAGCCTTACTCTTGACACTCAACTCCGATCCAAATTTCGAATTTTCGTTAAGAACCTACCTTTATTAAGAAGAATAAGGCGGTAGGTAGGTTGGTTTTAACAGTAAAAGTAGCTAGGTAAGCTCTAAGCGAAAATTCAAAACTAGAATAAAATTTCTCACAATTTTATTTTATTAGGTAAATCATATTTAAAATTTTAGTGGTGTACACAAATTATGATTTATATCAGTTAATTAATTAAAATATTATCTTCCCTCTTTAAAAAATGATAAAATAAAATTCATTTACTAATTTAAAAAAAAATCCTTTTGTTTATTTCGGTAAATCTATGTAAATAAATTCCGCGCAGTCATAAAGTGTTTTCAGTGTTTTTTTTCGAGAAATCAAATCACGTGCAAACGTGAAGTGTCAGAGAGAGACTTGACGTTTGTCCTAAGATAATTTTACTAAAATTTACAATCAAAATCTTTTCTTACACCCTTTTACACATATCCACACACGCAAACACATCCTCACTTTAACAAAAACACAAAGACACCTGATAAATTTTTTCATGTACCTACTATTGTATTCTATATGTACTTTTTTATATTTTTTTATATATTTTGTACTTATTGATTGACTTTGACTACGGATCGCGATCATTGACTTTGATCACGGATCGCGATCCAGATTGACTGTGTACGGGCTACCAATGTGTTTAACAAATTTTTTTTTATAGTTTCAGTAATAATAATAATAATAATAAGGACAATTTATAAAGCGCCGTTTAGTGACAACCGTGGTCACCTCAAGGGCGCTTTCACTTTGCAAAAAAATATGTTAAAATTAGTCCTATAGCTAACACTATAGCTAACACTTTTTATACTTTTTGTGCCTTAGTATATGTTAAGAATTCACGTTGGTAAAATTTCTGCTTACTTATTGCCTAGTATTACCTCAGAACAGACTTTGCCTAGTGAGGTAATAAATTCCATTTATATATTTCATGTTATGTTATATTATATTTTGTATTGTATTATGGAAATTAATAAATAATAAAAAAAAAAAAACGAAGCAAAGTTCGCGCATCTAGAAAATGACAGTTTTCTTTATTTGTTTATGTCGATCAATTAAACTTGTTTTCCGTCATATTTTTTCTATTGTCTGATCTATTGCAATGTAAGCAAATGGAGTGGCCAAGATTGAATTCTATTTTTTTTCTGATTTTTGATTCACTGCTCACTGGTTTTCCCAGGGCTGCTGTATACTTTCATGTTGGTTCTTTGAGGTACTTAATTAATTATAAATTTTCACGGCAATTAATGTTATGTCATGACCAATAATTATAATATCTTGAATATAATTCAGCGACGATGCAACTCGCGCCATGTTGGGGTTAACTCGAGGTTAGCATGGAGTAAAGGGACCCGATGAATTTGTCATAGATAAAGACGTAGGCACCTGATTATCATATCATGGTACTTGGGATACTACTTTAGTACTTACCTTGTCTATTACATATGCGGCTCCGTGCCGGCATAATGTAACTATGCACGGAGTTGCAACCATAGACTTTCATTATAATATACTAGATGTCGCAGTTAGCAAATTTTGTATGTATCGAAGTGAGGATTTATTTAACGACTAATGTGAAATTTTTTCAGATTTATTTGTCGAAAAAAACACCTTGTTCTATTCAAAGTGTTGAAATGTATGGAAAACTGCAATATGTTACCAACCAAGAAATCAAACTCGCGGTATACCATGACTCACTCACTGCGCGGAGTTCTCCATCTAGTATATTATATGGAAATCTTTGTTTTTTTTTTTAATTTTGTCAATGCTGACGGTGTTGAATATGTAGAATTCCTGACCGACGCAAATAAACCTATACCTATCCATATAAATAATAAAGCCCTAAAACTGAATATTTTAGAGCAACTAGAAATCAATAAAAATTTACACGAAAATATAATAAACGAACAAATAAATATGTACCTACAGCTCACCTCTCCTAAACATGTTTAGAACGAAATAATAATATTACTCTTTTCTCACAAAATACATATGTATATACTTAAATAGAATAAGTCTCAACAAAAAATGTAATATTAGGTATATGCTTTAGGATTTATCTATCTATGCTGCATTACTTAGGTACCACTGTTTGTTTTGTTACCGAATTAATTTATTGTATATTGTGACGTTATTTTTGTATTTACACGTCACTACTTAATTAATTTAATTTAATGTTTATAAAAATGTCTTAAACGAACGCACTTCGCAATATTGGCAATATTTCTAAAAAAGTTGTAAGGCGAACACAGCCGTGAACGGATTAGCTAGGCGGGTCGAAATATCTATGCTTTCTTTTCAACGCTGACAGCCGACACGAGGTGTCATCGCCAACAATGACGTACGCAAAATTACCCAGCAAAGACTGGAAATTTAGGTTCAAAGGAGGCTGGGTAAGTTCTCTATCTAATTTCATCGATCCTCGTCTATATAAAGTATCTGGCATGAGTCACGTTCGCTAATTTAACTGAATTCTTGCAGGAAATATAACCGCCTCCTTTGTTCCTTTGTTTTTTGTTCCTTGCTTCCTTGCTTCTTTGCTTTCTTCTTTACTTTCTTTATCTTGTTTGTTCATGCTGTCTTTTCATCATTCTTCAACATTGGTGTACTTTACTATGTATACCATGGATGACTGAAAATGAATAATTTTAAATATCATGGTTGGTGCATGCTCATATTTGCACATCATGACTTGATAATGACTAAAACACCTGTAAATTGCACTTCAAATCGACGTAAATACTACGATGGTAGTTCTCATTACAAAAATGGTACCTGCTGATCATCTTCAAGAAGATGGAAATTCATAAAACTGTTTCATTTCTTGGTTATTATAAAAAAAACATATGAAATACTGATATCATTTGAAAATTTAGTTGAATCTGTTTAATTATGTCATGTCTGATATTTCTTTTTATTATACACCACATGGTCTAGAAAAACATTTAAAAACTTGTAAATTGTAATTTAAGAATTAAATTGTTTTATTAAAATGTCAAATATTTAGCTTAGTTCAGGTAACGTAGATAACTGTATCATATTTAACACTCCTTGCCAACCATGATATGAATAAATTGTAATTTCTTTTGTATTTGTGCGTTTCTTTCATCACTTGGTCTTCCCTACAATCACATCTGACTCAGCTTTTCATGTTTTAATTACTGTTTCATTGAACAGAAAATTCTTATTTGATACTTAAATATACTCTTTTTTTGTCTTAATCAATAAACAACACGCTCTGAGATACTGAGATATTTGCATTATTTTAAATGAGTCTCATTGCAATATCGCTGACTGCTGGTGGTAAGGTTTTATGGTGAGTATAATTTTAGTCTCTCTTTCTCTTTTCTCATAAACCACCATACCTTGCAATATGCCACATTTTAATTATATGCACATCAATTTCCTATCTATATTACTTACCAATATTGCTCAGTTATGTTATCCAATGTTTCTATGTAATGTAATTGTATACACCTAGTTTTTAATTATCTACCACTGTCGTTCATTTACTATGCAATGTTTCTAATTTAATTGGATATGCCTAGTTTTTAATAATGTGCAATTATTTATTTTTATATACCTACACACCATGTACCTACCACTATTATTCACCATTATTGTTTTAAGTGTCTCTAAGTTTAATTGTATAGTCCATGTTAAGCTTTAATGTATTAATTTGTATAGAATGATCTCGATTTAAATGTTGTGAATCTGGTTGTATACCTAATACCTGTAATTTTGCCTCACCTATTGTATTGCGGGTTTTTTCGAAAAGTGGACCACTGGTATACAGACAAAAACTAACCCACAATAAAACGTCTGATCTTCACCCTTTTCGGTAAAGACTTTATATTTTTAAACAGCTGTTCTGTAGGTTTTTTCATTACCTACCTAAACACCTGCATCGACGTAATTCCCAACATAAACCATATTACAACTGTTTTGAACAATCCATAACTGCAAAAATGTACCGAATTTTAGTATATAAGAAAAAGCAGAGTTTTTATGTTTACCAGTTGATAAGGGCCTAATAAGCTGAAACGGTCGTCCTGGACTCAGGAAAAAAAAATATATATGTAGACCAAATCATTTGTTTGATTTAAAATACCCATTATGGAAATCTTTGGTTGCAACTTTGAATAGAACGTTATTTATTATTCATCTCTTTTGTCTATGGCAGCAGTTTATGGTCAATTACGTCGGGTAGTATATTATTTTCCATTTAAAATATCACGAACGAGAACAAAACAAGATTAATTAATTTTTGTTTTTTTTATATCTCATTAGGTATTCATTGATAATAGCAATATAAATAATTTATAAAGCGCCGTTTATTGATTCAGGATCATTGCAAGGGCGCTTATATTCTGTTTTATGTTGCTCTACGAAACAAAGCTGTATTCAGTCCTTTAGAGAAAGTGCTCTTGCTTTGAGCACTGCGGACATCTGGGGCAGTCTCTTCCACTTTATAGAACCATTTGCACTAAAGCTCTGTCCAACACCTTTGGGTAGTTGTAACTCTGTGATCCAGAAGAAATGAGTTTGAGATGCATCCCAGATAGCTCTTTTCTTTGACACAGCTCTTGAATGTATTTTGTTGACATGTTATTCAAAGCATAAAACACCATCAAACAATTTTTTTTAATCAACTCGCTCTGGACACTTAAACCAGTTCAATCAACTTATTGCTGTGATTATTTAAATACTTTTATTACTTTTTTTCCTATTTTTTTAATAAACATTAAAGATAAAAAAAAGTTTACAAATTAATTCCACTGTTTATTTAGACTACAACCTACAACCGGTTTCGTCCTAAGCACATTTTCAAATATAAACTTTTTTTATAATATGAAACATTGATTTTGCTGTTAGGCACCACCTATTCTGATTACTATCTTTTTAGATGAGTTGATATTGACGTGTGTAGATACTCATACGTATTGCTTCCTTTTATAAGTCTATGCACACCCGCACACTTGTCGCTGGTTACCACACAATGTGATGGTGTGAATGTTTTTTTTTTGTTCAAAGAGTTCAGATAAGACGAATTTTATTAGAAATTTAATGAAATGAAAAATCCAAAGATATATAAATAAATATAAAAATATCCATAAAATGCCATATAAGCTAAAAAGAAGAAGAAGAAAAGTTATCGTTATTCATTAGATACGCGGATTAAAACAATGTTTGCACAGACAAAAAGAAAAAAATATTCACATAATTTAAATTATTGACATGTAGAAATTTGTAGGATTTAAGGCTACCTAATTATTAACTTCAACACTTCAACGCTTGCACAACATTCACATATTTATCATTCCAGTCCATTTAGCTTCAATACTCCGTTCCGTTTATTTTCGAATCAGATTTATATCATTTGATATATGTATTTGTTAAAGAAATATATTATAAAGCCAGTTGTTCACAAACCACTCATAATACGTTGGTACCTACCTAAAGTAAAGGTATGTTAAATATTTTATGTCATCTTCACATATCATCTGTATAATAGGCTGTTATGTGTGAATGATAGATATAATTAAATTATTTCAGTCATTTCAAACCAGTGAATTGTGACCAACACACGACTCTTATTTGCATTATTATCTAATTGTCAAAATTTTTGTCAGTATTTATGAATTAGAATTTAAAGTACTTACTTACTTATAAATATGTCATACAAGAGTTATTTGAGATAAATATAAAAAAAAGGTTTGGTCCCATACTGCGAGAATACTGCTTACGGGACCTCAACTTTTTCTTACTTTAAATAGCTCCCGTAATACGACCCTTAATAATGGTAACTGTTAATGATATCTAAAGAGCGCTTAAATACCATTATTTTCTTATAAATTAAGTCAATTTTCTTAAGCTTAGAATTGTGTTTTATTGAATCTCTTTCCCAAAAAATATTCAATGACAATGACAGCCCTAACACAGTCAATCTGGATCGCGATCATTGACTTTGATCACGGATCGCGATCATTGACTTTGATCACGGATCGCGATCATTGAATTTGATCACGGATCGCGATCATTGACTTTGATCACGGATCGCGATCATTGACTTTGATCACGGATCGCGATCATTGACTTTGATCACGGATCGCGATCATTGACTTTGATCACGGATCGCGATCATTGACTTTGATCACGGATCGCGATCATTGACTTTGATCACGGATCGCGATCATTGACTTTGATCACGGATCGCGATCCAGATTGACTGTGTACGGGCTACCAATGTATTTAACAAAATCTTTTTTTTTATAGTTTCAGTACATACCTACACATTATACATTTATTTATTTATTTCTCGTATGACATAGTGAATTTACAAAACATTAAAATCAAATTAATAAAAACCTACTCAATCAAATATAAAACAAAATATTATAATCATATATTCAGGTCGAGGAACCCGAGCAGGTTCACAAATGCAGGTGTCAGCTCGCAAATATCTGTCTTTGGGCCCTCATATGCAAGGACGCTGCATTCCTCCAATATATGTTGCATTGTTTGAGAGGGATGGCCGCAATCGCATTGAGCGGATGGAACAACGTCCCACTTTGCCATGAGGTAGTTACAGCGTCCATGTCCAGTGCGGATTCTATATTTACCATACACTGAGTAGAAGACACAAATATACACTCAAAAACTCTTTTTTTGGCGTATGGCAATCGGTATTTTCTTCACCGCGAGGGTTGCGTCCTGGTGTCACGTCAGTTATATTTGGAAGCTCGCCGACATAAGCCAGTTCACCGCTTCCGAGTCAGCCGCATGTAGTTCCCCTAGTGAACCGGGGAATGAATAAAGAGGGCACACATCAATTTGTTGCAAAGCTCATCAATTCACCGAAAGAAAAATTAAAATAATGGGTTCAATTCCCAAGATGAATTAAAATTTGAATGAATACTAAAGCATACAGGGCCGGATAAATCATAGAACAATCAGGAACAAGAAGTCAGGGCGGTTGTCTTAAAAAGGGCGCTTAATATTCTAAAATGTTAATCATATAAATCAAAAATTCGCAGGTATGGGGCTCGGTTCTCTTTGCGTACCCGAATAGAGGCTCGGCATGATGGCATGATGTAAAAAATCCCGCTTAGTCATTTTAGACCCGATGTAATTTTCCTAAAAAAATGGGGGGGGGGGGTGGGGCGGATTCAAATATATTGCTACGGGCGCAAAAACACGTTTATCCGGCCCTGAAAGCATATAATTGAAATGAATACTAAAGTACATATGTCCAATTATAATTCGTTTCAGGGTACGAAATAGTCTATAACCAACGGGCGACCATGGATAAAATGATTTCTTCCGCGCGGTGTGACCTAATGAGTCCCGTATAAATGCAGTCAACATTTTGACATTTTTCACGTACAAGATTCAGACGGATAAATTTAGACGAATCAGAATAGGACATATTGTGTTCACTAGAACTGTCACTTTAAACTATATCCATTTTATACAAGTGATGTTCATTTGTCATTTTAATCTCATTAAACTTCCTTCATTTTATTTAATCTTCAGAATAACAAAAATTACATTGAATGAATAATTTTGACATTTTATTAGAATTTTAATGCATTTTCAGAATTGAACCAACTGGTCACAGGAAGCATTCAAAACTCACACGGACGCATTTAACTGGTCACGGAACGCATTCAAAACTCACACGGACGCATTTAACTGGTCACAGAACGCATTCAAAACTCACATGGACGCATTCAACTGGTCACAGAACGCATTCAAAACTCACACGGACGCATTCAACTAGTCTCAGGACGCATTCAATTTTTGTGCTCAACAGTTGAGAATTTTCCACACTCTACTGAGTAATTGTGAGTGTTAATATTATCACCCATACTATATTATAATTCAATATATTTATTTATCTCGTGTTTTTATCTATGTTTGAGTGCGTTCAAGATAAGCGAAAATCGAGTACTCTCCAAATATATAAAATGATGCTTTGTTCTATTCAAGATAAGTTTCTTGTCGAATCTTCAAGTCTTAATTGGTTTGGACGATCGTAGATGACTCGATGGCTGTCGCAAAAACTTTTAAATAAATAACTATATAATTTAAATCGAATATTTTTATAGTTGCATATATGCAAATATTGGATTTTTTCCCTGTGGGGAGTCAATGATATTACATGACAAGTTGTCATATAAAAATATATATTATCGTTGAGTCTCTATTGAGATATGAAAAATAATCATAAACTGTATATTTTTTAAAAGCCATTGGTAAATTCAACAAAACGAAAAACATGGATAATCTGTGAAATCTGCAGAGAATGTGTTGCAGTTTTCATTATATATTCAAACATTACTGAGTTTTTTTTAGTTTTTTATTTATTTATTTATTAAATTAAATTGTACGCTCATTAGAGCATTTATATAAATATGTTAAAAAAATTTATGTATGAAATATTTATTGTTTTATTTTTTCTATTTTATTCAATAAGCATTTTATTTTCTGTTTATTATCCTCACTAACCCAAGAGGCTATAGTGAGGAGTAATGATTTCGTAATTTTTAAGGCTATTTTTTTATAGCTGATTATCAACAAGAATCATGCTTAGATTGTATTCTGAAAGTTTCATCACAATGTATGTGTGCTGTGTACTATGTGCTATGTACGGCGTGTTTATTTTACTTTATCGATTATAGACTAAAGTTCTTATTCGATCCTATTCAAATTTTGCAATTTTATAAATGTAATAACCACTTAGACCCCATAAGATTTTGAAGAAAATCTGAATTATGCTTCTCATTTTTTTTAACTGTTAAATATTTCAATGTGACCACAAGCTCAGGAAACAAGCTCGAAATTTTTCTCTTTAAATCGGTAAAGAGGCACATTACTTTCATTAAATGGTATTGAAGAAATATCAAATTTTCATAATGAAATATTTAAATAAAAAAAATATTGAGCAAACTAATTTCTTAATATAATGTACATGCGCCTTGTCAACGAGCTGCAACATGTATACCCTCGATGATTCTCGAATAGTCATGACGATACGAATATCAATGAACCACAGCACACCGCTGTCTACAGATCTCCATTCATGCGTTGATCGTTTAGCAGAGTAGAGTCGCGTTTAATCTTAATGTATTAGTTCCGACCCACGACATCACAAATTTATTAACTTATTATTTTTATTGTACATATTTATTTTATTCGAATATACCAGTGTTGATCACTAAGTTCTTTTATTTGAAACCTTTCATCACTTTAAACAATATACATATTATCAATTTATTTATTTAATGAATTGACATAAGCAATATCACATTGGGAGGTAGATATTTTAAATTAAATATAATCCTTTTGTACACGCAAATATGTAATATTAATATATTTCCTTCTGATATAAATATCAGATCAAACATCCACCCCCAAAATAATATTCATAGGCAAGCCAAGATTTTCGGCTTCTATGAGAATTCCGCTACTGCTGGATGGAGACGATTTCTGGAGGGAAGTCAGGGTCCACAGCGGACTGTAGCACCAATGATGGATGGACCCACACAAAAAACACAGTATGCAGGCCATGAAATGTATTTTGTATAATTGACTATAAACACAGCACATCGGCTATGGAACGTTCTTCCGAATTATGTGTTTCCACCTTCTATTCACATTCCGAATTAATATTTTGCTAAGCAGATTGAAAACCTACGTAACCATGTCAAAAATGACCTAGATACAACCCACTCCTTAGTAAAATAATTCTTAAATATTGAATTGACCTATTCAAATATTAATCCAACTACTTTATGCGTTATCTAAAGAATCATAAAATTATATTGAATTTTATTTGAAGACCATCAATGATTCTGTGATTTCAAGATAGCACGGGTTCGAAACCTACAATTAAATATATGTAAAATATAATTAAGTGACTCGATAAAGTCACATGTGAAGTGACATCAAGTGATTGACCGAGTGATAAAAAAGAAATGTTGAACAAAAGAAATATTTTTTAATTGACGGGCATAAACTCAATATATCCATTTATTTTGTCATCTTATTGATATAATGGATAATTACATGTTTTTAGTGAAGGTACAAGATCCAGAGGTCGCTCATCAATACAATGGAGCGACCTTGTCAAATTCGCTACAGGATCTTCATTCACTGCAGCTCTTTGGTCTGCCCAAGACCACATGTAGCGATGAGAAAAAGTCTTGGTATTGGTATTGCGAGACTTGCAAGACAAGATCAATAATGTCTGGTGGTCTTGTAAAATTTTATAAACTTATTTATCTTTAATCGATATGAAATTAACTATCTACTATCGACATCATAATATAAATTGGTGTTATTTCATTGTAATTAACTGTATTTTAATACAAAAATAAAAAAAATATCTACTGTAAAAGTTGCGAGACCTGCAAAATTTGCAAGACCGGGACCAAGACCGAGCTCGTGACCGAAACCGAGACCGAGACTGAACTGAGACCAAGACCGAGACTGAGACCGAACTGAGACTGAGCTCGTGACCGAAACCGAGACCAAGACCGAACTGAGACCGAGACCAACACTAAGACCGAGCTCGTGACCGAAACCGAGACCGAGACTGAACTGAGAACAAGACCGAGACCGAGACCGAACTGAGACCGAGACCGAGACTAAGACCGAGCTCGTGACCGAAACTGAGACCGAGACTGAATTGAGACAGCAGTGGAGATATAGCCGAAGGAAGAAGAAGAAGAATGAATGAAAAGAAAAATCAACGTATGGAAGTGACATTAGAAACGTGATTGACGAACGTCACTACCAAACATTCACTCATATTTTCTCATCCATCGCTAAATTTACATGATGACTAGGCCCCCAGGTCAACATAACCTAACCAATCTCTTTTAACAAAAGGTTTGGAAAGAGTAGGTTGATTCGGTTTGTACGACGCTATTATTGCGACTCGCATGAGCGGAATCATAACTACATACATACAAACTACATAATATCAAAAAAGTACCTACATACAATCCTAACCAATCCATTCTAGCCAAACTTTGAAGCTAAATTACTTACGGCGTCAGCTGGTAGAGGTCCCAAAGACTATTTTTGCAATGTTAACATATTGTTATAGAGTTAAGTGCACTCGTGTAAGTCACTGATCCATCAAATGTTTATTTAATTTCAAGAGTAATGAAATCAAAATTAACATTGGAATTAAAATTAATTCCATATAGCTACAAAGACGAAACTTTTTCAATTCAATGAGGCCTTTGTGAAATTATAAATCAGGAATGTTGTTACAGCAAGTGTTTCATGTTATTGTATCGACAGTTAAGAATTTAAAAGTGTTTTTAATGAAGCAGCTTTATGAACCAACTCGCCAATTCATTTTAAAGCGATCTATAAATGCTCCGCAAAAATAAATACAATAAATTTAACGATGATAATTAAAAACACATCTTTTGATTTCGAACACCCTGTAGAGGCAGTGGCGTATTGCCGCGAATATTTTTTAAAATTGTTTATTAACATTGTTACTTTCTTTTCGTGTGGCCCCGGTACAGGCATCCTCTTCACTCAAATGAGCAATGTCCAAGATTTACAGCCTTGGTTCCAGTTTTGTCAACCAGTCCACCACCTCCGGTCTCGTCTCATAGATATCCCGGAGGGTAACGTTAAATTTTCTGAGCTAGCAGTCCTGCACCATACGCTTTACTGTCTGCTCGGCCCCACCTTCACAATCTGGGTTCTGTTCCTCCATTACCTTGCTCCGGTAACGGAGGAACAGAACAACAGCCTTGCTCCGTTCTTACCTTGTTTTGCTGCATCCGTGGTTCACATGGCAGGTATAACCCAGTTGCTTGGGTTGTTGAGTTCACAACAAGGTTATCATAATTATTTATCATGCTATGGGATGTAGCAAAATGTATTTACCATTATGGTTGGCGACATAAACATTAATATTTCAGAAAATAATAAAAATATAATTAAAGATGAATACCTAAATGTAATGGCGGGGCTAAATTATAAATCATGTATAAATGATTACACAAGAGAGTGTTCAGGGCAGCGTCCTTCATGTATTGATCATGTATGGGTAAATACTAATGATATTCACAATATAAAATCTTTATTATGGAAAAGTTCTATTACGGACCATTACTCGACAATACTATACTACAAAATGAAAACCTGTACCGGCTTCTCAAATAACAAACCAAATATCCTAAGATGTTTTAATATGGAACAACTGAAAAATGACTTAAAGAATGAATCCTGGGATTCTGTAATATCTGAAAATGATACTGATAGAGCCTCAAATACTTTGGAAAATATCATTAAAAACTACGTGGACCGAAATACGTCTACAAAAACCTCAAAAGCCAATTCGAAACTGAAACCAGTTAAACCATGGATTACCCTAGGATTAATTAAATCTATCAGATTGAAGGAAAAGCTATTCTTAAAAACAAAAAAAAACCCTGAAAATACTCAAGATTTATATTATTACAAAAAATATAAAAATAGGCTGACAAATATCATTCGACAATCCAAAGAAATGTACTATATTAAACAAATTGAATTATGTGAGCACAACCTCAAAGCTAAGTGGAAGACTATAAATGAAATAATTGGTAAATCGAAGAAAAAAAAAAGATGAAATACAAAAAATTCGATATCTACAGGATTCGATTCGATATCTACAGGATTCGATATCTACAGGATTCGATTCGATTAATGCAAAAACTGAATCTAAAAAATGTGCCAACTTATTTAATAACTTCTTTGTAAATGTAGGTAATAAACTAGCAAGCAAAATACAAAATGATACCACAGTAACAAATTATTCGTATAATACCTCCTGCTCAATGGTATTAAATGGAACTTCAAATTTTAGCCCTGTTACAAAAACTGATGTTGAAAATATTATAATGACATTAAGAGGAGGCTCCGCACCGGGATTTGATGGGATTACCGTCACAATCCTGAAGC